>JANUWF010001199.1:0-1200000 GCA_026120185.1 Voacanga thouarsii
CGGCAAGCAATGAATGATGTTAAAAAACAAGAGTGGCGTTTTGGCTTTCAAACCATACGGACACAATAAAATCAACCACTCAAAAAGGGTGGTCATGGGTTACCACACGTTGGGCCCCATGTCCACATGGTCGACATGCCACACTTTGTGCATACTGCCGGTCAGAATGCCACATTTTGTGCAGACTGACAAAAGGTAGGTGATCGGCCTACCGGGTAAGATACTTCTCATTCTCTATACCCGAACAACAACCGGGTGTCCATTCCGGCAAAACACAGTCACTTGATTGAAATAAAACTGCTAGCTCGGACCGACATGACTAAGTAGTACTGACGTTTCTCTAAATTGAGTTCATCTTCTGGAGGAGGCCTCCCGCTAGAAAATTCACTCTTACTCTTCAAAACTAGTACTACTAGTCTACCTCTGTTGAGTACTCAACGTAACGTATCCCACTTGGAAAAAATGAACAAAACATAGTTCCACTTGAAAATGGTAATTAAGGTTTTCCAAAGTTTGGGGCAAAACTGGTTTTAGAAAGAATTTTAGGTTTTGAGTAAAACTGCCGCTTGATTTGCAAATAATTTATTTGTCTAAAATGAGAATGGAAATAATCCTCAATTGCCTTTACAGAAATGAGTGACCATGCACTCTACATTTGGCTTGCCATAAAAAAAAATCATTTTTCATCAAACAGGTTTTATGCAGGAGCTTACTTGATCCTTACTCACAACAAAGGTCTCCAACAGCTGACCTAACCCCGCATGGGGTAAATACAAACCACAATCAAACTCAAGCCAAGATTCACTTTCACAAATAAAACTAACTCAACTTACTACAATCATGTCCCTAGTGTCCCAAGCTTTAAGGCTTGATAATAAATAAAATGGGTTTATAAAATAAATCTAGTTTGATATTAAAATGACTAGAGTTTGGAAAATAGGTACAATATGTTGAAGGTTTAAATCTTGCTAAAATAATTTAGAGTTTATTTGATGAAAAGTCCTAGGTGGTACTAGGTAAAATAATAATTTATTAATAATTATTTGCTAGAAAATAATTGATAGTTAAAATTAGTTGAAAATAAATTTTAATGAGTCTTGCTTGAAAAATAATAAATAAATTTTAATAGGTTTGATTAAAAGATAATAATTAAATTTTAATAATAAATATTTTACCTATTATGGTTATTTTCATAAAAAGGCTTTATTTGATATTATAATATCTATATATTTTATTTTTCTAGCAAAACTATTATTTATTTGACTAAAATATCCTTTATATATATAATAATCCAAATCTACCCTTCTTAGGGTTTTTTCAAAATTACTTAGCAAAATCATATTATTAAATATTTTATTCATGAAATAAAAATTAGCTTAGGGACAACTAGATCATGATCATATTTCTATGACTAACCACAATCATGAACATATAGAATCCTTCAATTCATCAAATCATCCAAATCATGCATATATGCATAGATCTAAATTTATCAAGACATGGTCTAACCTCTACTAGCATAATTATGATCATGGCTTTAATAATCTAACACGCATATAAATCTTATTCACCAAAGGTGGCATAATCTCTAGCATACTTTATCACAAACACTACCTATGACATGCATCAAGCCTCAAATCATCATACTATCAACCAAGACAATCCTTCCATGCATACATCCCATCTCCTTCACAATCATACATATATTCATACTTCAACCCCAACAATACATACACAAATCCTATCTCCATCCACCTTCTAACAACATCATCCTAGAGACATGAATCTAGGATTTAAAAGAAAGATGGAAGGCACTTACTTGGTTGATGAATGCCTTGAAGGAGTTTAGAATGGATCTCAACTCCTAGATGTCTAACTTTGTCCAAGGGAGATGGCGAAAACATGATCATGAGAGGAGAAGCCATCCGGCCAAGAGAAGGGAGGTTCGGCCATGAGAGAGAGAGAGAGAGAGAGAGAGAGAGAGAGAGAGAGAGAAAGAGACCATTAGCATGTTTATTCACATATGTTCTCACTAGAGATCAAGATTGGAGAAGATGAAGTTGTTAGAACAAACTTTACCTTGAAGGTGTTCTTGAACCTTCACAGAATTTTCTGGTTTTGATCCGAAGTAGCGAGTTGATTTGTGGAGTTTGATGTTAAGAATGGTGTTGATGGACTCATGGAAGTGAGTAGGACAAATCTAAAGATTTTAGAGAAGGTTTGAAGTGGTTTGGAGGGGTATTAGGTGAAAGGAAGAAGTAGGTGTTCTTGGTGTAGTGTGTGTGTTCTTGAAGGTTGAAGGAATTTGAGAGAATTTGATTTGCAGCTGCCGAAATTCTGTGAGAACTAGGGCTGGCCGAATTTCTGTAGGGTTTAGGAGGTTGATTCTCTGATTTGGAAGGGAAAAGGAAAGGCTAGTTGTTACAATCCTTGAAGAATATTTTTGGGAAGCAAATTTGGAAACTAGATATCACAAGAATCTCTTTGATTATGGAAGAGCTTTTGGAAGTCTGCCATGGACGAATTTCTGGCAGTGTTTTGGCTGAATGAGAGCTGGTTGAAGGAGGCTTAGGGTGGCTGAAATCATGGAGTATAACGGTGAAGAGAAGGTCTGGTTGTTTGAGATATATTTTATGGAAAGTTGCTAAACTATGGTGGCTGGAATTTTGGTAATCAATCAAGCATAATTGTAGGGATTTGTTAGAGAGATTTTCGGACAGCCATGGCTGAGTTTCGTGCAGAAGCTTAAGGGGAACAATGGAGCTCTATTACTGAAGGTTTAAGGAAGGTTTATGCAGAATAAGGTTGGCTTTTCGGCTGGAAGAGAAATAGGGAACAAAGCTGGAAAATTTTCCTGCACAGAATTTTCGTTGGGCAGAATTTTCTGGACAGATTTTTGGCAGCCATTTCCAGCCATCTTGCAGAGAGTTTGAAGGGAAATTTCAGGGGCTTTCAAGGCTGGGTTCCAGCCTTATTCATGGAGGAAAAACATGGCTAAGGTACTGTAAAAAATCTGGAAGAAAACAGCTTGGTTTTGGACTCTCAAAGTGGCGATTTGTACAGGAATTTTTCCTGTTTTTGCTCTTACTTTGAGCAGTCCGAAAATGGCCAAGAAATTCAGATTGCAAACTGATCCTAAAGACCATTTTTCCGCCTTTTTGTGGGTACGTAGGTAGCGGGGTGTTACAAGACACCCAATTCATTTTCAATCTATAGAATAACTATCTTCTCGTTAAATCGCTGAATATATTCTATCTCAAATAATTTACCCAAAAGTACATTAAAATTAATCTTTACACAAATCTCTATATTCTAGGAGATTTAATGCATGAAATTAGCCAATGAATCTATATTCTAGCAATCATCGCCTAATCTTTGATTATCCAAGTTCTTAACAATTAACCCCATTTTCAAGAAAAATTAAGAGATATGAAATATGAAATATGAAATTAATTAAATTAAAACCATTACCAGTCCCCTTTTCAAGCAAATCAACAAGAAGAATCAATCAATCATTTTCATAAATTAAACAAGTAATAAAATACCAAGCATAACAATCAATTGGTCAAAGAACTCAAATCAATACAAAATCATGAATCTAAAAGAATATCCTCTAAAGATAATTAAAACATTAATCTAAAATTGTCAATAAATTACAAAGAAGAGAAAAATAAGCCACTCATAGACAAGTAAGCCTTCTTCTTCTTTCTTGAAACCTTCTTGAGTAACCTCTTCCTCTTCTTCTCCCTGCATTCTCCTTGATCCTCCTAAATTTTGGTGCTTCTCTCCGGGAGTTTTCTAAAGATATTATATTGAATAATTGAAAATTATGAAAACTAACTTGTACAATGTTATTCTCTCTGTATTTATAGGAGTTCTAATTGCCAAAAAAAGTGCCTACAAGAGTCATTTTTCGTGTTTGAAAAAGTTCCCAAAAGAATCGAACTAAAATCGCTAAAATTTGCTTGGAAAAAGAAACCCGTCGCCTTTAGGTAAGCACCGGTCATGCTCTCCGAGCCAAGACTCGGATGTGCCTCTATTCTAGCATCGTTTTTCCCGATGTGAAGGGCCGTCACCGGTTGTGCTTAACATGGCCGGCGCACGGCATGCCCCGTGCACCCGATGGTTTTGCTTCGTTTTTTTATCACATTGTGCATAAAATCATTAAAATAAATTTCCAAAAGTAAAATATCAAATATAAAGGAATATGACTAGTTATTACATCAAAAGTATTACAAAATATCCTCAAATAACTAGGAAAATATAGGTAAATTTATCCCCCATCAATAGACTATCATAACTAAAAGATTACTTCTAATCCTTATTGGAGTTTTGGCTGACACTCGTGCTACCTTAGGGATGCCTAGGAGGGGACCTATTACTTCTCCTAGAGTATTTTTCCATTAATGATTTTCTCCGGCCCCGTTTGAGAGCATTAGTTGATGTGTTCGGACTTAGATATAAAAATCATACAAAAACTAAGCACATTCCCAATCAAGTTTAAATTAAAACGTTCAACCTAAAAACACACATATGAGCAAGCGTACTCATCATTAACCGAGTATAGGGTTCAAATGAGTGTCGATCCCTCCCGGAACAAGTAGACATTAATCACCTTTCTTTTATTGTTTAACCAACTCGATAAAGTGAAAAACAAAGAAAAACAAAATAAAAGAAAAAAATAAAAATATATACATGTCAAGGATGGAGAAGTATGTAATTCAAACCATTGTTTAGATAAACATGATCTTAAAGAACTCAATCATTATCATAACTAATTATTCTCTTGGCATTATGAAGGATTAAGATAAACTCACTTCTTTTTCAATCCATGAAATTACTATTTTCTAGATAAATTAGAATCACTTGGTCTCGTCTCACCTAATTCACCTAAAAGATGCATTAAACGCAATCCTTGATTAAATTCCTTGGTCTCGGTGAATTTTTAACATGAAATTAACCAATGAATCCTTAGTCTCAGCAAACATCAATTAACCTTTAATTATTCAATCTTCATCAACTAACCCCCTTGGTCTCATGAGTTACTTGACAACAAATATGAAATTAATCAATCAAAACTACCATCAACCCCCTTGGTCTCGACAAAGTTAATAGGAAGAACCAATCCAACTGAATCTCATAATAAGCACAAGTAATTAAATACTAAGAAAAATAATCAATCAATCAAAAGATCAAATACTCTAAATATCATGAATATCTACAACAATGTCAAATTATACTAAAACAATTAACACATCATTGTTCAAGAAAAAGAAAACAAAGTAAAAGAAAGTACTCATAAGCAAGCCTTCTTTTCTTCCTTTGAAGACCTTCTTGTATAACCCTCCTTGAACTTCGAAGAATTCCTCCTTGGGTTGAGTAATTTTCTATGATAATCAATGAATTCTCCCATTTTCCCTCGTGTTTTCCCATCTATTTATAGGCTTAGGAGGTGCCCAAACTTGTAGGTACAAAGTTTTTGGTCGAGTAGAAGTTGGAAGATACTAAAACTCCTCGTATTACCAAAATCACGTAGAAAAATCACAACACTACCTCATGCTGGAATTCAACTCTCTTGGACATTTTTAGCTGGAATCAATAGATTTTGGGAGAGTATTTTCTAATTCTTTTCTTCTTCCCTTCTTTTTTTTTTTTTTCTTGTCCAATGGTTAGGCATTATTGTTGCATTGTTGGCCATCGAGGACAATGTCCAGAGTAAGTGTGGGGAGGTAATGAATTTCAATGCTTTACCAAGTGAATTTTTTATTTGAATTTGAGAAGAATATGATTTTTGGTAGTGAATTTTTTTCAGAAATAATAAAGTTGTGGTGTTCTTTTTAGCTTTAAATATGGATTTTCGTTCATTTTTTGTTGGATTTTAAGTTTTTTAAAGTTAACTTGTGTATTATGTTGGATTTTGCTAAGTCTTAAGAATTTAAGTTAACCTTAGTTCTATTTTGGTATTTGAGTTTTGGTTTATTCATTAAGTTTGAGTGTGGATGATGTGATGAAATATAGGTAAAGTTGTTGATTAATTTTTGTGTTGTCGATTTATAATTTGTTTAACTTTGAGTTGTGAATAAGGAATGTGAGCTGAGAAGAGTTAAGTTGAAAAAAATAAAATAAAAGAATTGAGTTGAGGAAAAACTGAATGGAGAAGAAAATGCTCTTATTTTCTAGATAATACTTTACTAAAAAATGGGTCAATATAGAGAGAAGTAGCAAGTATTGTTCGGTGCACTCTCTTGATGTTATCCTGAAGGTAGAAAAAGAGAGTAAAAAAGAAGAAAATAGAGTAACAGAAAAGCTAGAAAAAGATAGTGATTAAAAGGTGGGTCAATATGGTGCATGAAGAGAAATCCATTCACTTGAGGCTATCTATTCCCTAAGTCATTAAAAAAATAAAAAAAGAGTGGAGTGTTTCCTTATTTTAATACTTGAAGTTGTGCGAATTTGAGTACATAATGCTTGAATTGGTAAAATTGCTTGACTTGTATGATTTGTGTTGTCTATGTTTTTGCTTAAGGGATGGAATAATTTTCTTATACTAAGTATGAGCTTGTTTTACTTAACTTTGATGGCCTTGAAATTATTTGGTTTAATACATGAGTTTGCAAGGTTTTTTTGAAAGATTAAATGAATGACAAGTTTATATTTAAGATTAGAAGAATGTTGTGGCTTTAATGTGGATGAATTGATTTTTGGAATTTAAGTGTGTTAATTCATTTTTACCTTGTCTTAAGTGTTTACTTGAGGACAAGCAGAGGCTTAAGTATGGGCGAATATAATAGGGATAAAATGTATTGATATGTTTCTAGTTTTATGAGGTAATTTTGTGATTTTTTTTTAGTATAATAGCTAGTAAATTCCTTTACAACTTGATATTTTACTTGTAGAAGGGTTTCTCTATATTTTTGTGCAATAACTGGAGATTTTGGTACAAAAAAGTCCACTTCTAGAGTTAAATCGGCACTGGCCGAGTATAGGTGAACTGGTCCTGGCTCAAATATGGAAGAATAGAGCAAAATGGGGGAACAAATAGAGCAACCAAGAAATTCCATAGTGGAATCGGTGCTGGCCCAATCGAAGTGACCTGGCACCAATTCTGATCGGTTAAGGTGGTTTTGAAGTCCAATGTTTTGTAGAATTGGAAGATATCAAGAATTTGTTTTGGTATTTATCTTATACTCGGATCAAAAGACTTTAGGAACGTTGTTGGTGTCTTAGCAAGCTATAAATACACAAGAATTTTAAGAATTGAAGAGAGATAGAAGGGAGATGGATATAAAGATAAAAAAGAAGAATCATTCACTGAAAAGGACAATCCACCAAGAATAGGAGCATTGTTCAAGAAGGATTTCAATTAAAGAGGAAGAGGGCTTGTCTATGAGTTCCTTCTTCTTCCTTTGTTTTCTTTCTCTTAAATGGTTATAAGATTAGTGTTTTAATTGTACTTAGATGTTGTTCTTGAATTCATGAGGTTGTATTGACTTTAGTTTTTAAATCAATTGGTTATTATATCTGGTTTTTGGTTACTTGATTTACTTGATGAATTGATTGAATGTTCTTTCTTTCTAATGGAATTGAAGAATGAAGTTAGGATTGAGTTCAATTTAATTGATTTTGTATTTGTCATGTCTTAGCTGGATTGCGAAAGAAGGTTAAGAACAAGAACTCAAGTAATTCAAAGATTGGTTGATTTCACCTAGAATATAGGGCTATTGGTTAATTTAATGTTTATATCACCTAAAATATGGGGGTATTTCTAAAGACTAAGTTTAATGCATCTTTTAAGTAAGACTGGTGAGATAGAATATATACATTAAGTTATTTAGTGCATAAATTTTGGATGCATGAAAATAATCAAATTTAAATCCATCCCTTAGTCAAGTATTAATTAAAACATTAATCCCAAAATATACATACGAGCAAGTATACTCATTGCAAGTATGGTATAGGGAATTAATGAGTATCGATCCTCAAATGAACAAGTACACACTAATCACTTTTTATTTATTGTTTACCCAACCCAAATACAGTGAGAAAATAATAAAAAGAAAAATAAAGAAATATATGCAATTCAAGGATGTAGAAATATACAACTTAGACAATTGTCCTAGAACACATGACAATGAATCACTTAACAACTACCTCAATTAATAATCATCTTGACATCATGAAGGAATATAAAGTAAAGTTCAATCGTTTCCCAAGTCATGAATTCACTCATATAGACTCCACTTCTTTCCCAATCCATGGAATCACTATCCCTTGATTAAATTAGTAAATTTTCCAGTCAAACTAACATGACCAAAAGATGCATTAAACATAATTCCTTATAAACATGAAATTAGCCAACAACCATATACTTTAGGTGAAATTAATTAACCTTTGATTACTTCAGTTCTTTGCTCTTAACTTTGTTTCCCAAGTCCGTTAAGAAGTAACAAATATGAAATCAATAAAATTAAATCTACTCTAACGTCATTTCCCAAGTCAAATAGATGCAAATCTAACTTCCTTGATTCTTCTATGATCACAAGTAATCAAATACCAAGAATGATAGAAAATTGATGAAGTAGTGAAATTGATACATAAGTCATAAATCCCAAACTATTGTCAAATTATAATGAAAATGCTGAATACATAATTGTTTAAGAAAAAGAAAACAAAGGTAAAAGAAAGTACTCATAGACAAGCCTCCTTCTCCCTTGAAGATTCTCTTGAACAACCTTCCTTCGTGTGGTGAATCTCTCATTCAATGAAAGATTGGGAATTTTTTGCTCTTGAATCCACCTCCACATGTATATGTGTCTTATGTTTTCTCTTGCTTTTATAGCCTTTTTGGATGCTAAATTCATTGCTTGAGAGATCTTAGCCAAGTAGGAATTAGAAAATACTGAAATCTTTGAAAATTTTCTAAATTCGTGCACAGGATTTTTGCCTTTTAGAGCTGGCCTGGTGCCAAGGTACCTTCGACCTACCTGATACCAGGTACATTCTATTCTTCCTTTTAATTTTGGCCGGACAGAATGGACCTGGCACTTGGTCCACTTGCCCGACCTGGTGCTTGGACTGTTCTGTCTTATTCCTGAAAGCTAGCTTGGTTTCCTCTACTTAACCAGAATGTACCCGATGCCTGGTCCATTGGCTAGGTCTGGCATCAGGTGCATTTTGAAATTGTTCACTTTTTTCTCGAATTTGACCCAAATCTACACAAATTTACCAAAAACACTTTTTACAAGCAAAATGTCAAATAGAAAGGAATATGCCTAGCTATTACAACAAATGTATCACAAAACAACCTCAAATAATTAGAAAAATAAAGGTGATTTTAGCCCATATAATTATTTATAAGATAGGGAATCATGGATTGAAAAAGAACTGATTCTGAGTTATTCTTTCATGATCCCAGAATAGTGATTAATTGAGATATTTGCTAGTCAATAAATGTTATGTCTTTAATAATTTCTGTCTATATACATGACTCCTTTCCTATATCTTGTAATGACTAAGTTTATTTTCTTTTTAATCAATTTTGTTACTAGGGTAAATAATATAAGAAAAGTGATTAGTGTGTACTTGTTCCTTGAGAATTGATACTCGTTAATTTCCTATACTATACTGAATGATGGGTATACTTGCTCATATATTAGGAATAGACTTTAAATTGCATGAATTTTATAATCTAAATCTGAGCACATCAATAAATATGATAATATTAATAATTAATAATAAATAAGTTACAAGTAATAATAATATTGTTAATAACAATCAATAATTAACGATAATAGTTAATGTTAATAATTTCACTAATGAGCAATGAATAATCATTTTAAAAACAACAATATAGATATATGGTTAATTAAATAATTAAATATATTGCTAAAGAAATAAATAGATCACTAAATAAATAAATAAATAAAATACCCCATGTTATAAACAGTACATATTATACACAGTAATATGTTCTAACAGTATATTATAAAAATTACAAAAATGACGTTAATATCATAGGAGTATTGTAATACCCCATATAAGACCGCCTTTAGTAAGTAGGGAAAAGTCATGCGTGTCATATTGAGTTATACTGCATTTGATAATTTGAATTATTTTCCATGAAAATATTGGTTGAGGATTACATGAATTAATTTATTCTTGATGTAGTTGGATTGCTTGAGATTTCATTTATTGAGGAAAGTTTATTAGAAAAAGGGGTAAAGCAAGTAGGAAGAAATCAAAGGGAGTTGTTGGGAGAATATTTAGAAAGAAAATGTAACACGGTGGATAAAGCATGGCATTTAAACCTTGACGAGCTTGAGTTTGAATCCTAGCTATTCCCAATCCTTTTCATTCTCTTATTTTCTTTCCTCCTTCCCTAATTTTTCCCTAGCTTGGCCGAAATCCCTAGGAGAATAGCCATTAGGAAATTAATTTCCTAAGAAGAGGAAAATAAATTAGGAGAGTGATTTATTTGAAAATCATTTTATAAAATATTTGAGAACAAATTAAATTTTAGTTTCTAATATCTTATCATAATCTTTTAGAGAATTTTAAAGATTACTAATCTAGATTTTCTTTTAACAATATCTAAATAATATACTAGTAGAGAAGAATATATATAAGAAAGTATATAGGTATTATTTTCAAGGAAATAAATTTCCTTATTTTATCTTCTTTCAAATAATATTTTTATTTATGGAAACAAAATGCTTAGAGGTGAATTTAAATGAAATAATTATATCTTGGATAAGAGGACAATTTTCGAAAATTTAGGAAGGAAAAGGAAGAAGAATTCGGTAGCTTCAAGGAAGTAGAAAACCAGAATTTTCTCTCAATATAACTATTTATCAGCTATTTAAAAATTACTCAAATTAAAATAGGAAATTAATTAAATTATTTCCTAAATAGATAACCTAGTTTCCTCACCAAATATTCTGGAAAATTGCATCAAAGCTGCCGCCACCCATGGAGCAAGTATAATCCAAATCAAACTCTCTAAAACCTAGCTAGGGTTATCCAAGAAAACCTTAACCAACTAGGACTTTGTTTTAGCCAAAAGAATAACAGAATTTTCCCCTCAAATTCCTTCAGAATTTCGGCCAAAAAACTAGCCTTATTCTGCACAAAATTCTCAGCAAAAACCTGCACACAAATTCTTCTATTTAGCAAGCAGAATACAACTACACAAAGACTTCTTTTCCTTCTCTTGTTTCGCCACTTTAGAGACCAAAACCAACCAGCATTCTTCTCATTCTGTCCAGATTTTTCCTCACTATTTTTCTAGAATTTTGGCCACCCTTAGCTTCACAAACACAGTAGCAATCAACCGTAATTTTCTTGCAAAATTTTGGCAGCCCTAGAGACACCCAAAGCTGAACAATTTTCTCTTGTGATCAAGAAACCCTAGCAAGACCAAAACTCCTTTAAACACCGAAACCTAAAAACCTAGCCTTTTCTATACAGAAAATCACGAAAATCTCCACCCTTTCAGCCTCTCAAACTCACAAAAAAACTAACATTCAACTAGCTCCAAAATTCGGCCAGCCTATTCCAAGAACAAAACTAAAACCGAATCCCTCTACAAGGTAATTGATCTTCAACCCTTCTATTCAACCCCTACTCTCTTCTTTTCCTTTTCTCTTCCTTAAATCACGTCCATAAGGGACTGATTTTACCTATTCTTTGGTGAGACTTGATCAAGGGCATCTAAGCGAACCAAACTCTTCAACTATTGATGAAACATAAGCTAGTCAACAAGGAGTTACCATGATTTAAGCCTATATCGCTAAGAGGTAATCAAGATCCTATCTTTATTGATTTAAATGGTCTTAAACTTCAAAACATTGGCTTAAGGAAGTCTATGGAGTCTTGTATGAAAGCATGAATATATTAGATTGATGATCATGTTGAGGAAAGCCATAGACAAAGCATGTATGAGATAGGACATTGATGTACCTTGTCATGATGAATCTTGATCCATGCTAAATAGACAAAAGATGAGATCTTTTAATGTTTATGGGGCTATTTATGATGATTTTATGTTAGTTTAATATGGAAGATGGCATATGATGAATTGATCTAGATCAATGCATGGTTATAATCAATAGAATAGTAAAGGAAAGTTATTAATGTGATCTATTGAATTAAATACCACGGATGAAAGGGGTAGATAATGAAATCATGTTGTATGAAATAATGGATGGAATGATTGAATCCTAATTGTGGGATTATTTACTTTAGATAAGGAATGAGTGGAAAGTAGAGCAATCGATTGAGTGGAATTTGGCAGTGATTTATCCAGGTAAGTCCCTGCATAACTGTTTTGATACAAGTTATATGTTTGCAAGCAATTTTTACAGTGTTGTTTAGAATTGATGTCAATATGATGTTATGACACAAGGATTGAGCCTTGACTAAAAATGATAAGTTATACTGGATTGTTGTGATACTTGGATTAGAAACGTGGATGTTTTATTTTCAAAGCGAATTTACTAAATTTTATTTATTCAAACTCAAAAGCGATTTGTTATGCTATTGTCAAATTATTTGAAAATGCTGTTACGAAAATCACGTTTTGCAATCAAACTAATCAAGACTTTTGGAAAAAGAAAAATGATTCTGCCCCTAAATGGGGAGCGTTGAGTACTCAGCAGGGGTATGCTAATAATACTAGTTTCGAAAAGTAAGAGCGAGTCTTCTGGCAGGAGGCCACCTCCAGAAGATAAACTCAACTTGGATAGGTGACAATATTACTTAGTTAGACCGGCCCGAGCTAACATATTGGTCTATGTGAACATTGCTTACTCGGATTGGACAACCGGAGTATTGGGTGAAGAGATGGAGGAGTATCTCACCTAGTGGGTGGTGCCCCCACTGCCCCTTTGTTGAAAAAATACATTGGGGAGCTATCATGGTGGTAATCATGATATGGATTGTGTTATTATATTATTGAATCATTTGCTAATCCCTATTTAATGAATTGTGAATGTGATGAAACAGTGATTTATTGTGAACTGTTTTGGATTGATTGAGCAAGGCTCATTTGTATGACTGTTATTGATGAGATTAGCTTGCAAACACAATTTTGTGGTTTTGATAAACTTGCATACATGAAATGGTTATGACTGACATTTGCACACACGGGACTTACTGAGATGTCAATCTTACACCTTTTATATCATGATTTCAGGGGATTACTTTCAGTGAGGGGGACGAAGCTGGGGTTGAGCTCCAGTTTATTTACTTAGTTGTGTTTTGAGTTTATTTCAAGAGACGCTTGTTAGTTTTGATTTTCCGGACTTGTATAATTTTTACTTTCGAATGTAATGGAATTTTTCTTTTAATTTTATTTAGCATCTTTCATTTTATTTTATTGCTCATTATAAAGACCCCTGGTCCTTTGGACGGGGCGACATCCTGCCCTATCTAGGTACCTAGGGTGTGGGGTGTTACAAGTGGTATCAGAGCCCTGGTTTAGGTAATTGGCTTGATTGAGTGGTACTTAAACTTTAGGAATTGGGATTCATTGAATAGTGTTGGACCTCTAAGAGTTGAGATTTAGTTCTGATTTTGTTGTGTATCTTTTATATGATGTCTAGAAGATCCGTAGCTGTAACCTGAGACTGGCCTTTTATGTACGGTCCCTGCGGGTGGTAGGGCATCTAACCCAATACCCATACCAGATTCCTCATCATCCGAGTCAGAGACGGAACCTGAGGATGGATGGATCCTGAGTGAAGATGAGCTAAGGGGACTTGAGAGTGAGGGGGAGGGTAGTAATGATACACCTGCAACCCCATCCATAGAGGAAGGAATTACATCGCTTCCAGGAAGTGAGTCCCACGGGTCGAAATCGGGGAGGCCTAAGAGTGCAGTGGTGTTAGCCATGGAACAACTTAGGGATGCAGATTTGAGGGCCAAGTCGAGGGGTAGGGATGATGAGGGGTACATTTTGGGTCAGCCTGAGAAGAAGCCTCGATCTTTTGGTTTTGCCAAGGATCGTGTCTGAGATCATCCCAACTGCAGTGCAGGATGGATAGTAGAACCTTTCCCTAAAACTTTTGAGGATTCCAGTGACTCTATTGAAGCTTAGAGGTTATAGGGCCCTTAGTGATTACTCTTTATTTTCCTGAAGAGATGTTCGTTTATTTATTTGATCTAGAATTTACTTTTTTATTTTGAATTTCGTTTTACAAGAATAAAAGAAGTACCTAGTAGAATATTGCCTTATTTTGTACTAAGTTAGATTTGGTAAAGGAAAGCATAATCTTATTGATTTCTCTTTACCCTTTGGAGTGTCATTCACAAAATTTAGTTTTCATCGAACTGCAAATTCTTTCCAAATCATGAGCTAATTTATTGCATGCCATGAACTTTTCCCCTAATGAACCTTGTATTGGATGCCAATAGATGGCACCGAGATGTAAGGCTGTAGGACGAGGTAGGGCTGCTCAATGGAGCGAGTTATCAGCTCCTAAGTCTGAGTAGGCATGGCAATGAACACTAGAGGTGGAAAGGGATCCCGAGCAAAAGCAGGAGTTGTCACCGGGAGGGTCCGAGAAGTGACCATAGGGCAGGCCTTCAATAAGATGGCTGTCATTCTTCAGAACTTAACTAAGAAGGTAGACAATGTGGATAAGAAGGCACTTAAGGGGGAGGATGAGGCCTTGGAACGATTCCTAAAGTTCCAGCCTCCGTCGTTTCAAGGAGAAGTGGAGCAGGATGAAAAGGTCGAGCAATGGATAGAATAAATGGAGGATATTTTTGCAACCCTGCAGTATACTGAAAAGAGGAGAGTGAAGTTTGCTGCATTTAGGTTGAGGGGACCTGCCTGAGCTTGGCGGCAACGGGTCTAGGAAGACTGGGAAAGAGAAAATAATGACTGGACTTGGGGGAATTTTGTGGAGGCTTTCCGAGCAGAGTATGTACCGCGATGGATAGCGGAGAAGAGGGAAGACGAATTCCAGACTCTCAAGAAAGGGGGAATGACTATGGCTCAATATGCCACCCGGTTTACTCAGTTATCCAAGTACTGCAAGTGTTTGGTAGACATCAAGCAGAAGCGGACACGTCAATTTATGAAGGGACTCAAGCAAGATTTAAGGAAGGCACTGGCACCATCTCCTCCAGTGACATACACAGCTGCGGTGGATGTAGTGACCTGCACGGAAAATGAGGATAGGAACCGGCCGATGAACCGGCCATTCCAATCGAGCTGACCACCAATGAGACCCCCGACTCACAAACGACTTGCCGGTCCGATGCAGTGGGGAAATAAAGGAAAGTAGTCCAGGACAGCACTACCAAGTCCTATGTTGGGTGCACCAATATGTCGAAATTGTGGGAAGCGAGGTCATGTCGAAAGGGATTGCTGATCCCTGGGAGTGGTGAGAAGATGCTTCAACTGTGGTGACCCGAACCACCTGAGGAACAACTGTCCAAGACCACTTAGGCTGGGGCTGGGAGCTGTGACGCAACCAGCTGGGGCAGCCAGAAGAGCCCTTACTGGGACGAATGGAGCAGGAGGTCAAAAGCCTCAAGTGAAAGCCAAGGTCTTTGCACTCAATCGGGAGGAGGTCAAAGCTAATTTCGTAGTAGTTAAAGGTACGCTTTCTGTGCAAGGTCACTCCATTTCTATTTTAATGGACCCCGGATCGACTCATTCATATGTGAGTGATAAGTGTGCATGCCATTTGGGTTGGGACGGGGTAGAGTTACCTTACACCATGTTAGTGAGTACACCTTTGGGGAGGCAAAGAGGTGCGAGTAAAGTGTGCAAAGGTACGATGTGGTGGTTGGAAAAGAGATTTTGAAGGCGGACCTCATAATCCTATCTATCGACGACTATGATCTGATTCTAGGTATGGACTGGTTAGCAAAGTGTGGAGCAAGAGTGGATTGCAAGGCTAAGACCGTGCAGTTTGTTAGGCTCGGATGTAACGTGCTAGAGTTTAACGGGAGAAAGGTGAGGGAATTGAAATTCTTGATAGCAGGCGCAAAAGCAAGAAGAATGCTGAAAAAGGGTTGTGTGGGATACTTGGCCTATCTGATCAATAAGCCTAAGGATCAGTGTACATTGGAAAGCACCGAGGTGGTAAAGGACTTTGCAGACGTATTTCTGGCCAAACTTACTTCTCTTCCACTTTCCCGAGAAGTTGAGTTCACCATCGATTTAGTTCCGGGAGCGGAGCCGGTATCAAAGACTCCTTACCGAATGGCGCCTGTAGAATTGAAAGAATTGAAGGAGCAACTAGAAAAATTGGTTAAGTAAGAGTACATAACTCCCAGTACATCGCCATGAGGAGCCCCAGTGTTGTTCGTGAAGAAGAAGGACAGGACGTTGAGATTGTGCATAGGCTATAGAGGGCTGAACAACCTCACAATCAAGAACAAGTATCCTTTGCCTTTGATTGATGAGTTGTTCAATCAATTGCAAGGTTCGTGTTACTTTTCTAAGTAGGATCTCCGGCAAGGTTACTACCAAGTGCGAATCAAGGAGGAGGACATTCCCAAGACGGCTTTCAACACTAGATATGGCAACTACGAGTTCGTGGTGATGCCATTTGAAGTAACTAATGCACCTGCCGTGTTCATGGATCTTATGCACAGGGTTTTCCAGCCGTACCAGGATAAATTTGTGGTAGTGTTCATAGACGATATTCTAATCTACTCTAAAAGTCCCGAGGAGCATGCAGAGCATCTAAAGTTGGTGCTAGACAAATTAAGAGAGAATAAACTCTATGCTAAGTTTAGCAAATGTGAGTTTTGGTTGGATTTAGTGGCTTTTCTTGGCCACGTGATATCTAAAGATGGAATTAAGGTGGACCCATCGAAAGTCGAGGTAGTTTCAAATTGGAAGCAACCGGAGAGCGTGACCGAGGTCAGAAGTTACCTTAGATTGGCGGGATTTTACTGTCGTTTTACTAAGAACTTCTTGACGCTAGCAACACCAATGACCCAATTGCTAAAGAAGCCCATGACATACGTCTAGAATGATAACTGTGAGAAGAGCTTCCAAGAGCTTAAGAGGAGATTGATGACGGCACCAGTACTGAGCCGACTCGAGGAAGGTAAGGCCTATTCCTTGTACACGGATGCATCTAAGGAAGGTCTAGGGGAGGTGTTGATGCAGGACAAGAAAGTTATCGCCTATGCCTTGAGGAAGTTGAAGCCGCACGAGGTAAACTATCCAACTCACGATCTAGAGTTAGCAGCGATCGTGTTTGCTTTGAAGAAATGGCAACACTATTTGTATGAGGTAAAATATGAAGTTTTCACAGATCATAAGAGTTTGAAATACATATTCACACAAAAGGACTTAAACTTAAGGTAAAGGAGGTGGATAGTTCTTGGAGGAGTACAAGTGTCCAATCAACTACCATCCGGGGAAAGCAAATGTGGTAGCCGATGCGCTGAGTCGAAAAGTGAGGATGGCTAGCTTGAGGGCACAAGAAATTCAATTAGTACAAGATATCCTGGGGAAGTAGGTGGAAGTGGGAGAAGGAAAAATTAGCTTGAGTAACCTGAGATTAGAGCCCGAGCTGAGGCAAGAGATTAGTGAGGCTCAACAGAATAACCAAGAGTTTCAGATTTTCAAGGCAAAGGAAGTGAAGAGAGGAAATAAGGAATTTCGGACTGATGAATGAGGAGTGACGTATTTTCGAGAGCGGCTATGTGTATCGGATGACCCAAAATTGAAAATAAAAATAATGGATGAAGCTCACAAGAGCAAGTATTCCATTCATCCGGGAGAAGTTAAGATGTACCAAGATCTAAAAAGGGCCTATTGGTGGTCGGGAATGAAAAGCGACGTGGCGCAATACGTCTCTACCTGCTTGACGTGCCAGAAGGTAAAAGCAGAACATAAGAAGATAGCCGAATTGCTCCAGCTGTTGCCTATACCCGAGTGGAAGTGGCAAGAGGTGACGATGGATTTCGTTTCTGGATTACCAATATCTAAGACTTTGAAGGATGCTGTGTGGGTAGTGGTTGACAGATTGACTAAGACAGCTCATTTCATTCCAGTGAATGTGAGGGATTCTATGGAAAAATTGGCCAAAACATATATTCGCGAAGTAGTTAGATTGCATGGAGTGCCGACCAGGATCCCAGATTTACTTCTAGATTTTGGACCAAATTTCAAGAGTCAATGGGGACGACTCTGAAGCTTAGCACATCTGCTCATCCGCAGACTGATGGACAATCCGAGAAAGTCATCCAAATATTGGAGGACATGCTTATGGCATGTGTGTTGGATTTTGGAGATAAGTGGATGTTGGATTGTATGCCCTCTTAGACTAGATTTCTGATGTAAAATTAAATATTTTAATAAAAGAATTTATTTTCAGAAATTGTTTGTGAATTAACTTTTTGTTTGTGCACGATTTTCATTTGGAACAGACCCATTGTGTTTAAATAAGTGATCCATGTGAGTGGTGGTCTTTCACAGTAAGGTATAGATCACGGGTTATTTAACACATAAACTTTTGTTCTTAACCTATTGATGAAACTGGGAATCTCATCATGTTTAGGTTATTATGTTATGAATTCCAAATGGGAAATGGCTTACCTTTAGCCAGTGGGTAGTCCACTCACTTCATGACATAAGCGTATTTCGATTACGTAGAACATGACCTATAGTAGTGGTTTCTCAAAGTACTATATGGTAGAAACCTAGACTACTACCGCTACAGCGTGGACTAGTACTCTACGACTTGAGTATGAGTTGGTGGTCTGGCGAAGTTGGAAGCATATACTTTGATTTGCTATAGTTGAGGTTCTATCGTAGGGCCAATATACTTGCATGTTGGGTATGTGTGACTAGTTAGTTAAGACAGACTTATACAAGATAGTTTCTACACTATATCACCCCTTGTGGTTGTCCGAATGGTCTAAAATGTCCAGGGCCCTAGGAAACATGACTTGGATGTTTGCTTTAGGGTAGCTCCCTTAGAAAGCGGAAACACTCCAGGAAGTCGTGGATCATTGGACTAGAAGCCTAAGGATGGTAGATGTCATTTAGAGAGGTGTTAGTACACTTCTTCCTCTCTAAATGTACGACGATATGTAGAGGGGTATTTTAGTCATTTCACCTGTAGGTCGGAGACCTTGCTAATGCAGCATTGTCCTTGGGGTCAATATTTCCTTATAGTGATATTAGGAAATATTTAAAATGCAAAATACAACTAGTTATATAGTAGGGGTATTTTGGTCATTTTAGCAGCCAAGGCGATGTGTCTTTTTAGTTCTCGGAATAGCCCGTAAGTCCTAACTAATTTTGGGTTGAGGAATTGGTCTCAGTTGAAGAGGATTTTATTTGATTTTATTTTATTTAATTTTATTCAGGAAGTCTAATTTATTATTAGACTGGAATAAAATAAATTAATTAATTAAAATAGGAGTTGAGAGAAATTAATTATCTAGTTTAATTGGTTAATTAATTATTCAGGGCCTAGGTCCAAGTATGAATAATTAGGAAATTAACCTAGGCTTAAACTAGGGAAATAATTAATGTTTAATTATTTATTGGGTTATTTATATAGGCCCAAGAAATAAATAATTAAAGATTAATTATTTTGGTTCATTTGGGCTCATTAATTATTTATTGGGTTATTTATATAAGCCCAGGAAATAAATAATTAATGTTTATTATTTTGGGCCTTTTAGGTCCAAGGTAAATAATAAATATTTTTCCGGCCCAATAGCTTGGACCTTAGGGTTTTTTCCAGATACAGTTAACAAGAGTTTAGGGTTAGGCCAAACAGATTCTCAGGATAACATCCGGGTGTTTTAAAATATGAAATCCTGAGGATATGTTTATCAGATAATGAGATACCTAGTTTTGGCTAACCAATAAATTAGTCTCTGGTAGAAAAAAACCCTAATCCTCCTAAGCTTATCAGAGCCTCACGTGAGTCTCTCTCTCTCAACGTCTCTCTCCTTCCTCTGTGTTTACTCCTTATTCTTTGCTATCCAATAGCAAGTGAACCAAGGAGAATTGAGACCGTTCATTTTCACCATAGTGTTCACCGACTAGAGGTTAGGCTGAGGAATATTCCGAGAGCTGGAAAGCTTAGCGTTGATGCAAACAAGGCGAAGTAGAAGGCTAGCGGGTGATCAACCGGAAGCTTCTTCAAGTGGACAAAGTGAGGCGATTCCAGTCATTCAATCCGCTCCTACTCAACCTAGAAGGGTTAAGGAGCGCAAATGTATGATCTTCACGCTTCCGTGTGGCCTCTAGGGCTTGGTTTTATTTTTCTCTAAATTTTTTTCCCATGACTGCACATACTCTCTGTTTTTCGGTTCCCTCAATGTGGTATCAGAGCCACTGGTTTTTTACCAATATAGGGAGCATGGCAGTTAATAAAAATAGAGAAGATGATTATACCTGTGATCCTTCGCTGTTTTGGTATGGGATAGGATCTCTGTGAGCTTCATCGTTGAAGCATAGGCATCACTGTAAATTTTTTTTTTTTTTTTTTTTTTGCTTTGCTAGTTAATCGTGTAAACCCAATTTTGAATGGGTACAGGCGGTTGTGGTTTTGTTTTGGATGTTTTTTGTAAGTAAAAATGTCCAAAGAAGCCAAAGAAATAAGCAAAAGGTGAAGGGAAAAGCCTCTACAAATTTTTGCGCGAACAGAAGAAAAAACAGAAGAAGATGACACTGTTCCTAAGCCGCACGAGCCGAGCCGAGCAGCGAGCCAAGTCGCTGCGTTTCTGTGAGGAGAGCCGGTCGCTGTTGAGCCAAGCCGCTGGGAGAATTGGAGCCGATTACATGAAATTTGCAATTGAAGTGCGGGTCAGCAAACCCGATAAAGGCGCGGATCTTCGCAGGTCGGCAGCAGAGGTGAAACGATCGCGGGTTGCAGGTCACGGGCAGCTCCGTGGGTCGCGCAGTGAGGGATTCGGTGCGGCACGGTGCAGTGGACCGCCAGCGTTTTTTCTGCAATTTTTTTTTTCTTTTTCGTTTTGGGTCTCATACCAGGCGAAGTTAATATTTTTGTAATTTTTATATTCTTGGAATATATTTGCATGAAAAATATTAGTAAGGGATTTTAGGATTAAACAATATAATTAATTAATTAATGTATTTAATTCTATTATTTGGGCACTTAAGTTTAAAAAATAGAAAAGCATGAAAACGTTTATTGTTTTGAGCATGCTATTTTTTTATGTACCTATGTGTGCTTTTTCCCAAAGACTTTGGTCTTTGGGAACATTTTTGACAAGGAAAATACTATTCTTCAAAAATTAAATAGTTATTTTAATTGGCACAAAAATTAATCCTTGAATATTTTCTCAAAGGATTTAATCATTGACATAGAAAATATATTGCATTTAGATACTTTTGTAAATTAAAATGGAGAGCTATTTTGTTTTGTTTTGGACTAGAAAAATTATTTTGTCAAATAAACTTGATACCAAAGTCTCTAGAAAGTTTTAATTGGAAAATTTTTGAAATCATTAAGTTTTAACTTAAATAAAATTAGTCCATGGAGAAAATCTCTCATCGGATATAAGCCTTGACATAGAGATTTTATTGGACTTAGATATTTTATTTTTGAGTTAAGAAAAACTTAATGAAAATTTCAAAAGGATATTTTCCAGAAAACCTTTATTTTAAAAGACTAAGTGGGAGAGGGGTTCCAACGGCCCCACGGCTTCCATCACGGTCCTCATTAGAGATCGTGGGTCCCCTCGCGTCACCCTAGGAGTGAACCCGTATAGGATGGGGATACCACAAGGATCTAGATCTAATGGAAGGATGTAATTAATAATCCGGGGCACGTACTATGATCGGCCAGCCCACGTTGGAGGTTATAGTGCGAGGTATGTCCATAGGAAATGAGAGGAAACGGCCATCCCATGATGGAGTTATTCTCTAGACCATTACCTAGAAGGGAAATTAATTTGTGGTGGTTAATACACTTAGCTTAGGAAACTGTTAATCTTCCCAAGAAGCTATGTCAGTTTTTCTAAGAGCCAAATTATTTTCAGTGCACAAATTTTATTTTGTTTTCACAAACTAAATTTTTTCTTTTATTTTCAATTTTCAGAAATGGTGGGAGGTTCTTTTAGTCCATTGGCCGTTATTCTCAGGGTGAATAAGTTAACGGGTCCAAACTATGTGGACTGGAAAAGGAACCTAGACATAATACTCACAGCTGAGGAGTATAAGTATATCCTTTACGAATCCTGCCCTATTATCGGGGAAGGTTCTACCGCTGAAGAGCGAGAAGCTGAAAAGGCGTGGAAGAAAGCTGACGAAATGGCACGTTGCTATATGTTAGCTTCCATGTCTAATGTGCTCTAGTCAAAACACGAGCACATGGCTTCTGCATATGACATAAGTCAATCATTGGCAACTATATTCGCAGACAAGAGCCGGCCCGCAAGGTATGAGGCTCTTCGAACTATTGTGAACACTAAGATGGCTGAGGTTGCATCAGTCCGAGAGCATATGCTCAAGATGATTGCTGCTTTCGAGGAGACAAAAATCTTAGGGGCTGTCATTAACCCCGAGAGCTAAGTGGACATGGTTCTCGAATCTCTACCGGGCTCTTTCACTCAGTTCAAGTTAAACTATAACATGAATAAGTAGAACATGAGTTTAACTGAACTGATGAAGGAGCTCTAGATGGCGGAGAAAGTCATGAAGCCGCAGTCAAAGGCCATGATTGCTAGGGCTTCTTCCTCAAGAACTGGGCCTAAACCCAGAAAGTTCAAGAGGAAGAAAGGAAATGCAGTAGCCCAGCCCAAGACCCAGCCCAAGGACAAACCAAAGGGCAAGTGCTTCAAGTGTGGGAAGAAGGAACACTGGAAAAAAGAGTGTCCAGATCTTCAGGCCAAGAAAAACCCCACAGGTAATGTTTACTATTTAGAGTCCATATCAATGGTAGGATCAACTTCCACTTGGATTGTTGATTCAGGAGCCACTGATCATATCTATAACTCCTTGCAAGGGTTTAGGAAGATAAGAAGACTCAAGAAGGGCGAACATGGGCTTCGAGTGGGTAATGGAGCACAAGTCTGGGCCCTTGCAATAGGAGAGCTGGATCTCATTTTTTATTGTAATAAGATAGTGGTTTTAAAGGATATTTTATATGTACCTGGTTTTCGTCAGAATTTAATTTCAGTTGCAAAACTTATTAATCAAGGATATTTTGTATCTTTCCATTCTGGTATTCCTATCAGTAGAGATGGAGAAACTTTATGTACTGGGCACATGTATGGTAATCTGTTCTTTTTAAACCCTATTAATAACCAATCAAATAATGCTCTGTCTGAACCTTTAACTAGGAAGAGAAAGACCAATATCAATAATTCATACATTTGGCATCTAAGGTTGGGTCATATTAACTTAACCATGATTCAGAGGCTAATCCATTATGGGTCTTTGGGCTCATTGAGATTGGAAAGTTGGCCTCAGTGTGAATCATACCTGATAGGAAAGATGACCAAGAGGTCATTTACACCAAAGGCAGATAGAGCCAAGGAGGTGTTGAGTCTTGTTCACACTGATGTGTGTAGTCCGTTGTCTACACCAGCTAGGGGAGGTTTTGAGTACTTTATCACGTTCACGGATGATTGTACGAGGTATGGCTATATTTACCTGATGAGACGCAAGTCTGACTCTTTTGACAAGTTCAAGAAGTTTAAGGCTGAAGTGGAGCGTCGGACAGGTAAATTAATCAAAACCTTACGATCGGATCGTGGTGGAGAGTACCTCCTAGGTGAATTCAAGGATTACATGGTACATCATGGTATAGTATCCCAGCTCTATGCACTGGGAACACCCCAGTAAAACGGAGTAGCTGAGAGAAGGAACAGGACGTTGATGGAAATGGTCCGAAGCATGATGTCTCATGCTACTCTTCCAGTGTCCTTTTGGGGATATGCCCTGGAGACAGCGGCATATATTCTGAACTTGGTGCCTTCCAAGTCAGTACTTAGGACTTCTTATGAGATGTGGACTGGGCGTAAGCCAAGTCTGAATCATCTGATCAAGGGAGATAAGTTGGAACCAAGATTAGAATTATGCTATTTTATTGGGTATCCAAAAGGGACAAAAGGAGGCTACTTTTATCATCCTAAGGAGCAGAAGGTACTAGTCAGTACCAATGCTAGATACTTGGAAGATGATCAAAGTACTTCCACTAAAGGTTCAACAAAGTTAGAACTTCAGGAGAAGTTATCTACGGAATCAACTTCTTCTGACCCGATTCTGGAACAAGAAGAGGCACAGCCTCAAGAGCTTGTGCAAATGGAGCCTCGTCATAGTGGGAGAGTGTCTAGGGTTCCGGATAGATGGACAGGAGAAGCCTTTGAGCTGGTCTCCGACCATTAGGAACAAGACCCCACTAGATACGAGGAGGCTATTGCTGATGCCAATGCAAATCTGTGGCATGAAGCAATGAAAGTCGAGATTAAGTCTATGTACCTCAATCAGGTTTGGGATCTTGTAGCTTCACCTGAAGGGATAAAACCCATTGGGTGTAAGTTGGTATACAAGAGGGAGAGATGAGAGAATAGGAAGGTGGAAACCTTCAAAGCTAGGCTTGTGGCGAAAGGGTATACTCAGAAAGAAGGTATCGACTATGAGGAAACATTTTCCCCGGTAGCCATGCTTAAATCCATCCGCATCCTCCTTGCCATCGCATGTCACTATGACTACGAGATATGGCAAATGGATGTCAAGACGGCATTTCTAAATGGCCATCTTAGCGAAGACATCTATATGTCCCAACCAGAAGGCTTCATTGCTGAAGGCCAGGAACACATGGTTTGCAAGCTTAAGAAGTCAATTTATGGACTTAAGCAGGCATCAAGAGCATGGAACATTCGTTTTGATGAGACTGTAAAGTCTTATGGTTTTATTCAAAACGAAGATGAACTATGCGTGTACAGGAAACTTGAAGGCATTAATGTGATTTTTCTTGTCCTGTATGTGGATGACATTCTACTCATTGGAAATGATGTAGGGACATTGTCATCTACAAAGGTTTGGCTGTCTAGTCAATTCAGTATGAAGGACTTAGGAGAAGCCAACTACATTCTCGGGATTAGGCTTCTTAGAAATAGGAAGTAGAGAATGTTAGGGTTATCCCAAGCGACATACATTGACAAGATGTTGGCCAAGTACAGCATAGACTCGTGCAAGGGAGTTCTAATCCCTTGCAGACATGGGTTGTCATTTTCTTCGAAGGACTGTCCTAAGTCTCAAGAAGAAAAGGATAGAATGAGTAGGATTCCCTACGCTTCGGCTGTGGGAAGTCTCATGTACACCATGCTGTGTACTAGGCCAGATATCTGCTTTGCCGTGGGCTTAGTTAGCAGATATCAGTTAAACTCAAGGGAGGTTCATTGGCAAGCTGTAAAGCATATTCTCAAGTACCTCAAGGGAACGAGAGATTATATGCTGGTTTACAGGGCTGATGATTTGGTTCCTACAGGTTACATAGACTCAGACTTCCAGGTGGATAAGGATGAGAGAAAATCCACTAGTGGATATGTCTTCACCTTGTCTGGAGGAGCAATTTCATGGAGGAGTATTAAGCAATCTTGTATTGCTGACTCAACCATGGAAGCTGAGTATGTGGCTGCTTCGGAGGCCTCCAAGGAAGCAGTTTGGCTCCGGAAGTTTCTTTCAGAACTTGGAGTCGTACCACATATGGAAATGCCGATTGTGATGTATTGCACAACACTGGAGCAGTATCGCAATCTAAGGAACCTCGGAACCACAAGAAGGGGAAACACATCGAGAGGAAGTACCACCTGATCCGGGATTTTATCCAGAGACGGGAAGTCGTGGTGGAGCATATTGCCTCAGAAAACAATCTAGCAGATCCATTCACCAAGCCTTTGACTGAGAGAGTCTTCAAGAGACACTTAGACGCCATAGGGGTGGGCACCTATGGACTTACCCAGTCTTAGAGTGCAAGTGGGAGATTGTTGGATTGTATGCCCTCTTAGACTAGGTTTCTGATGTAAAATTGAATATTTTAATAAAAGAATTTATTTTCAGAAATTTTTTGTGAATTAACTTTTTGTTTGTGCACGATTTTCGTTTGGAACAGACCCATTGTGTTTAAATAAGTGATCCATGTGAGTGGTGGTCTTTCACAGTAAGGTATAGATCACGGGTTATTTAACACATAAACTTTTGTTCTTAACCTATTGATGAAACTGGGAATCTCATCATGTTTAGGTTATTATGCTATGAATTCCAAATGGGAAATGGCTTACCTTTAGCCAGTGGGTAGTCCACTCACTTCATGACATAAGCGTATTTCGATTACATAGAACAGGACCTGTAGTAGTGGTTTCTCAAAGTACTATATGGTAGAAACCTAGACTACTACCGCTATAGCATGGACTAGTACTCTACGACTTGAGTATGAGTTGGTGGTCTGGCGAAGTTGGAAGCATATACTTTGATTTGCTATAGTTGAGGTTCTATCGTAGGGCCAATATACTTGCATGTTGGGTATGTGTGACTAGTTAGTTAAGACAGACTTATACAAGATAGTTTCTACACTATATCGCCCCTTGTGGTTGTCCGAATGGTCTAAAATGTCCAGGGCCCTAGGAAACATGACTTAGATGTTTGCTTTAGGGTAGCTCCCTTAGAAAGCGGAAACACTCCAGGAAGTCGTGGATCATTGGACTAGAAGCCTAAGGATGGTAGATGTCATTTAGAGGGGTGTTAGTACACTTCTTCCTCTCTAAATGTACGGCGATATGTAGAGGGGTATTTTAGTCATTTCACCTGTAGGTCGGAGACTTTGCTAATGCAGCATTGTCCTTGGGGTCAATATTTCCTTATAGTGATATTAGGAAATATTTAAAATGCAAAATACAACTAGTTATATAGTACGGGTATTTTGGTCATTTTAGCAGCCAAGGCGATGTGTCTTTTCGGTCCTCGGAATAACCCGTAAGTCCTAACTAATTTTGGGTTGAGGAATTGGTCTCAGTTGAAGAGGATTTTATTTTATTTGATTTTATTTAATTTTATTCAGGAAGTCTAATTTATTATTAGACTGGAATAAAATAAATTAATTAATTAAAATAGGAGTTGAGAAAAATTAATTATCTAGTTTAATTGGTTAATTAATTATTCAGGGCCTAGGTCCAGTATGAATAATTAGGAAATTAACCTAGGCTTAAACTAGGGGAAATAATTAATGTTTAATTATTTATTGGGTTATTTATATAGGCCCAAGAAATAAATAATTAAAGATTAATTATTTTGGTTCATTTGGGCTCATTACTTATTTATTGGGTTATTTATATAAGCCCAGGAAATAAATAATTAATGTTTATTATTTTGGGTCTTTTGGGTCCAAGGAAAATAATAAATATTTTTCCGGCCCAATAGCTTGGACCTTAGGGTTTTTTCCAGATACGGTTAACAAGAGTTTAGGGTTAGGCCAAACAGATTCTCAGGATAACATCCCGGTGTTTTGAAATATGAAATCCTGGGGATATGTTTATCAGATAATGAGAGACCTAGTTTTGGCTAACCAATAAACTAGTCTCTGGTAGAAAAAAACCCTAATCCTCCTAAGCTTATCAGAGCCTCACGTGAGTCTCTCTCTCTCAACGTCTCTCTCCTTCCTCTGGGTTTACTCCTTATTCTTTGCTAACCAATAGCAAATGAACCAAGGAGAATTGAGACCGTTCCTTTTCACCATAGTGTTCACCGACTAGAGGTTAGGCTGAGGAATATTCCGAGAGCTAGAAAGCTTAGCGTTGATGTAAACAAGGCGAAGTAGAAGATTAGTGGGTGATCAACCGAAAGCTTCTTCAAGTGGACAAAGCGAGGCGATTCCAGTCATTCAATCCGCTCCTACTCAACCTAGAAGGGTTAAGGAGCGCAAAGGTATGATCTTCACGCTTCCGTGTGGCCTCTAAGGCTTGGTTTTATTTTTCTCTAAATTTTTTTCCCGTCACTGCACATGCTCTCTATTTTTCGGTTCCCTCAGTGGATAGATTGTATACCTTATGCTAAGCTAGCATGCAATAATAGTCATCGAGGCTTCGATCGGAATGGCAGCCTACGAAGCATTATATGGGCGGAGATGTCAAGTGCCCTTATATTGGGGATGGACAGAGGATGATCAAATCAGTAAGTCTGGGGAAGTGAATATTGAGGAAATGGCCGATAAAGTGAAGATAATAAAGGAGAGATTGAAAACCGCCTAAAGCCAACAGAAGAGTTATGCCAACAATAGAAGAAGGGAGTTGGAGTTTTAGCTGGGGGACTAAACTTTTTTAAAGATAACGCCGAGTAGAGGGATTCTGAGGCATCCTAAAAGAGGGAAGCTGAGTCCTAGATACCTAGGACCTTTTCCCGTGACTGAAAGGATTGGACCTGTAGCATATCGATTGGAGTTGCCAGAAGGATTAGCAGGAAATCATGATGTGTTCCATGTGTCCCAGTTAAAGAAATACAACCCTAACCCGGATCATGTATTGAGCGAGGAGCCATAGATTCTACAGCCTAATTTGAGCTACGTTGAGAAATCAATTAAGGTTTTAGAGTGGAGTGTTAAGGTGTTGAGAAGAAAGCAAGTACCTATGGTGAAGATTTTGTGGGATCATCATGGTACTCAAGATGCAACATGGGAAACTGAAGATTGGGTGAAAAAGAAATACCGAAACTTGCCCTAAAAGGTGTAGCACTCTGAATTTCGGGGCGAAATTCTCTAAAGGGGGAAAGGATGTAATACCCCATATAAGACCGCCTTTAGTAAGTAGGGAAAAGTCATGCGTGTCATATTGAGTTATACTGCATTTGATAATTTCAATTATTTTCCATGAAAATATTGGTTGAGGATTACATGAATTAATTTATTCTTGATGTAGTTGGATTGCTTGAGATTTCATTTATTGAGGAAAGTTTATTAGAAAAAGGGGTAAAGCAAGTAGGAAGAAATCAAGGGAGTTGTTAGGAGAATATTTAGAAATAAAATGTAACACGGTGGATAAAGCTTGGCATTTAAACCTTGACGAGCTTGAGTTTGAATCCTAGCTATTCCCAATCCTTTTCATTCTCTTATTTTCTTTCCTCCTTCCCTAATTTTTCCCTAGCTTGGCCGAAATCCCTAGGATAATAGCCATTAGGAAATTAATTTCCTAAGAAGAGGAAAATAAATTAGGAGAGTGATTTATTTGAAAATTATTTTATAAAATATTTGAGAACAAATTAAATTTTAGTTTCTAATATCTTATCATAATCTTTTAGAGAATTTTAAAGATTACTAATCTAGATTTTCTTTTAACAATATCTAAATAATATACTAGTAGAGAAAAATATATATAAGAAAGTTTATAGGTATTATTTTCAAGGAAATAAATTTCCATATTTTATCTTCTTTCAAATAATATTTTTATTTATGGAAACAAAAAGCTTAGAGGTGAATTTAAATGAAATAATTATCTCTTGGATAAGAGGACGATTTTCGAAAATTTAGGAAGGAAAAGGAAGAAGAATTCGGTAGCTTCAAGGAAGTAGAAAACCAGAATTTTCTCTCAATATAACTATTTATCAACTATTTAAAAATTACTCAAATTAAAATAGGAAATTAATTAAATTATTTCCTAAATAGATAAGCTAGTTTCCTCACCAAATATTCTAAAAAATTGCATCAAAGCTGCTGCCACCCTTGGAGCAAGTATAATCCAAATCAAACTCTCTAAAACCTAGCTAGGGTTGTCCAAGAAAACCTTAACCAACTAGGACTTTGTTTTAGCCAAAAGAATAACAGAATTTTCCCCTCAAATTCCTTCAGAATTTTGGCCAAAAAACCAGCCTTATTCTGCACAAAATTCTCAGCAAAAACCTTCACACAAATTCTTCTATTTAGCAAGCAGAATACAGCTACACAAAGACTTCTTTTCCTTCTCCTGTTTCGCCACTTTAGAGACCAAAACCAACCAGCATTCTTCTCATTCTGTCCAGATTTTTCCTCACTATTTTTCCAGAATTTCGGCCACCCTTAGCTTCACAAACACAGCAGCAATCAACCGTAATTTGCTAGCAAAATTTTGGCAGCCATAGAGACACCCAAAGCTGAACAATTTTCTCTCGTGATCAAGAAACCCTAGCAAGACCAAAACTCCTTTAAACACCGAAACCTAAAAACCTAGCCTTTTCTATACAGAAAACCACGAAAATCTCCACCCTTTCAGCCCCTCAAACTCACGAAAAAACCAGCATTCAACTAGCTCAAAAATTCGGCCAGCCTATTCCAAGAACAAAATTAAAACTGAATCCCTCTACAAGGTAATTGATCTTCAACCCTTCTATTCAACCCCTACTCTCTTCTTTTCCTTTTCTTTTCCTTAAATCACGTCTATAAGGGATTGATTTTACATATTCTTTTGTGAGACTTGATCAAGGGCATCCAAGCGAACCAAACTCTTCAACTATTGATCTAATCAACAAGGAGTTGTCTTGATTTAAGCCTAAATCGCTAAGAGGTAATCAAAATCCTATCTTTATTGATTTAAATGGTTTTAAACTTCAAAATATTGGCTTAAGTATGTCTATGGAGTCTAGTATGAAAGCATGAATATATTAGATTGATGATCATGTTGAGGAAAGCCATAGACAAAGCATGTATGAGATAGGACATTGATGTATCTTGTCATGATGAATCTAGATCCATGCTAAATAGACAAAAGATGAGATCTTTTAATATTTATGGGGCTATTTATGACGATTTTATGTTAGTTTAATATGGAAGATGTCATGTGATGAATTGATCTAGATCAATGCATGGTTATGATCAATAGAATAGTAAAGGAAAGTTATTCATGTGATCTATTAAATTAAATACCATGGATGAAAGGGGTAGATAATGAAATCATGGAGAGTCATGTTGTATGAAATAATGGATGGAATGATTGAATCCTAATTGTGGGATTATTTACTTTAGATAAGGAATGAATGGAAAGTAGAGCAATCAATTGAGTGGAATTTGGCTGTGATTTATCCAGGTAAGTCCCTGCATAACTGTTTTGATACAAGTTATATGTTTGCAAGCAATTTTTACAATGTTATTTGGAATTGATGTAAATATGATGTTTTGACACAAAGATTGAGCCTTGACTAAAAATGATGAGTTATACTGGATTGTTGTGATACTGGGATTGAAAACGTGGATGTTTTATTTTCAAAGCAAATTTACTAAATTTTATCTATTCAAACTCAAAAGCGATTTCTTACACTATTGTCAAACGATTTGAAAATGCCGTTACGAAAACTACGTTTTGCAATCAAACTAATCAAGACTTTTGGAAAAGGGAAAATGATTCTGCCCCTAAATGGGGAGCATTGAGTACTCAGCAGGGGTATGCTAGTAGTACTAGTTTCGAAGATCAAGAACGAGTCTTCTGGCAAGAGGCCACCTCCAGAAGATAAACTCAACTTAGAGAGGCGATAGTACTACTTAGTCAGGCCGGTCCGAGCTAGCATATTGGTCCATGTGGACATTGTTTACTCGGATTGGACAACTGGAGTTTTGGGTAAAGAGATGGAGGAGTATCTCACCTAGTGGGTGGTGCCCCCACTGCCCCTTTGTTGAAAGAATACATTGGGGAGCTATCATGGTGGTAACCATGATATGGATTGCGTTATTATATTGTTGAATCATTTGCTAATCCCTATTTAATGAATTGTGAATGTAATGAAACGGTAATTTATTGTGAACTATTTTGGATTGATTGAGCAAGGCTAATTTGTATGATTGTTATTGATGAGATTGGCTTGCAAACACGATTTTGTGGTTTTCATAAACTTGCATACATGAAATGGTTATAACTGACATTTGCACACACGAGACTTACTGAGATGTCAATCTCATGCCTTTTATTTCATGATTTTAGGGGATTGCTTTTAGTGAGTGAGGCGAAGCTAGGGTTGAGCTCTAGTAGTTCATTTATTTAGTTGTGTTTTGAGTTTATTTCAAGAGACGCTTGTTAGTTTTGATTTTTCGGACTTGTATACGTTTTTCTTTCTAATGTAATGGAATTTTTCTTTTAATTTTATTTAGTATTTTTCGTTTTATTTTATTCCTCATTATAAAGACCCCTGGTCCTTTGGACGGGGTGACATCTTGCCCTATCTAGGCACCTAGGGTGTGGGGTAGTATGACAATAATATTAATCCCACATATTAAGATAATATTATCAAAAGAATAATATATTAACTATATTAATTTCATCAAGCATATTGGTAATAGGCTATTGCCTAACGTCAAGACTAACAATTATATGAATAAGTATTCTAAGTAATTTTATCAACTACAACTTGAGGGAGCTATCATTAAGTTTACTATAGCAATATATATATATGCGCATATATATATATATATATATATATATATACACACAATTAACAACATATATAGTATTGAAATCAAATTCATTCAATTCTCAACTCAAGCCAACCGAATTTGATGTCCCCTTGTTTTATTCCCTATGGTTTCCATATAGAACAAAGCAAAAGCATAGTGAATCATCAAAGGAGCTGTCACCCAAGTACGGTTCCACTGATGATGTAACACCCCACATTTTTACCTTGTCATAGTAGGACAAACTCATGTGGGATGCCGCCCCGTCTGAAGTCTCAGACTAGGGGTCTTTATAACGATATAAACTTAAAGTAAACGGGTAAAGTCAAAACTTAAGTAAACATATGAAGCATGCTCTTTATTTATGTAAACATATGAGTCACGCTAGGTTCATTGTCATAATTCCCAAAATACATAAGCTAAACCATCTCATAGTCTATGTACAATGGCCACTCCAAAAGATTAGCTATCCAGTGCTAGAGAACAAGTCTGGGTAGTACCGTCGTTAGTCTTCAACTCCAATCCCTAAAATAGAAAAGACAAACATACGTGTGAGTGGTATACTCAGTGAGTTCCGTATGTGCTAGTGTTTGGCTTAGAAGAGAGAGACGTTTTTTTTTCAAATTCTTTATTGAAATAAATTTCATAACAAGGAAACAACAGTAATTGATAAATTCAGGTCATTTTATCATGTCCTTTCGAAAATAGTAATTTCCAAACAACATGGCTCCTAATTCAATAAATGCGGGTTCTTCCCCATCTAGAAGTGTGACCAACGTGCAAAGTTCAAAGAACTTCGCCTTCGGCAACACGGTCCCTTGTATCAGGGACTGCGTCTTACAGCACGTCACCCGTGTTATGCCGGAAGGGTGAGCAGCGTACCAATGTACCTCACCGTACACTTAAGGATCTTTTACTTGCCACCATAAGCCAGGGGTCCCAATCCTAACGTCAATCACTATCGAGGTGGCAAGGGGTTGAACACACTGAGTGTCCCCGCTTGGTCTCATGTGAACAACCCACCAATTATAATCAACAGGCAATTGCCGGGCTCACAATGGCTAGCCAGGGACGACTCGTCACAATGTCCTGTCGCCCTATTTGGAGTAAGACAATCCCCAGAACTAATCAGGTTACTTGGGGTCATCTATCTCTAATATGGGCTAGTACAAAGATCAAAGTCCTTGTTGAGTACTCAACGTAACAACACCAACCCCATCTGACTGATCAGGCCAGAAGGTCATCCAATCCCGCAAGATATTCAAATCACGACATTTCCTATTGTCCGGGGCCGTACTTGATCACAAAAGTCATTTTTCAAAGGTATTCATGTAATTTTACCCTTACCCGATTTTGAAAAATATTCACAAAAGTTCCAATAAGGATATTTCGGTCATTTACCGAATACCCGAGTTCCAACAGTTTTCATAAAATATTCCAATAAGGATATTTAGATTATTCTCCAAATACCTAATTCCAAAATTTACCATTTTCCAAAAATCCAAATTATTTAATCCGAAAAGGACTAAATTCACAAAATTCGTGTTTTAAACATCCAGTAAGGTTTTCAAGCTGAATATGAAATTTATTCGAGTCCGAATTAGCATAAAAGCAAATGTTGCTCATGTAAACCTTAAACATATTTGAGGATTTTCAAAATGGCATAAAACATAGCATTTCATAAAAAATCAAAGCACACTAGCCTTTAAAAAGGTTTATAAATCAATGGGACTCACCTTGTATATTAAGTCGAAGTGGCACTCGTATAGTCCTAAAAGGAGTTCCCTCGACTTGATTCACTTACACCATTAGTATATCTCCATATTATTACTTAATAGCTTCAAATGCTTAATGGTTCGAATAAGGTTTCTATAATCTCTCTAAAGAAATAAATGAATTAATGCTTTTAATGGTTTTCCTGGTTTTATAGCTTTACCACCCTCCACCATTCTTCACATAACTTATTCAATATAGATCCGAATAAAGTGAGGTTACTTCCCAAATTTTCCTAAGACATTCCTCTATCACTTTCAGGTCATGAGACATATAATCTCCATCCCATTTTGTACAGTTTCTCAATTACTTTCACTGTTCCGAGTTTTGGAATTCAGTGTTGCCATCTTCTAGTGTTTTGTACATATCTTCGTTACAGGTCCAAATGAGGTAAAACTACTTCCAAAATACTCCTAGGACGTTTCTCTATCAACTTCGGGTCATAGGGTATCCAAACCTTTCTCCATTTCGTTCAGTTTTTCAGTTAAACTTACTGCTCCGAGTTGGAGGTTCAAGATTACAGTTTAGAAGCCCAACTTGTTTTAATTTATTTCTATGGTTTCTTCAACATATCCTACCACACTTAAACTCTCCAATACCTCATTTAACATCCCAACATCATCATTCTAACAGGTTTTTATGCCCAGTACTTCTCTTTTGTTCAGACAAATAAATTATACCAAGCTCATCAAACCAGTAAATTTTGGCAGTTTTCACCATTCTTGCTATTCATGATTTCTTAGCCATTCAAAACCCTCACAACCTCCACACACTTGTTCCAAATCCTTTCTAACTAATCTAGGATATGTTTACAGTCATTTATGCTCAGTTTCCAATCATATCTACTCATATTTCCTTTAATATTTCCAAACAACACAAGCTAGTGAGTTGTTACTTAACAAATGGCTTTTCTTGTTTTCTTTATCACTTCCATCCTTTTCCTTTTCAAATTTTCAGCATACCATCACTCCCATACACCTTAAATGAACTGAAAACCATACACAACCCATCACTACACCAACCGGTCAATCCAACATCCATCACAACATCAAAATATTTTCATTACTCAACATCAACAAATTCATATGCAAATAGCTTCCAACTTCTAGTATCATTCTTTTAGCTTTTGAGAAGTGGTCTCTTACCTTTCCAAGATGAAGGCAAAGCTGCAACACTCTTCCCTTTCCTTCCTTTTCCTTTCCTTCTCCTTTCTTTCTCCTTGCTGCCGGTTTCCTTTTCTTCCTCCTTGCTGTGGGTTGTCTTCTCCTTGCTCCCTTGCTACCGGAAATCTCTCTCTCCCTTAGTCTCTCTTTTTTTTTTTTCTTGTTTTTCCTTTCCTCTCTTCACTTTTCTGGTTTTTCTTCTTCTCCTCCCAGCTTTGGCTGAAATTCTCCCCTTCTTGCTCCTATTTATATAGCTCAATCCTCTTGGTCTTGTTTTGGTCCTAGTAAAAGATTTAGGGTGAGTTGGCATTTTTAGAAGTCTTTAGACTTCTCTAACATTCACAAGAAGATTAAGGATCATGCTAGAAGGTTGTAGAACCTTTTAGAAGTTTATAGAAACTCTTAGAATTTCTTAGGACTAATATATACTTAATCATGATTAATTTACCCTAATCTAGTTTAGCTTAATTATGATCACTTGCCCTAATCTAGTTTAACTTAATTAAGCTTAATTAGAGGAAGTCTAAAAATGGTTAATCTTGGTCAAATGAAGTCAAAGGATGGTCCAACTTGGTCAAAATTGTTGTGCTTGTGGGCCATCCTTATTTATTTCTTGTGGACCCTCAAAAATATCCTTGTATATAATATAATATAATTAAGATATTTATGGTATTAATGGTATTATATATATATATACATAATAATAGTAAGAATAATATAATATTCCAATATAAATATTGGATATAATAATACTATAATTTAATATTACCAAGAGGTATTGGTATTAAATAATAGATATAAAAATAATAGTATTAGATAATAGAATAAAAGTGATAATAATAATAATATTATCATTAAACCATAATAATGATAATAAGAAAATACGATAATAATAAATATGATAATAAAATAAACTAAAATAAAATAGGATAAAATGAAACGAAATAATAATAATAATAATAATAATAATAATAATAATAATAATAATAATAATAATAATAATAATAATAATAATAATAATAATAATAATAATAATAATAATAATAATAATAATAATAATAATAATAATAATAATAGCACTTGTGATGGCTATATTATAACACTATGAATAATATTATTAATTTGTAGCCTTAATAATATTATTAATAATAAAGAAAAGAAAATATATCCTTAATTTCTTTGTATATGTATTTTGATTTTAAACAAGACTATTCTACACATGCTTTACGCAAGCGGGTTATTACAGATGACCGGCCAAGCTTAAACTCACCCAACACACAAACTCAACAAAACTCTTTTGCACATGCATATATAATATTATCACAACAACAATAAACTCAACGACCAAAGCATACTTGAAAACCCACCAACAAAACGTCTCATAGCTCTAGCTTCACAAAAACGAAAATCAAAATAAGATGTGATGGGAATTCAGTTTTACTTGTGAAGAGAAGGTTCGTTGATCTGAGGAGTTGGCAAGCGCAGGCCTGAAATAGAGAGCAGACAAATTAGAAGCTGTGAATCTCAGAATTGGAAAACCTTCTTCAGTGAATAGCGTGGGTCGAGAGATGGGAGCCAAGGAAGGTGTGCGCTATAAGTCTAGATGTACAAAGTTTTTGGTTTGAGCAGAGAATAGAGTGAACAAAGAGAATGGCGAGAGAAAATTTTCGCGTTCATAGCTTGCAGTCTCGGCAACGATGGGTTGAAGATGAAAGGATGATGACTGAAAGGTATTTTATGTGTGCGTCAGCTGCTTTTGGTGCAAATAAGTGTGTTATGGTTTTGCTTGGTTCCGTGTGGGTGTTTGTACATGCTGACCGAACTACTGTAGAGGAAAGATGAAGTTTAACACGGGGAAAATTCTGGTTGATCAAGTGATTTTCTAGCTATCCTGAAATATTGAAATCGAGCTTAAATAGCTCCTAAGGTGGCCGCTGAAATTTTTTGAAGTAAGTTGGGGTTTTCGTTCAGCTTTGGTGCAAAATTTGCATGACTTGGTATGGTCATTGGAGTCTCAGCTAAGTGTGTTTGAGAGGGTGGCCAATTGGTGTTTTGTTTTGTCTGTGAGTAGGCTGCTTTTGTTTGATGATGTGGAATGGCTGAAGTTGCTGCTAGAATCTGATGCAATTGAGGAAAGCTTTTTGGTTGTGTGTGTGTCGGTGTGCTGATCGAAAATGGATTGATAGTGGGATTACTCCGGGTGTGGTGTTAGATAAACTCCAAAAAGATATGATTATCATAAAGAGACAAGATAGTTAATTCTTGAGATGACTCTTTTGAGTTCACTCCCTTATTCTCGGGCATCTGGGACCCCACAAGTTGTGTACAGCAACTTGCGCGGTAATTTTACAGCCCAGACCGAAAATGGTGAAAATCTAACGTTCGAAAAGATGGCCGCGTGTTGAAATTTTTTTTAGTAGAACGACGTCGTTTTGACCATTCAAAATGACGTCATTTTAATGTTTATGTAATCGTGTGAAATATTCATGTGATTGTCGTTTTAATGTTTATGTAATCATGTGAAATATTCATGTGATTGTGTCAAATGTTCATGTAAACTTAAATGACCGCACAAGTTGCCGTACGACAACTTGCGCTGCCCCAGATCCTATTCTCGGCTGCTAGGGAAAGGAAATGGTAATGGTTGCACTATTGGCTTGCTGACCGAAATTATTAGAGAAAAGGATTTTGACTCAGGGAAAAAATCTGATTAATGAAAATATATGTACAGAATTTTCAATAAGGTTTTCTCGCCAATCTCCAAGAGTTTTAATCTGAGCATAACCAACTTTACATATGACTGCCAAAGTTGGAAATTTTCCAAAAAATCTATCAAAAGCTATTTTCCACGAAAAAGAAGTTTAAAGAAGATAATTGCAATATATTTTAAAGATAAAAGCTGGTTTTGCCCATCTCAATCCTAAAATTTGAAATTTTCAAATAAGAGGAAACCTAATGGAGGCTCAAATTTTCAACCATAGAGGGAAAGAGAAAAAGAATAAAATCGTGCTAGAGTTAAGATTCAAACTCAAGTCACTAAGAGATAATTCCCAAGCCTTTACCACCGACCACAATGATCCTTTTGTCTATATCATACAATCTAATTTCTCTTCATCTACATTCCACATATCTCATATGTCAATATGATTTCTGAACACAAAAACAAACTCATCCTACTCAACAAAAAGGTTATCATAAGTTCACTAAGCGAATTCACTCACAAATAAGCATAAGAACAAATATGGACATACATATGCACACATCAATCAAATACTTAGATAAATGCATTACAAATCTTTTCCACGTCCAAGATGCTATACCAAGCCCTTAATCCCCAAATTCTAAGTGTGGGGTTAGATGGGGTACTACAAGGGGTCTTTATATCAATGCAAAGCTAAAAGGGAAAGATAAACATATAACAAATACATCAGAGTTGGGTAAACTTAAGTTGTAGTATACATTCATGATAAAAGATGAACTCACTATGTCAATACATACTCAACATAACTTATGAAAGCAGCATACATAGAACTATTACATTCATAAACCCAAAAAAGTAGAATCGTCCTCAAAGCGTCCTACGCTCAGTCCCGAATCCTAGAAAAACAGGGCATAACACAAGTGTAAGTGATTTATACTCAGTGAGTCGCGTGGATACTAGTTTTTTTTTTTTAAAAAAATAATAAGACAAGGTAAACCGAGTTGTCGTGTTTTCCACTAAAAGCAATCAACGTGAGTTTATTTGGTTTTTTCACTAAAAACAATTCTACAACTATATAGAGAAAAATGTTTCCCAAGAATTGTTCAAAATATCAGTTATGTTTGGAAAATTAGATTTTATCAACATCATTGACCCACATTTCAGACATATTTGGAAAACCCAATTTTCTTAACATTAAGCCCACATTTTTTAGAAAAGCAGCTTTCCAATTAATAGAAGGTCGGCCTATGTGCAAAGCCCACAAGACTTCACCTTCAGCTAATATGCTATGTCGTGCCAACTATAATCTTGACACATGGCTATAATCAGTCGGCTTGATAGTATTGTCCTCATACTCTACCTAATACATGCCTTTGGGTGGTAATTCCTATGCCATCTGTTCCTCACCAAAAGAGGGGACCAAATTCATAAGTCATTTCTTTCGCACAAGGACCCATTCCCGTTAGTTCCGCACCAAAAGACGGAGTAAGGGGTCAACCAGGCCTTTACCACCCATCTAGGTAAGTCACCTTTGCCCATTTCCAATATTCTATTGTCCCATTTGGAGTAAGACAAACCTCAGAACTAGCTATGTTACTTGGGGTTGTCTATCACTAATGCGAGCTAGTACAATAAGAAAAACTCTTATTGAGTACTCAACATCTTTGTTAGTTCGCAAGATCAATCCAATAGCATTGGTTCACAAGAACAATCAAATATTGTTTTTCTCGAGAAAAAATAAGAAAATATTTTCTAGGGCCAAAATATCATTTTTACCAAATATTGATTCAATACTGAGAAGTTGTTTTCCAAATTCCTTACTAAGAAGGAAAAAAAGTCCTTCCTGCATTATAAAATCATTCCTTAATGGTATTTGTGTAAATTATGCATTTTAAGCATACCCAAGTCCAAAAGAATGTTCATTTCAATCAAATCCAAAATTATAAATTTGAAAAGGAAATAAATTCAAGGATTTCAAATCTCACTGTGCTTGATAGTCCTAACATCTTTATGCAGGAAAATTGCTCATTTTGTCACATAAAATGTGAAAGAATATTTTCCATAAATACTTGTGCCCCAAAATATTTATACTATAAAGAATTTAAATCCTTTGTAGAAATATTCCATTTGCTAAAATGTATTCATTTTCGAATTCAAATAAGCTAAAACCTTGCTCAGGACAACCAAAAGGTTTATTATTCATGAGAAAATATTCACAGCACAAGGAACTCAAAATCCTTTGTTGAACATATTCCATTTCCAAATAATCAACCATTTCTGGTTCAGAAGAACCAAAACTTTGTTTAAAAAAACCTACTTTGGTTCATAAAGACCAAACGGACTATTATCTATACTCATGCTTTTAAGGATAATAGCTATGATTAAATAGTACTCATAATCATAAGGGTCCATTTTCCCATTTCAAACATAGCATGAAACAAGATCACACTTGACAAAAAAAAATCATATTTTTGGTCAAGGAAACCAAATGGGTTCACAATACCCATATTACATGTGATTATAACACGTTTTGGAAAACCACGAGTACAAAATGGTATTTTTAAAACAAGTGGGACTCACCTGAATAAATGCTATTATTTAGTGACTTGTTGGCCTTTAGACTTCATTGAGTCCTTATGATATTTGCGACTACATTAAAGGAGTATATCATTCTATCTTAGCATCTCAATTCTCTAAAGTAATGCATTGCAATGAAATACTAGTTTCCTAAATTCACATTTCTCACAATTGGAAATATCATCACTTGAAGCAATTAAAGGAACAATATTTCCTTCTTATATCCATTCCTTCATTCTTTCATTTCACATGTTCATAAGGCATATTCTTAGCCTTACAATTTTTCATAGCTTTATTAAATCTAAAAGAACAAAACATAAATATTACTTCCTCAACAATTTCAGCATTTTGCATTTCATGGCATATCTTCATATTTTGGCCATAACATTCAATCCACAAGTCCAAATGTCATCAAACTAGTTTTGAAATATCCTCAAGGGATTCTTTTACAGTTTGCAGTTCACAAAATACCTATTCCCTCTTCCATTTTGTTCAGTTTTGATTGCAAAATATCAGTAACCTGATCTCATCGTAGCTTGGCAGTCTTTAGTATTTTCATCATGACTCTCTATCCACTACTCTAAATTCAGTGAATCTTGTTCCAAAATACTCCTAAGACAATTAGCAACAAAACTGTTCATGCCATTCCAAAATATTTAGTCGTTTCATCCAGTTTATTAAGAAAACAGACAGCTTCTTCAATTAATCAAAATAAAATTTCTGATTGTATTCATACTTTACTCAAGCCATTTTTCTCATTTCTTCTACATAACATACATCATCTAGCATACCCTAACTCTTGTTTAGCACCTTCATAAGTGTGATTTAAGCTCCTTTTCAGCTCAGCATCTTTAGACACATCAAAACAGAGTGCATGTAGTGGAGTACAAAATCAGCATTTTCTTAAACAAACAACAACATAGGTAGCTTCAAATTCTATTTTCACTGCACAAGAACACATATTATGGTAGCACCTTCTCCCGAAGTTTTCACCACAAAAAAACACACCAAAAGGAATCCAAGAACCAAAACATGCCTTGAACAGTTAGCTCAAACAACAACAACAAACAACTTGTAAAATAGAAAATTCCTCTCATGAACACAACCTTGTTTTAGCAATTCTCTTCAACAAAAATTGTATCAATAGGAAGCTCTTGATCCCTTGAACTCTTTTTCTTCTAAGAATAGAAGGTTTTACCTTGTTTATGGCTGGAAATCGAAGCTTGAAGCCTACACAACCTTGCTGCTCATCCAGCTCTCCTCTCTGCTTATTTTTCTTTTCCTTCTTTCTTTCCTTTCCTTTCTCCCTTTTTTTCTCCCTATTTCCGATTCTCCTTATGTCTCCACTGCCATTCTCTTTTTTTTTTTAATTCAACTTCCCCCAAAATTTAGTCATGTGCTTAATTAGATGTTATGGATGACTAAGCATACTTCATTAAAGATAGGATTTTGTGGCTTCATGTGAAAGCTTGTGGAATTCTTGAACATTTTATCCAATCACCTTATAGCAGTTAGTTTTCATGCACCCAATCAACAAACATCATCTAATTCTCTTGCAACTAATCATGTGAAAGCACATGGTTCCCAACTACTAATCTCAAAATAACACTTGTTTCCTTTTTTACCATAATTAATATATTTCTCCAAAAAAACTGTAATTAGGTTCACTATTCATCTCGGTCAAGAAAATTTTTTATTTGATTAGTGCATTCCATGCATTAAACTAAACTTCATGATGGGTTTCAAATTTCCCAAATTCTTTCTCAATTTTTCTTAATTCACGATTGAATATTCCAACAATATCGCTGAAAAATTTTATTACACCAAAACATTCGTCTCATTAAACTGATCATTTCTTGTTCTGGACTTAGATACAAATACTTATTCAATACAAAGTAGTCGGTTGTTAGAGGCTCAAATGGAAGGAATGTTACATTCTCCCATCTTTTAAGCAATTTCGTCCTCAAAATTAAGCTTTCCTGTTAAAATTCTCTACATAGTATTTTTGAATCTCTACTTTGGTCTTTTGTGTTGCATCTTGTAGTGGATGATGATTCTAAATTACTTTAGCCAATTGAATCCGTCTACGCCGTAACTCCTTTTCGACATTTTCCAAAAAAAAATTTTGATTTGTTTCTTTTTATGGTTTAAGCCTGAAGTCATCTCAATAACATCCTTATTTAACACATGTTCGGAATCAACCACATTTTTCTAGGGCTGAGAAACCAAAAACACATCATGAATATCTTGTGATTGTGTAGGTTACCTTAATCAATACATTGATGTGCTACTTTTCGATTTTCTCCACAATCAGAAGGTACTAGTTTTTTTTTTTTTTTTTATTTTACTTCCAAAATGCCATTTTGGTGTTAGGTTTAGGAACCCTTGATTTTTCCCCACAAATTCTAGGTTTGTTTTTCTGTGCTAATCAGTATAACTTTTCTTTTGATTTTGTGTTGCTTTCAGTCTTGCCTTAAATTTGGCTTAAAATAACATCAAATTCCTAACAGTTAACAAAATACCTTATCCATTCTTATAGATAGGCACTTCATTTCTTATTATTAGAGCACTTAATCTCTAGTAATCTGCACTCTATTCTTATGCCTGAGAGTGAAAGAAATTCCATAATAACTAGCGAAGTTGTTATATCATGTACAATCACTAAAATATAGCATTTTCTAGACATGGTCATGGCTCCAAAATCTACAATCCAAGTAGATGATTATCTAACCATCATTATGGATGCTAGATATAAAGCATTACCAATGGAATATTTCTTGGCCAAAAGATCTGTACATTCCTTTTTTCAACGTCCTTTTTTACCACATTTGAAGCATTTTCCTTTGGACTTTTGCAGTGGGTTGTGACTTTGGCTAGGCCACTGCATTTTCATTTTTCTTCTTACACTTTTTGGGTTTGGGACTAGTCCCTAAAAAAGATGACTTGATGGCCAAAGCCTTAGATTGTGGCCTTATGACTTTCTCTACTATTTGGAGCACCTTCTGATGTGTAAATTTTGGGTATATAAAATCATAAATTTTAAATCCATTCCTTAATCAAGTTTTAATTAAAACATTAATCTCAAAATACACATGTGACCAAGTATACTCATCGCAAGTATAGTATAGGGAATTAACGAGTATCAATCCCCAAAGGAACAAGTACACAATAGTCACTTTTCATTCATTATTTAACCTACCAAATAAAGTGATAAAGAAATTAAAATAAAAATAAAAACAAACTATATAAATAACTTATGGAGAGAAAACATGTAATTAAATAACTATTCTCAAAAGTATGTCATGAATCATCTAATACTTATCATAACTAATTATTTTTTTGGCATCATGAAGGACTATAAAGATAAATTCCACTTCGTTTGTCAATCCATGGATTCCTATATTTTGTTTCATATTAACAGATTTGTCAATCAAACTAACATAACCAAAACATGCATTAAGCTCATCATTCATATCTTGATTCAATTAGCAGATTTGACAATCAAGCCATCCTAACCAAAACGTGCATGAATCTGAATTCCTTAAATATATATATATATATATATATATATATATATATATGTAAAATTAGATAATAACCCTATGTCAATGCGAAATTAACATAACATTTGATCACTTAGTCTTATAATCCTAACATCATCATTTGAATCCATCAAGATTCAACAAATATGAAATTAATGCAATAAAACTCCTAACATCGTTGTGTCGAAGTCAATTAGAAGAACTCGCATCAATAATCATTGAAATCAAGTAATCAAATGCCAAAGAAAATAATTAATTAATCAAAGAACTAAATTAACTCAAAATCATAAATCCAAGAATAATATCCAAATCATCATTGTTCAAGAAAAAGAAAACAAGGGAAAAAGATAAATACTCATAGACAAGCCTTTCAATTTCCAATGAAAACCCCTCCAAGAATCAATACTCCTTGAGTAATTTCTCTAGAGAAAATATTAGTAATGCACTCTAAAATATATATATAAGTCCTACATTGTGCACCCCTTTTCTAAGGTAATTGGACTTTTTTTTATGCTTACGAAGTTCTTAAAAGAATCCTATGTAAAGAAGAAGTAATTTCCTAAAAATCCAAAACAAAAAAGGATTAGAAATTTTCTTAATAAAATTCTAAAAAGAAATAAAGGATAAAGGAGGAGGTCCACCGCGTTTGAAATTGAGAAATTAATTGGACTTTTGACTTTGTCTGATGCATTGAAGACATTCTTTGAATTTGCTGAAATCGGCTTCAATTTGAGCCATCGAAATCATCCTGCCATTTTTCTTCAATTGACTTTGCATCGGCTTAAGTGAGCCGTCAACTGAGCCGCGCACCAAGCCATCGAAATCTCTTTTGCTTTTGTCCTTTATTGTTTGTTGCCTTGGCCCACTGAATTCAATTCTTTTTCCTTTGTTGCTTTTGGTTCCTTAGCCCACCGATTTCCTTCTTTTCCTTCTTTTTTGTTGCTTTTGTTTCTTTTGGCGAAGCCAGCCAAGCCGTGACTTGAGTTTCCTTTTCCTTTCCAATTTCTAATTGCACCTTCTCTATTCCATCAATTTCTTCCAATTTTCCTTTGTTCTTCTAGTAGAGGACCAGCACTAGGTCCATCTTTTTTGCCTGGTGCTGGGTCTATACTGAAAAAATACTTAATTAGTTCCCAATTTTACCTATTTTTGTATAAAATTACAGAAAAGTATTTTTATAAGGGAAATCTCAAATAGGAAGGAATATGACTAGTTATTGTATTAAAAGTGTCTCAATTTAGCCTCCAATAATTAGGAAAATAATGATGATTTTAACCCGTATCAATGCCCCCACATTTGAATCTTTACTTATTCTCAAGTAAATACTTAAACAAAGCTCTCAAAACAATTTATTTCTTTTCATAGTCATCAATAATAAAGCCATAATTTTTTTTCAACCTTAGATAAAAAATTGTTATTCATTCACCCTTTAAAAACCTTTGTAAACTCAAGCATTAAATTAAATAATCCCAAGGCCATCAAAGTTAATTTAAACAAGCTTATATCTGCTACAAGAAAATTATTCCACTCCTCAAGCAAAAACATAGATAATATAAATCATACAAGTCAATCCATTTAACCAATTCAAGCATTATAAACTCAAATTTACTCAACTTGAGTTAGTGAAACAAGGAAAACACTCCGCTCTTCTTTTTTTCCTATGACTTTGGGAATTGATAGCCTCATGTGCATGAATTTCTCTTCACACAATGTATTCACCCCCTTATAATCATCATCAATTTTGTTTCAACATATTTTTTCTTGCTCTGTCATGCCTTTTTCCCTTTAGGATAGCCTCAAGAGAGTGCACCAAATACACTTGCTACTTCTCCCCATATTGACCCCTATTTCAGCAAAAGGTCTTCAAAGATTAAAAATAAGAGCATTTTTTTCAACTCAATTTTTTTTCCATCTCATATTTTTTTTCTCAATTTTTTTTTTCATCTCACTTTTTTTTTTCAACTAATTTTTTTTTCTCATATTCCTTATTCAAAATTCAAAGTCAAGCAAATTTTAAATTCATAATACAGGAATTAATCAACAACTCTTCCCATATTTCATCATATCATCCATATTCAAATTCAAAGAATAAAACAAAACTCAAATACCAAATATAACCAAGGTTAATTTAAATTCTCAAGACTTAGTAAAATTCAACTTAATACACAAGTTTATTTTTTAATAAAATCAACCATAACGAATGACACATCCGTATCCAAAGTTAAAAAGAAAATCATATCTTCATTATAAACAAATAAACTTAATTTAGCTCCAAATCTTCAAACTTTTAAATTTCAAAATTTTCAAAGAAATTTTCTCCAAGATGGCAAAATGGTTGTCCAAACTACAAGATTTTTCTAAAGTAACTCAACTACAAGAAAACACCGAGATAATTGATAAAAACTTGGACCGAGAATATCGCTAAACCACTCCCCCACACTTAAATTGGACAATGTCCTCATTGGCCAAAAATAAACGCAAGAAAGCATCTCCAATGGGACCAAAAAATAATAAAGGGGTAGAAAGTTTAAGCAATACTCCCCAAGTGCAGATCAGCTCCAAGATAAGAGAAGTTCATCGTTCAAGAAGTTGAAAGAATTATTGCCAGCGACATAAGCCTTTAGGTTTCCCTCGAAGTAGATCCTCCAAACGGGCCTCCAGATTGTCCAAAAGAACCACCAAATAGACCACCACGACCTCCAAATGGATCACGAGGTCCAACTTATCTCACACATTGCACATGGTTCTCTTTTCAGTGAAGAACTTTTCCAAACTATTGATGCTTCAGAAAAAAAAAAAAAAAAAACAAGTGAAAAACCTTGGGGGGAGGGTGAATAAGATTTTTGGCAAACTAAAATTTGTGAAGAATTCTATTTTGCATAGTAGAAATGTTCTTTAAGTTTTTTACCAACAACACTTGCAACAGAGAGAGCTTTTTAGAATGACTTTGAGAGATATATAGATTCAGACTGAGATAAGATGTATGATGCAATTAATGTTGTATAGAAAATGGGTTAGTGAACACCTTTAAAGATTTTTTTACAGAACTAAGAAATTCCAAGCAAGGACAGTTTGCAGGTTTATTCGAAAATAAATTCTGAGAGTAAATGCAGAGAAATGAGACACGAAATTTATAATGGTTCAATCTATCAAGATCTACATCCACTACCTTAAGCTTACACTTAAAGATTTTCAACCAAATTTCATTTACCCAAACTAATAGAATCAATCTGTACCAGATACAAAAGAGGATCACTACACTTGGTTTTCCAAAACCTCTCAATCAACCAACAAATCAAGATTCACCCCAGATGGGTTTTACACCACAACCTTGATACACAAAGATGATTTAAGATAAATAAAACTCAAATGGCTCACTTCTTTGAGCAGATGCATACCAAGAATAAGCACAAACACTTTTACCTTTACGATACAATTTGTTTTCATGTTGAAGCACTTTAATAAAGGAGATTTTTTTTTTCTACAGAGCAAGAGTGTTTCTTAGAAGGATGGGACAAAAATATACTTTCAAATCAAGTTTAGAAGCTTTATATAGAGGCATAAAGTAAAGCACCAACAGCTATAAAACGGCTATTTTTCGTTGTCAGATTTACCAGCGTTTTGGACTTATGTTTCGAACGATGGTGCATCCAAAAGGTAAGTCCAAATTGGTAGTTTTTCAGGCAGAATCTATTTGATACTGTTCACTAAGTTTTGGACGTCGCTTCTAGATGCAAGGTCATTCAAAAACACTCAACGCAAAATTTTTAGGATTTTAAAACTTTGAAATATTTTGTTTTAGTACTTCTCGGTGGAATTAAACTAAATCAAAAGGTGAATAGGACATAGGAATTTACACAGAGAAATACCTTAACAAGGATTTCTGGTTTAAGGTTCATCCACAATGGATTCTTTTGTTTGCAATCTTTCAAGCTGGACCTTCTTCTTGATTTTCTATTTCTGGATTCTCTATCTTCAAGAGTTGCTTAGAATTCCTATTTAAACGCCTTGGAAGACCTGAGGTCGAACATGTCCTATAACAGGTAGGTCACACATGTTAATCCTCATAACTGTTTACCATAAGTTAAAACACAGGAGACCGCCCTTAGGGCCAACAACAAGGATAATATCCAACGTAGACATCAAAAGCACAATGTCAACCAACTTCAATCCACAAAATAAAATATCACAAGGAGGTCAAGATTTCCATATTTGCAAAGATTTCATAAAAATGCATAGATAACTTTGGGAAGCAATCACAAGACTCACAATCCATTCGATGCATTTTTCTACCACCAAATAAACTCAACAAAGAGATGTCCATGTCTAGTAATGTTTTCCTCAAAAATACATAATGCCAAGAAATTCAATAGGGTAAAATCTACCTTAACATGAAGAGAGTTTTTCCACCAATGTATTCCCCAACGTATGAGATTAAAATTGTTAATTCATGGGGGACAATTCATAGAAGAAGAAGAACAGGGTGAAGAAGAAGGAAAGAAGACTAACGTAGTGAAATAGACCATAAAGAAAGGAATTTGGGAGTGGGTTAGTTCCTCACATGACAAATAAGAGAAACAAACAAGAAAAGCAAAAGAAAAAGGAAAAAAGAAAGAAAAAGACAAAATAGGAAAAATTTGGGAAGAAAATAAAAAGTGTAAGGAAACAAATGAAAAAGGAAAAAACAATTTTTTCTTTTTTTTTGTGTAGTTATTGTTGGGCCGAGCTAGCCTAGCGCCAGGGCCATTTCTGGACTGGCGCCAAGCCAGCTCTGATATTTTTTTTTTTTGGTAAATTTTTTTAAAAATAATAATAATGATAAATAAAATCTATCCTAATGGAATGCATAAATACAGTACAAAACAAAATCAAAAATAAAAAAAAATATATTTTTTTTCTCTTAATCTAAAAAAAAAAAAAAACACACACACACACACACACACACATAATTAAAAATTAATCCTAAGTGAATGCATGGGCACAATACATGTAAAATAAGAATGTATAAATTAAACATTAAACTATATATATATATATATATATATATATATATAAAGAAATAAAATAAAATAAACTAAATTTAATCCCCGTCTAAAATGTCATGTTAGCAAAAGTCTAAATTTGAAAATAAAAAGAATTAGTATTGACTGAAAATTATAGATGTAAAAATCATCAAATTCAAAATACAATTAGTATGCATATTTTACATTAACATTAGGTTAGTAAAATTAAATAACTACATATACAATGTATACAACCATACAAAGACAAGTTAGTAAATATTAATATGTATCTACCTATTTACATATTTACATGGCTAAATCAATGAAATTCAAGTTTTCATGATATTGTTCCCTGATAACAGCACTAAAAACTTGATGCATAAATTTTGGGTATATAAAATCATCAATTTTAAATCCATCCTTAATCAGGTTTTAATTAAAACATTGATCCCAAAATACACATGTGAACAAGTATACTAATCGCAAGCATAGTATAGGGAATTAACGAGTATCGATCCTCAAAGGAACAAGTACACACTAATCACTCTTCATTCATTATTTAACCTACCAAATAAAGTGATAAAGAAATTAAAACAAAGGAACGAGTATCGATCCTCAAAGGGACATTCTTTCCTTCAGCTTTTACTTTCAACAATCTTTCCCTTTCATCACCATTTGTATCACAGAGTAGCTTCCATTCATTTTCCAACCTCACATATCCCATGCACTCAAAATACTCAAAGCTATTTATTATATATATATATATATATATATATATATTCATTTTTGAGGGGGCAAAAGTGACTAAATTTAAATCAATGTCAAAGTCTATGAACACTTTTGTTAACAAATTTCCATACAGCAAAGCCTTGCTTGCGGTGTTTCTTGTCTGCAACATCAACTTGGCAACCAAGAACCCAAAATTTATTTGCCTTCCTTCAGCCAATGCTTACATAATCACCATTTTCATTATGTTAATGGAGGATTTGTGACCAAACCTTGGGACCACCGTGGTTGAGACCATGTGGTGCTGAATCCTACCCTGTCCATTTAGCCACTTAGTGTTTCTGTCACTGGAATTCTTGAAAGTCCTTCCACCAACAAACATTTCTTCAAACTTCTTTAAATCAAACATGTCAGTTCCCTCCAAAAATTTATTTAGTTCAAAATACTAAATTCCTCCATCACTAACCTCACACACTCAATTTAGCAGACGGTGGTCGAACTCGATATTCGTTCCCCCAACTCTAGAGGTGTTCTATCTGATCATAAACCCTCATCCGGTTTCCTCAAGTCGCCCTTTTCTTAGGTTAGCGTAGTATTCCCAAATGAGTGAGGTAAAAATTTTTCATCGACGCACAATAGACTACCCTACCCCAACCAACAGATTCAAACATATTCAACACATTGAAGAAATTTAAGAAAGATGATGGATTTACTCGATAGCTAATAATCACAGTTCTATTTCTCGAGACCTAATCATTATAATCTGACTCACTTTTTGAATCTAAAAATCAAAGTACCTGAGTCTCGGAACTCTCTTGCTCCGGTGATGATTTTGAGAAGTCATAATGGGAAGCCGAGAAATTTTGAGCAATTTCTTTTCCTTTGTTCGTTGCTGATGACTTCTTCTTTATCATTGGTGATATTTTTCTAACCTTCTTTAGTTTTGATTTGGTTGATTTTGTTTTTGCCATTTTAGTGAGAAGATGAGGGCTTTGACACTCGGTTGTTCAGAGAAGAAGAACTCAGAGGATTTTGAGGAAGAAGGAGTGAAAAGTTGTCGGTTCTAGAGTTTGGAAGAGAGAAAGTCCTCTGTGAGTACCTAGAAAGCTATGATAGAAGTACACTCAAGTACATTGAAAAAGCCACTTTAATCAGAGATTTAAAAAAAACGTCTTGAGAAAGGTGCAAGCATTTTGAAATTCAAAAATGAAATTATGGAAGTAGTTATTTTAAAAGAAAATACGAAGCATCAAACATGATTCCGTTTTGGATTCAGGCCCGATCCAAAATATACATCCAAACGGAACTTCTTCAGGGGTGAGTTTTGAAGGTGCGTGTTGGACAGAAATGCTGCGTCCAAAAGCTTTGTCTTTAGTGATTCTGCAAAATAAAAAATCTTGTGCAAACAAGTCAGTCATGTGATTTTTTTAATTTCCAAACCTCTTCTCAGATTGTTGAATCTTTCTTTTATCAAAGGTTTTGTAAAGATATCGGAGAGTTGTTCATCAGTTAGAATATATTTAACACACACATCATCTTTATTCACATGATCACAGATAAAATGATGTTTAACTTCTATATACTTGGTCCTAGAATGTTGAACAAGATTCTTAGTTAGATTGATAGTACTTCTATTATCATGTAATATAGGTACACAGTTAAAATTAAGACCAAAATCAAGCAATGTATTTTTCATCCACAAGATTTGTGCACAGAAGCTTCCGACTGTAATATATTCGGCCTCGGTTGTGGATAAGGATACACATGCTTGCTTCTTACTGTGCCGTGACAGTAGAGACTGTCCAAGAAATTGACAATGGCCACTTGTTCTTTTTCTTTTCACATTACACCCCGTATAATCTGCATCAGTATATCCTATAAGATCAAATGTGCTAGTGTAAGGATACCATAAGCCATAATTATATGTGCCAATTAGATATCGAATGATGTGTTTTACTACACATAGGTGTGATTCTTTTGGACATGATTGAAACCGGGTACAAAGACAAACTAAAAACATAATATCTGGCCGGCTAGCAGTGAGATAGAGTAAGCTTCTAATCATACCTTTATACTTATGTTCATCTACCTTCTTACCATTTTTATCTTTGTCAAGTTTTATGGAAGTTCTCATAGGTGTGCAGATTTCTTTGGCTTCATTCCTACCGAACCTTTTGAGCAGTTCCTTGCCATACTTAGCTTGATTTATGAAGATTCCATCCTTGGTTTGTTTGATTTGTAGTCTAAGAAAGAAGTTTAGTTCTCCCATCATGCTCATTTCGAATTATTGTTGCAATGTCTTAGTGAACATCTTACACAAGGAATCATTAGTGGCACAAAAAATGATATCATCCACATAAATTTGGGTAATAAGGAGATCACCAGATTTATCTGATTTGATAAACAACGTAGTATCGATCAAGCCTCTGGAGAACCCTTTTGAAAGCAAGAATCTACTAAACCTTTCATACCAAGCTTATAGGAGTTGTTTTAAACTATAAAGAGCCTTTGAGAGTTTGAAAACATGATTTGAAAAATGCTCATGAATAAAACCCGGAGGTTGTTCTACATACACCTCCTCCTCAATAAAACTATTTAGAAATGTACTCTTAACATCCATTCGATAAAGCATAAAATTTTTTAAGGAAGCAAAGGCAAGAAGCATTATTATAAATTCCAATCTAGAAATGGGAGCAAATGTCTCATCATAATCAATGCCCTCTTCTTGATTGAATCCTTGGGCAACCAGTCTAGCTTTATTTCAAATGATAGCTCCATTTTCATCAAGTTTGTTTCTAAATACCTACTTGGTACTAATAACCAGATGATCAAGTGGTCTAGGGATAAGTTTCCAAACTTGATTTCTTTGAAATTAGTTTAGTTCTTCTTGCATAGCAATTATCCAAAACTCATCATGCAGTGCTATATCAATACAATTAAGTTCTATACTTGAGAGAAGAGTAAAGTTATCTATGAAATACCATCTAGTTTTAACTCCATAGCTTAGGTCACCAATAATTTGTTCTTTTGGATGACTGGTTTTGTATTTCCAATCCTTTGGTAATTGTTGATCTGTGGATTCTTCAGTTTTTTGCCTTCCTTGTTTAGCTTGTTGTTCTTCAATTTCTTCTTCTTTTGCATAAGTATCTAGCGGTGGTGCTTTATGTTGGTCTTTCCTTACTTCCTTTGAACCTCCTACATCATCATCATCTTTTATTGGAGTATAAATGTTAGATTCATAAAAAAACAACAACATGTACGGATTCTTCCACACATAGTGCTCCTTTATTATACCCTCTATATGCCTTTTTATTGGAAGAGTATCCAAGAAATATAGCCTCGTCGGATTTTCTATCAAATTTTCCAAAACATTTGCAGCCAAATATTTAAAAATAGGAGATTGATGAGTTTTGTTAAACATAAGTTCAAAAGATATTTTTCTCAAAAATGGTCATAGCATTACTCGGTTTACAATATAGCATGTTGTACTAATAGCTTCAGCCCAAAAGTATTTTGGAATGGCGTTTTCACAAATTATGGATCTAGCCATTTCTTGCAAAGTTCGATTTTTCCTCTCAACAATACCATTTTGTTGAGATGTTTTAGCTGCTGAAAAATTGTGAAATACTCCATTTTCAACAAAAAGTGTGTAAATTCGTGGTTGTAAAATTCTCTACCATTATCACTTCTAATAGAAATCAGTTTGCATCCAATAGAGTTTTAGACTCGTTTGTTCAGTTTTGAAAATTCAGAAAAGGCTTCGTCCTTTTGTTTAAGAAATAAAGTCCAAGTAAATCTAAAGAAGTTATCAACTAACACATAAGCATACCTCTTACCGCCAATGCTAACGGGCTTCATTGGTCCAAACAAATCCATATGAATTAATTCAAGTGGTTTTGAGGTTGAAATCATTTTCTTGGGTTTAAAAGAAGTTTTGATTTATTTTCCAAATTGGCATGTATTACAAATTTTGCTTTTATCAAATTTCATTTTGGGCAGTCCCCTAACAAGCTCTTTTGAGAATAATTTGTTTAGCAAATCAAAATATACATGACCTAATCTTCCATGCCAAAGATAACCTTCATTGTCAGGCACGGAAAATGCATCTAATACCATGAGTTATAAGGTCATTTAGATAGAATACATACATATTTCCAACACGGTTGGCAACAAAGCTTATTTCTTTATTTGAGCTATCCATGATAGAGCAAGAATCCTTTTCAAAAGTGACTTTGCAGCCGTTGTCACATAATTGGCTAATGCTAAGCAAATTATATTTCAGCTCATCAATTAATAAAACTTATTTTATAATGGTTGAGGAACCTCAATGTTACCTATGCCAAGAATTTTTCCTTTCTTTTTGTCTCCAAAGGTAACGAATCCTTCATTTGTGGTATGCACATCTTATAATAGAGCTGCATTTCCAGTCATATGTTTTGAACATCCACTCTCCAAAAATCACTTGGTGAAGCTCATTTTCACCAAAGAATGTGCCTATACATGAGAAAGAGGAGTGATTTTTGGTACCCACATTTTCTTGGGTCCATGGGGGTTAGTAGTGTTTCCTCTAATTTTCCAAAATGTTTTTCTACCGGATTCCACTTTCTTCTTAATCTGAGACCTGGATGCTTTATGTTTAGATTTTCCACAACATGTGCATACTTTGTGTGTCATGTAAGATGAGGCAGCTTTTACAAATCTAGGTTTGTGAATTTTATCCTTGTTCTTATGCCCATAACCTAGACCATTTCAATTTCCAACAAGGAGTTGAGCCCCAAGTAATTTTTCCAGGTTGTTTTTACCATTTGTAAACTTTTCAATACATGTGGTAATGTCATTGACTCTATTTTTTCATATCATCAAATGGGCTAACCATACTTTCAAGAGAATGAATTTTATCATATAAACATCCATTTTCTAGAGATACATAATGTAAAGTAGTGATGATCATATCCTTTTCCATAATAGCACACATATGTGACTCAAGAGGCATTTTGTTCTCACTCAACAACTTTTCATTCTCATTTAACAAACAATCAATCTTCACTTTCATTTCTTTATTTTTTTCTAGATAGTTTTTTTAGTTCATGGAACATGTCAATTAGCAATTCGTTTGCATCATCATGCTTTTCATTAGATATATACGAATTAGAGATGAAATCAGTAGTGGTGGAGTTTACCTCATTTTCCATTACCATAAAGTATATGTTGGTAGTTTCGTTTTTAGAATCTTTTTTTTCAGACTTAGACTCATTTTGGTCCCAAGTCCCCATCAATCCTTTACCTTTCTTTTCTTTCAGCTCCTTCTTCTTCTTTTTAAGCATTCTACCTTCCTTTTCTTTAGCAACTGGGCAATCAGCAATGAAATGTTCAGTGCTTTTGCATTCATAACATGGAGGCTTAAACACTGAGGTTTGTCCTTTTCTCTTTGCGAACTTTGTTCCTTTTTTGAAGTTCTCTTTGTTAAACATCCTTCTGAATTTCTTTGCTATCATTGCCAGTTCTTCATTGTCTACTTCAGTCTTATCGCCACTGTCTAATTGACTGGTTTTTGCTTCCTCTTTTTCAACTTTCAGTGTTATTCCTTTTTTACCTTTATCATGAACATCAGATTCTTGAAACCTCTTGAGTTTTATTTCATGTGTTAGAAGAGAGCCAATTAGCTCTTTAGTTGGTAAGGATTTCAAATCCTTGGATTCTTCCACAGTATGAGTTCGGCTGCCAGCTCTTAGGCAATGCATCTGGAATTTTTTGATTTTGTTCACCAAGGGAATAAACCTTCCCATAGGCTTTGAGACCATTTGCGATATTTGTGAATCTGGTAAACATATCAATTATGCTTTTGTTTGGCTTCATTGTGAATAATTCAGAGTCATGAATTAAAAGCCCCAATTTAGATTCCTTAACTTAGTTTGTCCCCTCATAGGTGATCTCAAGTAGTTTCTACATGTCATAGGTTGAATCACAGCCACTAACTCGATTGTATTCAGTGGCATCAAGTTCACTACACAAGATATTCATAGCTTGAAAATTCAATGTCATCTTAGCATTGTCTTCAACATTAAATTCGTTATTTTGTCTAGGCACTTTTCGCCATCAACAACTTTTGTCGAAACAAAAGGACCCTTTTCAATTAAATTCCACAACTCAAAATTGGTTGAGCAAACATACATTTTCATTCTTTTTTTCCAAAATGTGTAGTTGTTTCTATTGAATAATGAAGGTTAACTTGTCGATGAACCTTCAACATACGGAACAGAAGATGAATTTGCCATGACGATCTTTCCTACAAGTTAGTTAGACTGAGAATAGAGTAGATCAGGCTCTGACACCAAATGAAAAACCTTAAAGGGGGGGGGGGGTGAATAAGGTTTTTGGCAGACTAAAATTTGTGAAGAAATCGGTTTTGCAGAGTAGAAATGTTCTTTAAGTTTTTGACCAACAACACTTGCAACAGAGGGAGCCTTTTAGAATGACTTTGAGAAATATCTAGATTCAGACTGAGATAAGCTGCACAACGCAATTAATGTTGTACAAAATTTATAGTGGTTCGATCTACCAAGATCTACATCTACTACCTTAATCTTACACTTAAGGATTTTCAATCAGATTTCATTTACCCAAACCAATGAAATCAATCTGTACTAATTACAAGAGAGGATCACCACACTTGGTTTTCCAAAACCTCTCAATCAACTAACAAATCAAAGTTCACCCCAAATGAGTTTCACACCACAACTTTGATACACAAAGATGATTTAAGATAAATGAAACTAAAATGGCTCACTTTTATCATTAAGACACAATTTGATTTCACTTTGAAGCACTTTGATAAAGGATTTTTTTTTTTCTATAGAGCAATAGTGTTTTTTAGAACCATAGGACAAAAATCTACTTTCAAAATGAGTTTAGAAGCTTTATATAGAGACATAAAGTAAAGCACCAACGACTATAAAATAGCTATTTTTCACTGTCAAATTTACCAACATTTTGGACTCATGTTTTGAACAATAGTGCATCCAAAAGGTAAGTTCAAATTGGCACTTTTTTAGGCAGAATCGATTTGAAACTATTCACAGAGTTTTAGATGTACCTTCTAGATGCAATGTCACACAAAAACACTTAATTCAAAATTCTGAGGACGTTAAAACTTTGAAATCTTTTGTTTTAGTGCTTCTCGATGGAATTAAACTGAATCAAAAGGTGAATAGGACATAGGAATTTACACAGAGAGATAGCTTAACAAGGATTCCTAGTCTAAGGTTCTTCCACAATGGATTCTTTTGTTTGCAATCTTTCATGCTTGATCTTCTTCTTGATTTTCTATTTTCGGATTTTATATCTTCAAGAGTTGCTTAGAATTCCTATTTGAACGCCTTGGAAGACTTGAGGTCAAACATGTCCTATAACAGGTAGATCACACATATTAGTCCTCATCATTGTTTATCATAAGTCAAAACACAGGAGACCGCCCTTAGGGCCAACAACAAATAATATCCAACGTAGATAGCAAAAGGTCAATGTCAACTAACTTCAATCCACAAAAAAAAAATATCACAAGGAGGCCAAGATTTGCATATTTGAAAAGATTTCAGAAAAATGCATAGATAACTTTGAGAAGCAATCACAAGACTCACAATCCATTCGAGTATTTTTCTACCACCAAATAAACTCAACAAAGAGATGTCCATGTCTAGTAATGTTTTTCTCAAAAATACATATTGCCAAGAAATTCAACAGGGTAAAATCTACCTTAACATGAAGAGAGTTTTTCCACCAATGAATTCCCCAACGTATGAGATTAAAATTGTTAATTCATGGGGAATAATTCATAGAAGAAGAAGAACAGGGTGAAGAAGAAAGGAAGAAGACTAACGTACTGAAATGGACCATGAAGAAAGGAATTTGGGAGTGGGTTAGTTCCTCACATGACAAACAAGAGAAACAAACAAGAAAAGCCAAAGAAAAAGGGAAAAAGAAAGAAAAGAAAAAATAGGAAAATTTTGGGAAGAAAGGAAAAAGAGTAAGGAAACAAACAAAAAAGGAAAATATATATATATATATATATATATATATTTTTTTTTGTGCTGTAATTGTTGGGTAGAGCTTGCCCGGTGCTAGGGCCATTTTCTGGACTGGTGCCTAGTTAGCTCTGATTTTTTTTTTTTTGGTAAAATTTTTTAAAATAATAATAATGATAAATAAAAGCTATCCTAATGGAATGCATAAATACAGTACAAAACAAAATCAAAACTAAAAAAATATTTTTTTTCTTTTAATCTAAAACAAAAAGAACACATAATTAAAAATTAATCCTAAGTGAATACATGGGCACAATACATGCAAAATTAGAATCCATAAATTAAACATTAAACTAAATGTGTGTGTGTGTGTGTGTGTGTGTGTGTGTGTGTGTGTGTGTGTAAGGAAATAAAAAATAAAATAAAATAAACTAAGTTAAATTCAATCCCCGTCTAAAATGTCATGTCAACAAAAGTCTAAACTTGAATATAAAAAGAATTAGTATTGACTCAAAATTATTGACATAAAAATCATCAAATTCAAATTACAATTAGTACACATATTTCACATTAACATTAGGTTAGTAAAATTAAATAACTACATATACAATATATACAACCATACAAAGACAAGTTAGTAATTATCAATATGTATCTACCTATTTACATATTTACATGACTAAATCAATGAAATCCAAGCTTGCATGATATTGATCCCTGGCAATGGCGCCAAAAACTTGATACGTAAATTTTGGGTATATAAAATCATCAATTTTAAATCCATCCCTTAATCAAGTTTTAATTAAAACATTAATCCCAAAATACACATTTAAACAAGTATACTAATTGCAAGTATAGTATAGAGAATTAACGAGTATCGATCCTCTATGGAATAAGTACACACTAATCAATTTTTATTCATTGTTTAACTGACCAAATAAAGTGATAAAGAAATTAAAATAAAAATAAAATCAAACTATATATATAACTCATGGAAAGAAAAACATGTAATTAAATAACTATTCTCAAATGTATGTCATGAATAATCTAATACTTATCATAACTAATTATTTTCTTGGCCTCATGAAGGACTATAAAGATAAATTCCACTTCTTTTGTCAATCCATGGAATCCTATATTTTGATTCATATTAACAGATTTGTCAATCAAGCTAACATAACAAGAATATGCATTAAACTCATCATTCATATCTCAATTCAATTAGCAGATTTGTCAATCAAGCCATCCTAACCGAAACATGGATGAATCTCCATTCCTTAAAAAAAAAATATATGAAATTAGCTAATAATCGTATGTCAATACGAAATTAACTTAACCTTTGATCACTTAGTCATATAATCCTAACTTCATTGTTCAAATCCATCAAGATTCAACAAATACGAAATCAATGCAATGAAACTCATAACATCGTTATATTGAAGTTAATTAGAAGAACTCGCATCAATAACCAATGAAATTAAGTAGTCAAACACCAAAGAATATAATTAATTAATTAAAGAACTAAATTAACTAAAAATAAAAAATCCAAGAATAATATCCAAATACAATTAAAGAATTAGAATCATCATTGTTCAAAAAGAAAAAAAAAGAAAACAAGGGAAATAGATAAATACTCATAGACAAGCCTTTCAATTTCCAATGAAAACCCCTCCAAGAATCAATACTCATTGAGTAATTTCTCTAGAGAAAATATTGGTGATACACTCTAAAATATATTTAAATCCTACATTGTGCACCCCCTTTTGTAAGGTAATTGGCCGTTATTTATAGGCTTACAAAGTTTCTAAAAGAATCTTAAGTAAAGAAGAAGTAATTTCCTAAAAATCCAAAACAAAAAAGGATTAGAAATTTTCTTAATAAAATTCTAAAAAGAAATAAAGGATAAAGGAGGAGGTCCACCACCTTTGAAATTGAGAAATTAATTGCACTTTTGACATTCTTTGAATTTGCTAAAATCGGCTTTAATTTGAGCCATTGAAATCATCTAGCCATTTTTCTTCAATTGAATTTGCATCGGCTCAATTGAGCCACCAACTGAGCCTCACACCAAGCCACTAAAATCACTTTTGCTTGTGTCATTTGTCGTTTGCTGCCTTGGCCCACCGAATTTAATTCTTTTTCCTTTGTTGGTTTTGGTTCCTTTGCCCACTGATTTCCTTCTTTTCCTTATTTTTCCTTGCTTTTGTTTCTTTTCGTGAAGCCAGCCGAGCTGCGGCTTCAATTTCCTTTTCCTTTCCAATTTCTAATTCCACCTTCTCTGTTCCATCAATTTCTTCCATCCATGGAGGATTGCAATTGGTATTCTATGTGATCGTAATGTACCATTAAATCTACTGGAAAAGTTCTACAGGACAGCTGTAAGACCTGTTTTGTTATATGGCACGGAAAGTTGAGCTATTAAAAGGTGTTATATTTAAAAAATGAAAGTGGCTAAGATGCGTATGTTATGGTGGATGAGAGTATGACATTCGATAGAAGGAAGTAGCGAGAGAGGATTCATGTGGATGGCCACACGTTTCCTGACGTTAGTTCATGTTGGGATTAAGACTTAGTTTGTAGTTGTTATTATTGTTGATCCTTTGTTCTTCCAATAGAGGACCGACGCCAGGTCCACCTTTTTTGCCTGGGGCTAAGTTTGTACTAGAAAAATACACAATTAGCTCCAAATGTTGCCTATTTTTGTATAAAATTATAGAAAAATATTTTAATTAGGAAAATATCAAATAGGAAGAAATATAACTAGTTAATATATGAAAAGTGTCTCAATTTAGCCTCAAATAACTAGGAAAATAACAATGATTTTAACTCCTATCACCTTCATCAATTCCATTAGAGTCATCTCTAATTTGTTCATGTTATAATTTAACTTGAACTGATAAAAGGAGTCCAACTAAGTCTGAAGGACCATGTCTACCTGGTTTTTAGGATCAGTAGTGGCCCAAAGGGCTTCTGCTTCTTCAAAAATAGCAATCAGTTAGAGTATATTGATGCGTATTTCTTTGGGTATAAAAATCACATAAAAATACACACATTCCCAATCAAGTTTAAATTAAAGCGTTAACCCCAAATTACACATATGAGCAAGCGTACTCATCATTAAGCATGATATAGGGTTCAAACGAGTGTCGATCCTTTAGAAACAAGTATGTATTAATCACTTTTCTTTTATTGTTTAACCGACTCAATAAAGTGAAAAGGAAATAAAAAGAAAAACTAAAATAAAATAAAATAATATATACATGTCAAGGATGGAGATTTATGTAACTTAAACAATTATTTTGACAAACATAACCTTAAAGCACTTAACCGTTATCATAACTAATTATTCTCTCGGCATTATGAAGAATTAATATAGATTTACTTCTTTTCCAATCTATGAGATCACTACCTTCTAGATAAATTAGCATAACATTCATGTCTCAACTAATCCACCCAAAAGATGCATTAAACACATTCCTTGATTAAATTTTCATATTCTGACAAACTTAAAATATGAAATTAACCAATGAATCCATTTCTGACAGACATCAATTAACCTTTAATTACATGTTCTTAGCAATTAACCCATTTTCTAAGCAAGTTGATAGACAACAAATATGAAATTAACAAATTGAGACCACCATCAATCCCTTTTCCAAGCAAGTTAATGAAAAGCAACAACTAATTAATCTTATAATACACATAAGTAATTAAATACCAAGAATAACAATCAATTAATCAAAAGATCAAATAACTCTAAAAATCATGAATACCTAAAACAATGTCAAATTACAATAAAATAATTAATACATCATTGTTCAAAAAAAAGAAAAGAAAGCAAAAGAAAGCACTCATAGACAAACCTCCTTCTTCTTCCTTTGTAGAGCTTCTTGCACAACCCTCCTTAAATTGAAGAATTCCTCATTTGATTTGAGTGATTTTCTGTTATAACCTGTGCTTTTGTGTTTTTCATCTATTTATAGGCTTATGAAGTTCCTAAATTTGCTGGTGTAGGGTTTTTGGCTGATTAGAAGTAGGAAAATACTAAAATTTTGCAGATTATCAAAAAACGCGTGTGAATATTGAGGCACCACCTCAGCATCAGGTCACAACCGGCGCTGCCTGTCTTGGCTAGGGCCGGCGCCGGTTGTGTTCAGTTTCTCTAGTTGTTCGTCAATTTTTCTTGATTTTCGCGCAATCTTTTCCAGAGTGCAACCAGCGCCGGTTCCTAGCCTCCTAGCCAGCACTAGTTTGGTTATGTTTAGCTCCGTTCCAACGATTTTCTATCACCTTGAAGTGCGTGCTAGTAGCACATGGCCGGCACCGGTTCCTCTATCCTATTTGGCACTACTTCTGTGCTGTTTTGCGATGTTTTTATCCTATTTTACCCCTAAAATTTGAAATAATGCACAACATACCTTTCTAAAGGTAAAATCTCAAATATAAAAGAATATGACTAGTTATTGAATAAAATGTATCACAACATAGCCTTAAATAACTAGGAAAAATATGACTAATTTAGGCCTTATCACATATGCTCCCTGACTAATGTTCGTTTAACCATCTTGGGGTTCATGCTTGCCCTAAGAGCTTCCTGCTTCGTTGGCAATCTCTTGTCAGCAACTATAGTGGCCAATAATGTACTGATATCATATGCAGTGATTATGTGCTCATATTTTGATTGCAACACATTAGATATGATGGCTAACATATAATACTGAGCCATCTTGTCAACCTTCTTCCATGCCTTTTTAGTCTCTCACTCTTCATTAATAGAACTTTTCCTAATTACAGGACATAGATCGTGTAAGATATAGTTATACTCCTTAGCAATGAGTATTTTGTCTAGGTTCCTTTTCCAGTCATGGACCCGTTAACTTATTCTCATAGAAAATAAATGACTAAAGGACTGAAAGAACCAGTGCCAACCATTTCTGAAATTTAAAAAATAAAATTTTTTAGTTTGTTGTGCATTTTTTCCTCATATTATATCCAGATAATAACTAACTATATCATTATTATCAATAATATAATAATTTTTTGCTCTTAGAAAAATTGATATAGCTTCTTGAAAAAGTTAACAATTTTCTAAGCTAAGTATATTGACCGTCACTAATTAACTGCCCTTCTAGATAATGTTTTAGAAGATAACTCCATCAATAGGATAGCCGTTTCTTTCTATTTCCTATAGAAAGACCTCACACTATGACTTTCAACATTGGCTTGTTGTTCATAATTCGTATCCTAGGTATTAATTTTACCTATTTGTTAATTGTAGATATAGTGTCTCCATCCTCTACAGGTTCACTCCCAGAGTGAAGCGAGGGGATCCACGATCTCTAACATGGATCGTGATGGAAGCTATGGGGTAATGGAACCCATGTCCCACTTAATCTTTTAAAATAATTATTTTTAAAAGAAAAATATTTCTTTGGAAAAAACTTCATTAAGTATTCCTCTAACTTATGTAAAATATCTAAACCCATAAAACCACCATGTCAAGGATGATATGCTTTGAGAAGTTTACTATGGATTAATTTAACTCAAATTAAAACCTTAATAATTTCAAAATTTTTTCATTTTCCAAAACTATCTAGAGACTTTGGTCTCATTAGTTTTTTAAGACAAAAACATTTTTTTCAAAGCTTAATTAAATTGGTTTCTTATTAACTTACTAAAATCTCTAAATCCAAAAATTCTCTATGTCAAGGATGATATCCTTTGAGAGAATAATTACGGATTTAATTTTGTTCATGTTAAGAAAACATTTTAATTTAAAACATGTCTTTCTTGTTAATTTCTCAAGACTTTGGTCTTAAGAATTATGTGCACCTTGGTTTGCTTGTAAAAGGAAATAGCATGCTTTAACATAGTAGACAATTTTCACGTTCTTTCTATCCTTTAACCTAGGTGTCGATATAATGGATCAAACACATTAAATTACTAATGATCTTATCTAATCCTAATCTTCTTTACCATTTGCTTTCATGAAAAATATTCAATCATAAGAATATAACTATTGTAGAAAGTAACCTCATATGATATGGGACCCCCAAGGAAAAGGAAAATTACAAGGAAAATCACTAGGTCGTGCCATCTCTTTCCTGCACTTCAGAAAACTAGCGATTCGGTGCCGTTGTAGTGTCCAGCCGGCATCGGTTCAAGCACCTAGGTTGTAACACCCCACATATTTCATGTCGTAGTGAGCCTTGACTTCGTGGGATGCCGCCCTGTTTGATCTCCCAGACAAGGGGTCTTTATAACGGATTAATAAACTTAGTGGAATAATTCTAAACCTTGAATAAACATGAAATTCATTTCATGATAACTTTGAAATTTCAAGTCAAGTCTTTTACAATATATCTCCAAATGACAACTCAATAATAGTTTTGTCATCATCATGCTTCCATTGCGCACTCTGATCACTAATCTATACCATAGAGCCTAAAACATGTAGAAAAACATGTGAGTGCAAAAACACTCAGTGAGTTCGTGTGTGCTCGTAACTTTCAGATAAAACAGATACACAGTATTTTTAGCAAGACAACTTGTCAACAACACGTGAGATCTCATAATTGATATTGATGAACAACAAATATTTTCCTGACATGGATATTAATGGTTCCACACAATGATTACTTGTCTCATAAATTTCTGCCACAATGGCTCAGAAAGGATTTTCAATCCTATTGTCGTTAATGGTCACAATGACCTGCATAGGATTTACAATCCTACTACCTTTAATTTTTCACAATGAGAATAAATCTAGTGGAACACACAATATCCATGATCATAAAATACTCATTTACATATATTTCTAAAAATCACTTGCCAAAAATGGTTTCATAAAATATATGGTAACTCACCTTGCTTTCTTTCTATTTTTCTCAAATCAAACTCATCAATTTGATAAAATCAATATCACTATTTCTCTATTCTCTCCATTCCCTCTCTTTTTTTTCTCATTTCTCTCACTTTCTTCTTTTCCCAGTTTCCTCTCTTCTTTCTTTTCTCTTTCCTTTCTTCTTTCTTTCTTTCTTTCTTCTCTCCCTATTTTCGTCCCCCCCCCCTCTCTCTCTCTCTTCTCATCTTGTTATTCATCCTTCTGCCCTATTGATAGGTGTTAGAAGCTTATGTAGGAAGCTTTGCAAAAAGCTTATCTAAGAAGCTTGTAGGAAAGGTTATGAAGGAAGCTTTGTAAAATAGAAAGTAAAAGCTTATGTAAGAATCTTTATAAGAAGCTTATATGGAAGCTTACATAGGAAGCTTTGTAAAATCATAGAAAGTAAAAGCTTATTTGAGAAGCTTTGTAAGAAACTTATGTAATAAGCTTTGTGTAAAAGTTTGTGTAGGAAGCTTTATATAAAATATTATTAATAGTAGTAATAATAATAAAATAATACAATGTATATTTTTAGTATATTTCTTATAAAACATAATATAATATTTCTTTATCATATTAATAATAATAATATTATTATTATTATTATTTTAATTCCAATGAATTCAATTCCAAATTTCTAGCTAACAAAACATAAAGCCATCTATATATTTTATAATAATAGAGCAGTAATTATATATATATATATATATATATGTATGTATGTATGTATGTATATCACAATTAATATAATATGGCTAAAATAGATTATTTCTTATCAAATATAATACAATATATTTCTTATAAAATATATTTACAGAAAATATAATAATTCTTCATCAAATAAAATAAAATATGATATTTCTCATAAAATAATTATTTCATAAATGATGACTTTGCTTGAAAATAACAGAAAACAGCTTTATAAATAATTTTATAAAATTCAATAAACTTCTCAAAATATCACAAAAATAGTAAAAATCTCCTATTTTTAGACAGCTCAGGACGGGATCTTACATAAGCCAATGCCAATTTCAACATAAAATAGCCAGCGCAGGCTTTACCATTTAACAATCGGTGCCAGTCTATTCATATGGTGACATTGTTGAAGTCTTCTTCTCCTCTTCTTTTTTGGGATGTGGTCATTCTCTAGGCATGTCAATGATTACAAAACTCTAGAAAATTTGAATTTAAATAGTAATACACAAACGTCTATGCCTTTGAAAACCAGGCTTACACAAAAACTATCGAAACAAATAACATTAGGCATATATGTCTATGCCTCCACTCATAAGGTATACACAGAACCTACCCATACTACCTATATCAAAAGCCACGATGGATCACAGAAGGGTAATTAAAGATGAAACCTTTTCCATTTTATTAACCTAACCATGTACCTAAGTACAAAGCTTTGATGCCACTTGAAAGTATTGCAGTAAATATCAAAGCAAAGAAAACGTAGAAAATTTTAAAATTTTTTTACTTTTTCTCCTTAGTGCAACTATAGAGCACTTAGGCTAAGGTTCAACGGTCTGCTGGGCTTTAGGCGTTCTCCTCACTGATTCTGCCTCATATCCCACCAACCTTCTACTCCTATGTATTAAAGCTTGACCTTTCGGTCTTTTGGAATATAGCTCCAGCTATTCCTAGCTAGTGAAAGCAAAGGGCTTAGAACCTTAGTCCTTTTCTTGACTTATTATTACAAAGTTGTATCAAGAAACTATCTCTCCAACTTCTATTAGCAAGAAAAAAAAGAGAAACAACCCGCTCAAAAGAAAGCTGCAAACTTTCCAAGAGAAGAGGGAGTGTGTGTGAGAGAAAGAGAAAAAGAGACCCATGGATAGAGAGAGGCTGCCAAGACTAGTGGAGAATCACCTTAGGATTTTTCTGATCAATGATGATATCAATTTATCATTTGGAATGACTTTAACTTTCCCACTAAAAACCCTATCTCCCATAAAAAGTAGACAACTAGGGCTTCATTAGACCTTAGCTGACCAATCCTTAGCTAGCTAACACTAGCCCAAATGGGCTATAGCTTATCTCTTAGACTCTAGTTCAAGCTATTAGGTTAGATTTAATTTATTTATTTAATCCTGGACCACAACAAGCCCAAAATAAGCAATTAAATAAACCAAATAAATTAGGCCTCTCTCTCAAGCCTTTTCCTAGTTCAGACTTAGGCTAACTTTAATTATGCAATATCGGCTCAAGCCCTAAACAATTAATTAACCAATAAACTAGACTTTTATTTATTCTCTCATGGGCCTTTTATTTTTTTAATTCCAACTTAACAATAAATCAGGCTTACTGAATAAAATAAAAACCCTATTTATTTAAGACTATTTCCTATGTCCAAAAGTAAATCAGGTTTTATGGGCTACTCCAAGGACCAAAAAACATATCGTTCTTAGTTAATAAAATAACAAAAATGTCCTTGCAATATAAATATCTATATTTTACATTTTAAATATTTTTTATTATTAGCATAAGAAAATATTGACCTCAAAGATAATGTTACACTTAGCAATGTCTCTGACTTATAGGTGTTACGACTAAAATACCCTTCTAGTAACACCAAACGTAAAACGAGAAAATAGTGTACTAATACCTTTTCTAAATAACCTTGCACCATCCTTAAACCTCTAGTCTGATTATCCATGACTTCCTAGAATATTTTTTCTTTATCAGGAAACTATCCTTAAGCAAACATCCAAGTCATGTTCTCAGGGTTTTGGATTTATAGACTATTCGGGCAATCACAAAGGGCGATATCTCTAGTTAGCAGAGTAAAAGCTATCTTGTATGAATCTGTCTTAACTAATTGGTCATATATATCCAACAAACAAGTACATTGGTCCTACAATAGAATCTCACCTATAGTATATCAAAGTAAATGCTTCCAACTTTGCCAGACCACCAATCCATACTCAAATCGTAGGATATATGATGTGTTCGGACTAGGGTATAAAAATCATACAAAAACTAAGCACATTCTCAATCAAGTTTAAATTAAAACGTTCAGCCCAAATCACACATATGAGCAAGCATACTCATCATTAACAGAGCATAGGGTTCAAACGAGTGTCGATCCTCTAGGAATAAGTAGACATTAATCACCTTTCTTTCATTGTTCAACCGACTCAATAAATTGAAAAAAAAATAAAAATAAAAATAAAATAAAATAAAAATAAAAAATATATACATGTCAAGAATGAAGATTTATGCAATTCAAACCATTGTATATACAACCATGATCTTAAAGTACCCAACCTTTATCATAACTAATTATTCTCTTGGCATCATGAAGGATAATATAGATTCACTTCTTTGTCCAATCCATGAATCCTTATCTTCTAGGTAACTTAATATCACATATCCTGTCTCAACCAGGCTTACCCAAAAGATGCATTGACTATAGTCCTTGATTTAATTCCTATTCCTGGTAAATTATGCATGAAATTAACTAATGAATCCATATCCTGGTAGACATCAATTAGCCTTGAGTTTCTTTATCCCTACTCTTAACCCATTTGTCCAAGTAAGTTAAAAGCTAACAAATATGAAACTAATGAATTGAAACCACCATCAACCCCTTTGTTCAAGCAAGTTAATGGAAAGATTCAACCAATCAATCTCGTAATAAGCACAAGTAATCAATACCAAGAATAATACTCAATTAATTAAAAGATCAAATAACTCTAAATATTATGAATATCTAAAAAAATGTCAAATTACAATAAAATAATTAATACATCATTGTTCAAGAAAAAGAAAACAAAATAAAAGAAAGCACTCATAGACAAGCCCCCTTCTTCTTCTTTTGAAGACCTTCTTACACAACCCTCCTTGAACTTGAAAATTTTCTCATTTGATTTGAGTAATTTTCTATGATAATCAATGAATTCTATCCCTTTCCCTTGTGTTTTTCATCTAGTTAAAGGCTTAGGAAGTCCCTAAACTCGTACGTACAAAGTTCTTGGCCAAGTAGAAGTTGGAAGATACTAAAACTCCTCAGCTTACAAAAAACTGCGTAGAAAAAATCAAGCACCGCCTTGGCTTTAGGGCACAGCCGGCGTCGTCTTGACTCTTGGAGCCAGCGTCGGTTGTGTTCTGTTCCTCCACTCGTTCACCGATTTTTCTTCAAATTTTGCATAATGTTTTCCAGAATGCAGTCGGCACCAGTTCCAACTTCACAGCTGGCGCTGCCTTGGTTCTGTTCTGCTCTATTTCCATAATTTTTCCATCGCTTTGAATTCTGTTTCAACAATGCATGGCCAGCACCAGTTCTAGGGTCCTAGCCGGCGCCGCCTCTCCTCTGGTTTGCTACGTTTTTGTTCTGTTTTACCCTAAAAATCTGAAATAAAGAACAAAATACCTTTCCAAGGGTAAAATCTCAAATATGAAGGAATATGACTAGTTATTGAACAAAATGTGTCACAAAAGAATCTCAAATAACTAGGAAAAACATAACTAATTTAGCCACTATCAGTATAACTCCATGCTATAGCAATAGTAATTCAGGTTTCCCTCATTTTAATACTTTTAGAAACCACTACTACAGGTTCAGTACTACGAATTCTAAATATGCTTATGCCATGAACTGAGAGGACTGCTCACTAGATAAAGGTAAGGCATTTCCTACTTAGAACTAATAGCATAATAACCTTGTCATAATGATATTCACATTCTCATCAATCAGTTAAGAACAACCAGTTTATGTGTTAAGTAACCCATGATTCATACCTTATTGTGAAAACCTCCATTTATTTGGATCACTTACTTAATATAATAAGTCTTTTTCAGCACAAACTATGCATTACAGATTAAAGTAAAGAACACAAACATTATAGAGAATAAATTTCTTATTTATTAATTCAAATTTACATCAGTTACATAGCCATTGATGGCATACATTCCAATAGATAGTTCATGGTAAGAATATAAAATTTGACCCCAACAACACATTTTGAAAAAATTGGATTTAGTGAGAAATAAGATTAAGTTTTTACCTCGATATAGTTACATGTAAAGTAAAATAGAATAGCTCATTAGGATGTTAACATACATCCCAAGCCCAAAATGTAGTTTTCCCAGGGAATGAACTGGCACTTCATAGTATAAGTTCATGTAGTTTATCCTTACAAAATTATATGCCTTGATTATAGACAACTTAAAGGTTATGAACTAATACCTAACTTCCAAATCAACTTAGAGTTAGCTAAAGTATGATGCAGAGATAGGTGAGACAACTTACAACAATCAAAAGACAAAATCCTTCTTGGTCATCGCCATTTTATCAACCTAATTTTCTAACACAACAATAAGATAATTTGATGACTTACTTTTTCAAGCCAAAATAGAAGCACTGAAGTCCAGAAAAGAGGGTTAGAAAGAGAAACAAAATCATTAGGAAAATAGGTGCTATTCATAGTACAGTTGTGGCGTAAAATATGGTGGAAATGTCATAATGATATTTCATATCCAAGAATATGGAATTATTTGAACACAAACAACAAGATTAATAAAAATTTTGACATTCAAACATACATATAGGTATTCAAGACTATCCATTTTCATATATTTATAAATGCATTCAATCAATGAAAAAAGGCAATTAATTAAACATCAAAATTTTATTCCATAAAAAAAAGTTAATAAAAAGAAATTAATAAGTGCATATAGCAAAATCTCTCTGAAAAAACATATCTAAAGACCGAAACAAGAAAAATCAAAAAATTTCTACGAATAACGATTAATAAGAGTACAAAGAAAAACTTTAGAGGGGAAGATTAAAAGTGTACCAGTAAGAATATCTTGGTAAACTGACATGATTGCAGAACTTGATCAAAAGAATTGTGTTTGTCACAATGAAAAAGAGATGACAAGGTAAGGTAAGGCGAGGCAGGCAAGAAGAATCTCATATGGGCTCTGTTTCTTCTGTATTGTAATAAAACTAATCATAAGATGAGGGTTCTGAAAGTCCTAGGGTGGTGAGTACTTATAGTGGAGAATTTGATGAGTTCGTAACCAGAAAGCCAAAGGGAGTAGGATTAAGAAAATTACTATGTTCTATTTGTTCAGGAAAAAAGAAGAATTGGAATTGGAATTGGAATTGAAATTGGAATGTTGATCTGAGAGCACTTAGATTCGATTTTGAGAGGAAGCTAGTGATATTGATAAAGGGCTTTGGGGATTGAAAGAATTTAACCCATTTATGAACAAAAAAAAAAAAAAAAAAAGACCTAAAGATCTGAAGGCTTCTTGCCATGCAGCTTGAGGGTGGGACGTCTGAGGTTTGGAAATTTTTTCTGAGATTTTTGCTAAGGAAATATGCTAGCCAGGTTTTGGGTTTTAATTTGAAGGTTTGAAGGGTTTTTTTTTTTTTGGCAAAGGTTTCAAACTTTAATTTAAAGAATTATAAGAAATATGAAAGCAAAAGGTAAAAATTCAAAAATTACAAATAAAAAGTCTTCAAATTGAACCTGGTCCCTTGCCCTTCTAAAAAAAAAAAAAAAAAGATTTAGGTTGGGATAAGAGGATGAAATTAGGATTTAGGTTTTTATGATTGAAAATAAAAAAATAAAAAAAAACTAACTCTTAAAAAAAAGTAACAAACATACAAAGGAATCTTTGGTGAATTATATGAAAAATATGACTATTAATGCAATGGAATAGTCGCGTTGCAAATGATACCCAAATTTTGGCCATTTGTTGCTATCAAATTTGCATCAAATGATTTTCATTGCATCTAATTGATTTTTTAAGTCAATGTATTTTTTGGACTTAAATGCTAATTAGCCATCATAAGAAGAAGACTCTAACAAGGTCCTATGTATCATTTATATCGAAGGCTATTCTAGTAACAAAAAGTAAATAATTACAACAAAATTTGCTCTATGCAAAAAAAAATAAAAAAAAAAATCATTGCAGATGATCAAATTTCTAGTAGCATATCTATACAAAGAAAGAATAGATCTGAAAGAAAAAGCTATAGCTGTGCAAGTTGCAATAGTCTTTTTTTTTTTTTTTTGTCATACACAAAAGCTACTTTGTAAGAATTAGAGGAAAATTTGGCATCACATTGTAAGAGTTATAAGTGGACAAAAAATACTTATAAAACAGGTCATGTGGGAACTATGTGAAGAATTTTCATGAGCACTTAATGCTTTTAATTGACATAAGAGTTATTTTTAGGTATTTTAAATGTTTAAGGGATAAAATCACGCATTTTAAAACTTAAGTGTGGAAATCAAAATTTGTGAAAGTTAAAAAATGGTTGGCATATTTTGCCCTTGTTTTTAATCTTACCCATACAATTGAAATGATCACAACGTTACATCTTGTTAAATCTAAGGCACCTATTTGTATGTCATATCCAAATGAATTAATCCTCAACATCTAAGTATTTTAAATCACAACCATACACTTGATTTAATCTTAGCCCATCAATTACATTAAATCGTAACCTTTGATTTTACTTCTTATGCAAGCAAATTAATCCAGACCCTGGATTTCATTGCATAAAAAGAAAAATCCCAAACATAGCTTTCTTATTTTCTCATCCATCCTCTCCCCCTCCTAAGAAAAATTTTATTTTCTTCTTCTTCTTATCCACTCCCAACCGAGCCCCCTCATCCTCCCTTTTTTTACTTTTATTTTTCTTCATCACAAAAAAGAACTCAAGCTAGAAAATTGAAGTAGAAGTCTTGTTTGCTATAGATAAAGATATCAAGTGGTTTCTTCAAGAGGGTAATCATTTTGAACCATTTTCTCTTTCAAATTTCAAATTATGTGAAAAAGAATTTCTAGACAAATTTTTTATTTATTGAAAATTATCATTTTTGGATTTTTTGATGATGGCAAAATGATGAGATATTGCTTATAACATGTAAATATGGGTTTGTATGGTAGATTTTGGGAGATTGGTGGAGTATTGATGTTGAATTGATGGTTAACTTTGTTTGGAAAGCACGATGTTGCATTCAAATTATTGTTCATGTGAAGTTTTGGCTTCAATACTGAAAATTTTTGTTGAGCAACGTGTTGTAATTTATTTATTTATGAAAATAATATATTTGTAATCACTGTTCATTTTGATCAAATATCATATATACATGATTTTATATGAATTTTTGAAATTGCTCTATTTTTCTGTTTGTTTAACTGCGAAATAGATGTGAATTTGATGCAATATTTGAACTTTTTTTTGACTGAGTTTTGGTTTAAACTTTTTACACGTAAAACTTCAGTGTCTTAGGAGTAATTAGCAATAAGAATCACTAGACTTTGGCCTGTTGATTCTTCTCGGTAATATTTTGAAAATTATTGCCAATCCGTTTTTTCTGAACTACTATAGCATAACCCTGATTTTGAGTATTAAAATAACCTACATAGAAATATAATCTTTGAGTAAAATTTATATAGTATCTTCCCTATACATTGAAGTTGTATTCTAAAATTTTGAATTCATTTGCTTAGTTAACTAATCAGCCCAAATGATGTTCTGTTTTGCCTTGTTTACACTGCTTTACTAATTTGATAATGACTTAGAAAACCTATGATTTAGCTATGAACACTTTATGATCTCAACTTGATTTGTTTATATAATGGTATGGGACTAACTTATGATGATTCTTACTATAGTTTTGATATTTGACTGATGATGCTATTGTATAAGTTCTTGTATGCAAGGAAGACTATTTAGGTAACTAGTTTATTTGCAAAACTCTTTGAATTATTATGTGATTACTTGAAAATGATTACTTTATAAGCTTGATTATATTTTGATTTCATGTTATATGAGTTTGATAATTGTGGTTTATGTGTTGATTGATGTTGGAGATAGTGTGGGATAGGTTGTGAGCCTAGAAATGATTAAGATCATAATTATTTTGGAGGAATATGCTAAGCTTGAGTTTATTGATAGTAATTAATACATATTCATTTATGTGTAAGATTGGGAGGGTGTTCAAGACTTTGAATGAAGGACTTAATTTGAAATTTGCTTATTCTTGCTAGGACCCAAGGTATATTCCTACATGTTAGAATGTATACCCAAAATGGACTATGTATTTCTGTATTTTAGAAATAAAAAAAAAAATACTTCATTCATTAATGCTTGTTTGTCTATATATATGTGCACATTAAGGTCTAACTGTGTTAGTAAGTAATCTACGTGATTGGTTCGTGCTTTCACAGTAGGGTGTAGATTATGGGCAACTAACTCATAAGTGAAAAAATTGTTCTTAATCGATTGATAAAGTTGGGCACTTTGTTAAGGTTTAAATCATTACACTATGATTTCTAAATAGAGAATAGTTTTCTTTAGACCAGTGAATAGTCCACTCATGCTAATAGTGTAAGTATATTTAGAATACGTAAAATTAGACCATGCGATAATAATCTTTAGAAAAGTAATAAAATAAATAAAGATTATTTTATCATTGCTACTATACAGATGAGTACCCTAAGACTTGAATATAAGTTGGTGGTTTGGTAAAGCTGGACTTGTGTAGTTTGATGTATAATGTGTAAGGTCTTAACACAAGGCCAATAGCCTTGTATGTTAGGTGTATGATTCCAGTTAACTATGACGAACTTATAAAATAGAGTTTTTATGCTTCATTACATGAAGACATCACCCCCTTGCAATTATTCAGGACAATTTAAATAATTTAGGGCCTTGGGAAACATAACTTAATATGTATGCTTTTGAGTAACTCCCGAGAAATAAGTTGGTATATACTGGAAGTCATAGATTATATGACTAGTTATCAAAGGATGGTAGATGTCATTGAGAAATGTGTTATTACATTTTTCCTATCTGAATAACAAGTGTTACATATAGTGGTATTTTCATCATTACATCTATAGGTTGAGGACATCGCACTTGCCATATTAATTTTGGGGTCAATATTACCATATGGTGATAAATGAAATATTTAAATTAATAAAATATGACTATTTGTTACCCAGGGCAATTTGGTTATTTTAGTAGTCAATAATAATATGTCATTTGGTCCCCAAAGTAGCTCAAGCAACCTTAGTAAATTTATTTATTATATAGGGGCTTATTGGGTGAAATTAATATTGTGAGAAATTGTTCTAGGAGTCTAATAATTATTTATTTGGGCTAGAATTATTTATTGGTCAACTTAATTAAATTGGTATATTAATTAATTATCTTGGATAATTTTATGTTGGGCCCAAGTGGAACAATTAATTAAATTAGTTTTTTCTAAATAAAGCTTTTTTCCAATCAACAAAAATGTCTGGTTTCAATCTTTTGTCCATTATTCTCTAGGAGAAGAAGTTAATTGAACCTAATTATGTGGACTGAAAAAGGAATCTGAACATAGTACTCATTGCGGAAGATTATAAGTTTGCTCTGACAGACCCCTATCCTGAAATTGGAGAAGATTCTATGGACCAAGATCATGAGGATGAGAAGGTAAGCCGATGAGATGGCTAGATGCTACATTTTAGCTTCCATGTCTAATGTTATTAGTCTAAGTATGAGAACATGCCTACTGCATATGATATCGATGTATCGTTGTGCATCATGCTTATTGACAAGAGCTGGCTTGCAAGTCAAGAAGCTCTTAGGACAATCATGAATACTATAATAGCTGAGTGGCCATTGGTTTGTGAGCATATGCTCAACATGACTGCTCATTTTGAGAAGGCCGAGGTCATAGGGGAAACAATCATTCTGAGAGCCAAAATGGCATGGTTCTTATGACTTTGCCAAATTCGCATTCTCAGTTTAAGTTAAATTATAAAATGAACAAGTTGAGTATGTCTTTGTCTGAATTAATAAGAGAATTCCAGGCTACTGAGAAAATCATGAAGCCTGTGTCAAAGGATTTGGTTACTTGTTCTGGTTCCTTTTCTAGAATTAGGGCTCAGCCAAGAAGTTTAAGAAGAAGATGGCCTAGAACAATGCAAGGACCTAGCTTAAGGGTTCTAAGCACAGTCCGTCCAAGCCTGACACCAAGCTCAAGGGCAAATGTATCAAGTATAGTAAAAAGGGGCCCTTCAAGAAAGATTGTCCATACTTCTTAGTCAAGTCCTCTTCAGGCACTGCTCTTTACTTAGAGTCTATATTAATGGTTGAATTATCATCCACTTACATTGTTGATTTTGGGGCTACTGGCTATATCTGTAACTTCTTACAAGGGTTCAGCAAGATAAGGCGACTCAGTGGAGGAGACATAGACTAAGAGTGGGTAATGGAGTATAAGTGTGGGCTGAAGCACTAGGAGACTTGGAACTTTATTTGATTGTAATAGTATTTTAGTTTTAAAAGATATTTTATATGTTTCTAGTTTTAGACAGAATTTGATTTCAATTTCAAGATTGATTAATCATGGATATTCTGTTTCTTTTCATTCTGGCATTTCAATCAGTAGATATAAAATTTATTTGCTTTGGAAACATGTAAGGTAATCTTTTCTATGTTAATCCTATTATTCATCATATAAATAATAGTCAGACAGAACTTAATAATAAGAAGAGAAAAGTCACATCAAAACGCATATTTTTTACACTTAAGATTAGGGCATATAAGTCTTAATCGGATTCAGAGGTTAATCAACAATGGGTTCTTGGACTAATTAAAATTAGAGGAATGGCCACAGTGTGAACTTTATCTTATGGGTAAAATGACTAAAAGGTCTTTTACTAAAAAGGCAAAAACGGTGAAGGAAATATCAGAGTTAATTCATACTGATGTTTGTGGTCGTATGCCTACACCTACTAGAGGAGGTTATGAATACTTTATCATATTCATAGATGATAACACATGTTTTGGTTATGTTTACTTGATAAGGCGCAAGTCTGACTCTATTAATAAATTCAAGGAATTTAAGGTTGAGGTGGAATGTCAAACAGGTAAACTAATCAAAAAGCTAAGATCAAATCATAGCAGAGAGTATCTCCTTGGTGAATTCAAGGACCACTTGGGCACATTTAGGAATAGTATCTCAGGTAATTGCACTTGGGACTCCCTAGCAGAATGGAGTAATTAAGAGAAAAAATAGAACATTGATGAAAATTGTTAGAAGTATGATGAGTCATGCAACTCTTTCTATTTTCTTTTAGGTTATACTATGGAAATAATAGCATATATTCTAAACTTGGTACCTTCTAAGTCATTGCCTATGACACACTATGAGATTGTGGACTATACACAAGCCCAGTATGAATCATCTTAAGGTATAAAGTTGTCCAATCTATGTACTGACTAAAGGAAGTAAGCAAGACCCAAGATTGTAATTGTGCTACTTCGTGGGGTATCTAAAAGGAACAAGGGATCGATACTTTTATCCTTCCCAAGAGTAAAAGGTACTTCTTAGTACTTGTACTAGATACTTGGAGGATGAATGAAGAGTGCCCACTAAGGTTTCGAGTAAGGTGGAATTGGAAGAGAAGTTGAGTGATACTTTAACTTCTAGTACACCAATTAAGGAACTAGAAATTACGCTACCAGATATTTTATACAAAATGAACCACATCGTAGTAGAAGGATATTTAGGGTTTCTGAAAGATGGACTGGAGAAGCATTTGAGGTAATTTCCAAAACATTAGGAACAAAATCCCACTAGATACAATGAGGCTATTACTGATGTTGATGCAAACAATACCAAATAGTAATAGATGGCGAGATTAAGTCTATGTATCTCAATCAAGTCTGGGATCTTATCACTGCACCTAAAGGGATTAAACTTATAAGGTGCAAGTGGGTATACAAAAGAAAGAAAGGTGCAGATGGAAAAGTGGAAGCCTATAAAGCAAGGTTAGTTACAAAAGTTTATATTCAGAAAAAAGGGATTGATTATAAGGATACTTTTTCACTTGTCACTATGCTTAAGTCCATTCATATTCTCTTGGATATCATATCTTATTACGACTATGAGATATAACAGATGGATGTCAAGATAGCCTTTCTTAATTACTATCTTAGTGAAGACATTTATATGACCCAACCTAAAGGCTTTATTGCGAAAGGCCTAGAACATATGGTTTGTAAACTTAAGAAGTCTATTTATAGACTTAATCAAGCATCACGTGTACAGAACATATATTTTGATGATACTATAAAGTTTTATGGTTTTATATGAAACATGGATGGACCATATGTGTATAGGAAGGCATATGGGAATAACGTATCTTTTATAATACTTTATATAGATGGTATTTTACTCATTGAATATAACGTAGGGATATTGTCATCTATAATGTTTGACTATCAAGTTAATTTAGCATGAAAGATATAGGAAAAGCTAGTTACATTCTTGGTATAAAGCTTCTTAAAAATAGGAAGTAAAAATTGATGGGCTTATCCCAATCTACTTACATTGACAAGATATTGACTATGTTTAGCATGGATCAGTGTAAAGGGGTAATTATACCTTTCAGGCATAGATTGACCTTATCTCTATCTAATGTTTTAAGACACAGGATGAGAATGATTCCCTATACCTCAGTAGTGCGAAGTCTCATGTATGCCATGTTTTGTACAAAGCCAGGTATCAGTATTGCAGTAAAAATGGTTACCATGTATCAATCGAACCCAGTGGAAGAACATTAGTAAGCTGTAAAGTATATACTCAAGTACCTAAATGGAATGATGGATTATATACTTCTTTACAGAGCTGATGATTTCATTCCTATCGGTTACACTGACTCAGATTTCTAGGCAGATAAAGATGATAGAAAGTCTACTAGTGAATATATTTTCACTTTTTCTAGAGGGGGTATTCATGAAGGAGTGTCAAGAAATCTTGTATTGCTGATTCCACTTTGGAAGCTAAGTATGTGGCAACTTCAGAAGTTTCAAAGAAGCAGTTTGGCATTAGAAGTTCCGCATGGAACTTGAAGTTGTGACACAAATGGACCAGCCCATTATCATATATTGCAATAATTTTGGAGCTGTATCACAATGCAAGGAACAAAGGAACCATAGGAAGGGTAAGCACATTGAGAAGAAGTATCACCTGATTCAGAAGTTCATTTAGAAACAACAGATAGTGGTTGACCAGATTTCCTCTTCTAACAATCTAGCATACCCATTTACCAAGCCTATGACAAAGAAGGTATTCCGAAGACACTTAAATGTCATAGGAGTAGGCACATATGGACTATTATAGTCCAGTTAGTGCAAGTGTGAGATTGTTAGAATGTATGTCCAAAATGGACTATATATTTCTACATTTTAGAAATTAATAAAATACTTCATCCATTAATGTTTGTTTATCTACATATACGTGCACATTAAGGTCTAAGTGTGTTAGTAAGTAATTTATGTGATTGGGTCATACTTTCACAGTAAGGTATAAATTATGGATTACTAACATATAAGTAAAAAAATTGTTCTTCATCGATTGATAAAGTTGGCATTTTATCAAGGTTTACATCATTACATTATAATTTCTAAATGGGGAATGGTTTTCCTTAGACCAGTGAGTAGTCCACTCACGTCAAGAGTGTAAGTGTAATTGGAATATGTAGAATTAGACCACACGATAATAATCTTTATAAAAGTACTAAAATAAGTAAATATTGGTTTGTCGCTGCTACTGCGTAGACGAGGACTGTAAGACTTGAGTATAAATTAATGGTCTGGTGAAGCTGGACTTGTGCATTTTGATGTATGATGGGTGAGGTCTTAACATAAGGCAAATAGCCTTGTATGTTGGATGTATGACTTTAGTTAACTAAGATGGATTTATACAATAGAGTTTCTATTCTTCATTATGTGAGTCTATTACCCTCTTGCGATTGTCTGAGATAATCTAAATAATTCGGGGTCCAGGAAAACATAACTTAGTATGTATGCATTTAGGTAGTTCATGGGAAATAAGTTGGTACATACTAGAAGTCATGAATTATTGGACTAGTTATCAAAGGACGGTAGATGTTATTGAGAAAGGTGTTAGTACATTTTTCCTATCTCAATGATGTGTATTACGTAGAGAGGTATTTTCAACATTACACCTGTAGGTCAAGGACATCGTGCTTATAATATTATTTTTGGGGTCAATATTACCTTATGGTGATAAATGAAATATTTAAAATGATAAAACACGGCTATTTGTTAGCAAGGGTATTTTGTTTATTTTAGTAACTAAGAATAATATGTTTTTGGTTTCCAAAGTAGCTTAAGTAACCTTAGTAAATTTATTTACTAGATGGTCTTATTGGGTGAAATTAATATTCGAAAAAATTATTCTAGGAGTCCAATAATTATTTATTTGGGCTAGAATGATTTATTGGGCCAACTTAATTAAATTGGTTTGTTAATTAATTATCTTAAGTAATTTTATATTGGGCTCAAGTGGATTAATCAATTAACATAATTTATTAGGCCAATTTAATTTAATTGGTTTATTAATTAATTGTCTAGGGTAATTTTATATTAGGTTCAAGAGGATCAATTAATTAATAAGAGAGTTATTTAATTAGTTTTGGGCTAATTTAATTAAATGAGTTTATTAATTAATTATCTTGGGTAATTTTATGTTGGGCCCAAGTAGATTAATTAATAAAGGAACTATTTAATTAGTCTTGGACTAATTAAGGAAAAAAAAGAAATAACAAAAGAATAAGAAAAATGGTGAAAAAAAAAAAGAGGAAGAAAGCTTTTTTTAATTTTTATGTTGCTAATCTTGGATGACCAAGATCTTTTGAAAAAGAAAAAGGAAATTGATAGCTTTTGGCAATTGAAAATTTGGAAAGCTTGATAACTTTTGGCAATTTGAGAAAATTGGGAAGCTGTAATGTTATTTCTGGTGAGATGCACGAAGGAAACAAAAAATTGGTTTTCATGTATTAAATTAGTCAACCTAAACAAAATCTTAAGAAAAAGTGCTTTTCGTTCTTTTTGTGAAATTTGACCGCCACTAGCTTCATTCATTCTTTTTAAGAATTTCCTTTTGTTTTTCCTTTTTCTTGAAGAAGAAAAAAGTAGCACTCTCAATATTGTTCCAAGAAAATTATTCTTTCACTTATTATTCTACTTTTATCGGTAGATAGCCTATAGGAGGTTTGGAAAAACATTGGAAGATTAAAATCTAGCATTTTGGTGTGTGTGTTTGATGTGAAAGAATCAACATTTAGCCAGTATTCCCACGGAATAAGTAGTCATGACAAACTAAAGTATTCCGTCAAATCCAAATCCTCTGCTTATTCAATCTAAGTACCCTAAAAGTTAGTATTTTTAGACTTTGGCTGGGGATAAAATTTAAATTGCTATTTTTCTCTGCGTTTTTATTTTCCCATGATCCTTTCAATACATTCATGAAATTGCTTTTCATGTGTAGGTTGCTTTTATAAATCAATATATATTTACATGGTCTTTTCTTTATTTATGAAATTATTTTCATATTCAAGTTACCTTTTGCAAATCATGTATGATTCTTTTATGGAAATTGTATATTGGAAGCATGATGTTTTATTTTGTTATTGTAAAGCAAGTAGTAGTTTACATGATTATGAAATGTCTAAGCATGATTCATTTTTTATAAATTTCTTTTACATGATATGTTGAGTAGAAAATCTTGCATTACCTTTATAAAAGCATTTAGAATTGAATTTCTCATGAATAATAGAATTGCAAAAGACATAGCATGACCTTGCACTACATGCTTCAATTAATATGAAATCTATTTATGATATTTATGAACTAAGTGTATATGAAAATCTTGGAACGAATAAATTCTTATGATGTGTTTTTGAACCTATGAGATTATTTTGTATACCAAACAATTTCGAGAATGTATATGTTTTGAAAATGAATTTTCAAAAGTAATGAGCTCTTTTGGGAAAAGGTATTATGTTGATCTATTGTGAATTGTGATTGTGGTTCTTGAGTACTTAAAGGAGTTAGGCACTTATACTAACTTGCACAAGTTTCAGAACGCTTTCCAGTTGGTGGCTACCTCTAGATTGTGTTCTGTTTCTTAGCGAGGTGACAGTATGTGTTGTAGAGCCATCCTTAACTAGTAACACATTTTTCAATAGGGAAAACAATGGTCAAACGTGGGACAACCATACATGGTGAGCTACCATGACAATGGTAATGATATCATTGATTGTAGTGGCATGTGTACACTAAGTTAATAATATATGTATATTATATTGATAGGATTGAGATCTTATTTGTGTAGTTATTGATTGAACAGGTCCTATTGGTTTATATGAGATTGCAATGTGGTTTTTCAATTCTGGTTTTATTATTGAAAACGTATTTTGAGAATACAGTATGGTTTATATATGAAAAGCTCAATACAAATGATACGAATGATGTGAATGATTTATGATCTCGAAAGTTAACTCATTTTTTTGAAAATATAAATGATATAGTCAGTTTTAGAATTATTAATCTTCCATGAAGTATCTTGTGTATTATAAAGGCATGGAATGTCATTTCTTATAATCGTTTCGGTAATTTGGCATGCATCATGGAAAATATTTACTAAAAATTTTCACGTGACATACACAGGATTTACTGAGATTTCATCTCACACAATTTTATTCATGTTTTATAGAAAGAATATTTTGAGAGCAAGATCAAGGATTTATATTGATGTTATTTTGGGACTATGTATTTTGTGCCCAAATTTATTTAATGGATTTTTTTTGAGTTGTTTATTTAAGATATTATTCATTTGGGAGTTAGATGTATTTATTTGAAGGTTATGTAATAGTTTTATTTCAAAGTTTACTTAAGCCTTCAAAAAATCTTTATTTTGTTATTTTATTTTAAAGACCCCTTGTCACTTAGATGAATCAACATCCCTGGCTTGTCAGGCCCCGTGGTTGTGGGGTATTGCAAGGTAACATTATATGTATTTGTCAAAATCTTATTCATTTTTTGAGAAAAATATTTAATGGGATTCACTACATGTCCTATAGCTCCAGATTATTAAAGAACACAAAACCCAGCATTTTCAACCTTTTCACCTGTAAAAACCATTCTCAAAACAGATTCCAAAATAGTGCACAATAGGTATTGAAAATCCACTCTTAGTTTTTTTGTTTTTGAAAATTTTTTGCAATTAAATGCAGTAGTTTCTGACACAACACACACTAAAGTCATCACTCATGTCCCTAGAATTAAGATTCAAGATGGCATTTCAAACGAAGAATCAGTTTTGCAGAAGTTTTGAATATAATCGTTAACATGCTCAAAATAGAAAATTTTTACAACAAAGTTCACGTACTCACAAGAATTAAAAAAAAAAAAAACTTGCTTGGATTCAATTCTTCAAGAAGACTAAACTCAAACATGCCTAGAGAAAAGACGAAACATAGGATACTCAACATCTAACATCTTGCATTCAAGAAACATCGAACAATTCCTATTCAAACTACACATTCAATTGCAGCAAAAATTTTGATCTCATAACCAACCATCTTAAAGTTAAAATCATGTACACAAGTTTCTCCCTTCCAATTTCCCTTGAAGAACACAACCCCAGCATTCAAGATTTACGCAAGATCAACATTACCCAGGAAAGATCCCACACAAAGAAGTAAGAAGATGATCAAAAAAACCATCACAAACGCACATTACATGCTGCCATGTTTTTTTCAAGAGAAAATAAAAGAAGGATCAATCTTGTTATCTCTTGAAATCCTTTTAGGAAAACCAAGAGCAACCAAAATGATAGATGCTGTGTGTGTCAGGAAGAATAAAAAGTCACCTCTTGGTTGAAGTTTGTTTAAGAATAATCTTGTGGTGCCAACTGAAAGATTGTGGGAGATTGTGAGTGATGGTGTCTAAGAGCATGGGAAGATTAAGAATATATATATATATATATATATATATATATATATATATATATAGGCTATACTTCTTACGCAATTGAGAATAGAAAATAGTGAAGCTAGGGGAGGGATTGGGATGCACAAGTTGATAGGAGGAAAAAATAAAGATTGATTAATTTCAAACACACTTCTAATCAAACCACAATTCTACAGATACTAGGAGCTTTTGTGATAAGCCACGAGAAGTACAAAGAGGTGGTAGGCAACAATGAAGGAAAAGACAAGAGGTCCTCCTAACTAAATTGGGATTGCTTCCCTACTCTCCCCCCCCCCATTTTTTTTTTCTAATCTTTTAAGTTCAAAACTTCAAATTGGGTAGAGAAAAAAAAAAAAAACATTCAAGAGACCACCAAAGTTTGTATATAATATTATAATGAAAAATAAATGAAAGTCTTAATATTTTTATAATATTATTAAATGATTATAATAATATATATAATATCATTATGACTTATTAAGTGGAAACAATTGTACTAATTAATAATAAATTTATAATATTAAAGATGTAAACTATAATAATAAATTAATATAATATCCTTGTTATAATCATAATTATAATTATCGTTATAATTAAAAATTATTAAGAGGTGACCAACCCGAAATATGGGACATGAACATTTTTAATAACAACAACAACAACAACAAAAATAATAATAATAGTGGAGGTATAATCCAACTTTCCTTGAAAATTCTAAAACAAAAATTACAAGGACTAGGTAATTCAAGTCAGACGGCTATACCATATCAACCACATGAATGCATAGTATAATATTATAAAAAGAATATATATAGAATGAAAGGAATTCATTTTGTTATAACATAGAATATATACTTGTGACATAGAATAAATACATACTTATTACACAAAACTATATATATAATATTATAACATAGAATAAAAGGAAGTCATTTCAATGTTATAACATTATTAGAATAATATATATAAAATATTATTATAATTCATCAATTGGAAACATTTATAACAATAAATAATAAATTTTCAATAGACAATAAACAATAACAATATACTTATATTAAGTATAATTATAATTATTATTGCAATTATAAATAATTAAGAGATGACCAACCAAAAATGGGAGACATAAGAGCTTTTTAATAATAATAATAATAATAATAATAATAATAATAATAATAATAATAATAATAATAATAATAATAATAATAATAATAATATTATTATTATTATTATTATTATTATTATTATTATTAATATTAATTAATGGTTAGTAGGAGTAAAAATTGGAAGTAATTTCCAATGTTTTCCTCTTGATCTACAATGATAAAAATTTCTAAAATTTTCACATTCCTTAAAGATGATAAGTGGGATAAATATTAGAGAGAAGTTTACAAAGACTAGGATTCAAAACTCAACTATGACTATAATTTTTATTTATTTATTTATTTTGCTACTATATTTTTCAAAAATAAATTTCCACTCACGAAATAATAATAATAATAATAATAATAATAATAATAATAATAATAATAATAATTTCCACTTAAAATATTTTATGGCATAATAATTAGATAATGCCTTCCACTATTCCTAAATCACTATTAAAAATTTAATGCATCACATATAAATATACACATATCATGAAAGCACAAGCTTGCCGATTCATGAAACAAGCATATATTAGGTTCAGATACATATGTTCATGTTCAATGTATGTTAATTCTCATAAACCCCGAAATTCTTGTATGCTCGCACCTGATAACCATTCTTCCTTACTCACCTTTTAGACTCTCAGCAGTGTCCTGTATGGCACTTTAAAGAATATCTGCTACTATTTTTATATGCCAACTCAGAACATGAAATTCTATCTAAGCCTTTATCTCCAAAATCCAATGTGTCTTTGATCAAAACGAATTGGTAACACCGGTTCACTTTTGCAGACTACCTGGAATGTGATTTCCCATCTCTTTCTCTCTCTCTTTTTTTTTTTTTTTGTTTTTTTCCATCGATATCACGTCCTAATACATTCTTATCAACCTTCACTGTTTTCCCTAAAGGTGAACTTAGCAATAGGGTATAGGCAATTCCGACCCATCACATCACAATTAATATACCTAATCCACCTTGAAATAGTGATGCATAGGATTAGAATCAATCAAAATATCTGTATAATAGTAGGCTTACCTTTCCTTACTGTTGCATCTATTTCTAGCTCCTCTCCGTACAGTGCAAAGACTCTGGCTTTACCCTGAGATTTCTATCCTCCATTTCCTGAGGCTCCAACAGTATTGGCTTGATTGGCCGAGAAAGTAGGCAATACGAGATTTCTTTGGTTGGCACTTCGGGATTTTAGATAGTTATTCCACATGTGCGAAGGGTCTCTACAAATAAAGAACTTTTTGTTCTCCTTCTTAGACCAGTAGTCCTTTTTTGTGTGTCCTCTGTTGCCACAGTGATAGGAAGTTATTATATTCACGATAGCCCCAGTCAGTGTAGTTCGTGCTTGTTTTCCTTTATTTCCATGTTGTTACCCTACTGGCCTCTTATGAGTAATATGTTCAGATAAGTTCGAGGCTTTACTATTAGCTCTATTTTTATCTTCATTCTCAATACGGGTTGCAGCCTCCACTGCTGTAGCATAAGTCATTAGAGGGAAGGGTGCCAATACCCTTCTAAGTTCCTGTCTCAATCCCTTCATGAACTGTCAGGTACGATTTTGCTTTGTATCTATCAGCCATCAACAGTACTTAGATAGGCGATTGAATTAAGCATCGTATTGAGCTACTGTCGTATTCCCCTATTTTAAGTTTTGAACTCCTCTTCTCGCTTCTCGACTATCCACTGAGGGACGTATTCAACTTTGAATGCTTCTACAAAATTGTTCAAGTTCCATTCCTATCCTATCCTTTCACACTTTTCCTATATCCGCCACCACCAATCTCTCATTGGTCCCCTTATTCTCAAAGTGACAAAATTCACCATCCGCTCCTCAAGTAATGCAAGGGGCGGAATATGTCCTCCATCTGTTCTGTCCACAATTTCACTTTTTGTTCCTGTTCTACCTCACTAAAGTATGTGGGTGGTTGAAACTTCAAAAATTGCTCCAAAGCTTTATCCTTACAGCGGGGTGCTCTCTTCTCCATTATTGCTTGGAGGATTTCAGTAATATTATTGAAAGCTTGTCCTATTGAGATATCAATGGATCATTTGACTCCACTTATTGCCCTTCTTCGCCTACTACTTCATCATTTCTGTGAAGGGTCTTGCATAGGCTCATACTCTGGGGTTACTGGTTCCATTTCGGGAATATTACTACAGCAAGTAGCTGTTTGGCGTCTCGACAGCATCTTCTTATCACAAAGGCCACACCCTTATTATGAATGCATGTAAGAAATATTGATGCACATAATATTACATGCAAATCAAGTAATAGAGCATAGACAGAGTGAACATTTGTCACATAAAGTGTTTGCACATGAGCATAAAATATCAAATAAAAAGTTTCCAAAATTAATGTTCTCATGGAATAACATCTATTACATACTTAAACATATAGTTCTTAAGAGAAATAGGTTTCACATCAGATATCATTATTCAAAAAGCATAGTTTGAAAAGTAATTTGAAGTTCCAAAATAAACCAATATAAGTAGTCAATCATTGCAACACTCAAGATAATATTACTACCACCATCCCAACTCTCTACTCAGCACAACTACTCATCACTAGAATAATTAGAGTTGGATGGAAAATAGCCACTTGCATTTATTTATTTTTTTTTCCAGTTAGGTCTATAAACCTAAGAAGTTCCTTTACTTCTTCAATAGTAGCACTCATAGGGTCATTTAGATCGGATTCCTCCAAGCATTCCCTATTATTCCTAATAAAGTACACATACTTAAGGAGTCCATACCCCTCTACCTCACCCATAGAAACAAAGGTTAAAGTGCGCTTAAAGTTCTACCCATTTTATCAGGTCCCTAGGGTTTTCCCTTGATTATTTTTTCCTTTTGCTTTCTATTATTTTAGCTCCTTTTTGTAGTCTTTCCATATATTCCTCAATTTCTCTCTTAAGCTTAAGTGCTTCAACGTCTAACTTCCCAAGGTCATGGGTGCCTGCTAACTTAAACTCTACAGTACTACAGTCCTAAATAGGTAAATCCTCTTCCAACAACTCAAAGGAGGGATAGTTATCAAAAGGCGGGTTGGATACAAGTGGCTACCTAATTCGAGGTGATGTAGACTTTTCAATGGCATCAAGTGTTCTAACCATCTTGCACACAAAATACAATCGAATTAGTAACAAATTAAAATATTTAAAGTACTATAGCTATATAATCAAAAGAAAATGCCTAAACCTAGGCTCTTATACCACTTGTAATACCCCAACTACCTATGTAACCTAAAATGGGTCGTGGATGTTGCCTCGTCCTCTAGACAAGAGGTCTTTATAATGGAAGAACAAAAGCAATTCAAATATTGAAAAAAAATCTAAACAAAGAAAAAAAAATATTACAATACCTCATTACTTATACAAAAAGAACTCAAATAAAAACAACATTTAAGACAAATATCCAACAAATTCACATGGAAACTCCATAACAAAACTTCAAGCTACGAGTCTTCCAACCCAATCAAGACTCAAGGCTCCCTAAAAATATGAGTTCAAAATAGTGTGAGATAATATATCTTAGTAAGCCCCGTATGTAAGTTAGGCTTAGAAAATAAACACCTTTCATGATGCACGAACTATAGATATTTCACAATTTATCATGCCTTCTTTTCAATGTAAATTCTCACTTCTTGAAGGAGGCTAGTGAGAAAGCATGAAGAAAAAACGTCTTAAAATATTTTATTTTAGGAAGATCTATAGTAAAAGAGTATTGAACTTCAAATATAAATTCCAATCTTCCCTTAGAACAAATCCTCGGAAAAGTTTAAAAGATACAGTATCAAATTTCAAAACCCTTGTATGAGATTGTGGAGTAGTAAAAGTAACCAAGTTTGTGTGGCGGGGCACAGAGGTGGCTCTCACACTAGGTGAAGCACAAGACGCCCGTAACATAGTGAAAAGGCACAGAGATGGCTCTCACTTCCGTGAAGCACTTGACCCCCAACACCTGGTAGGTGTACATCCTACCAAGTGAGATTCTCCTCCATTTCTCACTCAACGAAATCTTGCTGTCCCACTTCCGACCCTCGGTTCTACTAGAATTCCATCACTAGCTAAGGACGGCTCAACCTTTTTTATTGACACCCTGATCGAAATGAGTTAACCTCCCGAAGGTGGCCACTTACCGAGAGATATCCCCAAACCAACCAAAGGCTAGTATAGAGGTCTTGCCCCTATTGAGTACTCAACGTTATTCATTTTTCACAATTTGCAATGCTCCTATAGCAGACCTACAAAATTAGCTTAATACATTTCCAAATAACATTTTCCAACTTACACAATGATTTTGGACGGTATGGTTTCGAGTCAACATTTTATTCCAAGTGTTCATAAGTGAAGGAGCTACATGTTCAAATAAGTCATGCTATGATTTTCGAAAAGTAAATGCATGATCAAGAATCCATCTCTTGTATATTCAAAACAAATAGTAAAGTTTGATGCTTGGCTCCTAAGTCATGCTTGACAAATTTTAAAAGTTTCTAAATTTAAAAGTTTTCAAAATAGAAGGTTTCCAAACATCGAAAGTTTCCAAAGTAAGAAGTTTCTAAATATAAGAGTTTTCAAAAGTTAGCTCTCGTGCAACTATTTCGTGTTTGCAAAAGATACTCACCAACCTTTATTTCAAACTGACATAGTGAAATAAAATTGATTTTATGAAAGCAAGAAAACTTACCTTATTCTCAAGCTTAGGATATAAACTTTAGCAAGTTGGTCCTTACCCTTAAAAACCTCACAAATCTAGAAAATAGTTCATATAAATCAATCACAGCACTTCCAAGATCATCCGAAAAAAAATTATACACCAAGTGCACATCATGCCTCTATTATGCTTTGTTCTCCAAATAATATCAAAGACCAACAAGCATAAATTTTACATATACTCAGCACCTAAGACCTTCCATCAACCCTTAGCAAGTATAAAATCCACCCTCAATCATTTCTCAAGAAAACAAATTAAACCTAGTAATTTAGCATAAACCCCCTAAGCTGCCTTCAATTTTGAGCAAGCATTTTCTATGTTTCTAAGTGTAAAACACCTATAAAACACCTCCGAATAACCTCGAACTTTGCAGACAAAAATTTTAACATGTAAGGAACAAAACACAATTGGTCAATATAGAAAATCATGCACACAAAGTTTGCAAAAATATCTGAATAGAAACTACATGAATCTGTCTAAATCTGTCAATAAGGAAAGAGAAAAAACAAGAAATCTCAACATTGATCCCATTTTAACCCCAAAATTTCCAGATTATTAAAGCACACAGAACCTGCATTTTCAACCTTTTCATCCGTAAAAACCATGCTCAAAATTGATTCCAAAACAATGCATAGTAGGTACTGAAAATCCATTCTTCTTAGTTTTTTGTGCTTTTGAAAAAGTTTTGCAAATAAATGCAGTAGTTTCTAACGCAACAACACGCACTAAATTCATCACTCATGTCCCTAGAATTAAGATTCAAGGTGGAATTTCAAAGAAAATAAATCAGTTTTGTGGAAGTTTCGAATATAATATGCAAAGGCTCAAATCAGAAAATTTTTACAGCAAAGTTCACGTGCTCATAAGCATTAAAAAAAAAACTTCCTTGGATTCAATTCTTCAAGATGACTAAACTCGAACATGCCTAGAGAAAAGGCGAAACATAGGATACTCAACATCTAACAACTTGCATTCAAGAAACATCCTAGAATTCCCATTCAAACTGCATATTCAATTGCAGCGAAAATTCTGATTTTATAACCAACCATCTTAAAGACAAAATCATGTATGCATGTTTCTCCCTTCCAATTTCCCTTGAAGAAAACTACCACAACATTCAAGATTTACGCAAGATCAATATTACAAAGGAAAGATCCCGCACAAAGAAGTAAGAAGATGACCACAAATCCCATCACAAACACACATATACATGCTGCCATTTGTTTTTCAAGAGAAAATAAAAAAAGGATCAAGCTTGTTACCTCTTGAAATCCGTTTAGGAAAACCAAGAGCAACCTAGAATGATAGTTGCTCTGTGTGTTAGCAAGAATAAAAAGTTACCTCTTGGCTGAAGTTTGTTAAAGAATAATCTCATGGTGCCAACCAAAAGATTGAGGGAGATTGTGAGTGACAATGGCTGAGAGAATAGGAAGATTAAGAGAAATATATATATATATATATATATATATATATATATGTAGGCTATACTCCTTACGCAAGGGAGAATAGAAAGTTATGAAGTTATGGGGGGATTGGAATGTGCCAGCTGATAGGAGGAAAAGATAAAGATTGATTAATTTCAAACACACTTCTAATCAAATTAGAATTCTACAAATGCAAGGAGCTTTTGTGATTAGCCACGAAAAGTACAAGGGGGCTGTAGGAAACAATAAAGGAAATGACAAGAGGTCCACCTAATTAAATTGGGATTGCTTCTGTAATCTCCCTTTTTTTTTCTTTTTATAATCTGTTAAGTTCAAAACTTCAAATTGGGTAGATAAAAAAAAAAAAAAACATCCGAGAGACTGTGAGTAGCTAAACACTATCATCTAATAGGAACATAATATATACTTATCACACCAAAGTATGTATATAAAATTAGAATGCAAAAAAAAAAAAAGTCTTAATATTTTTATAATATTATTAAATAAGTATAATAATATATATAATATCATTATGACCTATTAAGTGGAAACAATTATACTGATTAATAATAAATTTATAATATTAGAGATGTAAACTATAATATTAAATTAATATAATATACTTATTATAATTATAATTATAATTATTAAGAGGTGACCATGCCGAAATATGGGACATGAGCGTTTTTAATTAAAAAATAATATTAATAATAATAGTGGAGGTATAATCCAACTTTACTTGAACATTCTAAAGCAAAAATTACAAAGACTTGGTAATTCAAATAGGACGGCTAAACCAGATCAACCACATGAATGCACAGTATAATTTTATAAAAGGAATATATATAGAATGAAAGGAACTCATTTTGTTATAACATAGAATATATACTTATGACATAGAATAGATATTTACTTATTACACAAAATTGTATATATAATATTATAACATAAAATAAAAGGAAGTCATTTTAATGTTATAACATTATTAAGATAATATATATAATATTATTATAATTCATCAATTGGAAACAATTAGAATAGTAAATAATAAAGTTTCAATATATAATAAATAAAAACAATATAGTTATAGTTAGTATAACTATAATTATTATTACAATTATAAATAAATAAGAGATGACCAACAAAAAATAGGAGACATAAGAGCTTTATAGGAAGAAGAAGAAGAAGAAGAAGAAGAAGAAGAAGAAGAAGAAGAAGAAGAAGAAGAAGAAGAAGAAGAAGAAGAAGAAGAAGAAGAAGAAGAAGGAGGAGGAGGAGGAGGAGGAGGAGGAGGAGGAGGAGGAGGAGGAGGAGGAGGAGGAGAAGAAGAAAAAGAAGAAGAAGAAGAAGAAGAAGGAGGAGAAGAAGAAGAAGAAGAAGGAGGAGAAGAAGGAGAAGAAGGAGAAGAAGGAGAAGGAGAATGAGAAGGAGAAGAAGGAGAAGAAGAAGAAGAAGAAGAAGAATTAACGGTTGGTAGGAGTAAAAATAGGGATGGATTTCCAAAGTTTTTCTCTTGATTTACAATGATCAAACTTTGTAAAATTTTCACATTCCCTAAAGATGATAAGTGGGATAAATATGAGAGAAAAGTTTACAAAGACTAGGATTCAAAACTCAACTATGACTATAATTTTTATTTATTTATTTATTTGCTAGACTTTTCAAAAATAAATTTTCGCTCATGAAATAATAATAATAATAATAATAATAATAATAATAATAATATTATTATTATTATTATTATTATTATTTTCCACTTAAAATATTTTATGGCACAATAATTAGATAATGCCTTCCACTATTCCTAAATCACTATTAAAAATTTAATGCATCATATATAAATATGCACATATCACCAAAGCATAAGCTTGCAGATTTATGAAAGAAGCATATATCATGTTCGGATACATATGTATGTTCAATGCATGTTAATTCTCATAAACCAGGTGTGACAAGAGTGGGGTATTACAGTGGAAGACAATAACTTTGAGATAAAACTCAATGTTATCCAAATGATTCAAAACATGGTCCAATTTGATGGATTATCTGATAAAGACCCTAATGCCCACCTTAGTAGTTTTCTGGAAATGTTTGATACTTTTAAGATGAATAGTGTTTCAAAAAATTAATGCTATTAAACTGAGACTATTTCCTTTTTTCCTTAGGAATAGAGCTAAATCTTAGTTAAAATATTTGCCAGTAGGATCTATCACTCGTTGGACTAGGTTAGCCGAAAAATTCTTGGCCAAATATTTTCCCCCAACTAGAACAGTTAAGCTTAGAACTAACATTTTTGCCTTCCAACAATTAGAATCTAAGAGTCTATATAAGTGCTGGGAAAGATGAAAAGAGATGGCTAGAAAATATCCTCATCATGGGTTTGAATTGGGAATGCAAATGTAAATTTTTATAGTGGATTGAATTTTGCCTCAAAACAATTAATTGATGCATCCGCTGGAGGTACAACTAGTTCTACTACCCTGAAGGAGTTATGTGAGTTGATTGAGAATATTGCTATGAATAATTACTCATAGGATGATCTAAGGCCTAGTGCTCTTGTTCAAGGAGTTTAGAAGGTTGATACTATAGCTTCCTTGGAAGCTAAGGTTAAGGCACTCACAAAAAAGATCACGCAAATAGTAGCTATTTCTCAAAGGCATGTAAGTTGTGATTTTTGTAGGCAAGGACGTCCCAGCCACGAGTACCAAAGTATGGGTTCATCTCTAGAGTCATTGGAGCAAGATGCTTTCATGGGGAATATGAGACAATGTAATAATCCTTATAGTACCACTTATAATCCCAGTTAGAAGAACCATCCTAATTTTACTTGGGACCAATCAAAACCAACCAATGCAAACTCCTTCGAACTTTAGTGGAAACCGATGGACTCAACTTACCTTATAATGTACCACCACCAAAGCCATCATTTAAGGAATTGGTTAACAAAATAGTAAGCTCAACGGAGGCTCGTTTCCAAGGAGTTGATACGGTAACCAAAAATTTAGAGGCTTTGATGCACAACCTAGAGAATCACATAGTCAATTGCGAAAGCTTTTTGGAGATTATCAAGCTAGATCTCTATCTAAAAACACGGAGAGTAACCCACGAGACTAAAATCATGGGAAAAGATGAAATTTAATTGCTTTCGTATTTTAATTTGGATAATATTTAAATTTGTTTGCCTAAGTTTATTTTTATTTATTTTATTTTTGGAACGCATGTATTAATCTCTTTCATGATTGCATGTTTCCCTTCATTTCTTATAAAAAAAAAAAAAATTCATTTTTGAACCTACATAATTGACTAGGCGCCAATCCAAGCATTTGGGCCTAATGCAAGTCGCTTCAAAATTTTAGGTTGAAATCCAAACTTTACCCAGTATCAGTCCAAAAGATCTGACCCGAATCTGGGTCCTATTGAGACCACGTCGCATAAAGAGCCAAATTGACTATTTTTTTTTTTCAAAATTCTCGAACTCCCTTGACTTTTCTTTAGAACCCATCACTGGCTCATCATACCTAACCATTGCTGACTTGATTTTAACCACCAAAACTATCATTTTAACATAAAATCTTGAGTTTTTCAATGAATATACGAATTAAATTTCCAAAAATTTTATCCTTTCTTCCAAAACCCACATTCCAAATACCCTCTAAAAGTGTGAGTTTTCATCAAAGAAATTACACAAAGTACTTGCCATGCATTGGAGAACAAAAGTGGTATGGCTTTTCTTTCATTTTTATGGTTCAATTTTTGTCACGGAGTTTTTTATATTTTTTCTTTATTTTTTTGCCAAAATTCTAATAAATTGTTGATTTGATTTGGCTAGGTTAAGTTCATGAATTCAATGTGAATGGAATAGCATGGGTTTAACGTTTCTTGAAGTATTTCTTTTGAGCATAATTCATTTTTTGATCTTCTTGTAGCTATTTTGGCAATTTTCTATTAATATTGCAATTTCTCTTATCAAGTGAAATTCTTCATGCTAGAAATAATGTGCATAGTATGAACTTTTGCACATTATTGAGGAATCCTATTGTTCATTACATTGGTATATCTTACATGGCTATCATATTGATCCTACCCTATATTGTTAGCATTCTACCTTCTTGGGTAGGGAATTTACATTAATCTTGTGCTTGGATTCTGGACATGTGTTTATTTTGTGGGCATTTTTAGGAGTTTGGGATTTGTTAGATTTCAATTGCTATTGGAAATTGTGGAGCTATGTGTGAGTTTTTGTTTGTGAATTGGGTTGTAGTGCTATTATTATGTCTACACAAAGAGGGATGGATACACATTGTAAGAGGTCTAGAGCCTCATCTTCCTCTACTCATTCCTTTGAACCATTTCCTACATAGCCTACCCAGTTTCTTAACCTACTTGTTAGATTTTGTACCAAAACAATGCCAATAACAAAATCGTAGTGGAGAGAACTTTTAAGCCATCTCTTAATAATGCTCTTTAGTTGTCTACTATGTTCAGGAGGCTAGGTTGGGAGGCCATTATTAGATTGCAGGGGATGTATTGTCCAGTATTGGTTAAAAAGTTCTATACCAATATTCAGGAGAAGAAAAAGAATAATTTGGAGACTATTTCTACCACGGTCAAGGGGGTATCTATTAAGCTTGATAGGGCTAGGTTAGAAACCATTTTGAATGTGAATAATGAGAGCCCCAGGATATTAGTTGACCACACAACCAGAGGATTGTCTCTGACCCTCAGTGAAGTTTCACCACTACCCATTAGGGGTTAGGGATGCATAGGAGGGGACCTGCTACTTCACCTGGCTACTTTTTCAGTAATGACCTTTAGGCCCAATTGAGACACATAGTCTACATATTTGCTTGTAATGTCATTCCTAAGGCTTCTGGGTTTAATGAAGCTAGGGTCATTGATGTTTCCATTCTCTCTCAGAAGATAGATAGTAGACCTATTCTTCTCATCCCTTTCATTATCCAATCTATGAGGAATATGGTGTATTCTCACCTTACTATCAAGCCTTTTATCTTTCCCTTGGTGATTATGCACATTCTTCCGGTGTTTGGGGTGAGTTGTGAGGGAGAGCTATCAAAAACCACTACAACACGTGATATAGTGATGGAGCATACCTTAGTGCAGTGTGATTATAAGTATAATGAGAGAGTGAGAGAGAGAGAGAGAGAGAGAGAGAAACGATGGATGAGCCCATTTGAGGTTTAGCATCTTAGGATAGAGGCGGTATCTTCTGAGGAAGAGGATGAGGAGCAGCCCCTACCACAGCCTCGAGCACATGCAGGTAGTTTATAGCCTAGTGCTTGGTATGAGGTTGAGATGAACACGCAGATAGGGGCAACTGAGACTTGGGATATAGACGCGGACGACCATTCTTCTCCAGCTTCAGGATTCTATAGCTAATACATAGGAGGCAAGATGCGCAGGAGCAGAGACTGACTTTATGGATGCAACATTTCCTTGGACAGTCAGGCAGGGCTTCCACTAGTCAAGCTACAAGTGGTGGTGCAACTGAGCCAAATGATGATGAGGAAGAGGAGATAGAGGATGATGGGGATGGTGATTAAGCGTCTACATTCATTATTTTTCTTTTAGGAGTGCTTATATTTCTTTTTGAGTTTTCATGTCTTTTCTTAGATTTTCATTATCTTTTATGTCTTCTACGTTTCTTTTTCTTTTCTAGTTTTATGTTATGTTATGTTTCTTTTGACTATTTTTAGGTAACTCACTATTGTTAAGGAACAATGCTCTTGTGACGGAATCTGACCACTTTTGTGGAAAATCATGTTTATGGGAAAGTATTTTTTTTTCTTATTCTTTCCCTTTTATTTTTACATCCCTTAGCTAGGTCTTAATGCTATATACTTGGGGTCATTGAGGACAATGTCTAGCTTAAGTGTGGGGGAAGGATTAGAAGTTAGATATTTTTTCAAGTTGTTGGCATTTATAGGGTAATTTTATAATTTTTGCTTATTGAGATATGGAAATTATAGTTTAAGGAGTTGCTATAGTGGGATTATTTTGATTATTTTTGCTTTAAAATGCTTTATAGTTCTTATTTCATTCAATTTTAACTCTTATATTAGATTGGGATATGTTTAAAACTTGAGAATTAAAGTTACTCTTGTTTATATTTATGACATATTTGAATATTTATTCTTGAGGTTTTCATACGATTGATATGGTGAAATATAAGTTGAGATACAACGCTAATGCTTGTTTTTATGGTAATTTGTGAACTAGTCCTTGTTCAAGTTTAAGCAAATAGGGCAAGAGGTGATACTGAGAGTTGTTAAAAGAACAGAGTTAGAAGGGATGTATGTACTGTTCTAGAAAAAATAAGGAGAAAAAAAGTCTAAGAATGCAAAGCACATGTCCTTTGGTGAAAAACAATGAGTGAATGTTGAAAATTTTCTAATGCTAAAAGAAAATGTTGTTATTGAATCTTTTCGCTTAAATTCCTTTTGAAAGGGGGCTAATATGATGAGTGAAGAGAAATCCACTCACTTGAGGCTATAAATTCCCGATTTGGTGAGAATTGTTAATGTTGTGCCCTAGAGGTAATTACTTATACATTGCATATGACATACTTTATTTTAATAAAAGACATTATTTACCTTACAGTTTCTTTTTTTTACTTTTAAGTAATATAACTGTTCGATAAAGTCCCTAATACAACACTGTGTTAAGAAAATCATGATAGAGATCATGATATGAAATTCCTACTACACTGTATAGTGTTAGTACTTAAATAATCCCTAGTCATGATATTAATGAGACAGGACATCATTAATACGTTAAGACTAGCATGTGTTAGACTTCCTGATTTGATCAGGCGGTGGTTCTCATATCCGTGAGTATTGAGATACTCAAAGTTAACACATGGATGCTTGTTAATGGAAAAGACTTCCTGATTTGATCAAGCAATGGTTCTCATATCCGTGAGTATTGAGATACTCAAAGTTGACACATGAATGCTTGTTAATGGAACAAGTTCATTGGATGACCTAACTTTGAGATAATCACATGGATAACTATTTAGTACCAGTGATATAATATCAATATAGCAAACGTGCAAGTATCCTTAGACTTGAGATCTCCAAGGTACTTTGTTTGCTGAACATTGTACTTTGATTCCAATCTCCGGAGCACGATCGAGGGCCGCCTATGGATGGATATTGGATACATTGTGAGGTAAACAAAAGTAGTTGAGAGGGTCAATAAAGGACTCACCATTCCTAATAGTAGGGGCGAATAATTCACGGCCACTTATAGGAATTACTACTCGAGAAGTCCTTAACCAAGGCATATGTGTATTGGAAATAGTTCCAATTGATACACATCTAGAGTAGTGGGTTCCTAGTACAAGTACTATTATAGCCGGGCCAGAATTAATTCTGGAATGAGTTGGCACTAATTCCGTACTCCAAACTGAAAGAGATATTGTATGGTGAAAGAAATTAATTGTACTGTAGTTTGTTATTGAAGGGTTCATGTCAAGCCACTTGACTTCCTGGACTCTTGGGTGGTCATGATGTGTTGCTAGATACCGCTCATGATCTGGGAATATTAGTTTATTAATTGATGAATTAATAAACCAATCCTGATTAGAATTAATAGGATTAATTCTAATTAATTATGGATTATTAATCTCAAAGATGTTTGGATTAATTCACGTTCTCTACCAATTGACTGGAAAATCTAATAGGTCACACACAATAGAGGATTATATACTCAAGGTATTATTTGATAACATAGTGGGGTAAATTGAGAGAAAGAGAAGTAGTTGTGACAAATTATAATTAGTTATAATTTATGGTCCAAATTGTAATTATGAGAACTTGAGGTTTCCAATTACAATTAGGGAATTCTAACTATTTTAGAATTCTCAGCTGGAGTGTTTTAAGTAGGGTTTTTCGTGAGTCATAGGATGACATACGATAACTATTCTTGTGTAAGACACACGATACAATTCCAACCCTAGTAACACACGACTTCTTCTCTCTTTCTCGTTTTGCTGAAAATGTGAAACAGCCCTAGCCACCATCTTTTTCTGCTAGCACAGAAAATTTTGGTGCTTGAGCATTCCTCTGTGTAGAATACTGTTAGAGATAATCACACACTGTGATTATAGTGGTTAGACGTTCGACTCTCGTGAAGTTGGATCAAGAGGGTTGTTAGATCATGCCTCGACTTGAATAAGAAATTTTGTTCTTCGGATGATCAAACAAAGGTAAAAAGTTGTTGTCTTTATTATCTTTATGTCTTGTTTTCCACACATAGACAGGTCCTGGGATGGTATCTCATTTTATTTTTCACTGCACTGTATAGGATATGAGCCTGAGATACCCAACAATGGTATTAGAGCCATGCTATGTGTAACACCCCGCTACCTAGGCCTGCTAGGGCCGGGGATGTCGCCCCGTCCAAAGGACAAGGAGTCTTTATAACTAGGTCACACAATTAAAATAGCGAAATGAAAATAATAATTTAACTTAAAATTTATTACAACCCATGAATAAATCCACGAATAAAACCATGAATTCCCAAAAGAAAAACAAATCCATAAATAAAATCATCCACTCTCAACTCCCCAAAGCAATACATAAAAATAAAACACAACATTATCTTCCAAGGCAGATAACACTAGCTACTCATCCCCACAGCAGGATCAGCCTGAAATCATGGTAAAAAGGTGATGAGACAGAAATCTCAGTAAGTCTGTGTGTGCTTTGGGTGTTCAGTGGAAATAGTTCGTGGATGCAGAGTATAAAAACTTTATAAGAGAAATATTGGCAAGCAATAAACATTAGTCAAAAGCAAGAGTGGTGTTTTGGCTTTTGCAGCAATACATAATTTATAAGATCAACCACTCGAAAGAAAGGATTATGGGTTACCACACGTTGGGCCTCATAACCGGATGGTCAGTATGCCGACACTTTGTGCAGACTGACTAAAGGTAGGTGATCGGCCTACCGGGCAAGATACTCCTCCTTCTCTATACCCAAACAACAACCGGGTGTCCATTCCGGTAAAACACAATCACTTGACTGAAATAAAAACTGCTAGCTTGGACCGGTATGACTAAGTAGTACTGACGTTTCTCTAAGTTGAGTTCATCTTCTGGAGGAGGCCTCTTGCCAGAAGACTCACTCTTGCTCTTCAAAACTAGTACTACCAGTCTACCCCTATTAAGTACTCAACGTGACATATCCCACTTGGGAAGAAAATGAACAAAACATAGTTCCACTTGAAAATGGCAATTAAGGTTTTCCAAAGTTTGGGGCAAAACTGGTTTTAGAAAGAGTTTTAGGTTTTGAGTAAAACCGCCCCTTGATTTACAAATAATTTATTTGTCTGAAATGAGAATGGAAATAATCCTCAATTGCCTTTACAGAAATGAGTGACCATGCACTCTACATTTGGCTTGCCATAAAAAAAAAAAAAAAATCATTTTTCATCAAACAGGTTTTATGCAGGAGCTTACCTGATCCTTACCCACAACAAAGGTCTCCAACAACTGACCTAACCCCGCATAGGGTAAATACAAACCACAATCAAACTCAAGCCAAAGACTCACTTTCTCAAATAAAACCAACTCAACTTACTACAATCATATCCCTAGTGTCCCAAGCTTTAAGGCTCAATAATAAATAAAAAAGGTTTATAAAATAAATCTAGTTTGATATTAAAATAACTAGAGTTTGGGACATAGGTACAAAAAGTTGAAGGTTTAAATCTTGCTAAAAATAAATTATGGTTTATTTGAAAAAGAGGCCAAGGTGGTATTAGGTAAAATAATGATTTAATAATAATTTAGTTGTTAGAAAATAATTGATAGCTAAAATTTGTTGAAAATAAATTTAATGAGTCTTGCTTGAAAAATAATAAGCAAATCCTTAATGTGTTTTGATTAAAAGATAATAATTAAATTTTTAGTAATAAATATTTTATTAATTATAATTATTTCCATAAAAGGCTTTAATTGATTTTATTATTTTAAATAATATATATATATATATTTCTAGCAAAACTATTATTTATTTGACTAAAATATCACTATTTTATATAAAAGACCAAATCCACATTTTCCCATGGTTTTCAAAATTTTACTAGAAAAATCATATTATTAAATATTTTATTAATGAAATAAAATTTAGCTTAGGGACAACTAGATCATGATCATATTCCTATAGCTAACCACAATCATGAACATATACAACCCTTCAATTCATCAAATCATCCAAATCATGCATACAAGCATAGATCTCAATTTATCAAAACATGATCTAACCCCTACTAGCATAAATATGATCATGGCTTCAATAATCCAACATGAATATAAATCCTATTCACCAAAGGTGATATAATCTCTAGCATACTTCATCACAAATACTACCTATGAAATGCATCAACCTCAAATCATCATATAATCATCCAAGATAATCCTTCCATGCATAAATCCCATATCATTCACAATCATACATATATTCATGCTTCAATCTCAACAATATATATATATATATATATATATATATATATATTTACTTAAATCCTATCGCCATCCACCTACTATCATCATCATCCTAGAGACATGAATCTAGAGTTTAAAAAGGAAGATTGAAGGTACTTACTTGGTTGATGAATGCCTTGAAGGAGTTTAGAGTAGATCTCAACTCCTAGATGTCTAACTTTGTCCATGGGAGATGGCGAAAGCATGTTCATGGGAGAAAAAGTCATCCGGCCAAGAGAGGGGAATTTTCGGCTATAAGAGAGAGAGAGAGAGAGAGAGAGAGAGAGAGAGAGAGAGAGAGAGAGACCATTAGCATGTTTATTCACATAGACTCTCACTAGAGATCAAGATTGGAGAAGATGAAGTTGTTAGAATAAATTTACCTTGAAGGTGTTCTTGACCTTAACAGAAATTTCTGGTTTTGATCTGAAGTAGCAAGATGATTTGTGGAGTTTAATGTTAAAAATGGTACGGATGGACTCACAACAATGAATAGATGAAATCTGTAATTTTTAGAGGTAGTTTGAAGTGATTTGGAGAGGTATTAGGTGAAAGGAAGGAGTAGGTGTTCTTGGTGTACTATGTGTTCTTGAAGGTTGAAGAAAATCGAGAGATGGTAATGTGCAGCTGCCGAATTTTTGTGAGAGATAGAGATGGACGAATTTCTGTAAGGTTTAGGAGGTTGATTCTCTGATTTGGAAAGGAAAAGGAAACGTTAGTTGTTACAATCTTTGAAGAATATTTTTAGGAAGTGAATTTGGAAACTAAATATTCTAAGAATATCCTGATTGTTGGACAGCTTTTGGAGATCTGCCATGGACGAATTTCTGGGCAGTGTTTTGGTTGAATGAAAGCTGGTTGAAGGAGGATTAGGGTGGCCAAAATTATGGAGTATAATGGTGGAGAGAAGGTCTGGTTGTTTGAGGTATATTTTATGGAAAGTTGTTAAATCATGGTGGCTGGAATTTTGGTATCCAAATCAAGGTATGATTGCAAAATTTTTTTGGAAATCTTTTAGGCATCCATGGCTGGATTTTCATGCAGAACTTTGGGGGGACAATGGATTTCTGTTAATGGAGGTTTAAGGGTGGTTTTTGCAGAAAAATCATGGAGTTTCGGCTAGAAGAGAAATAGGAACCAAAGCTGGAAAATTTTCCTGCACAGTTTTCGCTGAACAACAATTTTCTGGGCAGATTCTCGGCTGCCATTTCCAGCCAACTTGCAGAGAGTTTGAAGGGGAATTTCTGGGGTATTCAAGGCCGGTTTCCAGCCTACTTCATGGAGGAAAAACATGGCTAGGGTTCTGTACAAAAACTGGAAGAAAACAGCTTAGTTTTAGACCTCCAAAGCTGCGATTTGTACAGGATTTTTTTCTGGTTTTGCACCATCTTTGTGTAGTCCGAAAATAGCCATAAAAATCCAGATTCTAAGCTGATCAAAAGGGCCATTTTCTGGCAGCATTTGGGAGGGAATAATGGTCATGAATTTCGACACCTTGAAGGCACACAAAGCTGGAAAAATTTCAGTTCTATATACAAAGGGAAATGAACCTAGCTAGAGTGAATTTTTAGAAAGTTCACTAAGGAATTTAATTCACTTGAAATCTTTCCCCCTCATCCATTGTTTCGGTCCATATGATGTCTTTTACTAAGACATTTTGAACCTTCAAAGCCACAACACATTGCTGGAATTTTTTTAGAATAAAATTAGCTTGAACACAATGAACAAACTATTGAATTGAGAATTAGGAAAAACTAAGAATCAAGAGGAAATGAATTCCCCTTAGAAATTTTGTATAGAGCAAAAGAGTAGGATTTGAAGACTCCTATCATGTCTCTCATAGGACAACATCTCTACCCTACTCCAAATACCACTAAGGCCGATAATGATACTTCCCAAGCAAAAATAAAATTTAATCATGCTATAGCTCTAATAATAGAATTTGAACCCAAGACCTCAAGAATCAATTCTAAGGCTCTAACTACTACACCACAACAACTCTTGTTCTTATTTCCCCTCTAAAAATATTTTTCTATTTATTTCCCAAGCTATCTCCATATTTTCACCTCAGGCAAAAATTATCATTTTGCCCTTCTCACTCAATAATCATAATCAAGCCCTCTAGACTATAAAACGCAAATTCAATGCACATAAAATTATATAAAAATATATTTAAACATGCAATAAAATATGATATGCATCCCAACCCCCTTACTCTAAGGTTGGTTTTGGCTGGGGTTTCACACTATGTGTGGTCTACGTGCATTGTTTTGGCATGAAAAACTATTTTTATGTATTCGTATTTGTCTTTGTTTGCTACGAAAATTGTTTTCACTTAAGTTGAAATTGTTTTGAACATTATGGGTTGGGTTTGTAGCACAATATGACTGTGTAAAAGTTACAGCGTATTTCGAAAGATGCTTTCTTTATGCATTGAAAATATTCTGCAGAAAAACGTTTTCTTGAACATGGTTGTTGCCCTCTGTTTCATCTTGTAAATTTGATTTTCTGTTTTGTTTTGTTTAAACTAACAAATTGGTTGTTGTTTTGAGCTTCAAAACAAAAAATTCTGCTAAGAATTGTTCTCACTGATCTATTGCAGAAGATTAGGGCACCAGAAACTGTTTCTAGAAAAAAAATTTTGAAAAATCGCAGCTACTTCCCGACTACAGCCGGCGCCGACTCTGGCCTCCAAACCGGTGCCATTTCCGTTTTGTTCATGATGCCCAGAAATCATTTTTGGAAGAGAAATTTTTTTAAAAAAAACCAGAACAGAGTCGGCGCCGGCTCTGGCCTTCAAACCAGCACTGCTTCTGCTCTGTTTGCGACGTTCCAACTATTTAAAAAAAAATCCTGGAATAGAATTTTGAAAGGAAAAAATCTCATTTGATGATAGGTGGTAAAATAAAAATTTTTCCAAGAGAGTGCTGCCCCCTGACTCCCACCCGTTGACTAGCCAGTGGGACTGCCGTTTTCGTTGCCGTAGACAGGACCCAAAAGCATTTTCTCAAAATTAGTTTTGAGACAAACAATTTTATTTTTCAAAATAGTGATTTTGAAAATTTAAAATTAATTTCTTTTTCTAAAATATTGATTTTAGAATTTATCTTATTTTTCCAAAATAGTGATTTAAGAATAATAAAAGTATATGTTTATTTTGTTTAAGCATAGTTAATGGCATGGTGGATGGTTATGGACTAAAACCAATTATATATGTTCATCCATTTAACAGTTTTGGTTTTTATGAAATAGTGCCTGCGTGTCTTGCCTTCTCTAGAATTCTTGTGTAATTCTCTTCTTATCTAACTCCCCTCGAATGTAACTCGAGGTTTTCTTTCTTTAGGAAATTATGTAATTAGTTTACATAGGTTAGATAGGAGTAGAATTATTTTAATTTTGGAGATGGCAACCAAAACAAGGCGAGAAGATAAGACCTTCTACTTAAATCATGCATGAACACATAGGGTTAACTATATTAATTTCTTTTATGGCTTAAAGAAATTAATTTAGGGTAAAGTCCATAACCATACCACGTAATCGCTTTATTACCATGATTATCAATTATGTGATTTATTGATTTTTATGCATGTCATTCAATGAAATCACTAAAAGGAACAAATCCCTTAATTAATATTAAACCTAATTCCTTCCGTTAATATAGTGAGAACGAGAGTCCTTTTCCGAGACTAGGCTATTGGGCAAATCTAAGCCTACTTGACATCGGGTATGTTCAAGCTATGAAATTAAATTCCCTCGGAATTAAATTTCTGATTAATTGGTCGGGTTTAACTAAATTCTTTATCCCAGTTGGGCAAACTCAAGCTAAAGAAATTTAGAGGAAAAGTTGGGGTAGCCCAAAAAGCTTTAAGATTAAAAGCTGTTAATCACCCAATAATCTGGTAGTTATATACGATGTAATTGGTATTGGATACCTACCAATGAACTTAAGGGTGGCTTGTTGGGCAAACCCAAGGTTGTTCTTGAGGAATTTGGATACTGATCCACTAGGAAAGCTTCCAATGGGCTTTCCTGAATCAATAGTGGGGGCTATTGGCTTAAGTAAAATAGTGGAGTAAAAATTCATTTAATTAAAGTCCTAATTATTTACATATCATGTGCATATACAAGTAGCTAATGCTCTCTATCTTTACATCTAGGTCACTTGCATCATGTCAACAAACTTGAACTTACGTAGCATCTTGGAAACCAATAAGTTAACCGAATCAAACTATCTTGACTGGTATAGAAATTTGAGAATCGTTCTCAAATCAAAAAAGTTGCTTTACGTGCTAGATACTCCTATTCTACCACCACCAGCTCAAGATGCTCATGCTGTTGAGCATGCTGTCCACAAGAGGTACAAGGAGGATAGTAATACAACATCATGTATTATGCTGGCATCCATGACTCCCGAGTTGCAAAAACAGCACGAGCATATGGATGCTCAATCCATTATACTACATCTTCAAGAGCTATTTGATGCCCAAGCCAGAACTGAGAGATATGAGATCTCGAAGCAATTATTTCATTGTAAAATATGGCCACTCATGGGCTGAAAATGCTGGGTTTGATAGAGAAGCTTGGATCTCTCGGGTTTGCAATGAATTATGACTTAAGTGTTGACTTAATTCTACAATATTTACCTAATAGTTTCTCACAATTTGTGATTAACTATCATATGAAGAATATTGAGTCCACCATTCTTGAGTTGATCAATCTTCTCAAAACTGCGGAGTCTTTCATGAAGAAGGATTCCAATGCAGTTTTAATGGTAAAATCTTCCTCTTCTAAGAAGAAAGTTCAAAAGAAGAAAAAAAAAAAAGCTCCCATGAAGCCCAGGAGTGGTGTGAACAAGAAGGACACCACTACCAATGGCCCATGCCATCATTATGGGAAGATGGGTGACTGGAGGCACAACTGCAAAACCTACGTGGAGACCATTAAGGACAAGAAGTAGAAGGTGAAGCTTACAAGCACTTCTACTTCTTCTCTAGATATGTTTATGATTGAGATAAATACTGTCTTTAGAAATGAGATATGGGTATTAGAAACCGGATATGGATCTCATTTGTGTAATAACTTGTAGGGACTAAAGAGCAGTAAAAGGCTAGAGAAAGGCGATGTGGACCTACATACTGCAAATGGGGTAAAGGTTACTGTGGGGACATATGAGCTAAACCTGCCTTCGGGATTAATTCTAGAACTGTAAAACTGTTATTTTGTACTAGTTTTAATAAAAAAAAACATTATCTCAATTGCGTGTTTAGACTTATAGAATTTCATTTGATATTTAAGAATAAATGTTGTTCTGTTTCATTGAATGATATTCATTATAGTTCAGCAATTCTGGTTAATGGTTTATATGTTCTAGACTTGGATAATCTAATTCTCAATATAAATAATAAGAAACCTAAAATAGATAACTCTAACACCTCTTACTTATGGCATTGTCATTTGGGCTATGTAAAAGAAAATCGTGTTTCTAAGTTACACAAGCTAGTGACTTAGGGTCATTTGATTATGAATCATATGGCACATATGAGTCTTGTTTACTTGGTAAAATGACTAAAACTCATTTTCCAGGAAAAGGAGAATGGTCCAGGGAGTTATTAGAACTCATACATTCTGATGTATGTGGCCCAATGTCAATACAAGCAAGAGGAGGTTATAACTATTTCATAACCTTTATCGATGATTTCTCACGATACGGGTATTTGTATTTAATGAAATACAAATCTGAGGCCGTTGAAAGGTTCAAAGACTTCAAGAATGAAATAGAGAAACAACTTGGAAAAAGTATAAAGACTCTAAGATATGATCGAGGAGGAGAATACTTGAGCCAAGAGTTTTTGAGTTATCTGAGAGATAATAGGATATTATCTCAATTGACTCCACCACATACACCTCAACCTAACGGTGTTTCTGAGAGAACGAATCGAACCCTTCTAGACATGGTATGAACCATGATGGCTTCTGTAGACCTGCCAAAATCGTTTTAGGGGTATGCACTAAAAACTTCTGTTTATATACTAAATAAAGTTCTGACAAAATCGGTTGATACTACCCCATTTGAGATGTTCTTTGGTAAGAAACCAAAGTTATCTCATTTGCGAGTATAGGGTTGTCCTGCCTTTGTCAAATGGCCACAATCAGACAAACTTGATAGTAAATTTGACAAGTATTTATTTGTGGGATATCCAAAAGAATCTTTCGGATATTACTTTTACCTACCCTCCAAAAACAAATTGTAGTTTCGAAGTATGCCGTCTTCTTGGAGAAGGAGCACATGCTCAAAGGAGACAGTGGGAGTAAGATTGAACTTAGTGAAGTTCATGAAGATCAAACAAACGAGGATCAACCATCTAACCCCACATCTATTGAGAGAATAAATGAACCTTCTAATACATAAGAACCTCGTAGATCTAGTAGGATGCGTGTGGCACCTGAGAAATATGGATTTCCCATTAGTGACCACAATGATGTATTGCTCATATATGAAGATGAGCCTACTAACTACAAGGATGTTCTGAACAGTTCAGAATCTGGCAAATGGCTTGAGGCCATGAAGTTAGAGATGGATCCCATGTACGACAACCATATATGGACTGTGGTTAATCCACCCAACGGAATTAAACCTATTGGGTGCAAGTGGGTTTTCAAGAAGAAAATAGACATGGATGGTAACTTAGTTACCTATAAAGTACGACTAGTGGCGAAAGGTTATCATCAACAACATAGTATTGACTTTCTCGCCAGTAGCCATGTTGAAATCCATCAAGATACTCCTAGCCATTACTGCTCATCATGATTATGAGATTTGGCAAATGGATGTGAAAACAACTTTCCTAAATGGAAATCTGACTGAGGAAGTGTATATGACAAACCTGAGGGTTTATATCTGTTCATGCATTTTTTTACAGTTTGTTTTTTTTTTTAAATAGGACCTACATGTCCTAATTCTCTTCTCTTCTAAATCCCCTCGAATGTAACTCAATGTTTCTCTATTTAGAAAATTTATATAATTAGATTACATTGGTTAGATATGAATAGAATCATTTTAAATTTTGGAGATGGCGACCAAAACAAGGCGAGAGGGTAAGACCTTCTACTTAAAACATGCATGAACACATAAGGTTAACCATGTTAATTTTCTTTTTGGCTCAAGAAAATTAATTTAGGGAAAGTCTATAACCATACCACGTAATTGCTTTATTACCATGATTATCAATTTATGTGATTTATTAATATATCTATGCATGTCATTTGATGAAATCCCTAAAAGGAATAAATCTCTCAATTAATATTAAAGCTAATTCTCCTTTTTCAAGACCAAGTTGTTGGGCTAACCCAATCCTACTCGGCATCGGGCATGTTCAAGCTATAGAATTAAATTCTTTTGGAATTAAATTCTTGAATAATTGGTCAATTTTAACCAAATTCTTTATCCTGGTTGGGCTAACTCAATCATAAAGAAATTTAGAGGAAATATTGGGATAGCCCAAAAGGCTTTAAGATTAAAAGATGTTAATCACCCAATGATCCGGTAATTACATAAGACGTAATTGGTATTGGATACCTACCATTAAACTCAAGGGTGGCTTGTTGGCCAAACCCAAGGTTATTCTTGAGGAATTTGGATACTGGTCTACTAGGAAAGCTTCCAACGGACTTTCCTAAATCAGTAGTGGGGGCTATTGGTTTGAGTAAAATAGTGGAATAATAATGCGCTTAATTAAAGACCTAATTATTTGCATTACATGTGCATTTACAGCTAGCTAATATTCTCTATCTTTACATCTTGATCACGTGCATCATGTCAACCAATCTAAACTTACGTAGCATCTTGGAGACCAATAAATTAACTGAATCGAACCATCTCGACTGGAATAGAAACTTGAGAATTGTTCTCAAGTTAGAAAAGTTGCTCTACGTGCTAGTACTCCTATTCTACCACCATCAACTCAAGATGCTCATGTTGATGAGCATGGTATCCACAAGAAGCACGAGGAGGAGGACAGTGACACAACATCTTGTATCATGCTGGCGTCAATGACTCCTAAGCTACAAAAACAGCACGAGCATATGGATGCTCAATCGATGATTCTCTATCTTCGAGAGTTGTCTGATGCCCAATCTAGAATGGAGATATATGAGGTCTCGAAGCAACTATTCCATTGTAAAATGGCTGAGGGTGCTTCTGTGGCTACTCATAGGCCAAAAATGTTGGGCTTGATTGAGAAGCTTAGATTTCTTAGGTTCGTGATGGACCATGAATTAAGTGTTGACTTAATTCTATAATCTTTACCTAATAGTTTTTCACAATTTGTGATTAACTATCAGATAAACAAGATTGAGTCCACCATTCTTGAGTTGATCAATCTTCTCAAGACTGCAAAGTCCTCTATGAAGAAGGATTCCAATGCGGTCTTGATGGTAGAATCTTCTTCTTCCAAGAAGAAAGTTCGAAGGAAGAAGAAGAAGGCTCCCACTAAGCCTAAAGGTGGTGTAAAGAAGAAGGACACAGCCGCCAAGGGCCCATACCATCACTGTGGCAAGATAGGCCATTAGAGGCACAACTGCAAGGCTTACTTTGAGACTGTGAAGGAAAAGAAGTAGAAGGAAATACTTGTGGGTACTTCTATTTCTACTCCGATATGTTTATGATTGAGATAGATACAGCCTTTAGAAATGAGATATAGATATTGGATACCGGATGTGGATCTCATTTGTGCAATAATTTGTAAGGATTAAAGGGTAGTAGAAGGCTAGAGAAATGTGACGTGGACCTGCATACTGCAAATAGAGTAAAGGTTGCTACACTTAGTGTGGGGACATACGAGCTGAACTTGCCTTCAGGATTAGTTTTAGAACTAAAAAACTGCTACTTTGTACCTACCAGTTTTAATGAACAATATTATCTCAATTGCATGCTTAGACTTGTATGGATTTCATTTGATATTTAAGAATAAATATTATTCTTTTTCATTGAATGATATTCATTATGGTTCTGCAACTTTGGTTAATAGTTTATATGTTTTAGACATGGATAATCCAATTCTCAATATAAATAATAAGAAACTAAAGATTGATAACTCAAACACCTCTTACTTATAGTATTGCCATTTAGGCCATGTAAATGAGAATCGTGTTTCTAAGTTAAACAGGCTTGGTAACATAGGATCATTTTATTATAAATCATATGGCACTTACAAGTCTTGTTTACTAGGTAAAATGGCTAAAACTCTTTTTTCTACAAAAGGAGAAGGGGCCAAAGAGTTATTAGAACTCATACATTCTGATGTATGTGGCCCAATATCTATACAAGTAAGAGGAGGTTATAACTATTTCATAACCTTTATCAATGATTATTCACGATATAGGTATTTGTATTTAATGAAATACAAATCTAAAGCTTTTAAAAAGTTCAAAGTCTTCAAGAATGAAGTAGAGAAATAACTTAGCAAAAGTATTAAGACTCTAAGATCGGATCGAGGAGGTGAATACTTAAGCTAAGAATTTCAAGGTTATCATAGAGATAATGGGATATTATCTCAATGGACTCCACCACATACATCTCAACATAATGGTGTATCTAAGAGAAAGAATTGAACCCTTCTAGACATGGTACGGATCATGATGGCTTCTATAGACTTGCCAAAATTATTTTGGGGGTACATACTAGAGACGGTTAATATTACCCCATTTGAGATGTTCTTTGGAAAGAAACCAAAGTTATCTCACTTAAGAGTATGGGGTTATCCTACCTTTATCAAAATGCCACAGTTAAACAAATTTGAAAGTAAGTCTAACAAGTGTTTGTTTGTGGGTTATTCAAAAGATTCGTTCAGGTATTACTTCTATCTCCCTTCCGAAAACAAAGTGTTTATTTCGAAGCATGCTGTCTTCTTAGAGAAGGAGCACATGCTCAAAAGGGATAGATGGATTAAAATTGAACTTAGTGAAGTTTAAGAACAAATAAACATGGATCAATCGTCTGATCCCGCATCTATTATGAGAATAGATTAACCTTCTACCACATAAGATCTTCGTAGGTCGAGTAAGATATGTGTGATACTTGAGAGATGTGGATTTCTCATAAATGAGCACAATGGCACATCACTCATAGATGAAAATGAGCCTACTACCTACAAGGAAGTTCTGAACAATTCAGAACCTGACATATGACTTGAGGCCATGAAGTTAGAGATGGATTCTATATACAACAATCAAGTATGGACTTTGGTTGATCCACCTAAAGGAATCAAACCTATTTGTTGCAAATGGGTTTTCAAGAAGAAAACTAACATGGATAGTAACATAGTCACCTATAAATCATGACTAGTGGCTAAGGGTTATCGTCAACAATATGGTATTAACTATGACGAAACCTTCTCGCCAGTAGCCATGCTAAATTCCATCAGGATACTCCTAGCCATTACCACCTATCATGATTATGAGATCTAACAAATGGATGTGAAAATAGCTTTCCTAAATGGAAATCTGACTGAGGAAGTGTATATGACACAACCTGAGGGTTTCACATCCAATGATAGCATAAAAGTGTGCAAGCTGCAAAGGTCCATTTATGGACTTAAGCAAGTTTCTAGAATTTGGAACATCTATTTTGATGAAACAATTAAAGAGTTTGGTTTCATTCAAAATATGGATGAGACTTGTGTGTACAAAAAGGTTAGTGGGAGTGCAATTATTTTCTTATTGCTTTATATAGATAACATATTGCTAATAGGAAACGATGTACCTATCATACAATCAGTTAAAGTTTGGTTATCCAAGAAATTCTCTATGAAAGACCTTAGAGAAGCAACCTACATTGTTGGAATAAGTATCTATAGAGATAGGTCAAAAAGGTTACTAGGTCTTTCACAGTCTACATATATAGACAAAGTGCTAAAGAGGTTTAGAATGGATCAATCCAAAAAAAGGATTCTTACCCATGTCCCATAGGATAAGCCTTTCAAAGTCGTTGTCTCCCAAGACACAAGTTGAAAGGGATCATATGAGTAAAATTCCATATGCGTCAACAGTTGGATCTATAATGTACACTATGATATGCATGTTGTATCCTATGCTCTCAATTTGACGAGCAAATACCAATCTGACCCTGGTGAGGGTTATTAGGTGGCTGTAAATAACATCCTTAAGTACTTACGAAGGACTAAGAATGTGTTCTTAGTTTATGGAAAAAGTAATTTAAAAGTAAACGGGTATATTGATGCCAGTTTTCAATCGGACAAAGATGAATTCAAATCACAATCTGGCTACGTATTTATATTGTGCGGAGGGGCAATAAGTCAAAAGAGCTTCAAACAAGAAACTATTGCTGACTCTATGATAAAAGCTGAGTACATAGCCACTTCTGAAGCAGCTAGGGAAGCTATTAGCCCTAAGGGCTTTCTCTTATGTTTTGATTTATGGCAAATATTGATGTGGACTAACTTGTGTAATCTATATGTGATAGGACATGTTTGACCTCAGTTCTTCTAAGGCATTCAAATAAGATTGTTAAGCAACTCTTAAGCATTAGAATTCAAGAATGGGTGATCAAAATGAAGTTCAAGCTTATGAGATTGCATACCAAGAAGTCTTATGGAAGAACTTTAGACTAGGAATTGTTATTAAGGTATTTTTTGTTAATTCCTATGTCTCTTTACCTTATGATTCAGTTGATTTCTACCTTAAAGAACATAAAGAAAAAGATTTCAAAGTTTGAAAACTCAGAATTTTAGATTGAGTAGTTTGGATGATTTTGCATCCACAAGATTCGTTCAAAATCCTGTAAACTGTGACAAATCATTTCTACCTGAAAAAGTGCCATTTTGGACTTACCTTTTAGATGCATCGTCGTCTAAAACATGAGTCCAAAACACGGGTAAATTTAATGGAAAAATTATAGCCGTTGGTACTTTACTTTATGGCTTTATATAAAGCCTCTAAACTTGATTTGACATATGATTTTTGTGGTATCTTACTAAGAAACATTCTTGCTCTATAGAAAACAAAAATCTCCTTTATCAAAATGAATTCAAATTGTGTCTAAAAAGTAAAAGTGTTCGTGCTTTTTTCTTAGTGCACATCTGCTCAAATAAGTGAGTTTTTATTGTTCTATCGATATTCAATATCTTTTGTATAACAAGGTTATGGTGTAAAACCCATCTGGGGTGAACCTTGATTTGATTAGTTTGTTGAGAGGTTTTGGAAAACCAAGTGTGGTGATCCTCTCTTGTATTTGGTGCAGTTTGATTTCATTAAGTTAAGTAAATGAAATCTGGTTGAAAATCCATAAGTGTGAGCTTAAAATAGTGGATGTAGATATTGGTAGATTGAACCACTATACTTTCTGTATCTCATTTCTCTGTATATAACATTAACTGAATTGTATTTCTTACCTTAGTCTGAATTTAGATATTTCTCAAAGTTTTCTTGGATATCTTTCTCTGTTGCCATGGAGTTGGTCCAAGAAACTTAAAAATCATTAATATTCTGTATAACAGACTACTTGAAAATTTTAGTTAACCAAAAACTTTATTCACCCCCCCTCACTCTAAGGTTTTTTATTTGGTAACACAACTTGGTCTACATATTCTTGGTTTAACAACCTTGTAGGAAAGATCCTCATGGCAAGCCCATCCTCTCTTCCATATGTTGAAGGATCTTCAATAAATTGACCTCCTTTGTTCAATGAAAACAACTACATATTCTAAAAAAATAGAATGAAAATCTATGTGTGTTCAATCAACTTTGAGTTCTTGAATTTGATAGAGAAAGGTCCTTTTGTTCCATTAAAAGTTATTGATGGTGTAAAAATGCCTAAACAAAATGACGAGTTTAATGTTGAAGACAATGCTAAGATGACATTGAATTTTCAGGCTATGAACATCTTATGTTGTACATTAGATGCAACTGAACAATTGAGTTAGTGGTTATGATTCAGCCCATGACATGTGGAGATTACTTGAGCTCACCCATGAGGGGACAAAACAAGTTAAGGAATCAAAATTAGGGCTTCTAATTCATTATTATAAATTATTCACAATGAAGCCGAATGAAAGCATCACTGATATGTTTACTAGATTCACAAATATCACAAATGGTCTCAAAGCCTATGGGAAGGTTTATTCCCTTGGGGAACAAAACCGAAAAAATCTGGATGCATTACCTAAAAGATAGTAGCCTAAAGCTCTTGCAGTGGAAGAATTCAAGGATTTAAAATCCTTACCAATTGAAGAGCTGATCAGCTCTCTTCTAACACATGAAATGAAACTCAAAAGGTTTCAAAATCCGATGATCATGATAAAGGTAAAAAGGGAATAGCATTGAAAGTTGAAAAAGAGGATGAAGAAACTAGTCAATCTAACAGTAGTGATGGAATGAAAGTAGACAATGAAAATCTAGCAATGATAGCAAAGAAATTCAGAAGGATGTTTAACAAAGGAAACTTCAAAAGAGAAAAGAAGTTCACAAAAAGGAAAAGACAATCCTCAGCTTTCAAGCCTCAATGTTATGAATGCAAAAGTACAGAACACTTCATTGCTAATTGTCTAGTTGCAAAGGGAAACGAAAGCAGAATGCTTAAAAAGAAGGAGTTGAAGGCAAAAAAATGCAAAGGATTGATGGAGACCTAGCACCTAAATGGGATTGAGTCTAAAGAAGAAGATGAAACTACCAATATATGCTTCATGGCCATGGAAAATGAGGTAAACTCTACTACCACTAATTTCATGCCTAATGCACTTATATCTATGATTGAAAAGCATGATGATCTAAATAAGTTGTTAATTGATATGTTCCATGAATTAAAAAAACTGTCTAGAAAAAATAAAGAAATGAAATTGAAGATTAATTGTTTGTTAAATAAGAACAAGAAGTTGTTAAGAGAGAACAAAATGTCTCTTGAATCACACATAAGTGCTATTATTGAAAAAGATGTGATCATAGCTACGTTACAGTATGTATCTCTAGAAAATAGAAGTTTGTATGATAGAATTCAAACTCTTGAAAGTATGGTTAGCACTTTTGATGACATGAAAAATAGAGTTCATGACCTTACCATATGTATTGAAAAATTCACAAATAGAAAAAGCAATCTGAAAAAATTACTTGGGACTCAACATCAAGCTGGAAATCAAAATGGCTTAGGATATAGACATGAGAATAAGGATAAAATTCACAAGCCTCGACTTGTTAAATCTGTCTCATGTTACACGACACATAAAGCATGCACATATTGTGAAAAATCGAGAAATATAGCATCAAAATGTCTTATTAAAAGAAAAGTGAAATCCGGTGGAATAACTTTTTGGAAAATCAAAGGAAATGCTACTAACCTCCATGGACCCAAGAAAGTGTGAGTACCAAAAATCACTCCTCCTTCTCATGTATAGGCACAATCTTTTAGCTTCACTAACTAGTTCTTGGACAGTGGTTGTTCAAGACATATGACTGGAGACGCAACCTTTTTAGAAGATTTACAGACCACAAATGAAGGATTCTTTACTTTTGGAGACAAGAAGAAAGGAAAGATTCTTAGCATTGGTAACATTGGTAAAGGTTCCTCAACCATTATAAAACAAGTATTTCTAATAGATGATTTGAAATATAATTTGCTTAGCATTAGCTAACTATGTGAAAATGGCTGCAAAGTCATTTTTGAAAAAGATTCTTGTTCTATCATGGATAGCTTAAATCTTGAAACAATTTTTGTTGCCAACCGTGTTGGAAATATATATGTATTCTATCTAAATTACCTTATAGCTCATGGTATTAGATACCTCTCCGTACATGACAATGATGATTATCTTTGGAATAGAAGATTAGGTCATGTATCTTTTGATTTACTAAATAAACTGTCCTCAAAAGAGCTTGTTAGGGAACTGCCCAAAATAAAGTTTGATAAAAGAAAAATTTGTGATGCATGCCAATTTGAAAAATAAATCAAAACTTCCTTTAAATCTAAGAAAATGATTTCAACTTCAAAACCTCTTGAATTAATTCATATGGATATGTTTGGACCAATGAGGACTGTTAGTCATGGCGGTAAAAAGTATGCATATGTAATAGTTGATGATTTCTCTAGATTTACTTGGACTTTATTTCTTAGACAAAAATATGAAGCCTTTTCTGAATTTCTAAAACTGATCAAACGCGGCCAAAACTTTATTAGATGCAAACTGATTTCTATTAGAAGTGATAATGGTAAAGAATTTTGCAATAATGAATTTACACACTTTTGTAATGAAAATGTAGTCTTTCACAATTTTTCAGCAGCCAAAACACCTCAACAAAATGGTATTATTGAGAGGAAAAATAGAGCTTTGCAAGAAATGGCTAGATCTATATTTTGTGAAAACGCCCTTCCAAAATACTTTTGGACTGAAGCTGTTAATACAGCTTGCTATATAGTAAATCGAGTTATGCTGAGACTATTTTTGAGAGAAAAAAAAAAACACCTTTTGAACTTATGTTTGACAAAACTCCATCAATCTCTTATTTTAAAGTATTTGGTGGTAAATGTTTTGTCCTTAATACCTGAGACAATCTTGGAAAATTTAATAGCAAATCCAATAAGACCATATTTCTTGGATACTCTTCCAACAAAAAGGCATATAGAATGTACAACAAAAGAACTCTTTGTCTGAAAGAATCCGTACATGTTGTGTTTGATGAATCTAATATTTATGTTCCAATGAAAGATGATGATGATGTAGGAGGTTCAAAGGAAGTAAGCATAGACCAATTCAAAGCTCCACCACACTCAAGCAAAAGAAGAAGAAATTGAAGAACAATAAGTTGAACAAGGAAAAGAACAAACTGAAGACTCTACGGATCAACAATTACCAAAGGATTGGAAATACAAAACATGTCATCCCAAAGAACAAATCATTGGTGATCCAAGATATGAAGTTAAAACTAGACGGTATTTCATAGATAACTTTGCTCTTCTCTCAAGTATAGCACTTAACTGTATTGATGTAGCACTGCATGATGAATTTTGGATTATTGCTATGCAAGAAGAATTAAACCAATTTGAAAGAAATCAAGTTTGGAAACTTGTTCTTAGACCACTTGATCATCCAGTTATTGGTACCAAGTGGGTATTTAGAAATAAACTTGATGAAAATGGAGTTGTGATTAGAAATAAAGCTAGATTGGTCGCCCAAGGATTCAATCAAGAAGAGGGCATTGAATATGATGAGACATTTGCTCCCATTGCTAGACTAGAATCTATAAGAATACTTCTTGCTTTTGCATCCTTCAAAAATTTCCTATTAAATGGATGATAAGAGTGCATTCCTAAATGGTTTTATTGAGGAGGAAGTATATGTTGAACAACTTCCTAGTTTTATTCATTAGCACTTTCCAAATCATGTTTTCAAATTTTCTAAGGCTTTTTATGGGTTAAAACAAGCTCCACAAGCTTGGTATGAGAGGCTTAGTGATTATTAATTTCAAAAGGTTTTTCAAGAGGCTTGATTGATACCACCTTGTTCATCAAATCTGATAAATCCGATGATCTACTAATTGTTCAAATCTATGTTGATGATATCATTTTTTGTGCTACTAATAACTCTTTGTGCAAGATGTTTGCTAAGACAATGCAGCAAGAATTTGAAATGAGCATGATAGGAGAACTAAACTTCTTTCTTAGGCTGCAAATTAAGCAAACTAAGGATGGAATCTTCATAAATCAAGCTAAGTATAACAAGGGGTTGCTCAAAAGGTTTGGTATGAACGAAGCCAAAGAAATCTACACACCTATGAGTACATCTATAAAACTTGACTAAGACGAGAAGGGTAAGAAGATAGATGAACATAAGTATAGAGGTATGATTAGAAGCTTACTCTATCTTACTACTAGTTGGCCTGACATTATGTTTTCAGTATGTCTTTGTGCCTATTTTCAATCATGTCCAAAGGAATCGCACCTATGTATAGTAAAACACATCCTTCGATATCTAATCAGAACATATGATTATGGCTTATGGTATCCTCACACTAACACATTTGATCTTATAGGATACACTGAGGCAGATTATACGGGCTACAAAGTGGAAAGAAAAAGTACAAGTGGCCATTGTCAATTTCTTGGACACTCTTTAGTGTTATGGCATAGCAAAAAGCAAGCTTGTGTATCCTTATCCACAACTGAGGCCGAATATATAGCAGCCGGAAGTTGTTGCGCACAAATTTTGTGGATAAAGAGTACATTGCTTGATTTTGGTCTTAACTTTAATTGCATACCTATATTATGCAATAATACAAGTGCTATTAATCTAACAAAAAATCCTGTTCAACATTCTAGGACAAAGCATATAGAAGTTAAACATCATTTTATTCATGATCATGTGCTTAAAGGTGATGTATGCGTTGAATATATTTCAACTGATGAATAATTTGCCGATATTTTTACAAACCTCTGGCTGAAGAAAGATTCAACAATCTGAGAAGAGGCTTAAGAATTACAAAATTACATAACTAACCTGGTTGCACAAGTTTTTTTATTTTTGCAGGATTAGTGAAAATGATGTTTTTAGACTCAGTGTTTGTATCCAAAATGCACCAACAAAGTTTTTGGACGAAGTATTTATGTCCAAAACCCACCTTCAAAACTTATTTCTAAAAAAGTTCCAATTTAGGTCGAAATCCAAAACATAATTATTTTTTATACTTCGTATTTCCCTTTTTAAAAATAACTTCTTCTATATCTCAATTTTTTAATTTCAAAAAAAAGGGTTTGCACTTTTCTCAACACAGTTTCTCTTAATCTATGAGTTAAGTTTCCTTTTCAAAGTGTTTTCTATCACAACTCTCTAGGTATTCAAAGGACTTTATTTCTTCTCTCTTCCAATCTCTGTAACCGACTCACTCCATCTTCCAAAAACTCTCTGAGTTCTTCTCTCCAAACAACCGACAATCCAAAAGCCCTAATTTTTCAATGGTAAAAACAAAATCATCTACACCAAAACCTAAGAAGGTACAAAAAATGTCTCCAAAGATAAAGAAGAAGGGTTCAACATTGAACAAAGCAAAAGGAAAAGAAGTTTCACCAGAACCAGACTTCTCGGCATCACATTATGATTCTTCAAAATCTTCACCAAAAAAACAAAGTTTTGGAAATCAGGTACTCCGATTTATTGACTCTAAGACTGAATCTGATTATAATGACTAGGTTTCTAAAAATAGAACTGTTATTTCTAGGTACCATGTTAATCCATCGTCCTTTCTGAATCTCTCAAATATGTTGGATATGTTTGAGCATATTGGTTTAGGTAGTTTACTATCTATTGATGAAAAATTATATACCTCACTTGTTTGGGAAATTTATGCTAATTTGAGGAAAGGACGTCTTGAGGAGACAATAGGAGGATTTATGATTCATTAGTATGTTTCTAGAGTTAGAGGTAAGGACATTGAGTTTGATCATCGTTTGCTGAATAGAATTTGTGAAGTAAGGGATGGAGGGGTTCAATATTTTGAATTAAATAAATTTCTAGAAGGAAATGACATGTTTATGTTAAAGAAATTTGAAGAAATATTTGCTGGAGGAAGGAGTTTTGAGAATCAAGTAATAGAAATACTAAATAGATGAATGGAGTAGGGAGGATCTTGCACCAAATGGTTTCTACCATGGTGGTGCTGAGTTTTGGTCATAAGACCTCCATAAATATTTTGCAGATGGTAATTATGTTGGTTATAGCAGTAGGAAGGCAAATTAGTTTTGAGTTTTTAGCTGCTAAATTGATGCTGCAATTGAGAAATACCTCTAGTAAAGCCTTGCCATTTGAAAATCAGTTAACAAAGGTCTTCAGATATTTTAATGTTGATTTAAATTCAGTCCGCTGTGCCCCGTCAAAAATGAATATTTATAGCTTTGATTCTTTTGAGAGAATGAGATGTGTGAGAATGGGCAATGAATGGAAATTGCTTCGAGATACTAAAGGCAAGGAAAAAGAAAGACTGTTGAAAATAAAAGTAGAAAGAAAGTTTGCCCCTTCTATTGGGGCAAAAAGAAAAATTGAGGAAGATCCTCAAGAAGAATACCCTGCTAAAGGAAAATAAAATGATAAAGGACTATCTGAAAGTATTTTGAACACTATCAACTCATTGGCTGTCAAACTGGATGGCCTTAGTTCAGAGCTTCAAAATCTTGGCAATAGACTGACAACAGTGGGGAAAAAAAGCAAAAACAAATGACCCGGTGTCTACACCTACAGTATCTGCTCAAGTAAAGACAATAGAAAAGGAACCAGTAATTGAGAAAGAGACTGAACAAGAATAGCCTGTAGCGGAGGAAGTGCCTATTACTGTGCAAACCAAGGAAAAGTCACTGATTCAAGAAGCTATAGCACCCTCTGCCTCCTCTAAACCACATGTCTCATCTGGAAAGAGACAAAAGCATGTTGTGGTAAAGAGGAAATCCAACAGGATTGCTGGTCAACACTCTCGAAAGGGTGCAAGATCAAAAACTGAAATAATTCATATTTCCTAAGAGACTAGTTTGGCAGAATGCTCTTCAGTTGACCTCTAACCCGACTGCCCTCAATTCTCTCTGCTAATGTGAACAATTTACCTTTTGCAGTTGAACAATTTACTTTTTTGCCTTTACTTATACACAAGCCTATCTGCTTAAAATTTTGAATACTTCCTATCTATATATATTGTATTTCTTCTGCTTCTTTTCTGTTATTCCTCTTTTTTATTGATGACAAAGGGGGAGAAAACATAAAACTAATTGGAATTGATTGGGAAGTTTCTACTAGGAGAAAACATAAAACTGACTGGATTTGATTGGAATAGTATCTGCATAAGGGATATGACTGGGATGTTTTTGCTTGGGAAATGTTGGGATAGTTACTGATATGATTAGTTATGACTGGAAAATGTTGGGATAGTTTTATGCATACAATTCTCCTTATAATTGTGAGTATTACAATTGATTATTCTTCTGATTGTGAGCGTTACAATTGACTCTGTCGACTGGGCTGTGATTATTCTACAAATTTATTTGATTATTTACCTATGTGATGGTATGCTATGCTCCTTGTTCCTAATTGTTAATAATGCATAACTGATTAACAGTCTACCTGACAGTTCTTGAGTAGTAAATTTACTTGAGGGAAACCTTGTGCTTTAATTTGATATTTTTAGATGAACTGCTTGATATGAATATTGATCATCTGTGATCTCAGTTTGTTGATATCCAAATTGGACACCAATTTGGTATTTGTTGATATCCAAATTGGACACCAATTTGGTATCCTGATTTTCATCCAAAAATACTCTCTTCGTAATTAAGGTATCTTTGAGACTAGATTGATAAGATTTTTTTAAGTTATTGATATGATTTTGTGATAATTTCATTGATAAAAATTTCAGTCAAATGATTGCTTCCTTTATGATCAAAACTCTTTGAGAAAATCAGGACAGATCAAAATTCTGAAAAAAAACCATTATTGCGTGCATTATGTCAGGGAGAGTTTTGGACTCATATTTTCTTGATCTAAAAATCTTGTCCAAAAAGTTTTCTTAAAAAGTTTATACCATTTTGGACGCACACCTTTTAGGCATCCAAAACTCACATTCATAAAAGGTTTCATATTAACTTTCACCAATGTTTTGGACGTACAAAATTGACTTAAGTTTCTTTCTTATTTACAAATATTCATATATGCAAATATTAAGGGAGAGCATCTCATCATATAACTTGCCTGCTATATCTCTTTTATTGTATCATTATTTCTTTATGGAATAATCGTTTGATGGAAGGAAGGAGGATATGGATGTAGGTTGGGCCATAGGCTCATTGAGCCATGTTTGTGAGTATATGCTTTAATTTTCTATCTTAACCTTATAAGCACTCTTTGAGTTTTATAATGAGAGATTGTATTTCAATGAAAAATATTCTTATTTCTCTAGGTCTAACATGTTTATACAGTTTTTTATTTTACAATCCCATCAAGTTTTATTATCACTCAAAAAGGGAGAGATTGTTAGCCCTAAGGGCTTTCTCCTATGTTTTGACTTATAACAAATATTAATGTAAACTAACTTGTATAATCTATACATGACAGGACATGTTTGACCTCAATTCTTCTAAGACATTCAAATAAGATTGTTAAGCAACTCTTGAGCAATGGAATTCAAGAATGGGTGATCAAGATGAAGTTCAAACTTATGAGATTGCATACCAAGAAGTCCTTATGGAAGAACTTTAGATTACAAATTGTTATTAAGGTATTTCTTATTAATTCCTATGCCTCTTTACCTTATGATTCAATTCATTTATACCTTGAAGCACACAAAGAAAAAGATTTCAAAGTTTTAAATCGCAGAATTTTAGATTGAGTAGTTTGGATGATTCTGCATCCACAAGATTCGTCCAAAATCCTGTAAACTGTGACAAATCATTTCTGCATGAAAAAGTGCCATTTTGGATATATCTTTTAGATGCATCGTCATCCGAAACATGAGTCCAAAACATGGGTAAATTTAACAGAAAAATTATAGCCGTTGGTACTTCACTTTATAGCTCTATATAAAGCCTCTAAACTTGATTTGACATATGATTTTTGTGGTACCCTTCTAAGAAACACTCTTTCTCTATAGAAAACAAAAATCTTCTTTATTAAAGTGCTTCAAAGTGAATTTAAATTGTGTCTAAAGGTAAAAGTGTTTGTGCTTTTTTCTTAGTGCACATCTACTCAAACAAGTGAGCTTTACAGTTTCGTTGATAGTCAATCTCCTTTGTATAATAAGGTTATGGTGTAAAACCTATATGGGGTAAACCTTGATTTGATTGGTTTGTTGAGAGGTATTGGAAAACCAAGTGTGGTGATCCTTTCTTGTATTTGGTGCAGTTTGATTTCATTAAGTTGAGTAAATGAAATCCGATTGAAAATCCTTAAGGGTGAGCTTAAAATAATGGATGTAGATCTAGGTAAATCAAACCACTATACTTTCTGTGTCTCATTTCTCTGCATATAACATTAACTGCATTGTACTTCTTATCTTAGTCTGATTCTAGATATTTCTCAAAGTTTTCTTAGATAGCTTTCTCTGTTGCCATGAAGTTGATCCAAGAAACTCGAAGATCATTAATATTCTGTATAACAGGCTACTTGATAATTTTAGTTAATCAAAAACCTTATTCACCCCCCCCCCCCACTCCCCTCTAAAGTTTTTAGAAGCCGTTTGAATCAAGAAGTTCATGACGGAACTAGGTGTAGTCCCTAGCGTTATTGGTCCAATATCTTTGTATTGTGACAAGAACAGAGGAACCACAGTCTTACCAATGATTTAAGCACACGCTACGACGCTATCATCTAATCTGGGAGATCATAGGCAGACAAGATGTAAAAATAGAAAGAGTTTCCACGGATGAGAACATAGCTGACCTGCTTACAAAATCACTATCCCAGAAGAAACATGATTGAGTCATTCGGTATTAGATACATAAATGATTGGCTCTAGTGTAAGTGGGAGTTTTTTAGTATTGTGCCCTAGAGGCAATCACTTGTATTTTGTATATGACATATTTGCTTTATAATACAAGACATTATTTTTCTTTCAATTTATTTTCTTTACTTTCATATAAAATAACTATTAGATAAAGTCCCTAACATAATATTGTAATCATGATAGAAATCATGATGTGAGATTTCTACTACATTGTATAATGTTAGTACTTAAACAATCCCTAGTCGTAGTATTAATGAGATAGAATATCATTAATGCATTAAGACTAGCACGTATTAGACTTTCTGATCTAATCAACCGATGGTTCTCATATCCATGAGTATTGAGATACTGAAAGTTAATACGTGGATACTTGTCAATAGAACAAGTACATCAGATGACCTGACTATGACATAATCACATGGATAACTATATAGTGCCAGTGATAGAATCTAGCTATAGCAAATGTGCAAATATCCTTAAACTTGAAATCTCCAAGGTACTTTGTTTACCGAACATTATACTTTAATTCCAATCTCTGGAGCCATAATGAGAACCACCTATGAGATGAATATTGGGTACAATATGAAGTAAATGAAAGTAGTTGAGAGGGTCAATAAAAGATTCACCACTCCTAATAGTAGGGGCGAATATCTCACGGTCAGTTGTTGGAATTACTACTCATGAAATTCTTGGCCAAAGTTATTGTATATTGGAAACAGTTCCAATTGATATATATGTAGAGTAGTGGATTCTTGGTACAAGTACTAATATATTCGGGCCATAATTAATAGATATTCTGGAGGGAGTTGGCACTAATTTCGCACTCCAAATCGAATGAGATATTATACGGTAAAATGAGTTTGTTACACTGTAGTTTGTTATTAAAGGGTTCATGTCAAACCACTTGCCTTCTTAGACTCTTGGGTGTTCATTATGTGATGCTAGATACCGCTCCTGATCTGCTGAATATGGGGTTTATTAATTGATGAATTAATAAAATAATCCTAATAAGAATTAATATGTTAATTCTAAATTAATAAGGATTGTTAATCTCAAAAACATTTGGTCATACACAATAGAGGATTAAGTACTCAAAATGTTATTTGATAACATTATGAGGTTAATTGTGAGAAGAAAAAGTTATTGTGGTCAAAATATAATTAGTTATAATTTTGGGTCAAATTGTGATTGTTTAAAATTATAGTTTCCAATTACAATTAGTAAATTCTAATTGGATTAGAATTTACAGAAACATGGTTTTCTACATAATATCAAGATATATTGTTGATATATGTTGAGAACGGTTCTCACGGCTGCGATATGGAAAAACACAGAACACACACAAAAACCTTCATTTCTCTCTTAGTTTTCTGGTTTTAGAAAATTCAGGAAAAACCATAGCTGCCTTCACGTTCTCTACTAGCACAGAGATGGTGTTCGGGTTTCTTGAATATCCTCTGTATGGATACTGTTAGAGGGAGTCTTACACTTAGACTCCAGTGGCGATGACGAGGAGCTCTGGTATTACTGGATTGCACCTCAGCTGTCGGAAGAAATTTTTGAATTGCAGAGGCATCATTGAAAAGGTATACTCCTTGTTTTAATCCGTCTATTACACATACATATAGTCCTCTTATCTAGAATCTATTATTTCCACTGCGTAATGCATATATAATGCATTTAAGGATTCTAAGAACTCTAAAAGGCTAAAAGCCAACATATTTGTGCAAACCAGGAGAAGCCATGTTTGGCGAGTTCTAAATCAGAATCCTCAATGAGCAAACCAGAAGCAGTTTAACAGAGCTTGTTCAACCTAAAAAATCAAATTTTCTACAAAAACATAGAGGTATAATTCGAGATCTTCATTTGCTTGTTGATTTTAACTGGAATGGAATAAGGTCATATATGGGAATGACATGCAAATCTTGCTTGGGAAACTTCAGCACGTTAAACAAGCTCTAAGATCTTACAACAAATATGTGTTCAGTATTATCTTTGATAATGTATAAAATGTGGAGGATGATGTCCTACAAGCTAAAGTCAAGTATGATAATACAATCTCTCCTTTGGATCAAGAGAAATTACAAGAGGCAAAGGCTTGTCTAGCTTTTCAATTAAAAACAGGGGAGGATTTTTTGAGAGATAAGTCGAGGCTAAAATAGGTGAAAGATGGTAACTTTAACATCGTATTTTTTTTTCACTTCTTTTCTGAAAAATAGTGAGATGAATTACTCATCACCTCTATTACTGACTCTATAGGAGTGCAAGTTACTCAGCAGTCAAAAATTAGTGAGGTGGCTGTTCACTTTTCTTTGATCTACTTACTGATAGTAATGACATTAGATCTTCAACATTCTATCTTCTTGATAATATTCTGGAGCTAATCACTGCATAGGATAACTTAATGCTTTCAACTATACTTGATTTAAATGAGGTCAATGAGGTAGTTTTTGGACTTCGCATTGATAATACCTCAGGTCTAGATAGCTTTTCTTGTTTTTTCTTCACTTTATGTTAGGATATTGTTGTAGAAGATGTCATAAGGGTAGTACGTGAGTTTTTTTGCAAGGGTCCCATTCCTAAAATGTTTTACAAGCACTCATATTGTGTTAATTCCCAAAAGAAACCTTCCCCACTTCTGTTGGTGTTTTTGACTGATGGGGCTTCATTATATATACATTTTCTATTATTTTTGTGCTTCAATAGATATAGATTCTTATTTAAATCACCACCCACCATACCATTCTCATCTTATTTTTGTTAGGAAATGGAAAAGATCAAGTGAAGATAAAAGGAAGAAGAACAAGGAAGAAGAAGAAAATAGAAGAAAGTATGAGATGTTGTCCCAGAAGAAGGCATTTAAAGTTCCCTAGGCCACCAGGTACATAAGAAGAACTGCGTTTTGTCCAGAGGGTGGGCGGCCAAGGGAAGTCAAATTCCCTAGGCTGCCAGGTTTTGAGCACTTATGTATAAAATTTCCAGAACATGGCGGCCTAGGGAGGTCTGGCTTCCTTAGGCTACCTGGTAGCTTGCATTTTTGTTCTTCATCTAAAACATTGTCAGCCAAGGAACTTGAGGATGATTCTAAATATGTGTATATGTATTTTGGGTGGCAGCCCAAGGAACTTCCTTGGCTGCCTGGTCTTAGCATTATTACGCCATTTTGCCAAAATGTTAGTGGCCTAAGGAACTTGAACTTCCCTAGGCCGCCTAGATTCTTGATAAACATAGTGGCCCAAGGAAGTTCAAGTTCCCTAGGCCGCCCGTTGGTAAGGAAAACACTGTTTTGAGCGGATTTTTAGAGTTCACACAGCCAAATCGCAATTTAAACACTACTTACACTCAAAATCAAAGGAGGAGAGTTTGGAAAAGCCTAGAATTTCTCTCAAGAACCCTAGTTCTTATGAGTTTGAGTACCAAGAAGAGGGAAGGACCAAGAGATCCAAGAAAGAGGAAGGGAGCTTACTTTAAAATTTCAAAATAAAGAAGAAGAAGGGCTTGTCTATGAGTTTACCTTTCTATTCCTTCTATAATAATACTTGTATTCTTATGCTAAGAATTAATTTTTAATTGTAATGAAAGATTGTACCCTATTTTTGTGCTTGAGAACGATATATTTTCTTTAGATCTATGATTCTTATTCTTGGGTATTTAGTTATTTGAGCTTATTTAGTTTTCTTGTTTGATTGGATTTTGATTGATTTATTTCAATTAATTGTTCTTCCTGAATGATTTTGAGAGATGGGGTTGAGGACACGACACCCACTTGATTAGGTTAACATTTACCATTTTCAATAACCTAAGAGGGAGATTGGGAATTAGGACTAATAACCATAGGGTTTATGTAATTACCTAGAGATAGGGATTTTGTGGCATCCGGATGGTTTGAGATAGTGAGTGATGACTAATGTACCTTTAGGTTTGGTTAGTTAAGTAGAGATACCAATTAATAGAATTTATGGGTAGAAATTTCATAATTCGAGAGAGGGTGAGATTGACATGTGACTCACTCTGGTACCTAAAATTAGGAATTATAAGGTCCAAGGGATACTCATTTCTTAGGTTGTGAGTGGGGGACTTCATTTTGTAACATGGGTTATTCTCTTTCCTATTCTTTGGGGAAATTGTGACTCTATCTTGTGAGCAAGAACTTAACATCTCTCCTATTGTACTTAGTTTTACACCTTATATTTACTTTTAGCTAAACAATGAGAAGAGAGGGAAGTAAGAGTGATAGCCCCCGTTCCCTAAGGTTTTTCGATTCTTGCCAACAATGCTAGGCTATACGATAGGTACATTTGTCTATATATGTGTGTGTTGTGTAATTCTATTTGGTATTTTAATTATTAAAACTTATGTATATGTGGGGCATAATGGCTTGAATTTTCTCTATATGCAAACTCACGCAACATCAACCAAGAAGTTTGTGAAATTACTGCAACAAAAGAGTCACAAAAGTTCTAGACTTTCGTTTAGCTAGAATTTTGCCTAAAATCATCTTACCTAACCAGTCTAGATTTGTCAAAGGAAGAGACACAGTAGATAATATTTTATTGCCTTATGAGTTAGTTCATTCTTTGGATAGGAAGTCTGGGAGAGGTAACACCATTCTCAAAATTGGACATGCACAAGGCATTTGATCGAGTTTTTGGCCATCTCTACCTAAGTCTTTCACCTCAAGCTTAATTTTTCCAAATTTTGTGCAAATCTAGGTCAAAGTTGCTCCTTACTTTCCATTAAAAAATTTTATTTCACAAAAACTTTTCTTTTGTTAAACTAAACACTTTTTATTCTAGGGCCTCATGTTTAACCTCTTTCTATAATGAATAAATTGAGAATTAAGAAATCTAAGGTCCCTTTTTTCCTAACCCCTTTATAAGACTTTTCACAGGGAGGGGGTTACAATTTTCATGAAATGCAAGGACTTACATTGATCTAAGCAAAATTCAAAAAGTCTAAGTTAATGATTGGTCCTCGCCCTTCGATATTCACCGCTTCTACCATTCAAATAATACAAGGGTTAACCACTATATTAATTCTCTCAAATGAGAAGTTCAAACCCTATTACTATTCGTACCAACTATATCAACATCTTACACTTATAGAACCACAATCCTTAATCTCATGCCCCAACTATAATCAACATAAGTATCCTCAAGTAAGAACTGTATAATACATGAATGTTTCGATCGATTAACCTCAACGAATTAATCACCATAGTTATTCAAATGATCACATTAACACTTAAATAATTCCTTTCTTGAAAACTCATTTTCAAACATAAGCTATTTTGTAAACCACTTTCAGCAAACGTAGATTTTATTTCAAGTAACAAAACATCTTTATGAGCTTCCCAAAATTGTTCCGAAAACATCATAGTTCAAAGTTAAATAAGTATGTATATGACTTCTAACATAATTCCCAATATTACATAACTCTATCATAAATAGAGAATCAAGCTTTGTTATATAAAATAGGGCAGTAAATAAAATGATCATTTGACCAAGCAAATGAATCCAATTTTTCTTTAAACTTTCTAGTTTAAAACCTTAACATGCATATTGAAATTTCAAGTAAAAATCCTCTCAAAATCATGCATATAATCTGGTTATCTCAAAACCCAAAACTAGAGTGACAAAATAGCAAAATTTTAACAACTTTTTCACAGTTAATTTCAATTTTTTTTAAGCATTAATCCACATTGAATTTAATAGTAATTATTTTTCTAAAAACTTTGTCTAATATGATAGTATCCTGCCATAAAATATCTCAATCCAATTCAACCAAAAGATCACATTTTAAAGTCAAGAAAGTCACAAGTTGAACATATAATTTTTTTTCCAGTGAGTAGAGCAATATTCCAATTAACCTAAAGTGAAGTCCTTAACATAATATTCATGCAAAATAAACTTCAAATAATTCTCAAAATATCATATAAACTTAGTATAACAATCCCTTTCAAAACCCTATGAAATTTCATGCTTTATTGTAACATAATTTCAAGATGAAAACAAATTAACAATAGTTCTCTGTTTTGCATGGTAGTTATAATGACTTAAACAATTTCAAATCTTCATGAATTCAACATATAACATCATATATATATATATATATATATGTACCTATGTATATATATATATATATATATATATAGAGAGAGAGAGAAAGAAAGAAAGATAGCGCAAAACAGCTTGCAATTGAAAATTCCATAAAATCATAAACAAAGATTGCATTTTTAGAAGTTACAAAAATGTCTAGCAAGCTTACAAATTTTGGTCATAAAAAGTTAAGTAGAAGATGGTATCTTTTATTTACCTCTTGAAGAATCTTTTGAAAATGATAGGAATCTACCCAAGCATCATGCTAAAACTAAAGAATGGGGATGGAGATTCAAACCAAGTTCTATGGTGCTCGGGAGAGGCTAAACTATGAAGGTTTTCAATCAAGGATTCAAGCAACACAAGCCACCAAGCCAATGGTTATGAAGATTGTAAAGAAGTGGGTGCCAAAGTTAAGCTTGAAAGACCTTCAAGAAGACAAATCAAGAATCAAGAAAGTTGTCAAGCAATGGAGGATTAAAGAAGAGCCAAGAATATTAAAGCTTAGGCAACAATTGGTATGGAAGGCCAAAAGAGCACAAGAGGAAGCTGAAAAGACTAGAAAAGCAAGGCGTGAGGAGAGTAGAACACACCTGGCACCAAGTACACTAGTACACCTAGCATCAGGTTCACATTGGAATAATTTTGTTTCGTTTCTAGATCACACCTAGAGCTAGGTCCACTAGTACACCTGGCGCCAGGTCCATTCGGACCATACCTTATTTTACTGAATTTTCTTGTTTTGTTTTGTTTTATTCTCAATTAAATTTCTACGACTTTTATTATATTTTAACCTATTTTTAAGGCATGTAATTGGGCCTCAAAGCTTGTATTAAGGCCATTTAATAGTTAGGATTAGTTTGCTAATTAGTTTATGGCAAAGCATCTATATATATATGCCATTATAACTCTTGTAAACACAACTTTTGATATTTTGAATTGAGAAATCTTTTGTTCTCTCTAGAGAGAATTCTTGAGGGTGTTCCTCATGGGTGATTCCAGTAAACATCAAGACTAAATCAAAGGATTTAGTCCCATATTTGATCTTGTCTCTAAACCTTTAGGGATAATCTAAACTTTATTTCTATTCTTATGTACTAGGTTGCCTACTGTGTTTGATAGATTTGAGTTAGGTGTCTTCATATTTCTATCTTTGGTGTTCTAATCTTTAGTTAAATTAGGGTGTTAAGGTGTATTTGAAGTAGGATAGATTCAAATTATCACAAGAGTGTTGAATTTTTTACATTTTAGTGTTCTTGTGTATGAGTTTATTAGGGTTCTTGTTCTTGAGCTTAATCCACATTTTTGGAGCTTCCCAAGATCATATCAAGTGGTATCAGAGCAAGCTTATGTTAATTCTAATTAATACAACTTTCTTTAGGCAAAGGTACAATCTCTTCAAGCGTTTGTGAAATTTTTTAGATTTTCATCACTTTATTGGGTGTTATTTTTGAATGCTTGAAACTTATATTTATGCCATGAAATTGATATTAAATTAATCTTATATGTTGGTATGATATTTGAGGAATCATTTGGCATGCAAATTTGTTGATTTGAGCTCCAATAAGGTAGAAATCTCATTCAACCCATTGTTGCAAATTCAAATCCCATAACTAATTTTCTTGCAATTTTTTATAGTTGAATACTTCAAATTGTGCTATGGGTTTGTTGTGAAATTGGGCCTACATATTTGGTTGATGATTAGAAAGTTAATTGAGGTTTAAAATTGCAGAAATTTTGAGGTTTATTGGGTGTTTTTGTTGCAAAATTCAAAACACGAGAAAATCCCGTAACTCTTGTTCTTGTTAATTTTGGGAGCTATAAAACTCAAGTTTTTGCTATGTTATTGCTTTGAAATTGTTCCTTGATGTTAATATAATTATTAGAGATTAATTTTTCTTGTGATTCTTGAGTTTTTGGGTTGTTACAAGTGTGCAAATTTTGAAACCCGTTGAGTTACGAAGTTGCACCTCAAGTATTTGATATATTACATCAATGACTTATGATTGTGTAAACATGACTAGCAAATGCTTCCTATGATGAATTCCTATGATTTTCTTGCTTAGTAACTTGTTTTGAGTAAGAATTACCCTTTTACTAGTATAAAATTGTTGGTCATTGTATTCTATGCTATAGTTTGGGAAAATTATTTGTACATACATAGTTATATCACTTGTCCTTGAATTTTCAACTCCTTATGCTATTATTGCTTTAAGTGAGTTAATTGTGCATCAAAATTATATCCTTGGGGTTGTGATAGCATCCTAACATTTAAAAATCCTTCATTTAAGTAATTACCCACCAAGTATTTGATGAAATGCCTAAGTGACTTTACATTCATTGTATGAGTTCTTAGCTTGCATCTTCTACTTCTAATCGACTTCATTGATTTATTTTATATTATTGGTGGGTTGAATACTTGGTTTTAAATCTTCTTAAGATATTTGGAAGTAATTTAAATTTGTCTATCTTTAGATCCTTGATGTTTTTGCTTAGTGAGTACCTTCATAAATTACTCTTGAATCTTGAGTTTGTTGAGCCTTAATTCTTTGGAATTCTTGCTTGGACTTACCCAGTTCCTTGGTAATTATCAAGTTTTGAATTCAATTCCCCTAAAACCCCCAGTTGATTGTCCTTAGTAGGTTGGCTTGACTTGTCTAGTTGGATTAATCCCTAAGCAATTAGGGAGGTTGTGTTGGAAAGAAATCTTTGAGGAATTGAGAGTTTGAAAAAAAAAAAAAAAAGGCAAGAGGGTGAAAAGATAAAAGGAGTGCAAACACGAGTAAAGAGTGACCACTAAAAATTGATTGTCAACACATGAGGGAGTGAAGTGAAGAATTTTTCTTATGTTTTCTACTTAAGTTTTGTGGGAACTTTTCTTGAAAGAAAAATTCACAATGGCTAGCTAGAGTGAAAGTGGAAGGTATGACTATGATGAGGAGTCTTGTTACAATTGAAGTGATTATATGGGATATGGAGAATATAAATATGACTACGAAGAAGATTATTGGGAAAATGAAGATGATCATGAAAATTTACTTAATTGTGGAGAAGAGTCTTACAGGGGTAGCTATGATGAAGGGCCAAGCACAAGTGGAAAAAGATATGGTGGCTTTGATAGAAAAGAAAATTAGAAATATGAAGGGGTTGAATATGTGGGTATAAATTGTTGGAATGATAGAGTTTGTGTTGGAGGACCACAAAAATATTCAAAGAGTGGTGTGCCAAAGGAAAGGGAGTATAAGTGTTTGTATGAATGTCTAAAAGTACTAAACCAAGAGAAAAGTGTGCATTGCAAAATTCTTCTAAGAGTGGTTTAAGAAGAAATGAGGATGTGAAGAATAGGGAGTTGAAGTACAATGAGAAATTGGTACCTTCGTTCCCTAGAAAGAGAGATTTGAGGGGGTACTATGATTGGGAAAGAAGAATGGAAGAATTGTTTAAATACTTTGAGCTTAGCGGAAGAAATAAGGTGAAATGGCACAAAAGTGTTTTTCTAAAAATATTTTAGAATAGTGAAAGCAAGTGAACACACAAAGAAGGCAAAGCGGGTGGCAAATGGTAGATTCTTGGGAAGAAATGAAAGATTAAATGAGGGAATAGTTTGAACCCGATGAGTGCAAAATATATGAAAGTTTTGCTTATATGTCCTATAATTGTCCAAAAAGTTTTAAGTGTAGTAAGGGAAGTACAATGTAAAATTTTACAAAAGGAGGAATGAGAAGAAAACAAGATTATGTTTGCTCTACTTGTTGAAAATATGGTTATAGTAAATGTGATTGCCTAAGATTGAATTATCAAGGAAGAAGTTTTGATTTGCAAAAGGGTAATGCAATTCCTTATGAGCATTATAGTGGCTATGGGCACAAATCATTTGATTTTCATTGGAAGTCCTCTAAGGAGCAATGTGAGATTCATAACTTTTAGAAGTAAAGATCTAGACTTGAGACCAAAGTGGCCAAGAAAAATGTTGTAGATGTTGAGGAGCCAAGAATGGCAAGAAATGAAGAAAAGGTTAAAATGGTTGAGCAAAATGAATTATAAGGCTTTGAGAAGGAGAAGAAGCTAAAAAATGAGGTCAAGTGCTAAGGAATACTCAAACAAAATGATGAAGCAGTGCATGAAGAAGTTGAGGAAAATGTTGATGAGATTGATAAGGAGCTTAGTGATAATAAAGAAGAAGCAGATGAAGTGGATCAATTAAGAGCAACAAATGGGGTGACTAAAGAGTTCTACAATATCTTATTCTTTCTAGATGAAGAGTCACACCCATTAGATGTGATAGAGGAGAATGAACAAGAAGAAGTTGAGCAAAAGGGTATGGAATTTGTTGAAGAGCTAAAGAATTTAAGGATTGATATGGAGAACGAGCAAATGCGTGCTATGGATGAAGGTTCCAAAAGTACTTCAAGTACCTATGAAGTGGGAAAAAGCTCACATCCACAAGTGGAGAAAAAGAAGAGTTGGCTAGAAGTTGTGCAAAAGCAAATGAGAACATGTGAAGTTAAAAAAAAATAAAGCATTTAGTTCAACTTTACCAAGTGACACCAAACCTAGTGGGGGAGATAGAGTGGATAGAAGAGAGGGGGATACACTTGAGAAACTATGTGCATTGATTAGTGTTATGAGGGAAGTTGTTGAAGCTTGTGTGGTTGATGAAAAAGAGGATTTACAAAGAGAAAATATTTTCTATTCAAGGTGTCAAATAAAAAAAAAAAAACTTGTAACTTGATTATTGATGGAGGGAGTTGTAAAAATGTGATTAGTGCTACATTGGTGGAGGAATTGGAAATGGAGACTTTGAAACATCCTAAACCTTATAAGCTTCAATGGTTGAACAATTATGTTGAAGTAAAGGTGAACAAACAAGTCAAGGTTACAATTGTCATAGGGGAAATAAAAATGAGGTGATGTGTGATGTGTTTCGCATGCATGTTGGACATATATTATTGGGAAGACCTTGACTATATGATAGAGAAGTAATTTACCATGGTAAGAAAACACTTACTCTTTGTGTAAGGATGGAAGAAAATTTAAACTTTATTCAATGCCCCCCAAGTGAGATTGTAAAAGATCAAAATATTTTGAGGGAGGAAGATAAAAAGAAAAAAGAACAAAAAGAGAGGGAAAAACAAGAGAAGGGAAAATAAGAGCAAGAGAGAAGAGAAGATGAAAAGAAAGAGAGAGAGAGAGAGAGAGCTAAAAGAGTGGTATCAGAGAGAGCATGAAGCTAAAACAAGAGTGCCAACTTGGGTTTAAAGAGGTGAAAACAACAAGAAGGAGGAAAAAGAGTGAAGTAAGGCGAGAATAAAAATTTGGGTTGAGAAGAGAGAAAATAAAGGAGTTGGTGAGGATCAAAAGCTAAAAGTTTTACCTTCACACAAAATATTTTGTTTTAATTATAATGCAGGTATTGATTCGAAGACGAATCATCTTCAAGAAGGGGGAAATGATAGGAATCCATCCAAGCATCATGCTAAAACTAAAGAAGGGGATGGAGATTCAAAACATGTTCTATGGTGCCACAGGAAAGGCTAAATTATGAAGGTTTTCAATCGAGGATTCATGCAACACAAGCCACCAAGCCAATGGTTATGAAGATTATAAAGAAATGGGTGCCAAAGTTAAGCTTAAAAGACCTTCAAGAAGACAAATCAAGAATCAAGAAAGTTGTCAAGCAATAGAGAATTAAAGAAGAGCCAAGAAGATCAAAGCTTGAACAACAATAGGTATGGAGGGCCAAAGAAGCAAAAGAGGAGGCTGAAAAGACCAGAAAAGTAAGGTGTAAGGAGAGCATAACACACCTAGTGCCAGATCCATACTAGAACAATTTTATTTCATTTCTAGATCACACCTAGCACCAGGTCCACTAGTACACCAGGCGCCAGGTCCATTCAGGCCATACCTTGTTTTACTGAATTTTCTTGTTTTGTTTTATTTTGTTCGTAATTAAAATTTTACCACTTTTATTATATTTTAACCAATTTTTAAAGCATGTAATAGGGCCTCAAAGCTTGTATTGAGGCCATTTAGTAGTTAGGATTAATTTGCTAATTAGTTTAGGGCAAGGCATCTACATATATTCCATCATAACTCTTGTAAACACAACTTTTGATATTTTGAATTGAAAAATCTTTTATTCTCTTGAGAGAGTTCTTGAGGGTGTTCCTTATGGATGATTCCATTAAATATCATAACTAAATCAAAAAATTTAGTCCCACATTTGATCTTATCTCTAAACCTTTAGGGATAATCTAAACTTCATCTCTATTCTTATATACTAGGTTACCTAGTATGTTTGATAGGTTTGAGTTAGGTGCCTTCAAATTCCTATCCTTGGTGTTCTAATATTTAGTTAGATTAAAGTATTAAGGTGTTTTTGAAGTAGGATAAATTCACATTATCACAAGAGTGTTGATTTCTTTGCATTTTAGTATTCTTGTGTGAGAGTTTGTTAAGGTTCTTACTTTTGAGCTTAATCCACATTTATAGAGCTTCCCAAGATCATATCAGAAAACCTTGATGAAAAAGTAAAAATGAGCTTTCTTCTTCAACATTTTAAGGTTAAGGTTCTTAATTTTAGAGAGAGAAAATCAAAGAAAAAAAAAAGAGAGGATAGTTTTGACCACTAGAGAGACAGGGTAAGAGGAAATTTTGATTTTTGCTTAAGGGAATTGGGCTACCCAAATGGAGTGATTGAATTAGGGCTTTGGGAGTTTTTTTGGTTGCAAGAATAATGAATGGTCAAGACTAATTTGATTCGGCAAGAAGTAAAAATAAAAAGGTAGGATTAATCAAGATTGAATGGTTAGGATTAAATTAGATGAAATGTTAAAATTGAACAAGATGTAAGGCTAGGATTAAAAATGAATTAGGGATTGAAGGCTTTCTTGGATAAGAATTAAAATGGAGAGTTGAGATTATTCAAGGTGGATAAATGAGATTAATCAAGGTAGATGGTTAAGATTAATTGAAGTGGACGGCTAAGATTAATTAAAGTGGATGACTAAGATTAAATTGTCTAGGAGACAAGTAATATGAAGGATAAAGATTAGGTAAGATGTATGGCCAAGATTAAATAGAATGGATGATTAGGATGAAGTCAAAGAAAGTCTTTAAGTAAAATCTTGGGTTGGCTAAGGCTTTCAAGAGGTCATGAGCTCAATTCCCATCCTTTACATGAAGATATATGATTTTCTAAAAAAAAAAAATTCCAACATTAATATTTTACCCTTATTACATTATTGAGCCAAAATTATAGAGAAAATACTTATGAGTCCTTTCCAAAATCCAATATAGATTTTTTTTTTCCATAAAAGATATTTTCTCCCTAAGATAATTTGATATATATTTTTAGCAATAATACTTCACTCCCTAACATAACATTAAGTATTATTCATATTCACAAAATTTATACAATTAAATGTACACAAGTAATTCACAAAGTTCACAATATAATTTATGCCAAAAAAGGACACTTAAACATGTAAGACAAATAATTATGTTCTCAATATTTATCACAATATAAAATGCTCAATAAATGTAAATTCTCTTGTGAAAATTGTAGTATTACATATATTCACTTAAAACACATGAATAAATATGTAAATTGATATTTTTTTTCTTTTTCCCTTTCAATCAACTATCTAAATATGAAAAATACTCAATTTTTCCATTCTCTTTCCTCTCATTTCCTCATCTACTTTCTCTCAATCCAAACATAGCCTAAGGGGAAATGAATGGGTAACCTACTAATTGACATACATATCCATATTTTTGTTGGAAAGTATACCCTCAAAGATTATGTATTCTGTTTAAACATATTGCAATAAAATATTCATTCATTAAATTTAGTTTGTTTCTTATATTATTACACATTTCAAGGTCCAAGTATGACAAGTAATGGTCTATGTGTTGAGTCGTTCTTCACAGTAAAGTATAGACCATGGGTACTTGTTATACAAGTAAAATTGAGTTCTTAGTCATTTGATGGAACTAGGCACTTCATTCAGGTAAGATTATTGTGTCATGATTTCCAATGAGGAATGGTTTACCTTAAATCAGTGAGTAGTTCACTCATATCATTGGCATAAGCGTATTTCAAATACATAAAACTGGACCTATAGTAGTGGCCTCTCTTAAAGTACTATAATTATAGAGACCAGATTATTACTGATATAGCGTGGATGCATACCTTCATACTTGAGTATGAGTTGGTGGTCTGGCGAAGCTAAGGTTTAATACTTTGATGTATATTGGGTGAGATTTTTTTTTTGTGAGATCAATATCCTTATATGTTGGGTGTATTACTCTAGTTAGTTAAGACGAACTCATGCAACAGAGTTTCTATACTTCACTTAGTGAAGTTAGATCACTCCCTTGTGATTGTCCAAGATAAACCAATGATCCAGGGCCCTGGGAACTTAACTCTAGAATGTGTGCTTTTGGGTAGCTTCCAATGATAAGAAAGTATATTCAAGTGAGTCATGGATTATTGGACTAAAGATCTAAGGACGATAGATGTCTTTTAAATGGGTGTTAGTACATTTATCCTATCTCAATAATAGGTGTTACATAAAGGGGTATTTTCATCATTTCACCTGTAGATCGGAGACATTGCTTTAAGCAATATTTTTCTTAGGGTCAATATTTCCATATGGTAATAATTGAAAATATTTAAAATGATAAAATGTAGTTATTTAATAGAAAGGACATTTTGGTCATTTTAGTAGCTATGAATAATATGTCTCTTGGTTCTCGGAGTAACTTAAGTTATCTTGATGTTGTTTAGACATGATCTGGGCTTAATGGATATTTATTTGGAAGAGAAATAAAGTTTATTGTAAGAGTCCAATTAGAATTAATTAATTAGTCTTAGATTTTTAATAAGACCTAGAAAAGATAATTAATTAATTAAGAGAATCGGGCTGGAATAAATTAATTAATTGGGCTTATATATGTTGACATATATTAAGAGTCCAATTAGAATTAATTAATTAGTCTTAGGTATTTAATGAAACCCAGAAAAGATAATTAATAAATTAATTAAGAGGATTGGGCTAGTCTTAGATTGTTTTTGGAGCATAGCACCAAGCCCATTAGGGCTTAATGTTTTCGGCCATTAGGCTGTCAAAAAAATTTGGTAAAGAGGAAGAAAAAACTGAATGGTTTTTTAAGAGTTTTCTGCCTCTTAGGTGTGCGCATTCTCTGGCTTTCGTCTTTTCTCTTCCTTCTCTCTAAAAGAGTGTTTTGATTATCTAAAAGGAGCTCTCACCAAGCCAAGCTAACCTAAGAGTAAGGTAAAGTCATACTTCGAAAGATGAAGAGAAAAAGCTTGGAGATGCTTGATGCGTAGGAGTAGAAGATTGGTGGGAGTTCCAGTTAAATAGTAGGCGTCTCCTTCTCTTCTTCCAATGCAAGAAGTTCCAGTACAACTCGTCCCTACGTTGGCTAATCCACTACCAATAAGGAAAAGTAAGTACTCTCTCCTAGATGTGGCTTGAAAAACTGAAAAAATTTTCCGTTGCATTTTCTTTAATGTTTTCCGTTGATCTTTCAAGTGGCATTAGAGCCACAATTTTTATCTAGGAGCATGTACTAGGGTTAAAGCTTGAAAAGGTGGTTCTTCTACTATTAAAAATGAATCTTTTGTGAATTCATGTGATATCTCATACATTGGTTTCTAGAGTTCATGTACGCCTCGTAGTTAGAGGCATAAGATCATGTATTCTAATGGTTTTTCCCTTGTTTTTCTAGTTTTAAGTAGATTTGATGTACACCTCATGGTTAGAAGTATAGACACTTGTAAAGCCATGTTTTTATGCCTGGTTTTATGTTTCTTTGTATCTTTTTAATCTGTAAATTTTGGGAATTGGAAGAACATGATTGCTGGAATTGTTGAGGGGTGAAAAGTAGCTGAAAAGCTGGATTTTTTCCAAAAAGCGATGAACTCCAGAGCTGATCCCGCACCAGGTAGGCCGATCGGACCAGGCGCTAAGTCCAATTTGCCCAGTTGGAACTTTTGGAAAAACAAATTGGACTCGGCGCCAGGTAAGCCCAATGGACCAAGCGCTAGGTCCACTTTGTCCAGAGGCAGTTGTGCGCAAATTGTCCAAGAAATAGGAGAGCCCTACTAAAATTTTGTTCCTCAATTTTCCTTGATGTAATCATATTTTGAAATCATTGTATGAGGTTAATTTTCTACAATAGTTTTATTTATTTTTGGATATATAATTTGCATGAAAATGAATAGTAAAGGATGGAACCACCTTAGGATTAAATAAGATCATTAATGTTTTAATTCATGATGTTTAATCAATTGTTTGGTCACTTAGGAATAAATGAATAGTTTGAGCATGAAAAAGTTTACTTTTGGTATCATGCTTATTTCGTTTTTGTGATCAAATGCGCAAGTTCTTGTGAGACGAAAGCCTCACTAGATAGGACGATTTTTGATAAAACGTTTTAATCTTAGAAACTTTAAAAATAAAAGAGTTCATGGTTTATTTTCTTAAAGGGTATAATCTTTAACATAGAGAATAATGTTGAACTTAAGGTTATTTATTAAAGTTTTACTTGGTTATTAACTTAAAATAGTAAAATAAATTCATAGTTTATTCTCTCAAAGGATTTAATCTTTAACATAGAGAATAATATTGAATTTTAGATTTTTACTAAAGTTAATGAAACTATAAGATTATGGAAAATGTTTTGGGGCTTAAAACTCTATTTTCAATAAAAGATTAAGTGGAAGAGGGGTTCTAACGACCCCATAACTTCCATCACAACTCTCATTAGAGATAGTGGATTTCCTCGTGTCATTTTGAGCATGACCCCCTATAGGATGTATTTCCACAAGCATCTAAAACTAATGAAAGAGTAAAATTAAAAGTCTAGGGTATTTGTTAGGATCGACTAACCTACATTAGAGGTTTGTAGCATTAGATTACCCATAGGTAGTGTGAATTAGTGGCCATCCTATCAGTGAAACTTTTTCTAGACCGTTACCTATTTTAGGAAGTTTTGATTCGTGATGGTTATACACTTAACTTAGGATGCTATTAATCTTACTACGAAGCTCTGTCAGCTTTTCTAAAAGCCAAACAATGTATATTATTGATAATGATTTTAAGAGTTATCTATTATCAAAGAAATAATATAAAGAATGTGCATGTTTATTTCTTGCAAACTAAATAATATTTTTTGCAATATTTTAGAAATATTTAGTTTTAGTCCATTGTCAATCACTCTCAAGGAAAATAAGTTGACAGGCCCAAATTATGTGGATTGGAAAAGGAACCTGAACATAGTACTCACTGCCAAGGAGTACAAGTTACGGATCCCTATCCTAAGATTGGGGAAGAATCCACTGATCAAGAGAAAGAGGCGGAAAAGGCATAGAAGAAAGTTGATGAGATGGCTAAATGCTACATGTAGGCTTCCATGTCTAGTGTGCTCCAATTTAAGCATGAGCACATGGCCATTGCGTACGACATGGATTTGTCATTGCATACCATATTTGCTGACAAGAGCCGGCTCGCAAAGCAAGAAGCTCTTAAGGTAATCATAAACACTAGAATGGTTGGGGGGGCATCGATTCGAGAGCATCTACTTAAAATGATTGCTTACTTTGAGGAGACTGAGGTCCTAGGTGTAACAATAGATCCTGAGAGCCAAATTGACATGATTCTTGAAACTCTGCCTGATTCATATTCTCAGTTCAAGTTGAACTACAACATGAACAAGTTGGATATGAATCTCACGGAGCTTATGAAAAGAGCTCTAGGTGACGGAGAAGATCATGAAGCCTGTGTCAAAAGTTTTGGTCTCTTGTTCTGCTTCTTCTTTTGGAATTAAGGCAAAGCCTAAGAAATTAAAGAAAGAGATGGTCCAGAACAATGCAAGGGCCCAACCCATAGTATCTTGTCAGGCCAAGCCGAAAGATAAACGTTTCAAGTGTGGCAAAAAAGGACATTGGAAGAAAGATTGTCCAGACTTCTTAGCTAAGTCTACTTCAGGTATTGCCCTATACCTAGAGTATATTTTGATGGTTGGATCAACATCTTCCTAGATAGTTAATTCTGGAGTCACTGATCATGTCTGTAACTTTTTGTAAGGATTTAGAAGGACAAAGAGACTCAGTAACGGTGAGTATGGACTTCAAGTAGGCAATGAAGCAATAATATGGGTTGAAGCAGTGGAAGATCTTGAGCTTATTTTTTATTGTAAATGGAAGTTAGTTTTAAAAGATATTTTATATGTTTCTTATTTTAAACAGACTTTGATTTCAATTTCCAAATTGATAAATCAAGGATATTCTATTTCTTTCCATTCTGGTGTTTTCATCAATAGAGATGGTAATTTAATTTGTACAGGAAACATGTATAGGAATCTTTTTTATATACATCTTATTCAAAATCAAGTGAACAATATTCAAATTGAACCTAATAATAAGAAGAGAAATGTCATATCAAATGACTCGTATTTGTGCCATCTAAGATTGGGACATATAAATCTTAATTGGATTCAGAGTCTAATCCATGATGGGCCTTTAGGTTCATTGAGACTGGAAGAATGGCCTCAGTGTGAATCCTGCCTTAAAGGTAAAATGACCAAAAGGTCCTATACCAAAAAGGCAAATAGAGCCATGAAAATACTAGCACTAGTTCATACAGATGTTTGTGGTCCGATAACTACACCAGTTAGAGAAGGCTACGTGTACTTCATTACTTTCACAGATGATCACACTCGTTTTGGTTACATTTAACTGAAAAGGCACAAGTCTAACTCTTTTGATAAATTCAAAGAGTTTAAAGTTGAAGTGAAGTGTCAAACAGGTAAATTAATTAAAATTTTGAGATCAGATCGTAGCGGAGAGTACCTCCTCGGTGAGTTTAAGGATTACTTGGTATATCATGACATAGTATCTCGGTTAACTGTGCCTGGGACTCCTCAACAAAACGGAGTAGCTGAGAGAAGAAATAGAAATTCGATGGAAATGGTCAGAAGCATGGAAGAAAGACTATTGTGCCATGATTTCCAATGAGAAATGGTTTACCTTGAATCAGTGAGTAGTTCACTCACATAATTGGCATAAGCATATTTCAAATATGTAGAACTGGACATGTAGTAGTGGTCTCTCTTAAACTACTATAATTATAGAGATTAGACTATTACTACTACAGCATGGACGGATACCTTCATACTTGAGTATGAGTTGGTGGTCTAGCGAACTAGGGTTTTATACTTTGATGCATGTTGGGTGAGATTTCTTTTGTGAGATCAATATCCTTGTATGTTGGGTGTATTACTCTAATTAGTTAAGACGGACTCATACAACAGAGTTTCTATGCTTCACTTAGTGAAGTTAAATCACCCCATTGTGATTGTCTAGAATAATCTAATGATCCAGGTCTTAGGAACTTGACTCTAGAATATGTGCTTTTGGGTAACTTCCAATAAAAAGCAAATACATTCAAGTGAATCATGGATTATCGGACTAGAGATCTAAGAATGGTAGATATCTTTGAGATAGGTGTTAGTACATTTATCATGTCTCATTGATGAGTGTTACATAGAGGGGTATTTCTGTCATTTCACCTGTAGGTCGGGGATATTACTTTAGCAATATTATTCTTGGGGTCAATATTTCCATATGATGATAATTAGAAATATTTAAAATGATAAAATGCAGCTATTTAATAGTAAGAGTATTTTAGTCATTTTAATAGCCATGAATAATATATCTCTTAGTCCCCAGAGTAGCTTAAGTTGTCTTGGTATTGTTTAGACACGATCTGGGCTTAATGGATAATTATTTGGAAGAGAAATAAAATTTATTTTAAGTGTCCAATTAGAATTAATTAATTAGTCTTAGATTTTTAATAAGGCTCAGAAAAGATAATTAATTAATTAAGAAAATTGAACTAGAATAAATTAATTTATTGGGTTTATATATGTTGACATATATTAAGAGTCCAATTAGAATTAATTAATTAGTCTTGAGTATTTAATGAAGTCCAAAAAAGATAATTAATTAATTAAGAAGATTTGGCCAGTCTTAGATTGGTTTTGGAGCATAGCACTAAGCCCATTAGGGCTTAATGTTTTTGGCCATTAGGGCTTAATGAAGCGCTAAGGCTAGCCGAAGATATAAGGTAAAGAGGAAAAAAAAATAGAACGTTTTTTAAAGACTTTTCTACCTCTCAAGTGTGCGCGCTCTCTCTCTCTCTCTCTCTCTGGCTTTCGCCTTTTCTCTTCCTTCTCTGTAGAAGAGTGTTTTGATTATCCAAAAGAAGTTCTCATCAAGCTAACTTAAGAGTAAGGTAGAGTCATACTCCAGAAGATAAAGAGAAGAAGTTTGGAGATGCTTGATGCGTAAGAATAGAAAATTGGTGGGAGTTCCAGTTGAACAGCAGGTGCCTCCTTCCCCCCTTCCAATGCAAGAAGTTCAGTGCAACCCATCCCTATGTTGGCTAATCTGCGACCAATAAGGAAAAGTAAGCACTCTCCCCTAGATGTGGCTCAGAAAACTGAAAAAATTTTCCGTTGTTTTTTCTTTGATGTTTTCCGTTGATCCTTCAATTTTTAGGTGATTATGAAAATATTATAAAAAGAAATTTTAGTTGTTAAAAAAAATCATTAAAGCTATTTCTTTCTCCTCTGTTTTCATCCAGTTTTAGACGAAATCTAAAGTTAAACCTTTTAAACTAAACCCAATCCATCCATCCCTCTTTCCTTCTCTTCCCCTTTATAAAAATTAATCAGAGCTAAATATGTCTCTTCTTTTTTTTTTTTTTCCTTCCAACTCCTTTAATTAAAACACACTAATTTGAGGGTTATAATTGCAAAAATAACCATTTTGAAGGCATTATTATTGTCATTAATGCAAATAAAATTAGTCCAAAAGCTATTATACTGATTCTAAACATAATATAATATCATAGACTCTCAAAGCTCACAAGTCAAATGTTAGATCCTTCATCCATATGTATCTTATACTTGTGCACTTGGACAAAGAAATCCATCACAATCTAAAATTACTTTAATTTAAAATAATTATAATTTAAATAATATTTATTTTTAAAAAACTGTTACGTACTCAAGATGTAGGAAAATTGATGTTTTTGGTCCCTGAACTTTTTATTTTGGCAAGTTAGGTCCCTAATATTTATTTTCAAATTTTTAGATCCCTTATCTTTTTTTGAGTAAATTATTTGGTCCCTCCATCCACCTGCAAACGACCAATGGTAGTTAACATTTATTTTGAGGGATAGTTTTGGAAGAGAAAAATTTAGGGACCAAACTTGCCAAACGAAAAATGTTTAGGGACCAAACTTACCAAACAAAAAAAGTTTAAGGACTAAATCTGCCAAATTATCTATATATATATATAATTTTTATTTTTCAAATTTTTCTAAATATATTTTAGGACAACCAAAAATAAGAAAGATGCCGCAATCTTTATTTTATTTTTTTATGAAATAATCTCAAACAATAGAATCATAATATGATCGTTTTGAAGTTCAAGTTATATTTTATCCCTTATATATTAAAATATTTTTATTTTAATTAAATGTCTATATTTGTATTTGAAAATATAAATTTTATTAATTCATATATCTCACCACTAATTCTTTAATTTAATAAAGATAATATAATAACTCTTATAGTAAAATACTTTCTTAAATTTATATATCCAGTAAAAATAACATATTTAAATTTTAACAAGATAAGTACAATACACACACACACACACACACACACACACACAAATGTTGATTTATTTAGCTATTTTTTATCTCTCTTCCCTACCAATTTCCCTTTTGAATTTCTTTTCCCTCCTCGATGGTCACGAAGCCACCTTCTTCGCCACAACCACCACCTTTTGACGGGGCCTGGGGAAGCGGTCTTTTGCTTCCCTCTTTAATGGCTCCAACGATCTTCTTCCTTCTATAGGTATTAAGCCTATTTCTCAGCATAAAAGAGAGTGTGCAATCTTCTTGACCGATTCAGAACTGGCTGCTTTAGCGAAGCCTTTTAAATTTGCTTCGATTGGCACATTTTCACGGGGGCGTCCTTATATAGAAGCTATTAGAAAAGAATTTCGAACAATTGGATTAAAGGGGGATGTTCAAATAGGATGGCTGGACCCCCAACATATTTTTATAAGACCTACACGAGATGAGGACTTTATCAGGTTGTGAATAAAGAATCTTTGGTTCCTCATAGGTTTCTGAATAAGGGTTCTTAAATGTACTCCAAAGTTTCGAGTAACTTTTGATCCCTCGGTAGTTCCTTTGTGGATCTCTTTTGAACATTTGCAATTGCATCTTTTCACCAAGCCTCTTATGTTCTCTATTACTTTAGCAGTTGGTCGTCCCCTTAAATTGGATGTCGTCACTACCCAGTTGTCTCACCCTAGTGTAGCTATGTTGAGTTGGACTTATCAAAGCCATTGCCAAAATGGATCTAGGTTCATTATGAGGAGGTTAGTTTTCACCAATCAGTCCACTATGAAAATTTGCCTTCCTATTCCAAAAGTTGTCATCGCAAATTGGTCTATCAGTCTTTGTAATTATTGTAATAAGATAATTGCAAAAGTTTTGGCAACGCAAATTGAAGCTTTGTTGCCTAAATTAATTTCATCCAATCAAGCTGGTTTTGTGCAAGGCAAGGATATTTCTGATAATATCTTGTTGGCTCAAGAACTAATGCATTCTATAGACAGAAAAACTAAGGGTTGCAATGTGGTTTTGAAGCTTGATATGATGAAAGTCTTTGATAGAGTTTCTTAGCCTTCTCTTTTTGGAAGTTATGGCTAAATTTGGATTTAGTCATCATGTTATTCATCTAGTGAGCAATTGTCTCTCGAATTGTTGGTTTTTAGTCTTAGTCAATAGCGAAAGCATAGGCCTTTTTAAATCTACTATAGGAGTCAGGCAAGGTGACCCTCTCTCGCCTACTTTGTTTATCTTAGCTCAAGAATTTCTCTCTCATTCTCTGGATGTAAAATTGGATGAGGGGATTTTTATTCCTTTCTCAGTACCTAGGAGGTCTTTTGCAGTGACTTATTTGAGATTTGTTGATAATATGGTGATATTCACAACTGGAGCTAAAAGATCACTTTAAGCTATTAAGGGTATTCTGACTAATTATCAGGAAATTTAGGGCCAACTCTTTAATGCATCTAAGAGCTCCTTTATTATCTCTTCGAAGGCTTCTGCTTGGAGGATTTGTTTTGTTGAGCATGAATTGGGTTTTAGTAGAAAAGCTCAGCCTTTAACTTATCTCGAGTGTCCTATTTTCAAGGTCGCTCTAAGAGGATCTTCTTTCAGAGCTTAATTGATAAGATTAAGAAGAGGATACAAGGCTGAAAGTTTAAAGCTCTGAGTCTGAAAGGGTGTCTGCAACTCATAAGGTCTATTCTCCTTTCTATTCCCTTACATATTACGCACATGTTAGCTCCTCCGAAGCCTATTTTTTTATGAACTTGAGAGAATATTTACATTGTTTCTTTTGGGTTACTCGAAATATGGAGAACAAAGCCATTGGAGAAGTTGGAAATCAGTCACTTATCCATGGGATTGAAGGGAAGAAAAACAGGGGAGCATGCTTCATGAGAAAAAAAAACAGAGAGAAAAAAAAACACAAGCTTTAATGGCCGCACGGAAGCATTAAGATCATACCTTTGCGTGCTTTAAACCTACTAGGTTGAGTAGGAGTGGATTGAACGACAGGAATAGCTTCTCCTTGCCCACTTGAAGAAGCTTCAGGTTGAAATCCCGCTAACCTCCTACTTCACCTTGTTTGCATGAATGCCAAGCTTTTCAGCTCTCAGAATATGCCATTGCCCAACTTCTTGTTGGTGAACACAAGAGTGAAGAAGGGCGGTCACTAATCTCCTTGGTTCTCTTACTATTGGTTAGCAAAGAAACAAGAACAAGAGGATAGAACAAAACTCACGAGAGAGAGAAAGCTGCGTGAACAGTGAGACCTTAGGGAGTACTTCGTGAGCTAGGGGAAAAAAAATTAGGGTTTTCTCTATACAAGAGTCTTCTTTATTGTTAGCCAAAACTAGGTCTCCAATTATCTGATAAATATATCCCCCGGGATATCATATTTCAAACACCCAGATGTTATCCAGAGAATAAGTTTGGCTTAACCCTAAACTCATCTGAACCGTATATGGAAAAAGCCCTACGGTCTAAACTATCGGGCAGAAATAATATTTATTATTTTTCTTGGACCCAAAAGGCCCAAAATAATAAACATTAATTATTTACTTTCTGGGCTTATATAAATAACCCAATAAATAATTAATGAGTCGAAATGAACCAAAATAATTAATCTTTAATTATTTATTTCTTGGGCTTCTATAAATAACCTAATAAATAATTAAGCATTAATTATTTTCTCTTAGTTTAAGCCTAGATTAATTTCCTAATTATTCAAACTAGACTTAGACCCTAAATAATTAATTAACCAATTAAACCAGATAATTAATTTCTCTCAACTCCTATTTTTTATTTTATTGATTTATTTATTTTATTCCAATCTAATAATAAATTAGACATCACGAATAAAATAAAATAAAATCATCTTGAATTGAGACCAATTCCTCAACCCAAAATTAATTAGGACTTACGGGCTATTCCGAGGACCAAAAAGACACATCGCATTAGTTGCTAAAATGACCAAAATACCCCTGCTATATAAATAGCTATATTTTGCATTTTAAATATTTCCTAATATCACCATAAGGAAATATTGACCCCAAGGACAATGCTGCATTAGCAAAGTCTCCGACCTATAAGTGAAACGACTAAAATACCCCTCTACACATCGTTGTACATTTAGAGGGGAAGAAGTGTACTAACACCCCTCTAAATGACATCTACCATCCTTAGGCTTCTAGTTCAATGATCTACAACTTCCTGGAGTGTTTCCGCTTTCCAAGGGAGCTACCATAAAGCAAACATCCGAGTCATGTTTCCCAGGGCCCTAGACATTTTAGACTATTTGGACAACCACAAGGGGCAATATAGTGTAGAAACTATCTTATACAAGTCTGTGTTAACTAACTAGTCACATATACCCAATACACAAATATATTAGTTCTACCATAGAACCTCAACTATAGCATATCAAAGCATATGCTTCCAGCTTCGTCAGACCACCAACTCATACTCAAGTCGTAGAGCATTAGTTCACATTGTAGCGGTAGTAGTCTAGGTTTCTATCATATAGTACTTTTAGAAACCACTACTACAGGTCCTGTCCTACGTATTCGAAATACGCTTATGTCATGAAGTGAGTAGACTACTCACTGGCTAAAGGTAAGTCATTCCCCATTTGGAATTCAAAACATAATAACCTAAACATGATGAGATTCTTATTCTCATCAATAGGTTAAGAACAAATGTTTATGTGTTAAATAACCCGTGATCCATACCTCACTGTGAAAGAACACCATTCACATGGATCACTTATTTAAACACAATGGGTTTGTTCCAAACGAAATTGTGCACAAACAAAAAATAAATTCACAAATAATTTCTGAAAATAAATTCTTTCATTAATAATATTCGATTTTACATCAGAAAGCTAGTCTAAGAGGGCACACAATCTAACAATCTCCCACTTGCACTCTAAGACTAGGTAAGTCCATAGGTGCCCACCCCTATGGCGTCTAAGTGTCTCTTGAAGACTCTTTCAGCCAAAGGCTTGGTGAATGGATCTGCTAAATTGTTTTCTGAGGCAATATGTTCCACCACGACTTCCCGTCTCTGGATGAAATCTTGGATCTGGTGGTACTTCCTCTTGATGTGTTTCCCCTTCTTGTGGTTCCGAGGTTCCTTGGATTGCGATACTGCTCCAGTGTTGTCGCAATACATTACAATTGTCCTGTCCATGTGTGGTACGACTCCAAGTTCTGAAAGGAACTTACGGAGCCAGACTGCTTCCTTGGACGTCTTCGAAGCTGCCACATACTCAGCTTCTATGGTTAAGTCAGCAATACAAGATTACTTGATACTCCTCCATGAAATTGCTCCTCCAGACAAGGTGAAGACATATCCACTAGTGGATTTCCTCTCATCCTTATCCGCCTGAAAGTCTGAGTCTATATATCCTGTAGGAACCAAATCATCAGCCCTGTAAACCAGTATATAATCTCTCGTTCCCTTGAGGTACTTGAGAATATACTTTACAACTTGCCAATGAACCTCCCCAGGGTTTGACTGATACCTGCTAACTAAGCCTACAGTAAAGCAGATATCTGGCCTAGTACACAGCATGGTGTACATGAGACTTCCCACAGCCGAAGCGCAGGGAATCCTACTCATTCTGTCCTTTTCTTCTTGAGACTTAAGACAGTCCCTCGAAGAAAATGATAACCCATGTCTGCAAGGGATTAGAGTTCCCTTGCATAAGTCCATGCTGTACTTGGCTAGCATCTTGTTAATGTATGTTGCTTGGGGATAATCCTAACATTCTCTACTTCCTATTTCTAAGAAGCCTAATCCCGAGAATATAGCTGGCTTCTCCCAAGTCCTTCATACTGAATTGACTAGATAGCCAAACCTTTGTAAACGACAATGTCCTTACATCATTTCCAATGAGTAGAATGTCATCCACATACAAGACAAGAAAAACCACATTAATGCCTTCAAGTTTCCTGTACACACATAGTTCATCTTCGTTTTGAATAAAACCATAAGACTTTACAGTCTCATCAAAACGAATGTTCCATACTCTCAATGCCTACTTAAGTCCATAAATAGACTTCTTAAACTTGCAAACCATATATTCCTGGCCTTCAGCAATAAAGTCTTCCAGTTGGGACATATAGATGTCTTCGCTAAGATGGCCATTTAAGAATGCCATCTTAACATCCATTTGCCATATCTCGTAGTTATAGTGACATGTATTGGCAAGGAGGATGCGGATGGATTTAAGCATGGCTACCGGGGAAAAGGTTTCCTCATAGTCGATTCCATCTTTCTGAGTATACCCTTTCGCCACATGCCTAACTTTGAAGGTTTCCACCTTCCCATCTGCTCCCCTCTTTCTCTTGTACACCCAATGGGTTTTATCCCTTCAGGTGAAGTTATAAGATCCCAAACCTAATTGAAGTACATAGACTCAATCTCGGCTTTCATTGCTTCATGCCATAGATTTGCATCAGCATCAGCAATAGCCTCCTCGTATCTAGTGGGGTCTTATTCCTGATGGTCAAAGACCAGCTCAAAGGCTTCTCCAGTCTATCTATTCGGAACCTTAGACACTCTCCCACTACGACGAGGCTCCATTTGTACAGGCTCTTGAGGCTGTGCCTCTTCTTATTTCTCAATCAGGTCAGAAGAAGTTGATTCCGTAGATAACTTCTCCTCAAGTTCCAACCTTGTTGAACCTTTAGTGGAAGTACTTTGATCATCTTCTAAGTTTCTAGCATTGGTACTGACTAGTACCTTCTGCTCCTTAGGATGATAAAAGTAACCTCCTTTTGTCCCTTTTGGATACCCAACAAAATAGCATAATTCTGATCTTGGTTCCAACTTATCTCCCTTGACCAGTACATAAGCTGGACAATTCCAAATCCTGAGATGATTCAGACTTAGCTTACACCCAGTCAACATCTTATAGCGAGTCCTAGGTACTGACTTGGAAGGCACCAAGTTCAGAACATATGCCGCTGTCTCCAGGGCATATCCCCAAAAGGACACTGGAAGAGTAGCATGAAACATCATGCTTCGGACCATTTCCATCAATGTCCTATTCCTTCGCTCAACTACTCCGTTCTGCTGGGGTGTTCCCAGTGCAGAGAGCTAGGATACTATCCCATGATGTACCATGTAGTCCTTGAGTTCACCTAGGAGGTACTCTTCACCAAGATCCGATCGTAAGGTTTTGATTAATTTACCTGTCTGACGCTCCACTTTAGCCTTAAACTCCTTGAATTTGTCAAAAGAGTCAGACTTGTGTCTCATCAGGTAAATATAAGCATACCTTGTACAATCATTTGTGAAAGTGATGAAGTACTCAAAACCTCCTCTAGTTGGTGTAGACAATGAACCACACACATCAGTGTGAACAAGACTCAACACCTCATTGGCTCTATCCGCCTTTGGTGTAAAAGACCTTTTGGTCATTTTTCCTATCAAGCAGGATTCACACTGAGGCCAACTTTCTAATCTCAATGAGCCCAAAGGCTCATCATGGATTAGCCTCTGAATTCTGGTTGAGTTAATATGACCCAACCTTAGATGCCAAAAGTATGAATCATTGACATTGGTCTTTCTCTTTTTAGTTAAAAGTTCAGACTGAGCGTTATTTGATTAGTTGTTAATAGGGTTTAAAAAGAACAGATTCCCATACATGTGCCCAGTACATAAAATTTCTCCATCTCTACTAATAGAAATACCAGAATGAAAAGATACAGAATATCCTTGATTTATTAGTTTTGCAACTGAAATCAAATTCTGGAGAAAACCAGGTACATATAAAATATCTTTTAAAACCATTATCTTATTACAATAAAAAATAAGATCCAACTCTCCCACTGCAAAGGTTCAGACTTGTGCTCCATTACCCACGCGTAGCCCATGTTTGCCCTTCTTGAGTCTTCTAATCTTTCTAAACCCCTACAAGGAGTTACAGATACGATCAGTGGCTCCTGAATCAACAATACAAGTGAAAGTTGATCCTACCATTGATATAGACTCTAGATAGAAAACATTACCTGTGGGGTTTTTCTTGGCTTGAAGATCTGGACACTCATTTTTCCAGTGTCCCTTCTTCCTACATTTGAAGCACTTGCCCTTTGGTTTATCCTTGGGCTGGGTCTTGGGCTAGGCTGCTGCGTTCCCCTTCTTCCTCTTGAACTTTCTGGGTTTAGGCCCAGTTCTTTAGAAAGAAGACTTAGCAATCATGGCCTTTGACTGTGGCTTCATGACCTTCTCCGCCATCTGGAGCTCCTTCATCAATTCAGTCAAACTCATGTTCAATTTGTTCATGTTATAGTTCAACTTGAACCGAGTAAAGAAACCTGGTAGAGATTCGAGAACCATATCCACTTGGCTCTTGGGATTAATGACAGCCCTTAAGATTTTTACCTCCTCGAAAGCAGCAATCATCTTGAGCATATGCTCTCGGACTGATGCTCCTTTAGCCATCTTAGTGTTTATTATAGTTCGAAGAGCCTCCTGCCTTGCGGGCCGACTCTTGTTTGCGAACATAGTAGCCACTGATTAATTGATGTCATATGCAGAAGCCATGTGCTCGTGTTTTGACTGGAGCACATTAGACATAGAGGCTAACATATAGCAAGGTGCCATTTCGTCAGCCTTCTTCCATACCTTCTCAGCCTCTCGCTCTTCAGCGGTGGAACCTTCCCCAATAACAAGGTAGGTCTCATAAAGGACATATTTATTCTCTTCGGCTGTGAGTATTATATCCAGGTTTCTCTTTCACTCCACATAGTTTGGACCCGTTAACTTATTCTCCCTGAGAATAACGGCCAATGGACTAAAAGAACCTCCCACCATTTCTGAAAATTGAAAAATAAAAGAAAGAATTTAATTTGTGAAAATAAAATAAAATTTGTGCACTGAAAATAATTTGGCTCTTAGGAAAACTGATATAGCTTTTTAGGAAGATTAATAGTTCCCTAAGCTAAGTGTATTAACCACCACAAATTAATTTCCCTTCTAGGTAATGGTCTAGAGGATAACTTCATCGAGAGGATGGCCGTTTTCTTTCATTTCCTATGGACATACCTCACACTATAACCTCCAACGTGGGCTGGCTGATCATAGTACGTGCCTCGGGTTATTAATTATATCCCTCCATTAGATCTAGATCCTTGTGAGAACCCCATCCTATACGGGTTCATTTACAGGGTGACGCGAGGGGACCCACGATCTCTAATGAGGATCGTGATGGAAGCCGTGGGGCCATTGGAACCCCTCTCCCACTTAGTCTTTTAAAATAAAGGTTTTCTGAAAAATATCCTTTGAAATTTCCATTAAGTTTTTCCTTAACTCAAAATAAAATATCTAAATCCACTAAAATCTCTATGTCAAGGTTTATATCCTTTGAGAGATTTTTTCATGAACTAATTTTATTTAAGTTAAAACTTAATGATTTTAAAAAAAATTTCAATTAAAACTTTCTAGAGACTTTGGTCTCAAGTTTATTTGACAAAACAATTTTTCCTAGTGCAAAATAAAACAAAATGGTTCTCAATTTTAATTTACAAAAATATCTAAATCCAATATATTTTCTATGTCAAGGATTAAATCCTTTGAGAAAATATCAAATGATTAATTTTTGTACAAATTAAAATAACCATTTAATTTTTTGAAAAAAAAATGTTTTTCTTGTCAAAAAAAGTTCCCAAAGACTTTGGTCTTTGAGAAAAAGCGCACATAGGTATACAAAAAAATAGCATGCTAGAAAACAGTAAACGTTTTCATGCTTTTCTATTTTTAAACCTAAGTGTCCAAATAATAGAATTAAACACATTAATTAATTAATTAATGGTCTTGTTTAATCATAAAATCCCTTACTAATATTTTTCATGCAAATATATTCCAAGAATATAAACTATTACAAAAATATTAACTTCGCCTGGTATGGGACCCAAAACGGAAAAAGGGAAAAAAATAAATAAATAAAATTGACTGGCGGTCCACTGCACCCGATGCACCGGATCCATGCCCAGCTGCACTGCGGTTCACTGCGGCCCCGGTGCACCGGTCGCACTGGATCAGATGTAGCCGCGACACGTAGAGCCAACCCGCGCCCGCTTCTCCTCAACTGCCGACCCACACAAGATCCGCGCTTGGACCCGTTTCTGCCTCCTCAGTGCACCACTAACCCGTGTGCAAAATTGAACTTCAATTGCAAACCAAATTTCAAATTGAATTCAGCTCAATTTTTATGCAATCTGGCTCGGCTCCAAGGCATGGAGGACACGGCTCCTCTCACAGAAATCTCGGCTCAGCTCGGCTTAGCTTAGCTTAGTGCGACCGGCGGCTTAGGAACAGCTCTCCTTCTTCGTTTTTTTTTCTTCTTCTGCGCGAAAATTGCAGAGCTTCTTCTGGTTCATCTTTTGCTTATTTCTTTGGCTTTTTTGGACATTTTTACTTACAAAAACTCATCCAAAACAAAAACACAACCGCCTATACCCATTTAAATTGGGTTTACACGATCAAAACATCAAAGCCAAAAATTTTTACAGAGAGTCCTATGCTTCACTGTGAAGCTTACAATCAAGCTATCCCATACCAAAACAGCAAAGGATCACAGGTTTAAGCACCAAACAATCATCTTCTCCATTTTTATTAACTACCATGCTCCCTAAGTTAATCAAAGAACCAGTGTCTCTAATACTACTTTGAAGGGAAGAAAAACAGGGGAGCATGCTTCACGGGAAAAAAACAAAGAGAAAAAAAAACACAAGCCTTAATGGTCGCACGGAAGCGTTAAGATCATACCTTTGCGTGCTTTAAACTTACTAGGTTGAGTAGGAGTGGATTGAATGACAGCAATAGTTTCGCCTTGCCCACTTGAAGAAGCTTCCAGTTGAAATCCCGCTAATCTCGTACTTCGCCTTGTTTGCATGAACGCCAAGCTTTTCAGCTCTCAGAATATGCCATTGCCCAACTTCTTGTTGGTGAACACAAGAGTGAAGAAGAGTGGTCTCTAATCTCCTTGGTTCTCTTGCTATTGGTTAGCAAAGAAATAAAAACAAGAGGATAGAACAAAACTCACGCGAGAGAGAAAGCTATGTGAACAGTGAGACCTCAGGGAGTACTTCATGAGCTAGAGAGAAAAGCTAGGGAAAAAAATTAGATTTTTCTCTATACAAGAGTCTTGTTTATTGTTAGCCAAAACTAGGTCTCCAATTATCCGATAAACATATCCCCCGAGATATCATATTTCAAACACCCGGATGTTATCCAGAGAATAAGTTTAGCTTAACCCTAAACTCATCTGAACCGTATTTGGAAAAAACCCTACGGTCCAAGCTACCGGGCCGAAATAATAGTTATTATTTTTCTTAGATCCAAAAGGCCCAAAATAATAAACATTAATTATTTATTTCCTGGGCTTATATAAATAATCCAATAAATAATTAGTGAGTCCAAATGAACCAAAATAATTAATCTTTAATTATTTATTTCTTGGGCTTATATAAATAACCCAATAAATAATTAAGCATTAATTATTTTCCCTTAGTTTAAGCCCAGGTTAATTTTCAAATTATTTAAAATGGATCTAGGCCTTGAATAATTAATTATCCAATTAAACCAGATAATTAATTTCTCTCAACTCCTATTTTTTATTTTATTTATATATTTATTTTATTCTAGTCTAATAATAAATTAAATATCCAGAATAAAATAAAATAAAATAAAATCCTCTTGAACCGAGACCAATTCCTCAACTCAAAATTAATTAGGACATACGGGCTATTCCGAGGATCAAAAAGACACATCGCCTTGGTTGCTAAAATGACCAAAATACCCCTGCTATATAAATAGCTGTATTTTGCATTTTAAATATTTTCTAATATCACCATAAGGAAATATTGACCCCAAGGACAATGCTGCATTAGCAAAGTCTCCGACCTACAGGTGAAATGACTAAAATACCCCTCTACACATCGCCGTACATTTAGAGAGGAAGAAGTGTACTAACACCCCTCTAAATGACCTCTACCATCCTTAGGCTTCTAGTCCAATGATCCATGACTTGCTGGAGTGTTTCCGCTTTCCAAGGGAGCTACCCTAAAGCAAACATCTGAGTCATGTTTCCCAGGGCCCTAGACATTTTAGACCATTCGAACAACCACAAGGGGCGATATGGTGTAGAAAATATCTTGTACAAGTCTGTCTTAACCAACTAGTCACATATACTCAATACACAAGTATATTAGTTCTACCACAGAACCTCAACTATAGCATATCAAAGCATATGCTTCCAGTTTCGTTAGACCACCAACTCATACTCAAGTCATAGAGCATTAGTCCACGCTGTAGCAGTAGTAGTCTAGGTTTCTATCATATAGTACTTTTAGAAACCACTATTACATGTCCTGTCCTACGTATTCGAAATACGCTTATATCATGAAGTGAATGGACTACTCACTGGCTAAAGGTAAGCCATTCCTCATTTGGAATTCAAAACATAATAACCTAAATATGATGAGATTTTCATTCTCATCAATAGGTTAAGAACAAATGTTTATGTGTTAAATAACCTGTGATCCATACCTCACTGTGAAAGAACACCATTTACATGGATCACTTATTTAAACATAATGGGTCTATTCTAAATGAAATTGTGTACAAACAAAAAATAAATTCACAAACAATTTCTGAAAATAAATTCTTTTATTAATAATATTCGATTTTACATCAGAAACCTAATCTAAGAGGGCATACAATCCAAAAGGGATGAGAATCGCTTAGATCTGAGAAACTTGGTGGATACTCATTAAGCTTTCTCTATGAAATTGTGGTGAAAGTTTAGATAAAAAAAATCGTTATGGGCGAATTTCATGTAGGCTAAGTATGTTCCACTGGGTCATCATATTTCTTAAGTGATTATGCCTCAAGCATGTTCACCGGTTTGGAGGCAACTGCTTAAGATTGCTTCAACGGCCACTCCTTACATATCATATAAATGTTATGATACAGAGAACACAGAGGTTTGAAATTCAGTTTGGTAGTTAAAGAAGAGGCTGTCGGATCGGGTTGTGAACCAACTCTAGATGGGTTTAATGAAACGGTGTCGTTTCTTGCTGTAAATTTTTTTAAAAAATGAGGAGAAGCAATAGTAAATTCCTAATGGTTAAAATAATTACTGTTCACATTCTTCTTCTTGGAATGGGGTAAAGCAAAGGTGAAATTGCAGAGCAAATTGAAGGTTCAAATTCCTGAACCGGAGGGTTTGGAGGAAGGGATGGCTATGATGATTTTATAGGAAGTATAAAGGTTTTGTTAAAGAATGAGGTAACATGGAGAGAAAAATTTACAGAAACTTCAAACATTCTGAAGAGTCTTCTTTATCCTTGTATTTCCTTCATCTGATCTTCTGTCTGTAATTCATCCAAATTTTGTAATTCTGAAATATATGTGTGTGTGTGTGTGTGTGTGTGTGTGTGTGTGTGTGTGTATATATATATATATATAATGATTTTTCAATGAATTCAACCTTTCTGAGCTTGGAATCTTATTGGAAGTTTGGTTAACTATTATATTCTGATAAGGATCATCACAATTTAGCATTAGAATAGTGACGAACCGGAGGAAGCATGCCTGCAACTCGTAATCAGGAAATGAGCGAAAGTGTCTAGAAAATGGAAGCAGACTTACAAGACTTGCAAATTCAGACGGAAAGCAATGTGAGAAGCTGTAATTCCTTAGACCAAACGGTTAAGGAACAAGGTAAGAGGCTTAACTCTATAGACAAAACCATTTCTGGAATACAGTATCAATTGGAAGGGAGTATGAAATAGACTGCATCTCTCTTTGCAATTGTGAATTCCTTAATGGCATCCATAGGAGATATTGCTAAGAAGTTAGATATATACCATGAAAAAAAGGGGTGAGGGTAGTGGGTCTGGTATGGAGAATCCTATGCAACAGACTTCTTTGAGTTTTGAGTCAGCTAGTTTGAGGTCTGGATTTGGTGGGAAAGAGGAGGGTAGGCAATCAGTTAAGCTACCTAAACTGGACTTCCCCATTTTTGAGGAGATCGGGCCAAGAGAATGGGTGTCAAAAGTTAGGAGATATTTCAAAATTCATCAAATTCCAAAAGAAAGGAAATTAGGCATTACTGAATTGTTCTTGAAGGGAAGGGCATTTATATAGTTTAGTGGATTCATGAAGATACATATGGGATATACTTGGGATCAAATAGTTGTAGCTTTACGTAAAAGATTTGGGGAAGGAGCTGATATTCAACTAATGGAGGAGTTCAGTAAAATAAGATAGCTGGGAATAGTCGAGGAATACTTAGACAAATTTGAGGAGTTGAGGGCTATTATGATGATGAATATGCCTACTGCAACTAAGGAATACTACGTATCTGTTTTTACTAGTGGGTTAAAAGAAGAATTGAAATCTATGGTCAAAATTTTTAGACCCCAACCATTAGATAAAGCCTGTGAGCAAGCCATTAACCTGCAAACCTCTCTTTTAGCCTTGAACAAGAACTCCAAACCATTTTCTAAAACCTACCAAAATAACTCCACCACAACCAAAACCTCTTTTGCTACCATCAAGACTTTCCCTACCCTAAACAAAACCAAAACCTACAACACGGAAACAACACCCTTTAAGAAGATTACCTCTGTAGAAATTCAGAGCAGAAGAGAAAAGGGTTTGTGCTTTAGGTGTGGTGACAAGTACACCCCTAAGCATATCTGTCCAAAAAAGCAGCTCAACTATATTTTGGTATATGAGCTTAGTGAAGATCAAGAGGAATTTATACTTCAAGAAGGGGAAAAAGTGAAAATGGAGGGTGAGGCTACTGCTAATGTAATAGAAGCTGGTGATGAAGTACAGCTTTCTATAAATGCCTTGACAGGTAATCTGAATTGTAGCACATTGAGGATTTAAGGTAAGATTAAAAAGAGAGAGATATCTATGCTGACACTGGTTGCAGCAGCAACTTCATAGACAAAAATCTAGTTGAGGAGTTGAAACTTAAAAAGGTTCCAACTAAACCTGTGATTGTCACTATAGCCGATGGGAACCCAATTTACACCAGAAGTTTATGCAGTAAGCTGAAATGGGAAATGGGTACAGAAGTGTTTGAACATGATATAAGGGTATTGAAGTTAGTGGGGAGTGATATGATCTCAGGGGTTGATTGGTTGAAGAGTTACAACCCTATGGTGTTTGACTTTGCGAAACTAAGCTTAATCTTTAACAAGGATGGAAAGAAAATTAAGTTGAGCGGCATCAATGATGTGCTTACTATCAAGATGGTGAAGGGGGAAACCTTACAAAAGTGGATTGAGAATGGCAAGAAAGTAATTACAGGGCAGTTATGTTCTATATTGGCTGAAAGGGAAGCTGAAGTAATTCCAGATGAAGTGACCGAATTTCTGCTACAAAATGCTGAGGTTTTTGAGAAGCCTCAAGGTCTGCCACCTATGAGGGAACATAAGCATCATATTCAACTAGCGAAGGAGGCTCAACCCTTTAAGATAAGACCATACAGATACCCTCATTACTAGAAAGTAGAAATTGAGAGAATGGTTACTGAAATGTTACAAGAAGGGATCATTCAGCCCAGCAACAACCCATATGGTTCACCAGTGCTACTGGTTAAGAAGAAAGATAGTACATGGCGATTTTGTGTTGATTATAGACAGTTGAACTCATTCACTGTCACAGATAAGTTCCCTATTCCCAAAATTGATGAATTATTGGATGAACTACATAGGGCTAAGTATTTTTCCAAAATTGATCTTAGATCTGGATATTTTCAGATTAGTGTGCATGAAGATGATATACAAAAAATTGCTTTTAGGAACCATAATAGCCATTATGAGTTTAAGGTTATGCCCTTTGGCCTTACAAATAGCACCTGCCACCTTTCAAGCCTTGATGAACAAAGTATTTGCTGGTTGTTTGAGGAAGTTTGTATTGGTATTTTTTGATGATATACTCATATATAGTCCTAATTTGTAGTCTCATGTTGATCATTTGGAAGTAGTATTTTCTTAACTTAAGAAACATAAAATCTATGCAAAAAGGAGTAAGTGTTCTTTTGCTCAAAGTAAAGTGGAATACTTGGGGCATATTATCAGCTTTGAAGGAGTGGCTACTGACCTTAGTAAAGTTAAAGACATGATGGAATGACCCTTGCCCAAATCAGTGAAACAACTAAGAGGATTTCTAGGATTAACAGGCTATTATAGAAAATTCATTAAGGGGTATGGAGTGATCAGTAAACATCTCTGTAAAATGCTACAAAAGGATAGTGGAGTGAGGAATCTATTGCTGCCTTTGAAACCTTGAAATCTGTTATGAGTAGTGCTCCTGTACTTGCCATGTCTAATTTCTCTAAACTTTTCACCTTAGAGACTAATGCTTGTGAGGTGGGAATAGGGGCTGTTTTGATGTAGGAAGGTAGACCTATTACTTATCTAAGCAAAGCTCTTGGAAGCAGGAGTATTGGCTTATCAGTATGTGAGAAGGAGTCAATAGCCCTAGCTGTTGCAGTTTCTAAGTGGAGACACTATCTTGAAGGTAATCATTTTATCATCAAAACTGACCATCAAAGCCTAAAATTCTTAATGGAGCAAAGAATTACAATAGTAGCACAACAGAAGTGGATGTCTAAATTCATGGGATTAGATTATGAAATTCAATATAAGAAAGGCAAGGAGAATAAAGTGGCCGATGCATTATCCAGGAAGGAAGAACTTGCAGAAATTTCCATTGTCGCTTCTTTATGGATCAAGGAAGTGATAGAAAGTTATGAAGGGGATGGGGTTGCAAAAGAGAACATAACAAAATGCTTGCTGGACCCTAGCAGTGCTGCTGAAATGCAGTATAGAAATGGTCTACTCTTGATGAAGGTAAAGCTGTACATTGGAGAAGAAAATGGAGCTAGACTTAAATTAGTGGAGGAACTCCATTTCACCCAACAAGGAGGGCACTCAGGTATTGAACCAAGTTTGTAAAAGGCTAAATCATTGTTTTATTGGCCTAACATGAAGCAGGTGATCAGAGAATTCATAGCTAAATGTGATATCTATCAAATGAGCAAGGTAGAAAAAGTTCCTTATCCCGGGTTGTTGCAGCCTCTTCCCATTCCTACTTAATCGTAGAGTCATATTACTATGGATTTCATTTTAGGATTACCTAAATCAAAAGGGAAGGATGTTATATTGGTGGTAGTAGATAGATTTTCCAAATATACTCATTTTGTAGCCTTGACTTATATCCCTTTAATGCTCAGAAAATTACATAAGTATTTTTGGAAAACATCTACAAATTGCATGGGCTGCCTAGTAGTATAGTTTCAGACAGAGACAAGGTGTTCACCAGTGTTTTTTGGAAGGAGATGTTTAAAGCATTGGGCACAAAATTAGACATGTCTACAGCCTACCATCCATAAATTGATGGCCAAACTGAGTGCGTAAATCAGTGTCTAGAAATGTTTTTGAGAAGTTTTGTATTTCATAAGCTTCAAAAATGGTGTGACTGGTTATCCCTAGCAGAATGGTGGTATAACACCACTTATCATACCGGCATTAACATGACTCCATTTGAAGCCCTTTATGTATATAAACCCCATTTGTTATCCCTGGGACCATACCAACTAGTAAGAAATGATATGGTGGAAGAATATTTGAAGGAAAGGAAGGTGATTGAAGCTACTCTTAAGGAAAATCTGTAGAGAGCTGCTTCAGGAATGCAGTATTTTGCCAATCAGAAAAGATTTGATAGGGTATTTGAAGTAGGAGATTGGGTGTACCTCAAATTACAGCCCTTCAAGCAGAGTTTAGTAGCTATTAGAAAAAATCTCAAGCTAGCTTCGAAGTTCTATGGACCATATCTCATCCTTGAAAAGGTAGGAAAGGTAGCTTACAAGTTGCAGTTGCCTTCACATTCTCAGATTCACCTTGTATTTCATGTGAGTTTGCTCAAAAAGAATGTGGGAGATGGAAGGGTCATTTGTCATAACTTACCAACCTTGGGTGAAGATGGACAGCTAAGATTGGAACCTGTGGCTGTCCTAGATCGCAGATTTGTTAAGAGAAGGAATAAAGCTATTGTTCAGTGGAACATTCAATGGTCCAACCTTCCCTTAGAAGAAGCTTCATAGGAGGATGCTGATTTCATTATGCAGCAGTTTCTTGATTTTCAGCTTTGAGGACAAGGTTTCTCTGAAGAAGGGAAAGGTGTTATGATACAGAGAACACAGAGGTTTGAAATTTAGTTTGGTAGTTAAAGAAGAGGCTGCCGGATCAGGTTGTGAACCAACTCCAAATGGGTTTAATGAAATGGTGCCGTTTCTTGCTGCAAATTGTTAAAAAAAATGAGAAGTAACGGTAAATTCCCAACGGTTAACATAATTACTGTTCATCTTCTTCTTCTTTGAGTGGGGTAAAAGCAGAGGTGAAATTGCAGAGGAAATTGAAGGTTCAGATTCTTGAACCGGAGGGTTTGGAGGAAGGGATAGCTATGATGATTTTCTAGGAAGTATAAAGGTTTCGTTAAAGAATGAGGTAGCATGGAGAGAAAAATCTGCAGAAACTTCTGACATTCTGAAGAGTCTTCTTTATCCTTGTATTTCCTTCATCTAATATCATCTTCTGTCTTTAATTCATCCAAATTCTGTAATTCTGAAATATATATATGATGATTTTTCAATGAATTCAACCTTTCTGAGCTTGGAATCTCATTGGAAGTTTGGTTAACTATTATATTCTGATAAGGATCATCACAATAAACTAGTAAAAGGCTTTTGTTCTTTTTGGAATGATCAATAGAAGAATTGGGGCCGCTATGTGCTATTAATTCTTCCATCTCCTGTCCTGAATTGAAAGTTAGAGATTGTCTATCTAATGGATTTTGGGATATCTATCAGATACTATCTATAATTGATGATGATGTTACCTTTCATATCTTTACCTCTTTTCCACCACTACAACTCTTAGATGAAGTTGATGTTATGATTTGGTGACCTTCATTGACTGGAAACCTCACAATGGGATTAGCTTGGAAAAGTATTCAGCCTGCAAAAGCTTCTTCTGGATTTTTGAGGGATGTCAAAGCTCTTGGGGTCCAGCCAATAGTTCGAATGTTTTTATAGAGGTTGCGTAATGTCATTTTGTCGCTGGATGGTGTTTTGCAGCGTATTGGTTTTCAGATTTACTCTCAATGCAGTTTTTGTGATTGGGCTATTGAAAATTTTTGTCATCTCTTCCTTCATTCTCCTATGGTTTGGGATATTTAGGTTAGAGCTGCTAAAATTCTTGGAATCTTTAGTGGTTCTTTGGTCTCCATGCAGTTTGATTAGTTTTTTTCTTATTGGTTGTTCTCTCCTACTCATGCTTGGGCTTTTTCGAGAGTTTTTTTTTTTTTTTTTTTTTTGCTGGAACTCTCTGGGAAATATGGAAATATAGGTGTTTGGTTAGATTTGACGGAGTTGGTGTTTTTGCTGTGGTTTTGTGCCGAAAACTTCAGGAATTTATTTAGTACACTACTTTGGTTTTCCATATTGATAGAATATCAGGGATTTCTCATCACTTCCCTGTTAGATTTTGTTCTTGTAAGCATACTACTACTATTCCAGTTGTTTGGGAAAAAGGAAATGTTGAAGATTTGATTTTGAATATTGATGGAGCTTCCAAGGGCAATCCTGGGATTTTTGGCTCAGGGGGTATCTAGCACAATTGGGAAGGAGAATTCGTATGGGGTTTCTCTAAATTCATAGGCTTTGCAGGTCACTTTTATGCTGAGGTCTATGCTACTATAGATGGTCTTAAATTATGCTTGACAAAAGGATTCAAGAGGCTGCAAGTACGTACTGATAATTAGATGTTGGTCCATTATATGACCACCCCTTCTTTGCATGTTCCTTGGAGATTATTTGATTTATTCAGGTTGCTTCGATATTTGACTTTGTGTTTTGAAGATATTACCTTTTCTCATGCCTATCGTGAATCGAATTGTCCTGCTAATGGCCTTGCTAATTTGACATGCGCTTCTAAATGTACTCGTTTCTTTAGCACTCTCCCTAAAGCCACTCAGGGAGTATGTAATTTAGACTTTATGTAGACACCTTATTTGAGACTACGTTGCATTCATATTGCCAAGAGATAAGGTTTTATGTCCCCCTTTTTGTATATTTTTATTTAATTTTTATAATAAATAGGTAGGGGTCTGCCAAAAATCCCACCATTTAAAGTGGCTTTTGAGGGGAAAAAAAATCAAGATGAGTACAAAAGGATCATCCTTTTCAACTTAACTCAAAATTCCCTAAAAGGGAAAGTGAGGTAAAGGGAGGAGATCTTTATCTTCACAACTTTATCTTGCAAGTTTTACAGATGAAAAGATGACGAAATAACTTGTTTCTTTACACAATTATCAAAATTTCACCACATGTGCCTCATATTATGGTGTATTTTTCATCTTTTTCTATCCCAAAGTATTAATTCTTTCCATAAAAAGAACATTTTTTTTCCGTAATTTGTAGCATACTTAAGAAGTTAGTAATTTAACTATACATTCCCTTCATACAAAAATAAAGGTTCACTTCTTTATTTTCAATATATTAAAAAATCATGTTCATTATTTGTAGCACAACTCAGAAGTTAGTTAATTTAGAATATTTTTTTTCTTAAAAGAAGAAAGAAAAAATATTACTTGTCTATTGCACATATGAGTGACCTGGAATAGTGGTCTATGTGAAACCCCAGTTGAAACCAACCTTAGAGTAAGGGGGTTGGGATGCATATCATATTTTCTTGCATGCATAATTATATTTTTATATAGTTTTATGTGCTTTAGATATGTGATTTATAGCTTAGAAGGCTTAATTGTGTGTATTGAATAAGAAGGGTAAAATGGTAATTTTTGCTTGAAGTGGAAATAGGGAGATAGCTTGATGATTAAATAGGAAAAATATTTGGGAGAGAAAACAAGAATAAGAGTTGTTGTGATTTAGTGGTTGAGCTTTGAGATTAATTCTTGAGGTTTTGAGTTCAAATTCCATCATTGGAGTTTTAGCAAGATTAAATTATATTTTTGGTTAGGTAGGCTATATTTCGGTCCTTGCATGAGTTAGGGAAGAGTAGGAGTGTTGTCCTAGGGGAGACATGATAGGAAAGTCTTAATCCTACTCTTGTGCCCTACAAAAATTTCTAAGGGATTCATACCCTTTTTGATCTAGCTTTCCTTAAATTCTTAATCAATTAAGTTGATTAATTTGTCTAAGCCATTTTGTTTTCAGAAAATTCCAGCAAGGTTCTGTGAAATTTAGGTTTCGAAAATGGCTATGAATGAGTTATCTTGTAGCCGAATATGGGGAGGAGTTTTGAAAGGTTCCCAAGTGAATTAATCTCCATGGTTGAACCGTCAAAAACTCCAACCTAGCCGTGTTCATTGTCTTCATGTTATAAACTGAAAATTTTCCAGCTTCTTGTTCAGTCCAAGTGTCGAAAATTTCTGCCATCTTTTTCTCCCAAATGCTGCCAGAAAAATGGCCATTTCACTTAGCTTGAAGACTGAAAATTTCAACTCAAAACCGGACTGCTAAAGGCTGTTGTAACCAAGGAAATTTCTTGGGCAGTTTTGTAGCTTGGAGAGCCTAAAAACCAAGCTATTTCTTCTAGCTTTTCAACCAACAATACAACCTTATTTTTCCTCCATAAAGAAGGCTGGAAACCAGCCATCAAGGACCCTCCAATGGCCCTTCAAACCTTCTGCAAGCTGACTGAAATATGGTAGAAACATCTACCCAAAAATTCCAACCAGCTTGCGAAAATCCTAAACAGAAATTCCAGCTTATTTCTTCTTCAGCCTTGTCCGAAACCTTCACCATTTTTCTATACAAACTTCCCTTGAACAGCCATGAACTGAGCTTCATCATCTTCCCCAGCATTCTGTTCAAAAACCAATCCATGGCTACTCCTAAAATATCTCCATCAATCACTCCAATCAAGCCATTGATTGAAGACTAAAATTCTAGAAAACATATTCAGGAAACTACCATAAATCATCCCTCAAACAATCAGAAATCCCTTCACCATTATACACCATATTTTCGGCCACCATTAAACTCCTTGAAACTGTTGGATCGATCAATTAATGGATATAATTATTGACTCCAGTAATTGCGATTAGACTAAGAGTGCAGTTACGTTCTTTTAGTGGAGTGGAACGTAATTAATAAATTATTTTTATTGACAAAATAATTTATTGGAGCTTAGTCTAATTGTATCCGGTTAGGTCCCTTCAGTGGCTCCTAATTATGGGACAATAATAACTTATAAATTATAATTTTTTTATAATTTATTAATAAAAATTGCAGGAAATAAAAAAAAATTTGTATTTTAGATGGAATAGGATAAGTGAAAATAGTTGTATTCAACTATACTTTTCTTATTCTATCAAAATTCGTATTATGAGATAGAGCCCAATATACATATTGGGATATAACTCTATTTCAGAGATACGTGAGAAACATCGTTGTTGTTCTCTGAGGTTTTTCTCTCAGTTTTTGTGTGACTCCACCCTCAACAAAGAGAGAAACAAAATACGATTAGCAATTTTCTGGTCCAAGAAGATTACATTGAAGAAGACTTGGGGGTCTGGAGCATTACCAGAAGGCCAAAGACTTCAAGAATCGTATTGGTGGAGACGATATCTACAAATGTATGATTCGTTTCACGTATTCTCGAGATTTAATCTGGTTGGCACATAAGCATATCGATCCTATTAACTAACAATTGGTATCAGAGCTAGGTTTTGATATGTGTTTATGTGTTAAGATTAAATCTTTTATGCATATATTTAGTTGAGCGGTGTATGAATAATGCATTTATGTTCATGGTGAATGATTTGATTAATTCTATTTAAAATAATTTTATGGCTATAGTTTTTGATTCGGTGAATATGTATAAGTATTATCGAGTCTTGTAACAAAAGGGGTGGATTACGTCTCCATGTTTCCCTTTTGATTTTTCTTTTGATTTATTTTATTTTTATGTTATTAAAAAAATTTTAAAAAAAATTGTACTGAAGCTCGCGGACGAAGAAGACGCATGAGCAATTGGTGGAGCAGAGGAATTACAATTTCGTCAAATTGTGCGCTGACCTGGAAAAATGCTGGGGTCACTGGCATTGTTGCTGGGCTGACCCATTTGGGTCAGCAGAGCCAGCGCATAGCAAGACCAGGCCGGCCCAATGTAGTAGCCAGGAACAGCAGCCCAGTGCAGCGGCCCAGATCTGTGACAGACTGGGCTACGCAGACAAGGCCAGCATAGGCTGGCTGCTGCGGCTTGGGCCCAGTGACTGGGCTAGCCTGCGCAGCCCAGCTGAAAGCCTTATCTCCCTTTAATCAAAAGAAAAAGGAAGCAATTGGCAGAAGTGTGATTTGATCCCAGGACCAGCAATATGAAAGTGTGGCAACCAACCACTGCACCAACAACAAGCTTGTGATATTAAGTTGCGCCATTTAATTGATATTGCAGAAAATTGAAGAATTAGCTATATTGTTAGCTAATTATTATTTTCAATTGTAATTTTTCAATTTTATTTGCGAGTCTAGGTTGGCAATAAAATTATTTTTATTTTATAGTTTTTACTATATAATTTTGATTGAATTATGTATCATTCATGTTAACATGCCATATAGTTTGCATTAACACCGCTCTAAGTACTATTTAGTTATGCATAAATAAATTAATATTTTTATTAATTTATTAAAAAAAATTAAGTGTGAAATGGTTAATTTTAATTAACCTTTGGCCTTCCCTATTAGCCCATTAGTAAAATTAACGTTTGTTTCGTGCCATTTTAAATGGTCTCCCTATAGGAAGGCTACGTTTTATTGGTTACTAGATTGGGTATCAAAATTTTAATTATTTTTTTAAGTTTAATTCATTCATAATTACCCTATACGTGATGTGATTGGATTGGAAATTTTTTTAAATAAAATAAATTTTGAATATAGGGGTTACACTTAAATCAAAGACATTATAGGGACTTCCTATAAAATATCCAAATAATGTCTATGATGGCCAAAATAATAATAACACTAAAATTAATATTGCGTTTAGATGCAAGATATATTAATTTTGGTGGGATGATCCAGGCCTAACTATAAGTTATATTGTTATCTCCTATAGAGGTGCATATTACTTTGGGGTTTTAGGTTGTGGATTTTGACTTAACTATAAGTTATATTGTTATCTCCTATAGAGGTACATGTTACTGTAGAGTTTTAGGTTGGCATATTTTGATAGTAGTTTCTATTACTACTTAAAATATTATCATATTAATTATGCATCATACCATTTTATATTGATCATGCATCATGATATGATAAATGGCTCATATGTTTTATTTTATTTAATTTCAGAAAAATGACTTCCAACACTTTATCCCCAAATTTTAACAAAGAACCAACTGGTTGGAGAAAATTTTATTGATTGGAAAAAGAACCTCATAATTGTACTCACTGCTGAGAAGCTCAAATATGTGCTAACTGAACCGTGTCCTGCTAAGCCTACTGAACAGTCCACGCGCGAACAAAAGGAGGCTTATGATAAGTGGTTGAGTTCTGATGAGATGGCTCGCTGCTACATTTTGGGATCTGTCTCAAATGTGTTGCAGCAGAAACATGAGAACATGACAACTGCTACAGACATCATGAGAAGCCTCCAGCAAATGTTCGAGCATAAAGGACGTCAGGCCCGTCAAGCAGCAATGAGGCGCATAATGAATATGCGCATGAAACTTGGAACGCCCGTGAGAGATCATATGTTAGAATTGATCACTCAGTTTAACGTGACAGAGGTCTTAGGGGCTAAAATTAAACCTGAGACTCAGGTTGACATGGCTCTAGAAACTCTTCCAGATATGTTTTCATAGTTCAAAGTTAATTATAATATGAACAAGATGGAGATGTCTCTTACAGAGTTAATGAAGGAGCTTGAGAGCGCCGATGCAACCCTAAAAGTGAGAAGTGGCAACGCTCTTGTTCTATCTCATGCTGGATCTTCCTCTTCCAAGCCTAAGGGCAAATGAGGAAATAAGAGGAAGCAGAATAATAATAAAGGGCCTAAACAGCAGGTTAAGAAAGCAAGAGTGGATGAAAAGCCTAAAGGCAAATGTTTCCACTGCAAGCAGAAGGGACATTGGAAGTCACAGTGCCCAGATTACTTAGCTAAACGCAAGTAAGGTACTGGTAAGTTATCCTACATTGAAAATTGTTTAGTGGTTGATTCTACAAATACTTGGATAGTAGATTCTGGAGCCACCAACCATGTTTGTAATTCATTGCAGGGGTTCCAAGTAACCAGACATCTCAATGAAGGAGAGCATACTCTAAGGGTTGGCACAGGATCAGTGATATCTGCAAGAGCTATTGGAGATGTTTATCTTTATTTTGATAATAAACATTTGGTTTTGAAAGATTGTTATTATGTTCCCGACATTTATCGAAATTTGATTTCGGTTTCTGTGTTATTCAAACAAAAATATTCTGTTAAATTTTATAAATTTTCAGTAGAGATATTTTTGAATAACTCTTTGATATGTCGTGGAAATTTAAATAATGATCTGTATGTTTTGAAACCTACCAACAGTTCATTATATCATACTAAAACTAATAAACGCATTAAGTTATCTCCTACTAATGAGACTCTCCTATGGCATCTTAGACTTGGTCACATTAATCTAAATAGGATTCAAAGACTTATAAAAGAAGGTCCTTTAAGTGACTTAAAGGTGGAACCTCTTTAAGTTTGCGAATCTTGTTTGGAAAGTAAAATGACCAAAAGATCATTTCCTTCCAAAGGAAATAGAGTAAAGAAAGTCTTAGAATTAGTGCTCTCTGATGTATGTGGACCAATTAGTGTTCAAGCTAGAGGTGGGTATGCGTATTTCATTACTTTTATGGATGATTACTCAAGATATGGATATGTTTACCTAATGACTCATAAGTCTGATGCCTTAGAAAAATTCAAAGAATTTAAGGCTGAGACTGAGAAGCAGTTAGGAAAGAACATTAAGACACTTCGATCAGATCGAGGTGGAGAATATCTATCTCATGACTTTAGATCTTACTTATCAGAAAATGGGATTTTATCTCAACTAAGTGCACATGGCACTCCTCAACAGAATGGAGTGGCAGAAAGGAGAAACAAGACCTTGTTAGACATGGTCAGAACAATGCTAAGCTTCTCTACACTCAGTACATCCTTTTGGGGGTATGCTATACAAACTGCAACATACATATTGAATATGGTTCCATCAAAGTCTATCCCTAAGACTCTATTGGAATTGTGGAATGGGCAGAAGCCTAATTTGACACACATCCAGATTTGGGGTTGTCCTGCATATGTGCTAAAGGGAAATATGGATAAAATGGAATCACGATCAAATTTATGTCTATTTGTTGGATATCCAAAAGGAACAAGGGGATACTACTTCTATAGTCCTCAAGATAAGAAAATATTTGTAAACACAAATGCAATTTTCTTAGAGGACAAGTATATAGAAGGACGAAGATCTAAGAGTAGGGTTATTTTGGAAGAAACCAATGGAGATAATCCCAAGCAAATGGTTACTGAGACCCATACTCAAGATTCACGTGGAGGATTCGTATCTATGACACTTAACATGCCAGATTCCAGTGGGAGAGAAATAGATGTTACACCTTCTATACCCACTGGCTCTTCGAGACATAGAGTGGAAGAATCTCCTACCCCTGTTCAAAATCCAGTCGTTGAGGAATCAGCAGATCTAATTCCAGTCAACGAGGAGGAGGAAAGTCCAATCATCCAGGAACCTCCACAGCTGAGACGTAGTGGGAGAGTCATTCGACGTCCCTCTAGATACTTACTCTATGGAGAAGCTTTTCAAGCAGTCTCTTTTGAGGAAGAAGAGGATCCCGCCACATATAAAGAAGCTGTAGAGGACATAGACGCAGACCATTGGAAGAGTGCAATGGATTCAGAAATGAATTCCATGCACACTAACTCCGTCTAGGAACTTGTGGACCTGCCTAATGGGGTAAAACCTATTGGATGCAAATGGGTCTACAAAAGAAAGAGAGGAGTAGACGGGAAAGTGGAAACTTTCAAAGCTAGATTGGTTGCTAAGGGTTATACCCAATGAGAAGGTATTGACTATGAGGAAACCTTCTCGCCTGTGGCCATGCTAAAGTCTATAAAAATCCTCCTATCCATTGCAGCTCCCTTCGACTATGAAGTATGGCAAATGGACGTCAAGACAGCTTTCCTTAATAGAAATCTTGACGAATGTATCTACATGGTACAACCAGATGGTTTTATCCAAGAAGGTCAAGAACAAAAAGTTTGTAAGCTGAATAGGTCCATATATGGGCTTAAACAAGTGTTTAGATCTTGGAATATCAGGTTTGATCAAGCAATTAAAACTTATGATTTTGATCAACATCCTGATGAACCTTGTGTCTATAAGAGAATTATAGATGGTAAGGTGATTTTTCTCATACTGTATGTTGATGACATCCTTCTCATTGGAAATGATGTAAGAATATTAACATTGGTGAAAAGTTGGTTGGGTAAATAGTTTGATCTAAAGGACTTGGGAGAAGCAAGATATGTTCTGGGCATTCAGATCCTTCGGGATAGAAAGAACAAACAGATAGCTTTATCTCAAGCTTCATATATTGACAAAATACTGACGAGATTTTCTATGCAAAATTCCAAGAAAGGTCAATTGCCTTTCAGACATGGAATTCAGTTATCTCAGAAGCATAGTCTTAAAACTCCTAATGAAGTTGAATACATGAAACGAGTTCCTTATACATCAGCTGTAGGAAGTCTCATGTATGCTATGCTTTGTACTCGTCCAGATATTTGTCATGCTGTTGGGATGGTTAGTAGATATCAGTCAAACCCAGGACCAGAGTACTGGACAACAGTCAAGCATATATTCAAGTATCTTTGCAGAACTCGAGGATATATACTAGTTTACTCAGCTCCAGAATTGGTACTTATAGGTTACACTGATTCTGATTTTCAAGCTGATAGAGATCTTCGCAAGTCCACCTCGGGCTCTGTTTTCACCTTAGGTGGTGGTGCAGTTATGTGGAGAAGCATCAGACAATCTTGTATTGCTGACTCTACAATGGAAGCTGAATATGTGGCAACTTGTGAAGTAGCTAAAGAGGCAGTATGGTTGAAGAAGTTCTTAATAGAACTTGAAGTGGTTCCTTCTGCATCTCATGCCATTAGTTTGTACTGTGACAACAGTGGTGCAGTGGCAAATGCAAAAGAACCATGCAGCCATCAGCGTGGTAAACACATTGAACGTAAATATCACCTACTTAGGGAGATTGTTCAACGTGGAGATGTAGAAGTGTGCTAGATTTCTTCTGCTGAAAATCTTGCTAATCCTTTTACTAAAAGTTTACCTGTAAATGTTTTTGGAAGTCACATAGAAAGTATGAGTATTTTTAACTTGTCCCATTTACTCTAGAACAAGTGGGAGAATTTTTGTTAGATATGCCCATCGAGTAAATACAATGTTTATGTTTTTTTGAAATTAAATAAAGTATGTCTTTATATATTTATATGTATGAATTTTGTATGAGCCTGTTTTGTCCACGAATTATTTAGATATTATAAATCAAGTGTTTATTTGTTAAACATAGAAAGACTTGATTTATAATTTAATTCGAAATACATTATCCGCGATCTAAAATAAATTTGGGTAATTTATTTTGGAGGATCGTCTTAATTTTATTGAAGTTTGTATTTGACTTTGGTAATAAAATTAAAGATATATTTTGATATATTGGATGGACCATCAATATTTTATTTGTGGAATAGACCATACAAATAAAATATTAAAAGATTGTCGTACATAATACCTTAATCCTGAGCAAACAATTATTTATATTTACTAACTTGAAGTTCCTTGAGTTGCTAAAGAGTGAGATTAACTTAATAATCAATATCTCGGCATCTTGGGAATTAAAGTGAAATAAATATGAAATAATTATTATGCAATATGGAATCCCTCACCTTTAATAGGCAAGATCATTTTCTCATGAGTTCTTCTAAGGGACAGTTAAATCTGAGCTCAGTAATTCAATAGTGTCTATTGAATTCAATTTGTAAGTGTGAAATGGTCACATGGTACTGTCAAATTGAAGATGAGATTTGAGGATTTGAATGAGGGGCACTGTGGTCATACTGCCTCATTCAAAGTATTATATTGATCGATGGGGGTAATTTGTTGGATCGATCAATTAATGGATATAATTATTGACTCCAGTAATTGCGATTAGACTAAGAGTGCAGTTACGTTCTTTTAGTGGAGTAGAACGTAATTAATAAATTATTTTTATTGACAAAATAATTTACTGGAGCTTAGTCTAATTGTATCCGGTCAGGTCCCTTCAGTGGCTCCTAATTATGGGACAATAATAAATTATAATTTATAATTTATTTATAATTTATTAATGAAAATTGCAGGAAATAAAAAAAATCGTATTTTAGATGGAATAGGAAAAGTGGAAATAGTTGTATTCAACTATACTTTTCTATTCTATCAGAATTCGTATTATGAGATAAAGCCCAATATACATATTGGGATATAACTCTATTTCAGAGATACGTGAGAAACATCGTTGTTGTTCTCTGAGGTTTTTCTCTCAGTTTTTGTGTGAGTCCATCCTCAACAAAGAGAGAAACAAAATACGATTAGCAATTTTCTGGTCCAAAGAGATTACATTGAAGAAGACTTGGGGGTCTGGAGCATTACCAGAAGGCCAAAGACTTCAAGAATCGTATTGGTGAAGACGATATTTACAAAAGTATGATTCGTTTCACGTATTCTCGAGATTTAATTTGGTTGGCATATAAGCATATCAATCCTATTAACTAATACAAACAGCTTTCATTCCAGCAAAAACCCTAGCCAACCAGCCGGCAATTACAGTTTCCAAAAGCTCTCCATTGACCAAGATCTTCTTACTATATTTTGTTTCTAAAATTGATTCCCTAAAATATTCTTTTTGGATTTCAAACAACCAGCTTTCCTTTTTCTCTCAAATCTAAAAATCCTATTGCCAAAAACCCTACAAACAATTCAGCCACTCCTTCCCACAGAATTTCGGCCAGCTTCAACCAAATTCTCTCCATTCTTTTCAACCTTCAAGAACACCAAGAACACCTACTACCCTCCTCATGCCTAAGACCACTCCAATCTTCTCCAAAAACTCCAGATTACACCTGCTCAACCCCTTGAATCCACTTCTGCAATTTTTAACATCAAATACCGAAATTAAAGTCTCTCTTTTGGATAAAAAATCAGTATTTTCGTGAAGGCTCGAGAACACCTTCGAGGTAAGCATGATCAATCGCCTCCATCTTCAGTACTCGGTCGAATATAGCCTTGCCTCACCAAATCTTCCAGTTGCTCCTTTAATTCCTTTAGTTCCATCGGTGCCATTCGGTATAGGGTACTTGACACGGGTTCTGCTCAAGGAATCCGATCTATGGTAAACTCGACTTCCCGTTCAGGGGGTAGAGTAGTGAGCTCAGTGAGGAAAACATCTAGAAAGTCTTTTACTACCTCCGTACTCTCCAAGGTACACTAATCCTTGGGTTTCTTCAGAAGATACACCTGATATCTCGCATATCCTCTCTTAAGCAACCTTTGAGCTTTAGTACCAGCAATCAAGAATTTTAGTTCCTTTGCCCACTTACCGTCAAATTAAATCACATCTCGTCCAGGTCTCACAAATTGCACCGTCTTGACCTTGCAGTCAACAGGAGCTCCGTGCTTCGACAACCAATCCATGCCCAAGATCAGGTCATAATCATCAATGGGCAAAATTATAAGATCCATTTCCAGAATCTCTTTCCCTACCTTAACTTCACAGCTTTCTATTAATATAGCTGCTTCTACTACTTTTCCCAAGGGTGAGCTTACTATTAAGGTACAAGGCAATTCCTTTCCAACCCAACCCAAATGCGAGGCACATACTTTACACACATAAGAGTGTGTGGATCCAGGATCTATCAAAACATTAACAAGACGTCCTTGGATAGAAAGGTTACCTTCAATCACTACTGCATCTGCTCCAACTTCTGCTCGTTTCAGGGCAAAGACCTTAGCTTTCACTTGGGGTTCCTGACCTCCCACTCTAGTTGTTCCAATAGCAGCACCTCGGTTGACTCCAACTGGCTGAGTAGGGGCCGCCTGCTCAATCCTTAGAGGTTTAGGGCAGACGTTTCTTAGATGGCCTGGGTCTCCACAGTTGAAGCACCTCTTTACTCTCCCATTGGTCCAACAATTCTTCTCGGTGTGGCCATGTTTCCATAGAGTCGGCAATTGAGGTTACTTTGCATCGGTCCGGTCATAGGCACTCTAGGTTGCTTTTCCCAGTTTCCCCACTGCATAGGGCCAACAGGTCGCTTGTTACTTGGAGGCCTCATTGGTGGACGAGTCGGTTGGAAAGGCCTGCTCACCAGTCGGTACCAATCTTCATTCTCCGTCCGGGATGCTGCGACAACGGCGGCAGTGTATGACGTTGGCAGCGATGGAGCCAATACCTTCCTCAGATCTGGCCTCAACCACTTCACAAACTATTGAGTTCGCTTCTGTTCCGTGTCGACCAAACATTTGCAGTACTTGAAAAATTGCGTAAATCAGGCTGCATACTGAGCAACTGTCATGCTTCCTTGCTTAAGGGTTTGGAAGTCATCCTCCCTCTTCTCAACTACCCACTAGGGAATGTACTCAGCACGAAAATCTTCAATAAAATTATCCCTTGTCCATCCCTGCTCTTCTCTTTCCCAGTCACTCTATATTCGTTGCCACCATACTTGCGATGGTCCCCTAAATTGAAAAATAGCAAACTTCACCATCCTCTCTTCCGTGTATTGCAGGGTAGCAAAGATATCCTCTATCTATTCGATCCATTATTCTGCCCTCCCATCCTGCTGCACCTACCCCTGAAATGTGGGAGGTTGGAATTTCATAAAACATTCTAGGGCCTCATCCTCTCCCTACGGTGATCTCTTGGCCACCTTGTCCACTCTCTCAATTAAATTCTTAAGGATCGAAGCCATCTTGTCAAAAGCCTGTCCAATAGTTACGTCCCGAGGTCTCCCAGAAGATAATTCCTACACCTGCTGCAAGTGTTCCTCCACGTCGGGTGTGGAACGATACACCTGCTCAAATTCTAGTTTTAAAGACTCACTTTCCTGAACGGTTCTGCTATGGACAACAGTCCTACGTCTTGGTGCCATCCTTGATCACATTCACTCAAAGTCAGACAGTAACCAAGGGGAAAAGTATGCTCAGGTACATGATCAGATAATAATAATGATATCTACTTATTTCAAAAGAAAATTTGATGATATTATTTTGGAAAAAAACTAAGTAATGAATAAAACTCATGCTTTTCATAAAAATCATACTTTCGTAAAGAAGGGGTTATCACATGCGATACTTTTTTATTCAGTAAAATAATTAAACCCTACAAGCTACATGCTTCTTCGAAAAAATAAATGAACAAGAGAATGTAAATCCCAAAAGAGAGAGAGTAAATGCTGCTAGTCTTCTATACTCTACTCGTCTCTAGAGTCAACAGAGGCATCCGGATCAACAGAGGTTAGTTCCACGAGCCACCCCATAGAGCTATCGGGTTTCCCCACATAATCCCTCGCAAAACCAATCGAATCAGCACTCTCACTTAGCTGACCTAAATCAACCTCATTGTCCCTCTTAGTTCTCATAGCAATCTCATAAAGCTCATCCAAAGATAATTTAATCATACCCTTAGGTGCAGGCCTCCCATCCTCTGAGTCGTATAGGTCAAACAATCCCTCTCTCATTAACTTAGCATCTATCCCCAGTCCATATCGAAGTTCGCTCCTCTTAGGGCCCTCTCCTAACTTCCATTTTCCTTTATCTTCCATCCCTAAAGCGGGCTGCCTAAGTTCCCTCACTACCGGGGTAACTCCGTCCCTCAACCTATGTCCCTCATCACTGGACTTCTTGAGGTCATAGTAAGTAGGAGTGTTATCAAAGTCACCTATTCGTAGGGTCTGAGGAGCCTCCACCACATCCTCATCCCCCTCCTTTATTCCATCCATCTCTCCCTCACTCTCATCATCACCCTCATCCCCAAACTCATCTGCCTCTCCTTCACCCAGCTAAGCCATCCACCAATCTTCCTCACCCTCACTAACAAGCTCATCTGTCTCACCATTATCATCCTTATCATACTCACCTATACCTCGATCAACCTCAGGCTTGGATGACTCCGGTACGGGATCCTCCATCTCTGCCTCAACAACCAGGTCATCTAGCATAGGCGGCTCATGCTCCATCTCGTCCTCACACAAAAACCAACCTCCTTTCAACTCTGTCTCCAAATTAGATGAGTGTGGATCTACTACAGGTAATGGGACAGGTGGATTCCCGCAACTAGCGGGCTAGTCTCTGACAGCCGATACAACTCTCTTGACCACCCTATAAACAAAATGCACAGATTAGTACTAGATCAAAATACTTAAGGAATAAAAATCCAGCAAGTTAAGTTATTGCCTAGACCTAGGCTCTGATACCACTTATAACACCCTCACTACTACATACCCATAAAGGGCGGGGATGTTGCCTCGTCCCAAGGACAAGGGGTATTTAACACGAGTTACAAAATATAAAGTCGAACCAAAGATGTCAAAACTTGGATAAATAAAGGGGAACTCTTATTACATCAAAATAAAAATTGAGTAAGTCTAAACAAATGCAAATATCGGTTCTACCAATATAAATGAACATCTATCTCCCAAACATAAATAAAGTAACCAAAGCTCAAACTACTAGACATCCCGCTTGCTCAGTAGTATCAGTCTCCTGAAAATATGATATAAAAATAGTGTGAGATTAACATCTTAGCAAGTCCTGTGTGTGCACATGGTGCTTTGAACAATCCGTGTATGCATAGCTGAAAACATTTGCAGAAATATTTGGCAAGTCATAAATGATTTCACTTTGCAAGGAGTGGAGTTTTCTCATTGTCACACTTTGTAAAAAATAAACCATCCACTCGAATAAACAATCATGGCGCCACACTTTGGGCCCCATGATAAGAGAACGGTCAAGGTACCACACTTTGTGCACCTTGATAGGATCAGATTACCACACTTTGGGCATTCCGATCAAGGGTAGGTGTATGGCCCATCAGGTGAGAAACTCCTCCATCTCTACACCAAACAAAACCATCCGGGTGTCCATGCCAGGAAATAATACCTTACCAGGTACAACTGCTAGCTCAGACCGGCCTGACCAATCAATACTGTCACATTTTCAAGTAAAGCTTCTCTTCTGGAGGTGGCCTCCTGCCAAAAGACTCACTTAGAACCTCCAAGACTAGTATTGTTAGCCTACCCTTATTGAGTACACGATGAATATATCCGTCAATTCCTGATTCACAATGTTTCCATACCTTGGCTTTGTAAAACATGGTTTTCTTTAAAAAGAGTTTTCTAAAATGTTTAACAGAAAGATAATTCTTGATAAAAGCGTTAGTTGACAAAACTATTTAGAAAATAAACATCCACGCTGACAACCCAAGTAATCATAGTTCAACAATAGCTTCATAAAGCTTTACAAAATTTGACTTGCCACCACAAGCATTTAACAAAAATAGTTTATGCAGGGACTTATGTGGTTCGCCTTAGATAAACAAGATAAAAATCAACTGCTTACCTCCTTCAAATAACCTCCTGATCTAGAATCACAAAATATCATGATCAGGATCTCAATCATCTCAAGCATGTGTATAAACACACTTATTCCCATAAACAAATCATGCACGGTACCTGACTCGTAAAAATTACTAAACCACATTCCTAATTCCTCATAACATGCTTAACATCATGACTCATCGTTTAACTTCAAATAAATCACCCAATCCATGCAATAAATATACCACGAACATTTACCCATCGAAGACATGTGCAATATGTCAAAAAGGTCTCAACATAACCATCAAAATTCACATCCATCATTATTACAACAAAACATAACATCGCTATCCATTGAACATGTCTAATATAATACTCATCTCAAAATATACATCTATCCCAACTAAACACATTCATCATGCTATTATACTCCCATAGACATCATCAATCACATTAAACCTTAATTATGTCATCAAGGATAAGAATTCTTTTACCTCACAACAATCGGATTAATAAGATCAAGATGCGCCTATGATGATCGTCACGAGCTCACTTTAGAAGAAGGGAAAGCTACCCTATTTAATTCCTGTCCATCGAGAGTTAAGAAAGGAAGTTGAAATCAGTCCCTATATGGCATGGTTTAAGGGAAGAATAAGAGGAGAATTAATAGAAGGAAAGGAATCATGAGGTTGAGAGGACTTTTGCATACTTTCGGGAGCGTTTTGATTCTTTACCTAGCGATTGCTCTTGTTTTTTTTTTTCTTTTTTTTGAAAATTGCAGAGGAGAATTTGCTAGAAATTTTTGTGCTGCAAGGATGGAATAGACGACTGTTTTGGTTTAAGGTTAGGAGGGTTTGATTTAGGGTTTAGAAGATGATGCTATAAAGGACTCCTAATGGTTCTAAACCTCTTTGGGCAGCAGTGGCGGGAAAACAGGCAGCATGCTACACCTTTTGTTGGCCAAAATTGAGAGTGGTTGAGGGAAGAAAAGCAGTCTGAACTTGCACTCTCAAGCTAGCCGAAAACAGTGCACAAAGAGAGGTTGCATGAGTGTTCAGTTTTTTACCAAGACAAGAATGAGTTTGTGCGGGCTTGACAACCAAAATTCTGTGCAAGGTGGACGTATTTGTGCTTGCGATAACTATAAGTAAAAGAGTGAAATTTCGGACTGTCTTGGCTACTGATCTGACGCAAATCAGAGAGGGAAAAGTGGAAGTTTTAGGAGTTGTAATTTGGCTAAATTAATAAAGAGTTTTGGTATGTTTTGGAGTGTAGATTTTCGTGTAGTATTTATGTGTGTAATGCTGGCTAAAGTCCTAGAAATAGAGGGAACAAAAATTTGGTTTGTTTATCTAAAATAAATCTAAATTGGTGTGAAGTATTTTAGGTGATTTAAGTTAGTTTTAGAATAGTTTGGGTACACCTAGGAGTGCAACATTTCGTGTGGCAAATGTATGCACAAGGCTGATTGAAAATCTACAGGAAAAGAGGAACAAAATATGATTCATTTGGAAAAAGAATAAAATCTGATTTGCTAGAGGATTTAGGATAAGAATCTCTAGCTTGGAAGAATTTGAGTTGAGCTAGGATTGCTCCCAAAGGTGGCAGCAACAAGGCAGGAAATTTTCCAAATTTTTAGCTAGGGTTTTATTCTCAAAATCACAATATTTTGCTAGGAAAATAAAATAGATTTAATTCAGACTAACTAAATTCTCTTCAAGGCTTTAAACATAAAATTTGATTGATTAAATAAAAGCTGGAATTCAATTGCTCTTAGCTAAGACTTTCGAAAATTAAAAGAATAAAAGCTAGAATAAAATTAGTCTCTATCTTTATCAAAAACTTTTGAGTTTGGAAGATAAATATGGAGATTTATCTCCTAAGAAAATGGCGGCTGAAATTCAAAAGATCAGCTAGGGTTTTAGCTTAAATATTTCTCTAGGAATAATTAAATAAATAAAAGGGTTAAACCAGAAAATTTTCCTTGAGAAATAAAATAAGATATTTACCCAATTATCTATCTCTAATATTTGTCAAGGAGAGTCTTATACCACTTAAAACTCACCAAAGTGGTAGCTAGCTAGGGTTCTCGGCCAAAAGCAAGAAGAAACCCAAGAAAACGAATGCAAACTGGAAGCTAAGATTCGTAAGAGGTAAGATTCGAACTCAAGTCATCAAGGGATAATTACCAGACCTAACCATTAATCCAAATCAACTCCGGTGTTAATATATCTCTAAGAAATTCCTTTCACTCTAATTCTCATCCCTCTATCTCCTCTACTAAATTTCACTTAAAACGATTCTCAAATAATGCAAACAACACAACTATTACTCAATAAATAAATTAATGCAAGAACAACCTTGTAAATCACATGCACCCATGCAAAAATAATATTAAAATATCACATGAAATGCAAAATGTTATGCAATGCATAACTTTTCCCCCAATGATCAAAGGTGGTTTTGGGCGGGGTATTACATCCCTTCGCCCTGAAGAGAATTTCGTCCCGAAATTCAGATTCCATACCCCTAGAGTATATCGGGATACTTCCGTCTTAACCATTCTTCAGTTTCCCACGTTGCATCCTGCGCTCCATGATGATCCCAAAGTATCTTTACCATAGGTATCTGCTTGTTTCGAAGAGTCTTGATACTCCGCTCCAAAATCCTGACTGGTTTCTCCACATAACTCAGATTCGGATGCAATTCCAAAGGTTCCATGTTACGTACATGGCTTGGATCGGTATTGTACTTCTTTAACTGAGACACATAGAAAACATCATGTATCCCGGTTAATCCGTCGAGTAGATCCAATCTATAGGCGACCAGCCTAACCTTTTCCATTATCGAAAATGGTCCTAAATACCTTGGACTTAACTTTCCTCCTTTCGGTTGCCTCAGTATTCCTCTTGTAGGAGACAACTTCAAGAACACGCAATCACCCACTTGGAACTCTAGTTCCCTCCTTCTAGTATCCATGTAACTCTTTTGTCAGCTTTGTTCTACTCTTAGTCTTTCCCTAATAACCCTAACCTTATCCGTCATTTCTTGTATACATACCTCACCAGTCCTCCTAATATGCCCCTCTTCTGTCCAACCCCAATATATCGGTACTTGGCATTATCATATAATGCTTCGTAATGAGACATCCCAATCGATACTTGATGACTGTTGTTGTATGCCAATTTTGCATGTGACAAACACTCAATCCACTTGTCTCCAATGTCCAAAATACACGCTCGGAGCATATCCTCCAATATCTGAATGACTCTTCCAGATTGACCATCGGTCTGTAGATGTGCAGAAGTGCTGAATTTCAACGTAGTACCCAAAGACTCTTGAAACTTATTCCGGAATCTCAAAGTGAACTTGGGGTCCCTATCAGATACGATACTTGACGGTACGCCATGCAACCTTACAATTTCCCAGGTATAAGTCTAAGCTAACTTTTCATAAAGTCTCTTACGTTCACCGGTATAAAATATGCTGTCTTGGTCAATCTGTCCACTACCACCCAAACCACATCCATGCGCATCTTGGTCATAGGGAGGCCAGTCACAAAATCTATAGTCACCTCTTCCCATTTCCACTCGGGAATCGGTAAGGGTTGTAATAGACCCGCAGATTTCTTGTGCTCCATCTTAACTTTCTGGCATGTCAAGCACATTGATACATACTGAACCACATCTCTCTTCATTCCAGCCCACCAATATTTCTTCTTCAAGTCATGATACATCTTTATTTCCCCAGGGTGCAGGGTATACATGCTCCAATGAGCTTCGTCCAATATCCTCTTCTTTAAGTCTTGGGTGTCATGTACACATATCTGGCCTCAAAAATACAGTATCCCTTTCTCGTCGATTCAAAAATCTTTACCTCCTCTCCCAATCTTTTTTTTCTTTGAAAACCTTAAACTCCACACTGTCCTGCTGGGCTGCAACAATTTCTTGCTCCAGATCGGGATTCATGGTCAAACTACTTACACAGATCATCCTCTCTTGAACTTCTACTTCTTGCGCTAGGATTTCCTGCACTACCAACACTTCCTGTGTTCTCAAGCGTGCTATCTTCACTTTACGACTCAAAGCGTCAGCTACCACATTCGCTTTGCTAGGATGGCAGTTATAGGACACCTATACTCTTCTAAGAACTCCATCCATCTACGCTATCGAAGATTCAAGTCATTCTGTGTGAAAATGTACTACAAACTTTTATGGTCAATGAAGACTTCATATTGTGCTCCATACAGATAATGCCGCCACTTCTTCAAGGCAAATACTATGGCAGCCAACTCCAAATCATGAGTCGGATAATTGTCTTCATGCGGTTTTAGCTTCCTAGAAGCATAAGCTATGACCTTCCCATCCTGCATCACCACAGCCCCTAAACCTTCCTTGGATGCAACCATGTAGAATGCATAAGGCTTGTCGGCCTTGGGTAAGCTTAGCACTGGCACTGCAACCAATCTCATTTTAAGCTCTTGGAAACTCTTCTAGCACTTCTCGCTCCAAGCAAAGGCAACATCCTTCTTTAATAGTCGCATCATCGGTGAAGCCATAGTGGAGAAATTCTTAATGAAATGTCGGGAGTACACAGCGAATCCAAGAAAACTTCGTATCTCAGTAGTATTCTCCGGTTGCTTCCAATTTGCTACGGTGTCCTCCTTGGCAGGGTCCACCTTGATTCCATCCTTGGATGTCACATGGTCGAGGAAGGATACCGAGCCTAACCAAAACTAACATTTGCTGAACTTAGGAAAGAGTTTGAATTCCCTCAGCCTTTCCAAAACTAACCTTAAGTTCCCCGCGTGATCCTCTGGATTCTTGGAATAGATTAATATATCGTCAATGAAAATGACTACAAACTTGTCCAAATATAGCTGCAAAACTAAATGCATCAAGTCCATGAAAACTGTTGGTGTGTTGGTAACACCGAACGGCATTACCACAAATTCATAGTGGCCATACCGCGTGTTGAAAGCAGTCTTGGGAATGTCTTCCTCCTTAATCCTTACCTGGTAGTATCCTTGCCGCAGGTCCAATTTCGAGAAGCAAGCTGCGCCTTGAAGTTGATCAAACAACTCGCCAATCAAGGGTAAAGGGTACTTGTTCTTGATTGTTAAGTTGTTTAATCCCCGGTAATCGATGCATAATCTCAAAGTACCATCTTTCTTCTTAACAAAAAACACCGGTGCTCCCCACGGCGACGTACTCAGTCGAATATAGCCTTGCCTCAGAAACTCTTCCAGTTGCTTATTTAATTCCTTTAGTTCCATCGGTGCCATCCGGTATGGGGTTCTTGACACGGGTTCTGCTCCAAGAATCATATCTACGGTAAACTCGACTTCCCGTTCAGGGGGTAGAGAAGTGAGCTCAGCGGAGAAAACGTCTAGAAAGTCTTTTACGACCTTCGTACTCTCCAAGGTACACTAATCCTTGGGTTTGTTCAGAAGATACGCCAGATATCCCACACATCCTCTCTTAAGCAACTTTCGAGCCTTAGTACTAGCAATCAAGAATTTCAGTTCCTTTACCTACTTACCGTCAAATTAAATCACATCTCATCCGGGTCTCACAAATTGCACCGTCTTGACCTTACAGTCAACACGAGCTCCGTGCTTCAACAACCAATCCATGCCCAAGATCAGGTCATAATCATCAATGGGCAAAATTATAAGATCCGCTTCCAGAATCTCCTTCCCTACCTTAACTTCACAACTTTCCAATAATTTACCAGCTTCTACTACTTTTCCCAAGAGTGAGCACACTATTAAGGTACAGGGCAATTCCCTTCCTTCCCAACCCACATGCGATGCACATACTTAACTCACATAAGAGTGTGTGGATCATTGATCTATCCAAACATTAACAAGACGTCCTTGGATAGAAATGTTACCTTCAATTACTACCGCATCTGCTCCAACTTCTGCTTAATTCAGGGCAAAGACCTTAGCTTTCACTTGGGGTTTCTGACCTCCCATTCCAGTTGTTCCAGCAACAGCACCTTCGTTGACTCAACTGGCTGTGTCGGGGCCGCCTGCCCCATCCTTAGAGGTTTAGGGCCGACATTTCTTAGATAGCCCGGGTCTCCACAGTTAAAGCACCTCTTTACTCCCCCATTGGTCCAGCAATTCTTCTCAGTGTGGCCACGTATCCCATAGAGTCAGCAATTGAGGTTACTTTGCATCGGTCCTGTCGTAGGCACTCAATGTTGCTTTCCCTGGTTTCCCCACTGCATAGGGCCAGTAGGTCGCTTGTTACTCAGGGGCCTCATTGGTGGACGAGTCAGTTGGAAAGGCTTGCTCACCAGTCGGTACCGATCTTCATTCTCCGTCCGGGATGCTGCGTCAATGGTGGCAGTGTATGACGTTGGCGACAATGGAGCCAATGCCTTCCTCAGATCTGGCCTCAACCACTTCATAAACTGTCAAGTTCGCTTCTGTTCCGTGTCGACCAAACATTTGCAGTACTTGGACAATTGCGTAAAACGGGCTGCATACTGAGCAACTGTCATGCTTCCTTGCTTGAGGGTTTGAAAGTCATCCTCCCTCTTCTCAGCTACCCACTAGGGAATGTAGTCAGTACGAAAATCTTTAATAAAGTTATCCCATGTCCATTCTTGCTTTTCTCTCTCCCAGTCACTCTTTATTCATTGCCACCATGCTCCTAATAGTCCCCTTAGTCGAAAAGCAGCAAACTTCACCGTCCTCTCTTCTATGTATTGCAGGGTAGCTAAGATATCCTCCATCTGTTCGATCCATTGCTCTACCTTCTCATCTTACTCCAGCCCCCCCTGAAATGTGGGAGGTTAGAATTTCATAAAACGTTCCAGGGCCTCATCATCTCCGCGCGGAGATCTTTTGGCCACCTTGTCCACTCTCTCAGTTAAATTCTAAAGGATCGAAGCCATCTTGTCAAAAGCTTGTCCAATAGTCACGTCCCAAGGTCTCCCAAAAGCTAATTCTTGCTCCTGCTGCAAGTGTTCCTCCGCGTCGGGTGTGGAATGATGCACCTGCTTAAATTCTGGAGTTGAAGACTCACTTTCCTAAATGGTTCTGCTATGGAAGACTGTCCTGCGTCTTGGTGCCATTCTTGATAACATTCACTCAATGTCAAATAGTTACCAAGGGGAAAAGTATGCTCAGGTACATGATCAGATAATAATAATAATGATATCTACTTATTTCAAAAGAAAATTCGATGATATTGTTTAGGAAAAGAACCAAGTAATGAATAAAACTCATGCTTTTCATAAAAATCATACTTTCGTAAAGAAGGGGTTATCACATGCGATACTCTTTTATTCAGTAAAATAATTAAACCCTACAAGCTACATGCTTCTTTGAAAAAATAAATGAACAAAAGAATGTAAATCCCAAAAGAGAGAGAGTAAATGCTGCTAGTCTTCTATACTCTACTAGTCTCTAGAGTCAACAGAGGCATCCGGATCGTCAGAGGTTGGTTCCACGAGCCACCCCATAGAGCTATCGGGTTTCCCCACATAATCCCTCACAAAACCAATCGAATCAGCACTCTCACTTAGCTGACCTAAATCAACCTCATTGTCCTTCTTAGTTCTCATAGCTATCTCATAAAGCTCATCCAAAGATAATTTAATCGTACCCTTAGGTGCAAGCCTCCCATCCTCTGAGTCGTATAGGTCAAACAATCCCTCTCTCTTTAACTTACCATCTATCCCCAGTCCACATCGAAGTCCGCTCCTCTTAGGGCCCTATCCTAACTTCCGTTTTCCTTTATCTTCCATCCCTAATGCGGGCTGCCTAAGTTCTCTCACAGACGGGGTAACTCCATCACTCAGCCTATGTCCCTCATCACTGGACTTCTTGAGGTCATAGTAAGTAGGAGTGTTATCAAACTCACCTATCCGTGGGGTCTGAGAAGCCTCCACCACATCCTCATCCCCCTACATTATCCCATCCATCTCTCCCTCACTCTCATCATCATTCTCATCCCCAAACTCATCTACCTCTCATTCACCCAGCTCAGCCATATCCTCATCTTCGTCACCCTCACTAATAAGCTCGTATGTCTCACCCTTATCATCCCCATCGTACTCACCTATGCCTCTATCAACCTCAGGCTTGGGTGACTCCGGTATGGGATCCTCTATCTTTACTGTTCGGGATAAGCCCTAGAGTCAATTTGTACTTATACTATTGTCGCTATGTTTTATATAATAATATGAGGTTTTTCTTTCCATGAATAGTGCATTTTATTTTGTGGTCATCAAGTATGTGACTTGATAGTAAAACCCTACAATGAATACAATGACTATTCTAAAACTGTCCCTAATCGATTATTATTATTAGAACTATAATAAATTAAGATTAGTATGTTTGTAACTTGATGGCTATGTTTTACTGGTCATGGATATTTGTGATATCGAATCAAAACATAAATAAATGTTAGAGAACATTGTATTGGACATGACCCACTGTGAGAGTACTTCATGAAACATGTCATAAGTACTTTCTAGCCATAATGATATTAAAAGTCCTTCGACCTAAATTCATCATAATTTCCTACTTGATAAATTCTATATTTTTATTTTGTCTAAAGTTGTCTTTAATCAGATAATAAATTAAACTACTATTGGATATAGAATAAATCAATGAGATAAATATGAATGATAGTGAAGGAATTTGTCCATCTCAATAATGGGAGAGATATCCATGGGCCCCTTGATAAGTTAGACTACTAAAATGCATGGCCGTGCTCAAATATATCAATCTAAGATATTGATATCATTTGTTTGAACAGTCTACTATGAAATTAATAAATAATTAATTAAGCTTAATAAGGATGACATGCTCCATGCTTTATGCTTAATCTGGATATCGTGTGACAAAAGGACTAAATATAAAATTATGGTTTGGTTCAAAGAGATCATCGATCTTCATTTAACCTGGATAGTTATAATGTTTTGCTAGAAACCGCTTATAACTTGTGCGCCATTTAAATATGATTTGGGCACACTGCCAATGTTAAATGAACCTATAGGGTCACACAATAAGCAAACTTGTTAGGTTATTTTTCTAGTAACCAGATTTGATGAATTTGGAAATATGTCTAAGTTAATCGAACTTAGAAAATTTACCAGATACAATGAATTTAGAAATATGTCTACATTCGATGTATCTGGATAATGTCCAGATTATAAGAATCTGACTCAGTAAATTAATTGTTTAAATAACCGAGATAATGGCAGAATCTTATCATATCAGTTTTAATTTAATTTGAATTTAAATTAAAATATGATAAGATATTATTAGGGTTGGACTCTAAGAGGTTCGGGGATTTTTAAGAAAACCCTAGCCGTCTTTTCAAGAGCTAATTCTATTGAGAACATTTGTGCCATTCTCTACCAGAAAAAAAACTCTTTCAAACCCTAGGCGTTAGCACTCCCCGGATAACGAGTGAGTTCGCGACGTGTATTCGATAGAGGACGTTCGCGCACTGCAGCGTCTAGTGATCATTCGGGTTGCATGTGCGCAGCACCATCGAAGTCGAAGGATATCGATTTCACCAACCAGAGGTAATTCTTCAAACTTATGATCTTCTTAATCATTTACTTGGATCCTCGGAAGGGATTCATGGATGTTTTCCACGTTTAGGAATCCACGAATCCTAACATTTACCTCAACAACCGGTCATCTAGCATAGGCGGCTCATGCTCCATATCATCCTCACTCAAAAACCAACCTCCCTTAGGCTCTGTCCGAATCAGATGAGTGTGGATCTGCTACAGGTAATAGGGCAGGTGGATTCCCGCAACCATCGGGCTAGTCTCTGACAGCCGATGCAACTCTCTTAACCATCCTATAAACAAAACACACAGATTAGTACTAGATCAAAATACTTAATGAATAAAAATCCAGCAAGTCAAGTAATTGCCTACACCAAGGCTCTGATACCACTTGTAACACCCCTCAACTACGTACCCATAAAGGGCGGGGATGTCGCCCTGTCTCGAGGACCAGAGGTCTTTAACACGAGGTATAAAATATAAAGTCGAACCAAAGATGTCAAAACTTGGATAAATAAAGGGGAACTCTAATTACATCAGAATAAAAATTGAGTAAGTCTAAACATATGCAAACATCGGTTCTACCAATATAAATGAACATCTATCTCTCAAACATAAATAAAGTAACAAAAGCTCAAACTACTAGACATCCTGCTTGCTCAAAAGTATCAGTCTCTTGAAAATATGATATAAAAATAGTGTGAGATTAACATCTTAGTAAGTCCTGTGTGTGCACATGGTGCTTTGAACAATCCATGTATGCATAGCTGAAAACATTTGCAGAAATATTTGGCAAGTCATAAATGATTTCTCTTTGCAAGGAGTGGAGTGTTCTCATTGTCACACTTTGTATAAAATAAACCATCCACTCGAATAAACAGTCATGGTGCCACACTTTGGGCCCCATGATAAGAGAACGGTCAAGGTACCACACTTTTTACACTTTGATAGGATCAGATTACCACACTTTGGGCGTTCCGATCAAGGGTGGGTGTACGGCCCACGGGGTTAGATGCTCCTCCATCTCTATACCAAACAAAACTATCTGGGTGTCCATGCCAGGAAATAATACCTTACCAAGTATAACTGCTATCTCGGACCGGCCTGACCAATTAATACTGTCACCTTTTCAAGTAGAGCTTATCTTCTGGAGGTGAGCTCCTGCCAAAAGACTCACTTAGAACCTCCAAGACTAGTATTGTTAGCCTACCCTTATTGAGTATTCGACGAATATATCTGTCAATTCCTGATTCACAATGTTTTCATACTTTGGCTTTGTAAAATGTGGTTTTCTTTAAAAAGAGTTTTCTAAAACGTTTAAGAGAAAGACAGTTCTTGATAAAGGCGTTAGTTGACAAAACCATTTAGAAAATAAACATCCACGTTTACAACCCAAGTAATCATAGTTCAACAATAACTTCATAAAGCTTTACAAAATTTGACTTGCCACTACAAGCATTTAACAAAAAAGAGTTTATGTAGGGACTTACGTAGTTCGCCTCAGATAAACAAGATAAAAATCAACTGCTTGCCTCCTTCAAATAACCTCCTGATCTAGAATCACATAATATCATGACCAGGATCTCAATCATCTCAAGAATGTATATAAACACACTTATTCCCATAAACAAATCATGCACGGTACCTGACCCGTATAAATTACTAAACCACATTCCTAATTCCTCATAACATGCTCAACATCATGACTTATCATTTAACTTCAAATAAATCACCCAATCCATGCAATAAATATACCGCGAACATATACCCATCAAAGTATGTGCAATATGTCAAAATGGTCTCAACTTAACCATCAAAATTCACATCCATCATTATTACAACAAAACATAACATCGCTATCCATTGAACATGTCTAATATAATACTCATCTCAAAATATACATCTATCCCAGCTAAACACATTCATCATGCTATTATACTCCCATAGACATCATCAATCACATTAAACCTTAATTATGTCATCAAGGATAAGAATTCTTTTACCTCACAACAATCGGATTAACAAGTTCAAGATGCCCCTATGATGATCGTCACAAGCTCACTTGAGAAGAAGGGAAAGCTACCCTACTTAATTCCTCTCAATCGAGAGTTAAGAAAGGAAGATGAAAACAGTCCCTATATGGCACGGTTCAAGGGAAGAAGAAGAGGAGAGTCAATAGAAGGAAAGGAATCAAGAGATTGAGAGGACTTTTACTTACCTTTGGGAACGTTTTGATTCTTTGCCTAGCGATTGCTCTTGTTTTTTTTTTTTTTTTTTAAATTGCAGAGAAGAGTTTGCTGGAAATTTTTGTGCATCAAGGATGGAATAGACGACTGTTTTGGTTTAAGGTTAGGAGGGTTTGATTTAGGGTTTAGAAGATGATGCTATAAAGGACTCCTAATGGTTCTAAACCTCTTTGGGTAGCAATGGTGGGAAAATAGGTAGCTTGTTGCAACTTTTGTTGGAGGAAATTGAGTGTAGTTGAGGGAAGAAAAGCAGTCTGAAATTGCACTCTCAAGCTGGCCGAAAATAGTGCACAAAAAGATGTTGCATGTGTGTTTAGTTTTTGACCAAGACAAGAAGGAGTTTATGCGGGCTTGACAACCAAAATTTTGTGCAAGGTGGACGTGTTTGTGCTGTGCAGAAACTATAAGCAAAAGAGAGAAATTCTGGACTGTCTTGGCTACTGATCTGACATAAATCAGAGAAGGAAAAGTGGGGGTTTTAAGAGTTGTAATTTAGCTAAATCAATAAAGAGTTTTGGTATGTTTTGGAGTATAGATTTTCGTGTAATATTTATCTCTGTAATGCTGGCCAAAATCCAAGAAAAAGAGGGAACAAAAATTTAGTTTGTGTAGCTAAAATAAATCTGAATTGGTGAGAGGTGTTTTAGGTGATTTAAGTTAGTTTTAGAAGAGTTTGGGTACACCTAGGAGTGCAACATTTCGTGTGGCATATGTGTGCACAAGGCTGACTGAAAATCTGCAGGAAAAGAGGAACAAAACCTGATTTGTTTGGAAATAGAATAAAATCTGATTTGCTAGAGGATTTAGGATAAGCTTCCCTAGCTTGGAATAATTTTAGTTGAGCTAGGATTGCTCCCAAAGGTGGTGGCAACAAGGCTAGAAATTTTCTTGATTTTTAGCTAGGGTTTTATTCTCAAAATCAACAAAATATTTTTCTAGGAAAAATAAAATAGATTTAATTCAAACTCACTAAATTCCCTTCAAGGCTTTAAACATAAAATCTGATTGATTAAATAAAAGCTGGAATTCAATTGCTCTTAGCTAAGACTTTCGAAAATTAAAAGAATAAAAGCTAGAATAAAATTAGTCTATATCTTTATAAAAAAATTTTGAGTTTGGAAGATAAATATGGAGATTTATCTCCTAAGAAAATGGCAGCTGAAATTCAAAAGAGCAACTAGGGTTTTAGCTAAAATATTTCTCTAGGAATAATTAAATAAATAAAACGGTTAAACCAGAAAATTTTCCTTGAGAAATAAAATAAGATCTTTACCCAATTATCTATCTCTAATATTTATCAAGGAGAGTCTTATGCCACTTAAAACTCACTAAAGGGGCGGCTAGCTGGGGTTCTCGGCCAAAAGCATGAAGAAACCCTAGAAGAAAATTCAAAAAGGAAGCTAAGATTCGCAAGAGGTAAGATTCGAACTCAAGTCACCAAGGGATAATTACCAGACCTAACCATTAATCCAAATCAACTCTGATGTTAATATATCTCTAAGAAATTCCTTTCACTCTAATTCTCATCCCTCTATCTCCTCTACTAAATTTCACTTAAAACGATTCTCAAATAATGCAAACAACTCAACTATTTCTCATTAAATAAATTAATGGAAGAACAACCTTGCAAATCACATGCACCCATGCAAAAATAATTTTAAAATATCACATGAAATGCAAAATGTTATGCAATGCATGACTTTTCCCCCAAAGATCAAAGGTGGTTTTGGGCAGGGTATTACATAAATATAGTTAAATCAACAAATTTTAAGCTCTCATGATATTATTCCCCGGCAATGGCGCCAAAAACTTGATGCGTAAATTTTGCGTGTATAAAATCCTTAAATTTAAATCCATCCTGTACTCAAATTTTAATTAAAACATGCATCCCAAAATACACATATGAGCAAGTATTTATCACAAGCATAGTATAGGGAATTACAAGTATCCATCCACAAAGTAACAAGTGCATACTAATCACTTTTCATTCATTGTTTAACTGACTTAATAAAGTGATAGGATAATGAATAGAAAAATAAAGAAATATGTACAACACAAGGATGTAGGAATATATTCAATTTAGACAACTATCCTACAATACATGAGAATATATCATTTAGCAACTATCTAAATTAATCATCATCTTGTTATTATAAAAGAATATAAAGTAAAATTCAATCATTTCCCGAGTCATGAATCTTCTTATATAGACTCCACTTCTTTCCCAATCCATGGAATTACTATCTCTTGATTAAATTAGTAGATTTTCCAATCAAACCAAAATAACCAAAAGATGAATTAAACTCAATCCCTTATAAACATGAAATTAGTCAATAACCTCATACTCTAGGCAAAATAAACTACTCTTTGATTGCCTACTTTCTTTAATATTAACTTAGTTTCCTAATTCCATTAAGATTGAACAAATATGAAATCAATACAATGAACTTTTAACATCGTTTTCCCAAGTCAATTAGAAGAAAACATATATATAACCAATGATATCGAGTAATCAAATACCAATAATGATAGAAAATTTATCAAATAACTAAATTAATCCAAAAACCTTGAATCTCAAAATAATATTAAATTACAATGAAAACATTGAATACATCCTTTTTTTAAGAACAAGAAAACAAAGGTAAAAGAAAGTACATATAAACAAGCCTCATTCTTCTCCTTTGAAGACTCTCTTGAACAACCCTCATTGGATGGTGAATCTTCTCCTTCTTTAAGTGATTTGCAACTTTGATTCTTGGATTCCCTCATTTCTCTTGTGTTTTTCTTGTTTGAATAAGCTTTCTTAATGAAACAATTTGTTGCTTAAGGAGTCTTTTCCGAGTAGGATTTAGAAAATACCAAAATCCATTGGAAAAAATACCAAATTAATGCACAGAAATTGTGTGTCTGGAATGGACCTAGCACCGAGTCCCCTTGATCCTACCTAGCGCCAAGTGTGTTTTGTTCTACACTTGAAAATTGCTCTGTTTTCTCTGTTTTGTAGATTAGATCTGGTGCCTACTGTAGTTGGCAGACCTGGCACCAGGTGCATGCTGGAAAATTCACCTGTTTACTCAAAATCAACTCAATTCTGCACAAATTCTTCAAAAACACTTTCTACAGGTAAAATGTCAAATAAGAAGGAATATGCCTAATTATTATAATAAAAGTATCTCAAATTAACCTCAAATAACTAGAAAAATGGTGATGATTTTAGCCCCATCATAAGTCCAATCGATAGGCGATAGTTCAAACATTCTCCTTCTATAATCCACGTAGCTCTTCTGCCGACTGTAAGTCTCCTTCAGTCTTTCTCTTGTTAATTTTACCTTGTCTACCATTTCTTAAACAGAAACTTTACCGAATTTATTCTTCTGCCATCTTCTATTCATTCCAAATACAACAGTACTTGACATTTCTGGCCTTGTAATGCTTTACATAGGGCCAAACCATTAGAAGATCGGTAATTGTTGTTGTAGGCCTACTTACATGTGGCATGCATTTAGTCCATTTATCAACATAGTCCAATATACAAGCCCTCAACATGTCCTCTAGTATTAGAATAAGCCTCTCTAACTGGGCATCAATTCTGGGGATTTGTTGTAGTACAAACTTCCAAGTTGATCCCAATTATCTCTTGGAACTTAGTTTAAAATCTTGAAGTGAACTTAGGATCCTGTTTAGATACAATGCCTGATGACATCCCATGTAGCCTATACCTTGGCTAGGTTTCAAAAAACTATCCTTAATTAGCTCTCATTCTACAAATAGAGCAATGGTCAACAAAAACTTTCACTTACCAAATTAAACGAAATTTATGCCACCTCCCCTTTCTAACACCAATTTCAACTATTCCATGTCCTTAATGGCATTCAAAATTCATCAAGTATTATCTAAAAAGTCACCATAACATTACTAAAGCATGATTGAAAGTCCTATGCATCTAACTTATAAGCATTAGAGCCTTTGTCATTCAGTATGACATCACCACCCATCCATGGTACCTATCCCCAATGTTACTTACAATCTCAAGTATATCCACTTCTCAAATTCGCACATAATAATATCCCATGTCTTGTTTAACTTAGGAATAACCATTGATAGGGGCTAAATTAGTCATATTTTTCCTAGTTATTTGAGGATCTTTTGTGATACATTTTGTTCAATAACTAGTTATATTCCTTCAAATTTGAGATTTTACCCTTGGAAAGGTATTTTGTTTATTACTATAGATTTTTATGGTAAAACAAAGTAAAAACATCGCGAAACAGAGTAGAGGCGGCGTCAGCTAGGGCACTGGAACCAGCACCGGCCATGCACTGGTTACACGAACTTCAAAGCGATAGAAAAATTGGTAAAACGGAGTAAAATAGAGTGGAACCGGCACCAGCTCCAAGAGTCAAGACAGCGCCGATTGCATTCTGGTTTTTATCATGTGAAATTCGGAGAAAAATTGGCGAACGAGTCGAGAAGCAGAACACAACTGGCGCTGGCTCTGAGAGCCAAGGCAGCACTAGCTGTGCCTTGAAACTAAGGCAGTGCTACGATTTTTCTATTCGGTTTTTGGTAATCTGCGGAGTTTTAGTATCTTCCAACTTCTATTCAGCCAAGAACACTGTACCTACAAGTTTAGGTACTTCCTAAGCCTATAAATAGATGAAAAACACAACGGAAAAAGGGAGAATTCATTGATCATCATAGAAAATCACTCAATATAAAGATGAATTCTTCAATTCAAGGACGGTTGTATAAGAAGGTCTTCAAATGAAGAAGAAAGAGGCTTGTCTATGAGTGCTTTCTTTTACTTTGTTTTCTTTTTCTTGACAATGATATGTTAATTATTTTATTGTAATTCAATGTTGTTTAGATATTCATGATTTCTAGAGTTGTCAGATATTTTGATTGACTGGCTATTATTCTTGGTATTCAATTACTTGTGTTTATTACGAGATTAGTTCTTTAGTTCTTTTCATTAACTTGCTAGACTAAAGGGGATTGATGGTAGTTTCAATTAATTAATTTCATATTCTGTTGGCTATTAACTTGCTAGACCAAAGAGAGTTTGTAACACCCCACTACCTAGGCCCGACAGGGCCGGGGATGTCGCCCCGTCCAAAGGACAAGGGGTCTTTATAACTAGGTCACACAAAAGAAAATAAAAGTAATACTTTAAAATTGAACTTATTACAATCCAAAAATATATGAACAAATTCAAAATAAATTGTTCGCTACCATCTCTCAAAATAAAACATAAGAAAAATAACATAAAGCCTTCAAAGCATAGGCAACAAATCTAGTTATTCATCTCCACAGAAGATCGACCTGAAAACATGGCATAAAAGGTGGTGAGATAAAAATCTCAGTAAGTCCGTGTGTGCTTTGAGTGTTCAGTGAAAATAGTTCGTGGATGCAAAATGTGAAAACTTTATAAGAGAAATATTGGCAAGCATTAAACATTAGTCAAAAACAAGAGTGGTGTTTTCGGCTTTTCCAGCCATACATAATTTATAAGATCAACCACTCAAAAGAAAGGATTATGGGTTACCACACGTTGGGCCCCATAACCGGATGGTCAGTATGCCACACTTTGTGCATACTGCCGGTAAGAATGCCGACACTTTGTGCAGACTGACAAAAGGTGGGTGATCGGCCTACCGGGTAAGACACTCCTCCTTCTCTATACCCAAACAACAATCGGGTGTCCATTCCGGCAAAACACAGTCACTTGACTGAAATAAAAACTACTAGCTCGGACCGGCATGACTAAGTAGTACTGACGTTTCTCTAAGTTGAGTTTTATCTTCTGGAGGTGACCTCCTGCCAGAAGACTTACTCTTACTCTTCAAAACTAGTACTACTAGCCTACCCTTATTGAGTACTCAATGTTTGATTGTCCCACTTGGGAGAAAACTGATAAAATATAGCTTTGCTTGAAAATGGCAATCAAGGGTTTCTAAAGTCCATGCCAAAATCAGTTTTAGAAATAGTTCAGTGTTTGAGTAAAACTGCTTTGAAAATTTTCAAATAATTGGTTTGACTGAATCAAGAAAAGAAACAGTCCTTAATTCCCTTTACCAAATCAGTATTCACATACTTCATGTTTAGCTTGCCATGGTAACCTTTTACAACAAACAAGTTTTATGCAGGAGCTTACCTGATCCTTTGCTTGCTCAAATTCAAAAGTCTTCCAAGGATGACCTAACCCCGCCTGGGGTAAACACAAGGCATAAGGTTACATTCGGGCTATACCTGCCTTACATAAATAATTTCTTAGCTCAACTAGATACAACCATGACTAGCCATGACCCTAATGTCCTAAGCTTTAAGGCTAGGTGATAAAGAATTTTATAAAATAAGTTTTAGTTGATAAGTTAAAAGAACTTGGGGTTCTAAAATAATTGCTAATAAATTATAGACCCAATTAATAATTCTTGAGTGTTATTTTTAATAAATAAACTAAGGTTTGAATATTAAGTCCTAAATAGTACTAATAAATGGTGATTTAAAAATAGCTTTATTATAAATAAATATTTAATTACAAATAACCTTTAATTAATTTTTAAATAGATAATAAATAATTAGTAATAAATAAAATTAATAATGAATGAATTATTTTAAATTTTAATTAATAAATAACAAATAGATTCTAATAATATTTTATTTATTCTAAAGGATTTTTTACTATATATATTATTTTTAATAAAAGATCTCATTTATTTGATAAAGAAAATATGAATATTTTAATTAATAAACCACTCCAAATCTCCCTAGAGTTTCGAATTTTATAGGGAAAATATAACAGCATTCTATTCAAGGTAATAAAATTTGTTAATAAAAATAATCTAGCCTTAACAAGAAAATACTTTTTCACCATGATTTTCTTATTGCTAGAAAGGATTCATGAACACCTTCTCCATCATCAAACATTATATTAATCCATTCATGAACATACACTTGAACTATCTCATACCATCACATGGCCAAAATTCTACTAAGCATAATCATCAATCATGGTTTCCATGGAAAAATAAGAACATAAAAACCTAATCACCTTTGGTGTCATGGTCTCTAACATGCTTCAAACATCCATAAAATTTCATTAAGCAGGAAGAACATACATTGATTCGAAAGGAAAACACATACATCCTAGTTATATACAATAATCATCATGTCCTAACTCTGTCTCCTCAATCCACATGCATATACTCAATCCCTTATCCATATTTCATTCTTCCTATTAATATCTAAGAGACACGAATACTGAATTAAAAGAAGGATTAAAGGAAAAATACTTGATTTGATGAACACTTCGATGAAGAATTAAGAAGGTCCTCGCGATTGAGAGCCTTGAATGATCCAATGGAAAAACGGCCATGGTTGACGGTTGATCAACCATTTCGGTTGGAAGAGAGAGAGAGAGAGAGAGAGAGAGAGAGAGAGAGAGAGAGAGAGAGCATTAGAACAGTACAATCAAATGGAAGAAGATGAACAAGAAGGTTGTTCTTGACTTACCTTGTTGATGTTCTTGAGACCCTCAAAGAAAAGCTAATTTTGATCCGTTCAAAAATTCTTGTTTGTGAGGTTTTGTGTTATAAATACCAGAAATGAAGTTTAGAGATTAAATGGAAGTGATTTGGAGTATTTGAGAGTGATTGGAGGTGTTTAGAGTAGGGTTAGGCTTGAAGAAGGTTAGTGTGTGTTCTTGGTGTTCTAGGTGAAAATAGAGAGAATTTGGAAGAAGTGCTGCACGAATTTTGGTAGAAGGTTGGCCGAATGGTATGGAGTGAATGAGGGTTTCGGTTTTCAGCAATAAGGAGAGAGAATGATCAGATTTTTTTGAAATTTAAATGGAGGAAATGGTGGAGATGTTTAAGGTAAGAGGTTAGCTATGGTGTTTTGATCAAGAGAGGTTTCTATGGTCTTCAATGGTGCTGGCTGAACATGGTGGTTTTGCTGAATTGATTGAAGGTTAATGTTGCTCCAAGGCTGGATGAAATTCAGTCTTAAATGGCAGAGGAAATTCTGGTTTATTTGCCTAATACAAGAGTGATTTTAATGGAGTAAAATGCTGAAATTATTTGAAGTTCAAAAAGAGTTTGATTGGAGTGATCTTAGGAGTGTTTTGTGGTGTGGCTATGGAGTCCTTATGCTCAAGGTGAGTGTGGGGTTAATGGTGTTCAGTCTACAGCTGAGCAAGGTTCAATTTTACAAAGGTTGAAGGTGATTTTCGGCCTAGGCTAGAAGGGAGCAAAGCTGGAAAAAAAAATCTGGTTTCATGGTTGTTCTTAGTTTCGAAGATTGTAGATTTTTTTGTGCAGAATTTTTGCACTCACTTAGCTCGATTTTCAGAGGTTCTCCTGGGGTGTTTGAGGGTCTTCCAAGGATGGTTTTTCAACCTTATTTCTGGACAAATACAAGGAAGTTTTGCTGGCTTGAAGATGAACTAAAAACAGCTTCATTTCCTTGATTGGAAGTGGCGAAATGCCCAGAATTTTTCCTGGTTTTGTGTTGTTTTGTGCAGTCCAAAAATTGCACAGTTTTTCCAGCTTTCAAGCCACATGAAATGACCATTTTCTTGGCAGCAAATGAATGGGTTTATTGGCTGTATTTTCGAAAAAGTGGTCTGCAAAAAAATCTGGAAAATTTCCAGATTTTCCTTCACTAGGATATGAACAACATGAAGGTGAGTTTGAAGGTGCTATTATGGTGATTGATTTTCTCTTGGAAACCCTTCCTATTTCTCCTCCTACTTTCGGCCAACTTCCCAACCTCCAAAGCTGATTTTCGAAATTCAAGGTGGAGGAGTTATCACAGAATTTTTTTGGAATCTAAAAGAAAGGATTTAATGGTTTTGAATTATAAAGATGTTAGGACAAGCTAGAGGTAATAAAAGGACAAGAATTCCTCTAGAATTCTTTTTAGGACATGAGGATAAGATTAGGACATTCTCTTCATGTCTCCCCTATGACAACATTCCTATTTCCATGAAATGCAAGAAAACAAAAATTCAAACTTAGTTAAGATAATCATGACAAAAGCTTAAATGATGGGATTCGAACTCATGACCTTAGAAATTAATTCACCAAGCTCTAACCACTAAACCACCCTAACTCTTGTTCTTATTTTCTCACCCACATTTTCTTCCTGTTTAATTCTCAAGCTTTCTTCCTATTTTGACCCCAAGCAAAATTATCATTTTACCCTTCCTACTCGATAAACATAACTAAGCATTTTAACCTATAATCCACAACTCTAAAGCACATAGAATCATTTAGAACATATATATTCATGCAAAATACTATGATATGCATCCCGACCCCCTTACTCTTGGGTTGGCTTTAGGTGGGGTTTCACAGAGTTGATTGCTTAGAACTGGTAATTGAAGGTTAATTGATGTCTTCCTAGACCAAGGGTTCATTGATTAATTTCATATTTTAAATTTTTCAAGACCAAGGGAATTTAACTAAGGATTGTGTTTAATGCATCTTTTAGATGAATTAGTTGAGATGGACCAAATGATTCTAATTCATCTAGAAGATAGTGATTTCATGGATTGACCATTAAAGTGAGTCTACCTTCATCCTTCATGATGCCAAGAGAATAATTAGTTATGATAAAGGTTGGGTACTTTAAGATCATGTTTATCCAAACAATAGTTTGAATTGCATACTTCTCCATCCTTGGCGTGTACATATTTTTATTTTGATTTTCTTTTCTTTTATTTTTTTTCTTTTTATTTGTTTTTCGCTTTATCAAGTTGGTTAAATAATGAAAGAAATGTGATTAATATCTACTTGTTCCTTGAGGATTGACACTCATTTGAACCCTATGATCAGTTAATGATGGATACACTTGCTCATATGTGTAATTTGTGATTAAATTTTTAATGTAAACTTGATTAGGAATGTTCTTAGTTTTTGTATGATTTTTATACCCAAGTCCATACACATTAAGTTTTTTGCGCCGTTGTCGGGGAACAATAGCATTAAAGCTTAGATTTTGTTGATTTAACCATGTGAATATGTAAATATGTAAATACGTAAGTATGTAAATTGTAACACCCCATATTTTTACCTTGTCGTAATAGGCCGGGTTCAGGCGGGATGTCGCCCCGTCTGACATCTTAGACTAGGGGTCTTTATAACGATGTAACTTATAGTAAGCAGGTAAAGTCAAAACTTAAGCAAACAAAGGAAACATGCTTTTTATTTATGTAACATAGAGTCACGATCGATACATTGTCATAGTTCCCAAAATACATGAGCTAAACCACCTCATAGTCTATATACAATGTTCCATATGCACTGTTCACTTCAAAAGATTAACTATCCAGCGCTAGGGAAGAAGTCTGGGCAGTACCGTTATTTGTCTTCAACTCCAGCTCCTAAAAAAAAAGAACATACGTGTGAGTGGTATACTCAGTGAGTCCCGTGTGTGCTAGTGTTTTGCTTAGAAGAGAAAGTTGGTTTTCATTTTCTTTGCTGAAATAAATTTCGTAACCTGAAAAAGGCAATGATTGATAAATTTAAATTCAATTTATTATGTACTTTCGTAAAACAATGACTTCCAAATACATGGCCCCTAATTCAAGAAATGCGAGTTCTTCCCTATCTAGAAGTGCAACTCGCATGCAAAGTTCAAAGAACTTCGCCTTCGGCTACATGGTCTCTTGTGTCATGAACTGCGCCTTACAGCACGTCACCCGTGTTATGCCGGAAGGGTGAGCAGTGTACCAATATACCTCACCGTGCACTTAGGGAACTTTTACTTGCCACCATAAGCCAGGGATCCCAATCCTGACGTCAATCACCATCGAGGTGGCAAGGGGTCGAACACACCGAGTGTCCCCGCTCAGTCTCATGTGAACAACCCATCATCACAATCAATAGGCAATTGCCGGGCTCACAACGGCTAGCCAGGGACGGCTAATTCTGTTGTCATGTTGCCTCATTCGGAGTAAGATAAGCCCAATAATTGGACCAGGCTATTTGGGTTCATCTATCTCTAATGAAGGCTAGTACAAAGGTCAAAGCCCTTGCTGAGTACTCAACATCACCACTGATTCACATATTCAATATACTCATTTGAAAAGAGTCTGCTCTCCCCGAAGGGAATTCAAAACAACTCATTCTTGGGGCCAAACATCATTTTATAAAACTTTTACATCACCCAAGTGGGTATTTTCAAGAGCTAGCAAAATTGTATAAATTTCATCTCGGAAGCCATTAAGCATAAAAAAAAAAAAAGCTTATTTCGTTCATCTTGGGAGTCTTTAAGCATAAAGGTAGCTCATTGAAACATTTCGTAAATATCAATTAGAATGGATTCATAGGCTTCAATCATATCAAGCAAACACAGTTTATATCAGAGAAACATTGAACTTTGTCAGAAAAACACATAGCAAATGGTGGTTTTAAAATCAAGGGACTCACCGTGTATATTAAGTTGAAGTTGCACTTGTATAGACCTAAAAGATGTTCTCTTGACTTGATTCACCTACACCATTGGTATACCCCTTTGTCATTACTCAATGGTTTCAAATGCTTAATGGTTTGATTAAGGTTTCTATAATTTTCTTAAAGAAATAAATGGATTAGTGCTTTGGATGGTTTTCTAGTTTTACAGCTTTACCACCCTCCACCATTCTTCACACAATTTATTCAATATAGGTCCAAATAGGGTGAGGCTACTTCCATAATATTCCTAAGATATCCCTTTATCAATTCCAGGTCATGATTCATGCAAACTCCATCCCATTTGGTACAGTTTTCCAGTTAATTCCACTATTCCCAGTTTGGAGTTCAGTTTCGTCACTTTCCAGTATTTTGTTCATAACTCTTCCAATTCAGGTCTAAATGAGGTGAAACCACTTCCTAAATACTCCTAGGGTATTTCTCTATCAATTTCAGGTAATGGGGTATTCAAAACTCTCTCCATTTTGTTCAGTTTTCCAGCTAAACATGCTGCTCCGAGTTGGGTGGTTCAGAATTACAGTTTAGGAACCTAACTTGTTTTAACTTATTCCCCTAGTTTCTTCAACATACCCTACCTCATTTAAACTCTTTAATACTTCATTTAACATCCCAATATCAGTATTCTAATAGGTTTTCATAGCCATCGCTTCTCTTTTATCCAATGAATTAATTATTCTAAGCTTATCAAACCAGTAAATTTTGGCAGTTTACGTTATTCTTGCTATTTCTGATATCTTAGTCATCCAAACCCACATCACCTGATCCAAATCCTTTCTAGCTAGTCTAGGACAGGCTTAGGATTATTCATGTTCAAATTCCAGCAAACCATCGCTCTAAAATGAACTGAAAATCATGTCTACTTCATCACTCATCCAACCGGTTAATCAACCATCACAAAATCAACATATTTTCATTACTTAACTTCAACAATATTTATATGCAGCTAGCTTCCAACTTCTACTATCATTTTATTAGCTTTGAGAAGTGATATGTTACCTTTTGAAGATGAAGGCAAGCTGTAACTCTCCCTCCTTTTCTTCCTTTTCCTTTCCTCCTCCTTGCTGCCGGTTCTTCTCTTCTTTCTCTTGCTACCGAAAATTTCTCTCTCTCTTCTAGTCTTTCTTTTGTTTTCTCTTCCTCACTGCTTTGTTTTTCTTTTCTTCTTGCTGCTCTCTCTCTTGGCCGAAATCCTCCCCCTTGCTCCTATTTATATAGCTTACTCCCCTTGGTCTTATTTTGGACTTCATAAAAGATCTAGGGTGAGTTGGCAATTTTTAGAAGTCTTGGGACTTCTCTAGGTTTTTCAAGAGAATTGTGGATTGTCCTAGAAGATTGTAGGGTCCTCTAGAAGTTTGAAGAAATTCTTAAAATCTCTTAGGACTAATATATGCTTAATCAAGATTAACTTATCCTAACCTCACTTAGCTTAATTAAGTTTAATTAGAGGAAGTCTAATAATGGTCAAATTTGGTCAACAATGGCATGCTTGTAGGGCACCTTTATTTAATTTTTGTGGGCCCCCTAAAATATCCTTGTGGGTCCCCTAAAATATCTTTCCATATAATATAATATAACCTAAGATATTTATAGGATTAGGTATAATATATGCATATATATACATATATAAATAATGATAAGAATAATATAATAATTCAATATAATTATTTAATTTTATTAATACTATAATTTAATATTACCAAGAGATTTTGGTATTAGATAATAAATATAAAATAGCAATAATGGATAATAGTAATAATGGAATAAAATGTATCATAAATTCTTTCTATATTTTATCTTCTCTCGTTTTTTTTTTTTTTTTTACATAAGTCCACCCTATGCAAGTCCTTAATATAAAGCGGGTTATTACATAAATGATGTATAATTGTTCCTTTCGCCAAAAAGTACCATCTTTTGTATCTCATGTATTCTTGTACACCCTTGTACCCTAACCTAACCTACTAACTTTGACTATGTTCTACTAACTGGCTTAGTACGTTTTTAATTTTGCTATAATCATGAATTCAGTAACTAACTCGCTCTTATGTTCAAGAGAAATGGCAAATTGGAATCTGAGGAAGTCTAATGAGGGGAGTACCTCCATTGCACTCCTAAGATGACACCCACAATACCAGAATCAGCAGAGATTGAAATCTTAATTGGGAAATTTGTTGTTCATGTCACGAGGTGTTTCCAAGAAATTGACTCCACATTTGAGAAATTCAAAGCAATGATCCGCAACATGGAACAACAAAATTGGTTTTTGACAGACATGGTGATAAAAACCCACGACCTAACCCCAACAGCCGGTGAGGAAGCAACTGCTGTCACATTGCAAAGTGGAAAAGAATTACCAGACAGTCCAGATAATAACCGGTGCTAGCTGGAAGAAGGGAACATGAATTGGCTATCTGGAAAACCCGAGACCACACAACACAGAGCTGAACCGATGCTGGCTAAGGTACTGGAACCAGTGCCAGCTATCCCCTGTCCACCTTCCGAAAAACCTACTTTTCAACCTAACGTACCGTACCCTACTCGTCTACATAAGCACAAAAAAGATTCTCAATTCAACAAATTCCTTGAGGTATTTAAGTAACTACACATAAACATTCCCCTGAGTGAAACTTTAATTCACATGCCCAAATATGCCAAATTCCTCAAAAGCATGCTCGTCAATAGAAAGAAATTGGAAGAGTTGTCCACAGTAGTCCTCAACGAAGAATGCTCCACCATCCTGCAGGACAACTCGAATTTACCACATCAAGCAAAAGATCTAGGGAGTTTCTCTATCCTGTGTTTAATTGGCACTCTTCATGTCTGTAATGTATTAGCTGACTTAGGTACTAGCATTAATTTATTGCCATATAAAACATTCAAAAGGCTAGGCCTCGGAGAACCACAGCCCAGTAGGATGAGTATTCAACTCGCGGATAGATCTATCAAATATCCTAGGGGCATAATAGAAGATGTGTTGGTAAAAGTTGATAAATTCATATTTCCAGTGGATTTTGTTATTCTTGACATAGATGAAGATTCCAAAGTTCCGTTAATCCTAGGTAGGTCCTTCCTAGCTACAGCAATAACATTAATTGATGTTCATGAGGGAAGATTGACACTTAGGGTTGGAGATGAGGAAGTACTCAAGTCGTAGAGTACTAGTCCATGCTATAGCGGTAGTAGTCTAGGTTTCTACCATATAGTACTTTTAATAAACCACTACTACAGGTCTTGTTCTACGTATTTGAAATACGCTTATGTCATGAAGTGAGTGGACTACTCACTGACTAAAGGTAAGCCATTTCCCATTTGGAATTCACAACATAATAACCTAGACATGATAAGATTCTCATTCTCATCAATCGATTAAGAACGAACATTTATGTGTTAAGTAACCCGTGATCCATACCTTACTATGAAAGACCTCCATTCACATAGACCACTTACTTAAACACAATGGTTCTTTTCCAAACGTAATTGTGCACAAATAAAATATAAATTCACAAAAAAATTTTGAAAATAAATTCTTTTATTAAAACATTCGATATTTACATTAGAAACCTAGTCTAAAAGGGCATATTTCCCAATAATCTCCTACTTGCACTCTAAGACTATGTAAGTCCATAGGTGCTCAACCCTATGGTGTCTAAGTGACTCTTGAAGACTCTCTCAGCCAAAGGCTTGGTGAATAGATCAGCTAGATTGTTCTCAGAGGCAATCTGTTCCACTACGACTTCCTGTCTCTGAATGAAATCCCAGATCAGGTGGTACTTTCTCTCGATGTGCTTCCCCTTCTTGTGGTTCTTGGGTTCTTTAGACTGTGATACTACTCTATTGTTCTCGCAATGCATCACAATTACCCTGTCCATGTATGGCATGATTCCAAGTTCTAAAAGGAACTTTTGAAGCCAGACTGCTTCATTGGATGCCTCTGAAGCTGCCACATACTCAGCTTCCATAGTCGAGTCAACAATGCATGATTACTTAATACTCCTCTATGAAATGACTCCTCCAGACAAGGTGAAGATATATCCACTAGTGAATTTTCTCTAATCCTTATCCGCCTAGAAGTTTGAGTCTGTGTATCCTGTAGAAACCAAGTCATTAGCCTTGTAAACCAGCATAAAATCTCTCATTCCCTTAAGGCACTTGAGAATATACTTTATAGCTTGCCAATGAACCTCTAGAGGGTTTGACTGATATCTGCTAACTAAGCCTACGGCAAAGCAGATATCTGGCCTAGTACATAGCATCGCGTACATGAGACTTCCCACAGTCGAAGCGTAGGGAATTCTACTTATTCTGTCCTTTTCTTCTTGAGACTTAAGATAGTCCCTTGAAGAAAATGGCAACCCATGTCTGCATGAAATTGGAGCTCATTTGCATGAGTCCATGCTATACCTGGCTAGCATCTTATCAATGTATGCCGTTTGAAATAATCCTAACATTCTCTGCTTCCTATTTCTAAGAAGTCTAATCCCGAGAATATAGTTGGCTTCTCCCAAGTCCTTTATACTGAATTGACTAGACAGCCAAACTTTTGTAGATAACAATGACCCTACATAATTTCCAATGAGTAGAAAGTTATCGACATATAAGACAAGAAAAAACACATTAATGCCTTTAAGTTTCCTGTACACGCATGGTTCATCCTCGTTTTGAATAAAACCATAAGACTTTACAGTCTCATCAAAACGAATGTTCTATGCTCTCGATGCCAACTTAAGTTCATAAATGGACTTCTTAAGCTTGCAAACTATATATTCTTGACCTTCAGCAATAAAGCCTTCCGGTTGGGACATATAGACGTCTTTGCTAAGATGGCCATTTAAAAATATCGTCTTGACATCCATTTGCCATATCTCATAGTCGTAATGACATGCGATAGCAAGGAGGATACAAATGGACTTAAGCATGGCTATTGGGGAAAAGGTCTTCTCATAATCGATTCCCACTTTCTGAGTTTACCCTTTCACCGTAAGCCTAGCTTTGAAGGTTTCCACCTTCCCATCTACTCCCCTCTTTCTCTTGTATACCCACTTACACCCAATGGGTTTTATCCCTTCAGGTGTAGCTACAAGATCCCAAACCTGATAGAGGTACATAGACTCAATCTCGACTTTTATTGCTTCATGCCATATATTTACATCAGCATCAACAATAGCCTCCTCGTATCTAGTGGGGTCTTGTTCCTAATGGTCGGAGACTAGCTCAAAAGTTTCTCCAATCCATCTCTCTAGAACCCTAGACACTCTCCCACTACGACAAGGCTCCAATTGTACAGGCTCTTAAGGCTGTACCTCTTCTCATTCCACATCGAGTCAGAAGAAGTTGATTCCGAAGATAACTTCTCCTCCAGTTCCAACCTAATCGAACCTTTTATGGAAGTACTCTGATTATCCTCTAAGTATCTAGCATTGGTACTAACTAGTAGTTTCTACTCTTTAGGATGATAAAAGTAACCACCCTTTGTCCCTTTTAGATACCTAACAAAATAGCATAATTCTGATATTGGTTCCAACTTGTCTCCCTTGACCAGTACATAAGCTGGACAACCCCATATCTTGAGATGATTCGGACTTGGCTTACGCCCAGTCTATATCTCATAAGGTGTCCTAAGTACTGACTTAGAAGGCACTAAGTTCAGAATGTATACTGCTGTTTCCAGGGCATTTCTCCAAAAAGACACTGGAAGAGTAGCATAAGACATCATACTTCAGACCATTTCCATCAACATTCTGTTTCATCTCTTAGCTACTCCGTTCTGCTGGGGTGTCCCCAACACAGAAAGTTGGGATACTATCCCATGATGTACTATGTAGTCCTTGAATTCACCCAGAAAGTACTCTTTATCACGATTCGATCGTAAGGTCTTAAATAATTTACCTGTCCGACGGTCCACTTCAGCCTTAAACTCTTTGAACTTGTCAAAAGAGTTAGACTTGTGTCACATTAGGTAAATAAAACCAAATCTCGTACAATCATCCGTGAAAGTATTGAAGTACTCAAAACCCCCTCTAGTTGGTGTAGACAAGGGACCACACACATCAGTATGAACAAGAATCAATACCTCCTTGGCTCTATTCGCCTTATGGGTAAATGACCTTTTGGTCATCTTTCCCATCAGGCAGAACTCACACTGAGGTCAATTTTTCAATCTCAATAAGCTCAAGGCCTATTATGGATTAACCTCTGATTCCTGGTTGAGTTTATATGACCCAACCTTAGATGCCAAAGATAAGAGTCATTAACCTTGGTCTTTCTCTTCCTTGTTAAAGGTTCAGATTGAGTGTTATTTAATTGATTATTAATAGGGTTTAAGAAAAACAGATTTCCATACATGTGCACAGTACATAAAATTTCTCCATCTCTACTGATAGAAATACTAGAATGGAAAGATACAGAATATCCTTAATTTATTAGTTTTGCAACCGAAATCAAATTCTGTCAAAATCTAGGTACATATAAAATATCTTTCAAAACCACTATTCTATTACAATAAAAAAACAAGATCCAGCTCTCCTATAACAAGGGCCCAAACTTGTGCTCTATTTTTCACACGTAGTCCATGTTCGCCCTTCTGCAGTCATCTAATCTTTCTAAACCCTTGCAAGGAGTTACAGATGTGATCAGTGGCTCCTGAATCAACAATCCAAATGGAAGTTGATCCAACCATTAATATAGACTTTAGATAGAAAACATTACTTGTGGGGTTCTTATTGGCTTGAGGATCTGGATAGTCCTTTTTCCAATGTCCCTTTAGTCCACATTTGAAGCACTTGCCCTTGGGTTTGTGTTTGGGCTGGGTCTTGGGCTGGGCCGCTACGTTCCCCTTCTTCTTCTTGAACTTCCTGGGCTTGGGCCTAATTCTAAAAGATGAAGCCTTAGCAATCATAGCCTTAGATTGTGGTTTCATGACCTTCTCTAGCATCTGGAGCTCCTTCATTAACTCAGTTAAACTCATGTTTAACTTGTTCATGTTATAATTCAACGTGAACTGAGTAAAGGAACCCGGTAGAGATTCAAGAACTATGTCCACTAGGCTCTCGGGGTTAATGACAGCCTCTGAGATTTCTGCCTCCTCGAAAGCAGTAATCATCTTGAGCATATGCTCTATGACTGATGCTCCCTCAGCTATCTTAGTGTTAATGATAGTTCGAAGAGCCTCCTGCCTTGCAGGCCAGCTATTATTCGCAAATTTCGTGGCTAATGATTGAGTTATATCATACGTAGTGGCCATGTGCTCATGTTTAGATTGGAGCACATTAGACATGGAGGCCAACATGTAACTACGAGCCATCTGGACAGCCTACTTCCATGCCTTCTCAACCTCACGCTCCTCGGTGGTCGAACCCTCCCCGATAATAGGACAGGTTTCGTAAAGGACATACTTATACTCCTCTACTGTAAGTATTATGTCCAGGTTCCTCTTCCAGTCCACATAGGTTTGTCCCGTTAGCTTATTCTCTCTAAGAATAACTGCCAATGGACTAAAAGAACCTCCTACCATTTCTGAAAAATCAAAAATAAAAGAAAAGAATTTAGTTTGTGAAAACCAAATAAATTTGTGCACTTTATCCTTATTATCAAAACTGATAATAATTAATTTGGCTCTTAAAAAAACTGTCATAGCTTCTTGGGAAGATTAACAATTCCCTAAGCTAAGTGTGTTGACCACCACAAATTAATTTCCCTTCTAAGTAATGATCTAGAAGATAACTCCATCAAGGGGATGGTCGCTTTCTCTCATTTCCTATGGACATACCTTGCACTATAACCTCCAACGTGGGATGGCCGATCATAGTACGTGTTCCGAATTATTAATTGCATCCCTCCATTAGATCTAGATCCTTGTGGTATCCCCATCCTAAACAGGTTCACTCTCAGGGTGACGCGAGGGGACCCACGATCTCTAATGAGGATTGTGATGGAAGTTGTGGGGCCGTTGGAACCCCTCTCCCACTTAGTTTTTTAAAATAAGGGTTTTCTGAAAAATATCCTTTTGAAAATTTCCATTATGTTTTCCCTTTAACTCAAAAATAAAATATCTAAACCCATTAAAATCTCTATGTCAAGGTATATATTCTTTGAAAGATTTTTCCATGGACTAATTTTATTCAAGTTAAAAAAACTTAATGATTTAAAAAATTTTCCAATTAAAACTTTCTAGAGACTTTGGTCTCAAGTTTATTTGACAAAACAATTTTTCTTGTGCTAAAATAAAACAAAATTGCATTCTATTTTAACTTATAAAAATATCTAAATCCAATATATTTTCTACATCAAGGATTAAATCTTTTGAGAAAATATCTAAGGATTAATTTTTGTTCAAGTTAAAATAACTATTTAATTTGTAGAAAAATATTTTCCTTGTCAAAAATATTCCCAAAGACTTTGGTCTTTGAGAGACCGTGCACATAGGTTCTTAAAAAATAGCATACTAGAAAACAGTAGACGTTTTCATACTTTTCTATTTTTTAAACCTAAGTGCCAAGATAATAGAATTAAACACATTAATTAATTAATTAACGGTCTTGTTTAAACCTAAAATCTCTTACTAATATTTTTCATGCAAAATATTCCATGAATATTAACTATTGCAAAATATTAACTTCGCTTGGTATGGACCCCAAAACAAAAAGGGAAACACAAGAAAAATTACAAGGAAAAAATAAAAAATTTCTCCTTGGTCAACTACACCTGTTGCACTGGATCAAGCACCCATTTGCACTATGGTCCACTGCACCTGCCGCACAGAACCAGGACCCATGGGTGACCTAAAATCCAGAGCGAGTTTAGACCCTAGCCGGCGCTGGTTCCGGTCTGGACGAGCTGTTCTGCAATTTTTTTTCCTGCAATTTTCTTCTGCGAATTTCCTCTGTTTTTTTGTGCAACTTCTGGTACTATTAGCTCTTCGATTTGAATCTCAATACAATGAAATCAACGAAAACCAATCAATCGCCTATACCCTTTAATATCAGGCTTACACGATTTGCTAAGAAAAACAGTAAATTACAAATCTCATATACCTCCATCAAAGAGGTTTAACAAGAGAATCTATCCATATCAAAACAGTGAAGGATCGTAATTTAATCATAGATACGTGTCCAGTTTTATTCAACTAGATGCATTCTCCCTATATTTTCACAAAACATTCATGCTCTGATAACAATTGAAGGCTTAAGAAGGGAAAACACAGAGCGTGCAATAGAAGCGAAAGAAAAAAAAAACTGGAAAAACTGAAGAGCAGGGGAACTAAATAGAGCTAAAGCCGGCACCTGTTGCACTCTGTACTAATTTTGAGGTTAAAAAGAAATTTACCTCTTTTCCTCATTCTAAGAATTGCTAGACCGGAATGTGTGGAACCGGGGTAGGTATGCTAGTGCGATTCCTACAAGTCTCCTACTTCGTCTGTGCATATATGTGAACGCCAAACTCTCGGTCTTCCAGTATATGGCCTGCCTAATTCTGTTTGGTGAACAACTAACTGAACTAAGGAATACTTTCTGGAGAGAGAGAGAGAGAGAGAGAGAGAGAGAGAGAGACGTGTGTTTTTTTCACAGAGAAGAGTCTGTCAAAAAACAATGATGATTTCCAATCCTCCTGTTTAACTTAAATAAAACCCAAGGTTAAACTGGATTAGGCCATTGGAATCTTAGTTTAACCTTTTGGACTAAATTAATTATTCTAATTAGAACCAACTTAATGGCCTAACAAATAATTAATTTTCCCAGCCCATATAAACTAGTCCAATTAACAAGCCTATGTTAGTTTAGTCCAAGGTTAATCCCTAATTTTATTGAAACTGGTCCAAAGCTCTGAATAATTAATTAACCCACTAAACTAATTTAATTAATTCTCTCTCTCCATAGACCTTTATTTTATTCTAACCCAATAATTAAATTAGGCTACTTAAATAAAATAAATTTCATTTAATTTAAGATAAATCCTTAGCCCATATTTAATTAGGACTCATGGTCTATACTGGGGACCAAAAGACACACTGCCTTTGCTACTAAAATGATCAAAATACCCTTGCATATAAATAGTTGTATTTTACATTGTAAATATTTCTTAATATCACCATAAGGAAATATTAACCCCAAGGATAATGCTGCGTTAGCAAAGTCTCCGACCTACAGGTTAATCACTGAAATACCCCTCCATACATCGCCGTACATTTAGAGAGGAAGAAGTGTACTAACACCTCTCTAAATGACATCTATCATCCTTAGGCTTCTACTCCAATGATCCACGACTTCTTGGATTGTTTCTGCTTTTCAAGGGAGCTACCCTAGAGCAAACATCCAAGTCATGTTTCCCAGGGCCCTGGATATTTAGATCATTCACACAACCACAAGGGGCAATATAGTATAGAAACTATCTTGTACAAGTCTGTCTTAACTAACTAGTCACACATACCCAACATGCAAGTATATTGGCCCTACGATAGAACCTCAACTATAGCATACCAAAGTACATGCTTCCAACTTCGTCAGACCACCAACTCATACTCAAGTCGTAGAGTACTAATCTACGTTGTAGCGGTAGTAGTCTAAGTTTCTACCATATAGTACTTTTAAGAAACCACTACTACAGGTCCTGTTCTACGTATTCGAAATACGCTTATGTCATGAAGTAGTGGACTACTCACTGGCTAAAGGTAAGCCATTCCCCATTTGGAATTCACAACATAATAACCTAGACATGATGAGATTCATATTTTCATCAATCGGTTAAGAACGAACGTTTATGTGTTAAGTAACCCTTGATCCATACCTTACTATGAAAGACCTCCATTCACATAGATCACTTACTTAAGCACTATGAGTCTTTTCCAAACTTAATTGTGCACAAATAAAATATAAATTCACAAACAATTTCTGAAAATAAATTTTTTTATTAAAACATTCGATATTTATATCAGAAACCTAGTCTAAGAAGGCATATTTTCCAATTATGACACCTTTGGTGAATAGGATTTTTATGTTCTTATTTCCATTGAAGTCGTGATTATGATTCTGTCTAGTAGGGATTTGGCCATGGGATAGCATATGTTGATTTAAGCCTATGTTCATGAATGGATTAGTTATTGTTTGATGCTGAAGAATGTGTTCATGATTCTTGATTAGGAATAGGGAAATCATGATTATTTTCTTGTTAATCCTAGGTTATTTTTAGTAGCATATTTTATTACCTTAATTAAAATTATTACTATATCTTTTCTCTAAAGGTTTCGAAATTACTAGGATGTTTTTGAATTGGTATATTAAATGAAATATTGACATTTTATTTGTCAAATACATAATATCTTTTATTAAAAATAATATATATATATATATATGCATAAAGATTTTTAAAAAAAATCGTTTATATAAATAATAATAAATAAATAAAATATTAATGCCCTTGTAGACCATAGTTAAAACTTTTACCTATATTATTTATATTGAAGTTTATTTGTTATCTATTAATAAAAAATTTAATATGATTCATTTATTAGTAATTACTAATTATTTATCATCTATTAAATATTAATTAATTGTTTATTTATTTATTTATAATAATACTATTTAAAAATTTCCATTTATTAATATTATTTAGGACTTAGAATTATTCAATATTCAAACACTAGTTTATTTATTAATAATAACACTCAAGATTTATTATTTGAACCTATAGCTTATTAGTAATTATTTTAGAACCCCTTGTTATTTTAATTTATCATACTAGATCTATTTTATAAAATTCTTTATCATCTAGCCTTAAAGATTAGGACATTAAGGTCATGATTGACATTAAGGTCAAGTATAATCTTATGCCTTATGTTTACCCCACGTGGGGTTAGGTTAGCCTTGGAGGATTTTTGAGTTTTGAGCAAGCAAAAGATCAGGTAAGCTCCTGCATGGAATTATGTAAAGACCAAAAATTATTGTGGCAAGCCAAATGCGATGTGTGTGGACATTCATTTTGTAAAAGCAATTAAGGGCTATTTTCCTTTTTATTTTAGTCAAGCAAATCATTGGAAAATTAAACAAACGGTTTTACACAAAATGCTAAACTCTTTCTAAAACCCAACTTTGACAAGAATTTTAGAAACCCTTAATTGCTATTTCCAACTAAATTAATGTATGATCAATTTTCTCTCAAGTGGTACAAGCAACGTTGAGTACTCAATAAGGGTAGACCACTAGGACTAATCTTTGAATGGTTAGGGTAAGTCTCTCAGTAGGTGGCCACCTCTGGGGGGTGAGTCTTTCCCAGATAGGATGTTAGTCTGGTGGGTCATGCCGGTTCGAGCTAGCAAGTTTCAGTCATGTGGACTGTGTGTTTCCAGAGTGGACAACCAGTAAGTTTGGGTGTAGAGATGGAGGAGAATCTCACCCGGTAGGCCGTACACCTACCTTTGTCAGCGTGTACAATGTGTGGCATTCTAACCGTTATATGATCATAGGGCCCAACGTATGGTAACCCATGGCTACCTCTTCGAGTGGTTGTCTTTATTGTGCACATGTATGTTTTGAAAAGTAAAACACTACTCTTTATTATACCATTTATTTAGTGCTTGCCAGTATTTTCTTTTACGAAATTTTTACAACTTGCATACATGAACTGTTTTTCCTGAAACACTCAAAGCACACACGGGCTTACTGAAATTTTTATCTCACAACCTTTTTTGTCATGTTTTCAGGATGATCCTACTATGGAGGTCAATAGCTAGATTTGTTGCCAATGAATTGAAGACTCTTTGTTATTTTCCCTTATGTGTTGTTTTGAGATATTGTAGCAAACAATTTGTTTTGGATTTGTTCTTGTATTTTTGGGTTGTAATAAGTTTAATTGTAGAGTATTTCTTTTATTTTATTTTATGTAACCTAGTTATAAAGACCCCTTGTCCTATGGACGGGGTGACATCCCTAGCCCTATTAGGCCTAGGTAGTGGGGTGTTATAGCTAAAATCTTCGCCCACCGGATCCATTACTACTTGGAACATTTTAGCTAAAAAATCCATGGCTAAGTATTTCCTACCAGCTAGAAATTCCAATCATAGGACTAACATTATTGCTTTTCTGCAATTAGAGGCCGAAAACCTTTATGAGTGCTAGGAGAGGTTTAAAGAGATGCTGAGAAAGTGTCCTTACCATGGATTCGAGTTGGGGATGCAAATGCAGATTTTTCACAGTGGGTTAAAGTTTCGCTACAAGGGAATTAGTGGAAGAATTTGCAACAGGATCTATATATTCCAGAACCCCAGAAGAGGTCTTTTATCTAATTGAAAACCTGGCTACTAATAACTATGCCTGGGGGTGTTCACGGTGTAGAGCTTGTGTACATGAAGTGCATAAGATGGATGCAATGGCTGCCGTAGAGGCAAAGGTGGAAGCACTCATGTAGAAAATGGATCAATTGCTAATGCCTCCTTTCCAAGGACAGGTAATGACTACGACTTGTGATTTTTGTAGGGAAGGGCATCCAAACCATGAGTTCCAAAATATGGGGTCTTCACAAGAAGCATTGGACCAAGTGGCTTTTATGGGTAATAGTCGATAAGGAAATAATCCCTACAACAATACTTACAAACCAGGTTGGCGGAATCACTCTAATTTTTCTTGGCACAACTAAAACCAACCTCGGTAAGCTTCTACGAATTTTGGGATGCAAAGGACTCGACCATCTCTGCCATATAACGCCCTACCAGCCAAACTATCTTTGGAGGAAATGGTCACCAAACTGGTAAGTGGAACGGAAACATGGTTCCAAGGAATTAACGTGACCACGAGGAACTTGGAGGCATCTATGCACAATCTAGAGGGTCAAATTGGACAATTAGCCAAACTTCTTAGTGAACATCAACCAGGAACACTACCAGGAAACATGGAGACCAACCTACGGGACCAAGACCGTGGGAAACTCTGATTTTTGTACAACTTTACTTTTTGCTGAACAATCTTTTTAATTCTTGTTTGTTTTTATTTATTTAGCAATTAGTCAGCATGCTTCATATGATTTCATGTATTTTGTTCTTTATTTTCATTCAAATGCATTTTTGAATGAAAAAAGAAATGATTTTCTTGCCAGAGTTGACCAGGTGTAAGGCCCAACCCGTGGCCCGAGCACCAGGTTAGCATGGCTTCACAGAAAAGTACGGGTAGAATAGGCTCTGTGCCAGGCCCAGTCCATGTACCCAGCGCCAGGCCCGGTTGGTTGCCACATTCAAAACAGCCCTCTTAGCTTTTTTTTTTTTTTTTTTTTGTTCTACAATCTCCACTCCTCTCCAATTTTCTCTTAACCCATCATCAGGTTCAAATTCAAAACACCTTCAAAGCACTAAATCCCCACTTTGTTCTTGCAAGTGTGGATCAACACAAGAAAAAATCCAAACTTTATACCCAAAACCCATTTTTCAATCCTTCCATTAGGAGCATGATTTCTTCAAACTCTTTGCATATAATTATTGTCCATGCATTGGAGAATAGTATGGTTTGAATTCTCTACACTTTCTACAGTTAAGTTTTTCTTATGAATTTTGAGTAATTTTTTATGCATTTTTGGACAAAAGTTCTTGAATATGTTATAGTGAAGAATTTGATTGTTAAGATTGCATTCTTTAAGCTTGCATTGGCATGGAAATATCATGAATAATGCTTTATGATCAATACCATAGATAGTTTACATTCTTAGAAATGATTGAGCATGCATAGTGATTAACTTTTGGGATCAAGGATAATTGTTCAATGTTTCACTTAGCCTTACGATGATAAGCTTGGCATTATGATTTATATGGTATGGCTAATTGAGCATGGTGATTCTAGACAGAATAGTGGTTTCCTTGAGCAATATTGCACATTGTGGCTTTGCTTCACTTGATTGATAAGGTGTTTCAATTGGCATATGTCTTATTTTCTTGCTGGTTTATTGGAGTATGTTGAGTGGTGTGTATTGAATATCTTGAGGTGTTTTGAGTTGAATGTCGATGGTGGTGTATGGTGTGATTGTGAGACGATTGAGAGTTGAACATTTGTTATAAAAAGTGACCTAAAGAACTTCCTACTTTTATTTTTGCCTCATCTTTCTTCATCTTCCTATCATGTCTAGACACCCTAACGGATTAGCACCGGGGGCTAAGGGAGCTTGAGAGGCATCTTCTTCTACACCATCATTTAACCCTCTACCCACCCAACCTACTCAATTTTCTGATATGATATGCCAAATTTGGTACGACAAGCACCACCATAATAAAATTATAGTAGAAAAGTTCTACAAGCCATCTTTAGATAATTCCCTATAGCTTTCTACTATGTTTAAATGCCTGGGGTAGGAGTCCATCATTAGGATGGATGGGCCTTATTGTCCTGTGTGAGTAAGAGAATTTTATACCAACAAGTAGGACGAAAAGAAAAACACTCTCCAAGTCGTCTCCATTATGGTCGAAGGGATTCCCATTGAATTTGACATGGCTAGATTAGCTAGAATTTTAGGAATCCCAAATGGGGAACCCTGGATAGCGGTGGACCACAATAACCAGAAGATCATCTCTGAGCCTATCTGGGATATGGGGGCTGTATAGGACAAGTTTCATATGTGACGAAAAGAGGTCGTATGATGATATTAGTATTATTCCAATAATGACCTCGAGGCTTAGTGGCGTGGCCCTAGTCTACATCTTTTCTTTCGATGTCTATCCCAAGGCTAGTGGCTTTAATGAGTCTAGGATACTTGATCTTTATATTCCAGATAAGATGAGGAGCCATGAGCCTATTCCCCTTGCTCCTATTATTATGAGCTCTATGAGAGAGGTTGTGGCCTCTATCATTGCAGCCATATCCCTCATATTCTCATTGGTTATTATGTATTTTGAGAGACTTTGGAGTCCAACTAGATGGAGACTTGAGTGAGCCCACTATTGCCCGTGATGTTGTGACGGAGAATACTTTAGTTCAGTGTAGGTTTCGCTATGATGAGAGGGCACAAAGATGGAAGAGGCCCTATAAGGTGTAGTACCCCAGACAAGAGGAGCTTACCCTTGCTGCGGAGGAGCAAGAGGCGCCACCTGCTAGACCAGCCCCTTATGCCACTGGCTCTCATTTATGCACTAATTTTGAGGCATGCATGAAGGCCTTGCTGGAGGGCCTAATGACTATCCTCCTCCAGCTCTGTGATTCCATTGTTAACATTTGACATCATTAGGACGTCCAAGATCAAAAGCTGGCCACCTTGATCTAACATGTTACAGGTGCATCTTCCAGTCACGGAGCTGCCGATGATGACCACGATGATCATGATGATGATGAGGATGATTCTTGACTCACTCTTTTATATTTTATTTTATGTTATTTCTTTTTCTTTTAAATTTTAATGACCTTTCCTAGTTTGTAGGTGTCTTTTCATTTCATTTCTTTTCTATCTTGTTTATTTAATTTTCTTTTTCTAGATTTATGTTTTTTTTTTCTTTTGTTTCTTTGCTTTTAGTAGGTACCCCTATAATGATCTCTCCTTGAGATAAATTCAACATGACGACACAACAATGTCATGGAAGTATTTTCCTTACTTTTTTCTTCTTCTTTCTTCATCTTGGTCTTTTTGGCTGTACTTTTATTCTTTTATCTTTGGCCATTAAGGACAATGTCCAGTTGAAGTGTGTTGGGGGGGGGGGAGAATAAAGATTGAAGAAATACTTTTCCATATGAATTTGATGAATATAGGCTGTGATTTTTATGATAATTTTTTCAAAAATTGTAGTGGTTTCATTGTTAAGCATGGTTACAATTCTTTTTCTTACTTAGATATGAGTTTTGTCATTCATTAGGTGGAATTTGATGAAATTGGTTTTATTGGAAAAGATATTTGTCAAGACTTGAGAATTTCGATTAATCTTATTTATGCATTGGTTTTTGAATATTATTTGACTTATTTAGTTGAAATATAGAAGATATGATGAATATTGGAAGAGTTTATTGTCTAACTTTTGTATTATGAGTTTAAATTTTATTAGCTTTGAGTTATGATGAAAAAATATGAGCTGTAAAAAGATCTTTGAGAAGAAAGATTGAGGAGAATATTGAAAATTGTGATTTGAGTTGAGAAAAAATAATAAATGAAAACAACATTATTGTTGGTGTGAATTTGAGAGATGATTCTTATTGGTGATCTTTGAAGACCTTTAGCTGAAAAGGTAATATTGGGAGAAGTAGCAAATGTATTCGGTGAACTCTCTTGAGGCTATCCTGAAGGAAAAGTGGCAAGCAAGAGTATAGAAAAAGAATTGTGAAAAACTGATGAGTGATGGCTGTAAAGGGGGCCAATACAATGTGTGAAGAAAAATCCATGCACTTGAGGCTATCAATTCCCTAAGACATTGAAAAACTTTGAGAGAAAAAATTTTGAGTGCTTTTCTCACATCATAACTTAAGTGTGCAGTTTTTTTATTCATAGTGCTTGAGCTGTTACATAGCTTGACCTATGTGATTCATATTATCTATATTTTTACTTGGAAAGTGAAATAACTTTCTTAGACTAGGGTATGCATTTGATTAATTTGACTTCAAGAGTTTTGTAATTTCTTGGCCAATGTTTCAAAGTTGGAAATTATTTTTTAAAGGGTGTGAATGACAAGGGTTGTATCTAAAGTTTGAAAGAAATACATGACCTTTGCTATAATGAAGAAACCTGTGGAATGAGAAGAAAACCTTGTGTTGTCCTAATAAATTTTCTTGGATAAAAGTGTTTTGCTTAAGGATAAGCAAATGTTCAGGTATGGGGATATGTGATAGGGGTTAAAATCACCATTCTTTTTCTAGTTATTTGAGGTTGTTTTAAGATACGTTTGTTTTAATAACCAGACATATTCTTTCCTATTTGATATTTTTCTTGTAAAAGGTGTTTTTGACAAATATATGCAAATTTAAGTAAAAATCGAGCAGAGAGTGCACAGAACCAGAATGTGCCTAATGCCAGGCCCAGCCAGTGGACGAAGCGCCAGGTCCATTCTATCCAACAGCAAAGATTGAAGCAGCTTCAGGGATTTTTCCATAGCAAACCTGGTGCCAGGTCTGGCAAGTGTACCTGGCACCAAGTCCATTCTACTTGCTAAGGAAAAGATGGCCAAAACTGAGAAAAATAGAGAAAGAACAGAGTGTACCTGGCACCAGGTTGGTAGAAGGTACCCGGCACCAGGTAGGTTTTGGAGGCGAAATTTCTATACGTGGAATTAGGCCTTATCCAAGGATTTTGTTATTTTCCTATTCCTACTCGGCCAAGACTTCCTCAGCTACAAAATAGGTATCTAAGAGGCCTATAAAAGCATAAGAGAACACAATAGTTAGATATACAACTAAGAGAGGTGAATTAAATAGTAGAAATTTTGATTTTCTCATTGAAGGAGGAATTCACCCAAGCCAAGGAGGATTGTTCAAAAGGAGTCTTCAAGGAAGAAGAAAAAGGCTAATATATGAGTGCTTTCTTTTCTCTTTCTCTTTCTTTTTCTTTAACAATGATGTATTCAAATTTTTCATTGTAACTTAACAATATTTTGACATTCATGATTTATGCATCAATTTAACTACTTGATCAATTTTCTCTCATTCTTGGTGTTTGATTACTTAATTTCATAGGTTGATAGAATTAGGTTTATGTCTATTGAACTTGGGAAATGAAGTTAGATTAAGCTTAATTTAATCAATGCTACATGCTTGTTAGATCTTAATGGACTTAAGAAACGAAGTTAAGACCAAAGAACCTAAGTAATCAAAGGTTACTTAATTTTGCCTAGAGCATAGGGTTGTTGGCTAATTTCATATCTATAAGAAATTATGTTTAACGCATTGTTTGGTTTTTTTGGTTTGATTAGGAAATCTGTTAATTTAATCAAATGGTAATGATTCCATGGATTGGGAAAGAAGTGGAGTCTATATAAGTGAATTCATGACTTGAAAAATCATTGAACTTTACTTTATATTCTTTCAAGATGTCAAGATGGTGATGAATTGGAAGAGTTGTTAAGTAGGCAATTGTTAGGTTTTCTAGGGTACTTGTCTAAATTACACAAACCTACATCCTTGAGTTGTATATGTTTCTTTTATTTTTCTTTTTATTCGTTTCTTACTTTATTTGGGATCGATTAAATAATGAAAGAAAAGTGATTAGTGTGTACTTTTTCTTTTGAGGATCGATCCTCGTTAACTTCCTGTACTATGCTTGCGATGAGTATACTTACTCATATATATATTTTGGGATTAATGTTTTAATTAAAACTTGACTAAGGGATTGATTTAAAATTGATGATTTTATATACCCAAAATTTACGCATCACCACAACTCCAATTTAGCAATTACACTGGCTCTAGTCTCATCGATCAACATAATACCATCAGCAAACAACATACACCATGGCAAAGCCTCCTGTATAGTACAAGTCAACTCGTCCACGATGGCCATAAAAAGGAAAGGGCTAAGCACTGATCCTTGATGCACCCTAATAGTAATAGGAAATTGTGCCGTCACTCCAGTGCAACTCCTTACACTTGAACAGGCTCCTTCATACATATTTTTAATGAGAGTAATGTATTTCAGCGAAACACCATTTTGGCCAGCACCCACCAAACTACTTCTCTAGGCACTTTATCATAGGTTTCCTCTGGATCAATAAATACCATATGTGAATATTTCTTTCTTTCCCTATAATATTCAATCATCTGTCGTAATAGATGAATTTCTTGGAATGCCCAGGCATAAAATCAAATTGATTATCTAAAATCTCTACAATGCCCCTTAACCTCTATTCAATCCCTCTCTCCCAAAGCTTCATAATGTAACTCATAAATTTAATCCCATGGTAATCAGCACAATCTTGAACATCCCCTTTATTCTTGTACAAAGAAATCATTGTACTCTTCATCCACTCTATAAGCATCTCATTAACTCTATATATCTTGTTGAACAAACTTGTCAACCATGTAATACTGATCTATTCTAAATACTTCCAAACCTCGATCGATACCGTTTGGTCCCACTGCCTTTTTTGGTCTCATCCTTTTAAGGGCTTCGTGAACTTCATACTTCTAAATATGAAGAATGCATGCACAATTAACGTCTTCTTTCAAAATTACAAAGCTACCCACAATCAGAACATGAATTTAATTCCCATTATATAACGTATCAAAATAGAACCTCGATCTCGCATTGATTTCTTCGTCTTTAACCAAAACTCTGTAGTTGTCGTCCTTCACACATTTCACCACACCGATATCTCTAGTCTTTTTCTCCCTAAAACGTGACAGTCTATATATATTCTTCTCCCCATCTTTAGTATGCAACTTTTCATGTAAATCTTTGTAAATTATGGATCATACATTTCTAAAAGATTCTTTAGATTTTCTTCTCACAACCTTGTATTTCTTGAAATTCTCATCATTCCTACATTTCTCTAAGTTTATAAAGCACTCTCTTTTACTCCTTACAACTTCTTTCAATTCGTTGTTCCACCGCGACGCGTCTATATCTAGTGGTACTATTTCTTTAGATTTACCAAGCACCTCTTTAGCTACTGTCTTAATACATGGAGCCATCTTTCCCAACATAGTATCTGGATCCGAATCTATATTAAAAGAGTAATCATCTGCCTAAACTACCTTATCAACAAAGGTTGTTCTTTCATCCCCCTGTAGCTTCCACCACTTGATCCTACGGTCAATCCTATGACTCCTGCTTCCTTTTTTTTCCTAAAATTAAAAACTAATAGCACATGTTGTATAACCACACTCGTACTTGGAATAACTTTACAATCTGTACAACCACTACGAAACCTATGCCTCATAATAAAGAAATCTATCTGACTAGCATTTGACCCGCTTCTAAAAGTTACTAAGTGAGAATCTCTCTTCTTAAACCAGGTGTTTGCTGTAGTCAAATCATATGCCAGGGCAAAATCAAGAATAGCATTTCCTACTTCATTTCTAACTCCAAAACCCTGATCTCCATGAACACTCTCAAACTTGCTCTGATCAGTACCTATAAGTCCATTTAGATCACTGTTTAGATCACCCACATTATATAAATATACATATATCTTCCCCAACACCAATAGATCATCAACTTCACATCAATACTTCTATAAGTCAATAGCCTATTATACTTGAGTTTGATAGTAAATAAGAGAGTTTAGAATGCCTTAGTGAGTCCTTTGAGAGACCAATGGTTGGAGATATCCGTCCATGGCCACCAACAAATTCGGCTAAGGGAGAGAGATTGAGAAAAGAATAAAAATAAGAAGAAAAGAAAGTAAAGAAAAGAAGAAAGTGAGATGATGTTTGGACTTGATTTTACCGTTTTGGTTCTTCTTGACTTGGAAAAGAAAAATGCTTGTTTGATCCAAGTAAAGGAAGGACTTTGGTTGGTTTGGTGTTATAAGATATGTTAAAGAAGAAAATAGGTTACACTCTAGTGCATTTGAAGATTTTAGAGTGGTTTGGGGTGATTAGAAGTGGCTAAATGGCTGAGGAAAAGTAATGTGTGTTCTTGGTGTTCTTGAGAGAACATGATAGGAAATTGAAAGAAGGTGAGAGTGTGTTGTTAGTTTGAGGGTGGCCGAATAGCCTAGTTTGGGGTGATGATTTGGTTTTGCTAGGGAGAGAGAGATTCTAGGAACTTATTCTAGTTTTGAATTTGGAAATGGTTGAGGAATTGGTGGAAATTTTTGAGGTAGAAGATTGCTAATGGTTTTTTATCCTTGAAGATTTCTAGCTCTTCAATAGCGGTTCACTTGGTTTGCCTATGTTATAGAAGAAAATGAAGAATGCTCTAACCTTTGGAGCTGGCCGAAATTCTTGATGCAACTGTTTAAAAATTCTAGTTTAGTTGATGGAGTTGGTTGCTTGATTGGTCAATGTTTGATGGAGCACTGCAAGGAATTTGATTTTCAAACTCAAAATATTTTGAATAGAGTGAAGTTAGGAGAGGTTTGAGGTGCTTTAATAGAGCTTTGGTGGCTATGGTTGGTGAAGGTAGAAAAGATGTTAAATTTTATTTCTTAGTACGATAGAAAATGAGAGTCAAGCAGAGAGGAAAAACTGATCTTCATTTGTTTAGCAAGGTTGGAAAAATTCTTGTAATTTAGCTAAAAGAAATGATCAAAAGTTGGAAAGTTGTTAGCAAAAATTTAAAGTATTTTGAATAGATTTTGCAGCTTCAGAATAGGAGCATTTCAAGGTCCTTTAATGGTGATTTTCTAGCCATCTTTTTGTTGAAGAAGAGGAACCATTGAAGAACTAGTCTGTGGTGTTGACTGCTCAAGAATTTCTTAGCTAAATGACTTCCCTGCTTGCTGGAAATTTTTTGGTTTTGAAAGAGCTAAAGGAGATCCGAATTTACCTAAGGATTTTCCAACTTTTTCTTCCCCAAAGTGTTGTTTGTTTTGCAAAGCAAGAAATGGTTACTAAGCTGCCTAGTTCCGAGAGTTAATCAAGAAAGAGAACCAAAAATTTTCTAACTTTTCTACCATAAACAATAATAACAAAAATGAAACTTCTTAGGAGAGAAAATTGGTGATTCAATTTTGGGTAATCAAAACATTCTTATAACTCTCTTTTTTTCTTCCAAGATTCCGATCAAGTATTTCCAAAATGCTCGGATTTTAATTTTAAAATTTGAGACCATAATAATTTAAAACAATATAAGAAAATAAAAGAATTCAAGAATATTTTCAAATGCAAATATGTCAAGACATGGACTACAAAAATAATGGAGACTAAAATTCTTCTTGATTTGCTTTTGGACAAGATCACATCATTTGAAAATTACCATTGTAATTTCTCAAGACAACATTCCTAGATTCATGGAATGCAAGGAATAAAATTCAAATTTAGTTAGGATAATAAAAAATAATACTTAGTTGGAGGGATTTGAAGTTAAGACCGTAGGAATTAATCAAAGTCTCTATCCACTTAACCCTATTGATTCTTATTACTATTTTCCCAACTTAATTCTCTTCCCTCCTACATTCTATGTTTCTTCTTCTCTCATCTTGAAGGAAAATTTCCTAATTGTCCCCAATACTCATCAAACATCAATAAGTTATATAGTCCACATATAATAATTCTAAAATAGACAAATTCATCTAGAAATTATTTTGTCATGCAATATGTCATGAAATTCAACCCATCCCTCTAATTCTAGGGAAGGCTTAAATGGGATTTAGAGTTCCAAGTGATACACATGATGAGTAGTAGATTTCGGGAACAAGTACTAAAATATTTGGGCTAGAATTAATTAATATTTTGGTGGGAGTGGAAACTAATTCCATACTACAAACTGAATGGGATATTGTATGGTGAAAGGAGTTCATTACACTGATGTTTTCTATTAAAAGGTTTAAGTCAAGCCGCTTGACTTTCTGGACTTCTGGGTAGTCATGATGTGTTTTTCTAGATACAGCTTATGATTTGCTGAATATGATTTTGTTAATTAGAGAATTAATAAATGAAACCTAATTTGAATTAATAAGATAATTCTAAATTATTAAGGATTATTAATCTTAAAAATATTTTAGATTAATTCATATTTCGGTACCAATAGACTGTGAACCTAATAGGTCACACGCAATAGAGGATTAAGCACTGAAGATGTTATTTGATAACATTATAAGGTTCATTGTGAGAAGAAGATGTTGTTGTGGTCGAATTACAATTAGTTATAATTTATGGGGCTATATTATAATTAATAATAATTACAATAGTAATTGGTAATTAGAGAATCCATATTCATTATGGATTCTGGTTACCAAAACATGGATGAGATATCTTATATAAAGGTCGTGTTTTTTGTATATGGTCAATACAGAGAGTTTTTTTTTTTTTTTTTTTGAACAATCTTTCTTCTTCTTCTTCTTCTTCTTCTTCTTCTTCTTCTTCTTCTTCTTCTTCTTCTTCTTCGGGTTCTCACAGAAAACCCTAGCCGCCAAAAATCTGGTGACTTGAGCATTGTCCTTGTGTGGACTGTGTTAGAGTAAATATCATACTAAGATTGTAAAGGGTTGACAATGAATTGGTTGGTTGATGATTAACAAAGCACAATCATTCTTGCTGGATCGCGCCTTCAACAAAGGAGGAAAATTTGTTTATCGGGACAGCACCATAAGTAATTCTCATCCATTTCTTTGGTTAATGCATTACATATAAGGTGATCCGGGGTGTCGTTTCATATTTTAATTCCTCCTGTGATATGATTGCATGATCACAAGACATTAACAGTGGTATCAGAGCCCCCTTTTTTGCGATAATGGATCATTTATTTTGCTATGAATTTTTTTCATTGCAATCTCTATTTGTTCTGTGAAAATGGCTTCCCACGAGCCTGATATCTGGAAAAAAAAAAAATTAGCTAGTTTTATGGATATGTTTCAACAAGATTTAGGTCTTTTTTATACCTAAAATTGTTTAACGTGTAATGTTGAATTATAGAAATTGTTTGTGTCTATTTCCTGTAGAAATCATTTCAATTTTATGTCTCTGTTGCATTCTGAAAATGTTCTTATAAATGCACTAAGTTTCTATGAAGTAGTCACTGTGGATAAAAATTTTATATTTTCAAAATAGTTCGGAAGTTGGCTCATGTTGTTTATGGATTGCTGGGTTGTACAAATATCTGTAATGGTTACAACAGTTATCCTAGAAAACTTTTTTCGAACGTATCTGCGAACAAGAAAATTGTTTCTATTGATAAGCCTTTGCAAAGAATTGTTCTTCGTTTTGGTTATTTTTGTTTGCCAGTAAACAAAGAGTGAAGATATTATTTTTCTTGGTGTTAAACAGAGGAGTCGTCTTCTATAAATTTCCGGAGAAGACGACAGGAAAATTTGCTTGGAAAATAGAAAAAAAATTATGTTTTTTGGCCCAAGCCACCGGCGGCTCAATGGAATCCAAGCCGCAGCTTAAGGCACAAAACAACCCAAGCCGCACCGTGGCTGGCTTAGGTCATGGACTGCAATCCGTGGCTGGCATACCTAATACCAGTCATGGATGCTACTTGATATAAAAAAAAAAATTGTTTTTGTTTTTCCTGCTTTCGATTATTCACTAACGACTTGCGATTTTTTTTCCTTTTTCATTTAGCACCCAAGGTTTTCCAAAAATTATGTTTTGGGACTAACGGATTATATTTTCCAAAACTTTGATTTTGGAAAATAATATTTTTCTAAAATATTGATTTTACATGATATATTATTTAATTCCTAAAATATGATTTTAGCAATTATTATATTATGTAAAATAATGATTTTAGATTATATATTATTTTAATTCCAAAAAAATAATTTTAGCAATTAATATATTTTCTAAAATATTGATTTTAGAATTTATTCTATATTTTCAAAAATAGTGATTATAGAATTATTTAATTTGTTTAATTTTATAAAATTAGCATGGAGGTTTGGTTATAGACCATGGATGAAATTAAATTGTTCATGCATTTTATCACTTTCGTTTTGACTTAAATAGTCCATGTGTGAAACTTCACCTAAAGCCAACCCTAGAGTAAGGGGGTCGGGATGCATATCATATTATTTTGCATGTATATATATATATATATATATATATATATATATATATATATATTTGAATGATTTTATGTGCTTTAGAATTGTGGTTTATAGATTAAAAGGTTTAGTTATGCTTATTGAGTAGGAAGGGTAAAATGATAATTTTGCTTGAGGTCAAAATAGGAAGATAGCTTGAGGATTAAATAAGAGGAATTTGTGGGTGAGAAAATAAGAGCAAGAGTTAGTGTGGTTTAGTGGTTAGAGCTTTGTGGTTTAATTGCCAAAGTCATGAGTTCAAATCCCACCATTTAAGTTTTTATCATGATTATCTTGATTAAGTTTGAATTTTGTTTTCTTGTATTCCATAAAAATAGGAATGTTGTCTTAGGGGAGACATGAAGAGAATGTCCTAATCTTATCATTGTGTCCTAAAAAAAAAAACCAAAATCCATTAAATCTCTCCTTTTAAATTCCAAATAATCTGTGATGATTCTTTAGCCTTGAATTTCAAAAAAATCAGTCTTGGAGGATAGAGGATTGGCCGAAAATAGGAGAGTAGTTAGGATGAATTCCCAAGAGAAATAAATCACCATGGTAGAACCTTCAATCTTACCTTCATGTTGTTCATAGTTTTAATGAAGGAAAATCTGGAAATTTTCCAGAATTTTTGCAGACCAACTTTTCGGAAAATTCAGCCAGTAAACCTACTCATTTTCTGCCAGAAAAATGGTCATTTCATATGGTTTGAAGTCCGAAAATTCTGTGCAATTTTCGGACTGCACAAACTGCACAAAACCAGAAAAAAATTCCTGCACAATTCGCTGCATTCTAAGCTGGAATTGGAGCTGTCTTTTTGTTAGCAATTCAGCTGAAACACCCTCTGTTTTTCTCCAGAAAGAAGGCTAGAAAACCACCCTTGTAAGACCTTCAAACACCCCAGAAAACCAGCTGTAAATCGAGCCAAGTAAATGCAAAAATTCTGCACCAAAAGTCTTCATCATTTAAAACTCTTGAGCATTGAAACCAGAAAATTTTCTAGCTTTGTCTCTCAAAGCCAAGGCCGAAGAACACCCTTCAAATCTCTGGAAATTGAACCTTGTTCAGCCATGGACTGATCACCATTAACCTCCACACTTACCTTGAGTTCTTGGACTCCATAATCATACCTCAAAAATCTCCTAAGATTACTTTAACCAAAACTCATTTGAACTTCAAAAAAATTCCAGAATTTTACTCCAATAAACCACTCTTGTATTAAGCTAATAAATCAGAATTTTCTCTGCCATCATAGACTGAATTTCGGCCAGCTATATAACCTGAACAACCTTCATCCATTTCAACAAAATCAGCTTGTTCAGCCGGCACCATTGAAGAGCAAAGAATCCTTCCTTGATCAAGCACCATTAGCTAACCTCCTACCTTAAACAACTCCACAATTTCCTCCATTTGAATTTCAAAAAAATCTGATCACTCTCTCTTCCACTAGCTGAAAACCGACACTCCTATCTACCCCAATCCATTCGGCCAACAACACTCCAGAAAATTGTGAGCTTTTCCCTCAAATTCTCTCCATTTTCACCAAGAACACACACTATACTTCTTCAAGCCTAAACCTACCCTAAACACCTCCAATCACTCTCAAATACTCCAGATCACTTCTACTTAATCCCTAGGCTTCATTTCTGGTATTTATAACACAAAAACACGCAAACAAGAATTTTCAATCGGATCAAAATCAACTTTTTCTTGAAGGTCTCAAGAACATCAACAAGGTAAACCAAGAACAACCTTCTTGTTCATCCTCTTCCATTCAATTCTCAATAAACCTTTCTAATGCTCTCTCTCTCTCTCTCTCTCTCTCTCTCTCGGCCAAAATGGTTGATCAATCAACAACCATGGTTGTTTTTCCGTTGGATCACTCAAGACTCTCCATCGCGCGTGGACCTTCTTTAGTCTTCATCAAAGTAATTGACAATCAAGTAATTATTCTTAAATCCTTCTTTTATTTCTGAATTCATGTCTCTTAGATGATGATAGGAAGAATGAATATGAATAGGAGATTGGGGATACGTATGTGAAGGAAAGGGGTGGAGTTAAGACATCAGGATTGATGTATATGACTAAGTTATATGGATTTTCTTTGGAATCAATGTATGCTCATCATGCTTAATAAAATTTATGGATGTTTGAAGCATGTTAGATATTATGACACCAAAGGTGATTAGGCTCTTATGTTTCTATTTTCCATCGAAGCCATTAATGATGATTATGCCTAGCAGGAAATTAGCCTTGTGATAGTATGAGATAATTCAAGCATATGTTCGTGAATGGATTGGTTTATTATTTGATGATGGAGAATGTGTGTATGAATCTTTTCTAGCAATAGGAAAATCATGGTGGAAAATTATTTTCTTGATAAGTCTAAGTTATTTTTATTGACAAATTTTATTACTTTAATTAGAATTACTACTATATTTTTCTCTATAAAATTTGAAACTCTAGGAAGATTTGAATTGGATTATTAATTAAAATATTAATATTTTAATTATCAAATAAATAAAATCTTTTATTAAAAATAATATATATAATAATAAATAAATCTTTTATATAAATAATAAATAAAAATATTAGAATTAATTAATGACCTTGTAGGCCCTAGTTAAAACTTTTACCTATATTCCTAAATATTATTTATATTAAAATCTACTTGTTATTTATCAATTAAAAATTTAATATAATTCATTTTATTATATTAATTTTATTTATTATTAATTATTTATTATCTATTAAAAATTAATTAAAAATTTATTATTTATTTACAATAAAGCTATTTTTAAATTACCATTTATTAATATTATCTAGGGCTTGGTATTATTCAATATTCAAACCTTAGTTTATTTATTAATAATAACACTCAAGAATTATTATTTGAGTTTATAATTTATTAGCAATTATTTTAGAAACCCTAGTTATTTTAACTTATCAAACTAAACTTATTTTATAAAATTATTTATCATCTAGCCTTAAAGCTTAGAACATTAGGGTCTTGATGGTAATAAGTTGAACTAGGATTATTTGTGTAAGTGAATATAGCTTGAGTGTAACCTTATGTCTTGTGTTTACCCCAGACAGGGTTAGGTCAGCCTTGGAAGACTTTTGAATTTGAGCAAGCAAAGGATCAGGTAAGCTCCTGCATAAAACTTGTTTGTTGTAAAAGATTACTATGGCAAGCTAACCTCAAAGTATGTGAACACTGATTTGGTAGAGGCAATTAAGGACTGTTTTCCTACTTGTTTCAGTCAAACCAATTATTTGAAAATCAACAAGCAATTTTACTCAAAACACTAAACTATTTCTAAAACCAATTTTGACAGGGACTTTGGAAACCCTTAATTGCCATTTTCAAGTAAAGCTATGTTTTACCAGTTTTCTCCCAAGTGGGACAATTATCGTTGAGTACTCAATAAGGGTAGGCTAGTAGTACTAGTTTTGAAGAGCAAGAGCGAGTCTTCTGGCAGGAGGCCACCTCCAGAAGATAAAACTCAACTTAGAGAAATGTCAGTACTACTTAGTCATGCCGGTCCGAGCTAGTAGTTTTTATTTTAGTCAAGTGACTATGTTTTGCCGGAATGGACGCCCGGTTGTTGTATGGGTATAGAGAAGGAGGAGTATCTTGCCCGGTAGGCCGATCACCTACCTTTTGTCAGTCTGCACAAAGTGTCGGCATTCTGACTGGCAGTATGCACAAAGTGTGGCATATTGATCATCCGGTTATGGGGCCCAACGTGTGGTAACCCATAATCCTTTCTTTTGAGTGGTTGATCTTATAAATTATGTATGGCTGGAAAAGTCAAAAACACCACTCTTGTTTTTTACTAATGTTTATTGCTTGCCAATATTTCTCTTATAAAGTTTTCACATTTTGCATCCACGAACTATTTTCACTAAACACCCAAAGCACACACGGACTTACTGAGATTTTTATCTCATCATCTTTTATGCCATGTTTTCAGGTCAATCCTGCTGTGGAGATGAATAGCTAGATTTGTTGCCTATGCTTTGAAGACTTTATGTTATTTTTCTTATGTGTTATTTTGAGAGATGGTAGCAAACAATTTATTTTGGATTTGTTCATGTATTTTTGGGTTGTAATAAGTTCAATTTTAAAGTATTACTTTTATTTTCTTTTGTGTGACCTAGTTATAAAGACCCCTTGTCCTTTGGACGGGGCGATATCCCCGGCCCTATCGGCCCTAGGTAATAGGGTGTTACACCATACATGTCTTGCCATCTTTTTTTTTTTTTTTTTTTGTGTAATTTCTCATCTCATCTAATTCTCCTCGAATGTAACTCGAGGCTTCTTTATTAGAATTTTATGTAATTAGATTACATAGGTTATATAGAATAGAATTTATTACAAGTCAAGGAGAAGGTGATCAAGACCCAAAAGAGGATAGTGTGGTTTTCGTCCTATATCATGCATGAACACTTAGGATTGGGCAAATTAATTTTCTTTGTGGCTCAAGGAAATCAATATAGTAAAATCCACAACCAAACCACGTTATGATTTTGCCATGTATAGATATAATGATATTATGCATGCTATATGTAAGACACCAATATCACAAATCCCTCAATTAAAATTAAACCTAATGCCTTCCATTAATATAGTAAGAACAAGAGTCCTATTTCGAGACCAGGTTCTTTGGCTAAGCCAAGCCTACTTGACATCTGGTATATTCAAACTATGGAATTAAAATTTCTGATTAATAGGTTGGATTTAACTAGTTTCTTTATCCCTGTTAGGCTAACTCAACCATAAAGAAAACTAGAGGTAAATTGGGTTAGCTTAAAAGCTTTAAGATTAAGAGATGTTAATCATGCAATGATCCGGAAGTTACACATGATGTAATTGGTATTGGATACCTACCATTGAACTTAAGGATGGATTGTTGGGCAAACCCAAGGTCATTCATGAGGAATTTGGATACTGGTCCACTAGAAGAGCTTCCTATGGGCTTTCTCGAATCAATAGTAGGGGCCATTGGTTTGAGTAAAATAGTGGAATAATTATGCATTTTATTAAAGACCTTATTATTTGCATAGCATGTGCATATACATTTAGCTAATTACTCTATCTTTATATCTAGGTCATTTGTATCATGTCGACCAACCTAAATCTACATAGTATCTTAGAAACCCACAAATTTACCGAATCAAACTTTCTCAACTGGTATAGAAACTTGAGAATTGTTCTCAAGTCGGAAAGTTTCTCTACGTGCTAGAGCTCCTATTCCACCACTAGCAGCTCAAGATGCTCATGCTGATGAGCATTCTGTCCAGAAAAAGTATAAAAAGGACAGTGATACAACATCTTGTGCGATATTGGCGTTAGTGACGCCAGACTGCAAATGTAGCATGAACATATAGATGCTTACTCTATTATATTACATCTTCGAGAGCTATTTGATGCCCAAGCCAGAATGGAGAGATATGAGATCTCAAAACAACTATTCTGTTAAAAAATGGCTGAGGTTACTACTGTGGCCACTTATGAGCTAAAGATGTTGGGCTTAATTGAGAAGCTTGGGTCTCTTAGGTTTGTGATGGACAATGAATTAAGTATTGACTTAATTATGCAATCTTCACCAAGTAGTTTTTCACAATTTGTGATTAATTAATAGACGAACAAGATTGAGTGCAGTATAACTAAGTTGATCAATCTTCTCAAAACTGCGGAATCCTCCATGGAAAAGGAATCCAATGCAGTCATGTTGGTAGAATCTACCTCTTCTAAGAAGAAAGTTTCTTAGAAGAAGAAGAAGAAGGCTCCCACTAAGCCCAAAGATGGTGTAAAGAAGAAGGAAGTAGCCACAAAAGGCCCATGCAATCACTATAGAAAGATAGGCCATTGGAGGCGCAACTACAAAGCCTACCTGGAGACCATCAAAGAAAAGAAGGAGAAGGAGAAGATTGCAAGCACTTCTACTTCTACTTCTACTCCTAGTATGTTTATGATTAAGATTAATGCTGCCTCTAGATATGAGATATGGATATTAGATACCGGATGTGGATCTTATTTATGCAATTACTTGGAGGGGCTAAAGAACAGTAAAAGGCTTAAGAATAGCGACGTGGACCTATGTACCAAAAATGGAGCAAAAGTTGCTGCACTTGCTGTGGGGACTTACGAGCTACACCTGCCTTCTAGATTAGTTTTAGAATTACAAAACTGTTATTATGTAACTGTTTTATTAAAAAATATTATCTTAATTACATGTTTAAACTTGTATGGATTTCATTTAATTTTTAAGAATAAATGTCATTCCTTTTCATTGAATGATATTCACTATGTTCTATAACTTTGCTTAATGGTTTATCTGTTCTAAAAATAGACGTTTCATTTCTTAATACAAACAATAAGAAACCAAGAAAATATAACTTAATCTCATCTCATTTATGGCATTGTCTTTTAGGCCATATAAATAAGAATCACATTTTTAAGTTACATAAGCTAGGTGACATCAGGTCATTTGATTACGAATCATATGGCACATGTGAATCTTGTTTACTTAGTGAAATGGCTAGAACTCTTTTTTTTCTGGAAAAGGTGAAAGGGACAAAGAGTTATTAGAACTTATATATTCTGATGTATATAGTCCAATGTCTATACAATCAAAAAGATGTTATCATTATTTCATAACCTTTATCAATGATTATTCATGATATGGGTATTTGTATTTAATGAAATATAAATCTAAGGCCTTTGAAAAGTTTAAAAACTTCAAGAATGAAGTAGAGAAATAATTTGGGAAAAGTATCAAGACTCTAAGATCCGATCAAGGAGGTAAATACTTAAGCTAAGAATTTCTGAGTTATCTCAGAGATAATGTGATATTATGTCAATGGACTCCCCCATATACGCCTCAATATAACGATGTATCTGAGAGAAGGAATCAAACCCTTCTAGACATAGTATGGACCACGATAGCTTTTGTAGACTTACCAAAATCATTCGGGGTACGCACTAGAGACTTCTGTTTGTATTCTAAACAAAGTTCCATAAAAAAACAGTTGACACTACCCCAATTGAGATGTTCTTTGGTAAGAAACCAATGTTATCTCACTTGCGAATATGGGGTTGCTCAACTTTTGTTAAAAAACCATAGTCAAACAAACTTGATAGTAAGTCTGACAAGTGTTTATTTGTGGGATATCCAAAAGAATCTTTTGGATAGTACTTCTACCTCCCTTTCAAAAATGAAGTATTTGTTTTGAAGTATGCCGTCTTCTTAGAAAATGAGTACATGGTCAAATGAGATAGTGGGAGTAAATTAAACTTAGTGAAGTTCAAGAAGAGCAAATAAACACATATCAACTGTCTGATCCCACATCTATTAAGAGAATAGATGAACCTTCGACTGCACAAGAAACTCGTAAGTCGAGTAGGATATGTTTGTCACCTGATAGATATGGATTTCTATAAGTGACCACAATGGCGTATTACTTATAGATGAAGATGAGCCTGCTATATAAGGAAATTTTGAATAATTCAAAATCTAACAAATTGTTTGAAGCCAAGAAGTCAAAGATAGATTCCATGTACGACAATCAAGTATGGACTTTGATTGATCCACCTAAAGGAATCAAAACTATTGGGTGCAAATGGGCTTTCAAGAAGAAAATAGACATGATTGGTAACATAATTACCTACAAAGCATGACTGGTTGCTAAGAGTTATCGCCAACAACATGGTATTGACTAAGACGAAACCTTCTCACCAGTTGCTATGCTGAAATCCATCAAAATACTCCTAGCAATTAGCTCTCATTATGATTATGGTGTCTGACAAATCAACGTGAAAATATCTTTCCTAAACAGAAACCTGATTGAGGAAGTGTATATGACATAACCTGAGGATTTCACATCCAAGGACAGCACAAAAGTGATTAAGCTGCAAAAGGTCCATTTATAGACTTAAGCAAGCTTCTAGGAGTTAGAATATCCGTTTTGATGAAACAATCAAAGAGTTTAGTTTCATTCAAATCATGTATGAACCTTATATATACAAGAAGGTTAGTGGGAATGCAATTCTTTTCTTGTTGTTTTATGTAGATGACATATTGCTTATAGGGAATGATGCACCTATCCTTCAATCGGTAAAAGTTTAGTTGTCTAAGAAATTCTACATGGAAGATCTTGCAGAAGCAACCAATATTCTTGGAATTAGGATCAATAAAGATAGATCAAAAAGGTTCTAGGTCTTTCATAGTCTACATACATAGACAAAGTGCTAAAGAGGTTTAGCATGGATCAATCTAAAAGGGGATCCTTACCAATATCCCATGGGATAAGCCTTATAAAGTCGATGTCTCTAAAGATAAAAGTTAAAAGGGATCACATGAGTTGGATTCTATATACCTCGACAATTAGATCCATCATGTATGCTATGATATATAGTAGGCCCGATGTATCATGTGCTCTTAGTTTGACGAGCAGATACTAATATCACCTTAGTGAGGGTCATTGGGTGGCTATGAAGAATATCCTTAAGTACTTGCAAAGAACTAAGAATGTATTCATAGTATATGGATGAGGTCATTTGAAACTAAATGGGTACACTAATATCAGCTTTCAATCCGAGAAAGATGATTTTAAATCACAGTCTGGCTACGTGTTTACATTATGTCCAGGGGTAATAAGTTGGAAAAAATCCAAACAAGATACTATTGCTGACTCAGTGACTAAAACTGAGTACATTGCTGCTTCTGAAGTAGCTAAGGTAGCTGTTTGGATCAAGAAGTTCATGATGAAGGTTGGAGTAGTTCCCAACATTGCTGAACACCTATCTCTATATTGTAACCACAACATAGCTATTGGATAAGAAAATGAGCCAACATCTCACCAGCAATGCATAAATATAGTTGCAACCCCAGTTGAAACCAACCTTAGAGTAAGGGGACTGGGATGCATAGCATACTTTATTGCATGCATAAATATATTTTCATATAATTTTATGTGCATTGGATTTGTGATTTGTAGCCTAGATGGCTTATTTATGCTTGTTGAGAAGGAAGGGCAAAATGATAATTTTTGCTTGAGGTGAAAATAGGGAGATAGGTTGAGGATTAAATAGGAAAAATATTTGGGAAAGAAAAAAAAGAACAAGAGTTGTTGTGGTTTAGTGGGTAGAGCTTTGGAATTAATTCTTGAGGTCTTAGGTTCAAATTCCATCAGCGGAGTTTTAGCATGATTAAATTTTATTTTGTGTGGGAAGGCTATATTTTCGGCCTTGTATGCCTTACTGAAGAGTAGGAGTGTTGTCCTAGGGGAGACATGATAGGAATATCCTAATCCTACTCTTGTGCCCTACAAAAATTTCTAAGGGAATTCATATCCTTCTTGATCCTTAGTTTATCTTACTTCTCAATTCATTAAGTTGTTCAATTTATTCAAGCCAACTTTATTCCAAAAAAATTCCAGCAAGGTTCTGTGAGGTTTAGGTTTCGAAAATGGATATAAGTGAGTTATCTTGTGACCGAAAATGGGAAGGAGTGTTGCAAGGTTTCCAAGAGAATTAATCTCCATGGTTGAACCTTCAAAACTCCAACCTAACTATGTTCATTTCCTTCATGTTGTAAACTAAAAATTTTCCAACTCGTTGTCCAGCCCAAGTGTCGAAATTTTCAGGCACCTTTACCTCTCAAATTCTGCCAGAACAATGGTCAAACCACTCAGCTTGAAGACTGAAAATCACAGCCACAATCAAGCTACACAAAATCTGTGCAAACCAGAAAATTTTTCTGGACAATTTCATAGCTTTGGTGAGCCTAAGCCAAGCTAATTCTTCCAGTTTTTCACCCAACATCTTAGCCACATTTTTCCTCCATAAAGAAGGCAGAAAACCAACCTAAAAAGACCTCTGAATATCCCTTCAAAACCTCTGCAAACTGACTGAACAATGGCAGTAAAATCTATCCAGAATTTTCCACCAAACTTGCGAAAAAAACTGGGCAGAATTTCCAGCTTTCTTCCTTCTTTAGTCTTGACCAAAACTTCACCATTTTTCTATACAAACTTCCCTTGAACAGCCATGAATTGAGCTTCATCATCTTCCCCAACATTCTGCTCAAAAAACCAGTCCATGGCTGCTCCTAAAAACTCTCCATCAATCACTCCAACAAGCCATTGATTGGAGACCAAAATTCCAGCAATCATATTTAGTAAACTACCATAATTCATCTCTCAAACAACCAGAAATCCCTTCACCTTTGTACTCCATATTTTCAGCCACATTAAGCACCTTCACACAGCTTTCATCCCAATAAAAACACTGATCAACCAGCCATCCATTAAAGCATCCAAAAGCTCTCCATTGACCAAGATCTTCTTACCATATTTTGTTTCCAAAATTGATCCCCTAAAACATTCTTTTGGGATTTCAAACAACCAGCTTTCCTTTTCCTTTTAAACAAGAAAATTTAGTTGCCAAAACCCCTCAAGCAATTCAGCCACTCTCTTCCATAAAATTTCGGCCAACTCTCCCTCAATCTTCTTCATTCTCTTCAACCTTCAAGAACACCAAGAACACTAAGAACACCTACTAACCTTCTCTCGCCTAAGACCACCAAAACCACTTCAATCTTCTTCAAAAAAAATTCCAAATTGTACCTACTCACTTCTGTGAATCTATTCCTACCACTTTTAACATTAAACTCAGAAATCATGCCTCTTCTTCAGATAAAAAAACCAGTATTTTTGAGAATGCCAAGAACACCTTCAAGGTAAGCATGATCAATCACCCCACATTCTCTCATCTTCAACTTCTAATGAGTATATGTATATATAAGCATACTAATGGACTCTTCTCTCTCTCTCTCTCTCTCTCTCTCTCTCTTGGTTGAATGGTGACTTTAACCATGGCCATGTTTCCTTCATCTCTCTTGGTCGGATCAAGTCCCTAAGAGTTAGGATCCATTCGAAACTACTCTAAGGTACTCATCAATCAAGTAAGCCTCTTCAACCCTCTTTTTAAATTCTAGATTCATGTCTCTAGGATGATATTGGAAGGAGATGGATTATGATTAGGGTTTGAGCATGTGTTGTTGTGATGAGTTGAGATTGAAGCATGAATTGATGCATGATGATGATTGGTCTTGGTTAGGTTGTATGATGTTCTAGGGTTTTATTGCATGCTCTCCATGTCGTGAGTAGTATATGTGATCAAGCATGTTAGAGATTATGTCACCTTTGGTAAATAGGGTTTATGTTCATGTATGATTGTTAAAGCCATGATTATGTTTATGTTAGTAGAGTTTGGATCGTGTCTTGGTAAATTTAGATTTATGCCTTTATTCATGATTTCGATTATTTGATGAATTGGAGTAGAGTATATGTTTATGATTGTGGTTAGCATGTGGAAGTATGATTATGACCTTGTTGTCCCTGAGCTAATTTTATTTCACCAATAAAATGATTAATACTATGACTTCTTCTAATAAATTCCGAAAACCCTAGGAAAATGTGGATTTGGTCTTATATATAAAATAGTGATATTTTAGTCAAATAAATGATAGCTTTTATTAAAGAAATAAAATATATAGATATTATATAAAATAATAATATCAAATAAAGCCTTTTATATAAGTAATCATAATAAGTGAAATATTAATTTTGTAAGTCTTATATTCATAAATACTATTAAAATTTATTTATTATCCTTTAATCAAAACCTATTAAAATCTACTTACAACTAATTTTAGTTACCAATTATTTTCTAACAATTAATTATCAATAGATTATTATTTTAAATAATTACATCTAGGTCCTAGGACCCTTCATCAAATAAACCCTAATTTACTTTTAGCAACATTTAAACTTTCAACTTATAGTACCTATTTTCCAAACCCTAGTTATTTTAATATCAAGCTAGATTTATTTTATAAACGCTTTTATTTGTTATCTAGCCTTAAAGCTTGGGACACTAGGGACATAATGGTAGTAAGTTGAGCTAGTTTTATTTGTGAAAGTGAATCTTTGGCTTAAGTCTGATTATGGCTCATGTTTAACCCAGGTGGGGTTAGGTCAGCTATTGGAGACCTTTACTTTGAGCAAGGATCAGGTAAGCTCCTACATAAAACCGTTTGATGCAAAATGATTATTATGGCAAGCCAAATATAGAGTGTATGGACACCCACTTCTGTAAAGGCAATTGAGGATTGTCTACTTTCCCATTTCAGTCAAACAAATTATTTGAAAAATCAATGAACAGATTTACTCAAATCCTAAAACTCTTTCAAAACTGATTTTGACAAAGACTTTAGAAATCCTTAATTGCCATTTTCAAGTGGAACTATGTTTTGTTCATTTTCCCCCAAGTGGGATTAGTTATGTTGAGTACTCAATATGGGTGGACTGCTAGGACTAGTCTTTAAAGGGTTGGGGTAAGTCTCTCAGTAGGTGGCCACCTCTGAGGAGTGAGTCCTTCCCGGATAAGATGTCAGTCCAGTAGGTCATGCCGGTCCGAGCTAGCAGTTTTCAGTTAAGTGGACTGTGTGTTGCCGGAATGGGCAACCGGTTTTGTTTGGGTATAGAGAATGAAGAGTATCTTACCCAGTTGGCCGATCACCTACCTTTTGTCAGTCTACACAAAGTATGGCATTCTGACTGTTGTATGGTTATGAGGTGGTTATGGGGCCCAACGTGTGGTAACCCATGACCACCTTTTTGAGTGGTTGATTTTATTGTACATGTATAGTTGGAAAAGCCAAAACACCACTCTTGATTTTGACTGTTGTTTATTGCTTGCCAGTATTTCCCTTATGAAAATTTTATACTTTACATCCACGAACTATTTTCACTGGACACTCGAAGCACACATGGACTTATTGAGATTTTTATCTCATCACCATTTTTATATTGATTTCAGGTCGATCATGCTATGGGGATGAGTAGCTAGTGTTGTCTGCCTTGGAAGAGATTTTATTATTTATTTTTATGTAATGCTTTGGGAGCTGAAAGTGAATAATTTTGTTTCTGGATTTGTTTTTGAATTCTTGGATTGTATAAGTTTTAAGTTTTAAGTATTGTTTTATTCTATTATTTTGGATGTGTGACCTAGTTATAAAGACCCCTTGTCTTTTAGACGGGGCGATATCCCCGGCCTTGACGGGCCAAGGTAGAGGGGTGTTACACAATATGTAAATATAAAGAGAATTCCCATGGATAAGAGCATAGCTGACCCACTTACTAAACATCTATCCCAAAAGAAACATAATAGATATGTTGAGTCATTCGATATTAGTTATATTAATGATTGTCTCTAGTGCAAATAGGAGTTTATTAGTGTTATGCCCTAGAAGTAATTACATGTATTCTATATATTGTTCATTTATTGAATAAAACAAGGCATTCTTTATCTTTCTATTTATTTTATTTAAGCTTTTGTGTAAAATAACTATTAGATAAAGTCCTAAATACAGCACTATGTGGAAAAAATCATGATAGAGATCATGATGCGAGGTTCCTACTACACTGACTAGTTTTCGTACTTAAATTATCCCTAGCCATGATATTAATAGGATAGGACATCATTAATGCGTTAAGACTAGCACGTGTTATACTTCCTGATTTGATCAAGCAGTGGTTCTCACATCCGTAAGTTATGTGATATTCAAAATTAACACGTGGATACTTGTTACTTGAACAAGTAAATTAGATGAGCTAGCTATGAAATAATCACTTGGATTACTAATTAATACCAGTGATAAATTCTCATCATAGCAAATGTGCAAGTATTCTTCGACTTGAGATCTCCAAGGTACTTTGTTTGCTAAGTATTAGACATTGATTCCAATCTCTGGGGTCTTGACAAAATCTTCTATGGGACAGATATTAGGAACAACGTGGAGCAAACGAAAGTAGTTGAGATGATCAATAAATGATTCACCATTCCTAATAGTAGGGGTGAATATCTCATGGCCAATAGTAGGAATCACTACTCAAGAAATCCTCGGCCAAGGCGATTATTGTGAGAAAAAGAATTTGTTGTAACCGAATAATAATTAGTTATAATCCATTAGCCATATTGTAATTAACAATAATTATATTAGTAATTGGTAATTAAAGCATCCATATTCATTATGGATTTTGGTTACCAAAACACAGACAAGACACCTATTATAGAGGCCATGTTTTTTGTATTTGATCAATACAGAGAGTTTTTTTTTTAAGTAATCTACATTACTTTTCTTTTTCTTCAGCTTCTGGTTCTCACAGAAAACCCTAGCTGCCAGAAATAATTTTTCTAGCACAGAATTCCTATGATTTAGCGTAGTCCTCGTATGGACTATGTTAAAGATAATCTCAAACTGAGATTGTAAAAGGTTGACAACGAACTTATTGACGACTGACAAAGTGCAATCATTCTTACTGGACGCCTTCTGCAAAGGAAGAAAATTTGTTTGTAGAGATAGCACCGTAGGTGATTCTCATCATTTTCTTTGGTCCATTCATTACATATAAGGTGATCAGGAGTGTCCTTTTGCATTTTAATTACTCATATAATATGATTGCATGATTGTGAGACATTAACACCTTAGGTTCCAAAAAGGTGGACAGGAGATCTCTTTGACCTAGTCACTAACCATCAGGAATAAGATCCGACTAGGTACGAAGAAGCCATTATACATGCTGATATAGATATTTGTCATGAAGTACTAAAAGAAGAGATTGAGTTAATGTACTTTAATAAGGTTTTGGATTTTGGAGTTTCACTTGAAGGGACAAATCCCATTGGGTATAAATGAGTATAGAGGAGGAAAAAAGGTGTGGATAGGAAGGTAAAAATCTTCGAAGTTAGGCTTGTGGCGAAAAGTTTTATGTCGAAAGAGGGAAATGATTACGAGGAAACATTTTCCCCAGTTGATGAGACTCCACTTCATCATGGAGGTCAAGATAAAGGAGGGGGAGGTGTGGCTAGGCAAGGACAAGGGCCGGTGACGAAGATGGACGAAGCTAGACCAAAAAGGAGGTCACCAGAGGACGGCCGGCACCAGCTTCATTCTGCTCAACAATGGCTTCATCCGACTTTCGACCATCCGAAGGCAGAACACAGCTAGCGCCAGCTGTAGTGCCCAAACCGGTGCCAGTTCCACCCTGGGCAGCTGACGACAACTTTGCATTTTTAATGTTTTCTCCGGTTTTCTTTAATTTTATTTGCTTGTAAAGACTTATTATGACCCTAAACTGTAATAGAATCTTAGGGATTACTTAACTAGGGTTAGGATAGTATAAATAGCACCTTTAGTGATTTGAAAACACAATACACTTCATTTTAATTCAAATTTGAGAAGAGAATCTTGAGAGGCCCTAGCCTCCTTGTTCTTCTTGTTCAAGACCAAGCTAAATGGTTAGTCCTCCTTTTGCAAGAGTCTATAAATCTTTTAGATAATCTAATGTTGTTTCTTTGAATGGGTCTTAGTTACTTTGTTCTTCTAAGATTTGTTTGAAATCCAATATTTGGGTACCTATTTTCTCTATTCTATTTGTTCTTGTTTGCCTTTATTACTTCAAGGATATTGGGGTGAGATCATAGTAGAACTTTCTATTCATCTTGAGGGTCTTTGAGGCTTTGTTCTTCAAGGGTTTGAAAGAGTGTAGGTAGTTATTTGGTTTTCTCCTTTTTGGTCACAAGAATCTCTATTTTTTTGTTCCTTTGAGTTGAGCTGAAACATAGCCAAGAAAAAACACCCATAACACCAAGAATTCGTATCACCGGTGGCCATACTTTAGTTCATCCGTATCCTCTTTGCCATTGCATGTTATTATATTAACGAGATATGGCAAATGGATGTGAAGACAGCCTTTGTAAATGGTCATCTTAGTTAAGACATCTATATGTCCCAGATGGAGAGCTTTATTGCTAAAGGCCCAGAACATTTGATTTATGAGCTTAAGAAGTCCATTTATTGATTTAAGCATGAAAAGCATGGAACATTTATTTTGATGAGATTGTAATGTCTTATAGTTTCATTCAAAATGAAGATGAACTATGTCTATACAAGAAATTGGAAGGCATAATGTTTTCTTCTTGGGTCATATGTGGATGATATTCTACCCATTATTATAATATAGGGACATTATTCTCGACAAAGTTTGGCTTTCTAGTTATTTTTGTATCAAGGACTTGGGAGAGTCCAACTATATTCTAGAGATTAAGTTTCTTAGAAATGAGGAGCTAAGAATGCTAGGGTTATCTCAAGCTACATATATTGACAAGATGTTGGCTAAATTTAGTATGGACTCGTGCAAGGGGGCTCAGATCCCTTGCAGATATGGGTTATCTCTGTCTTCAAAAGAGTATCCTAAGACACAATAAGAGAAAGATAAGACAAGCAAGATTCCCTATGCTTCAGCAGCTCATGTACACCATGCTGTGCACCAGATCGAAAATCTGAAAGTGGATTAAGGATACAAAACACACACAAACATCACAGAAGTAATGAAAAATACACAATGGAAGGCTTTTAAAATCGATACCTTATGTTTCTTGACGTGATTTACTTGATTAGGCTGAATAGATGTTGATGGTTGTTTAATCAATAGAGTCTGAGAAAAAGATCCCGGTGACAATCCCACAAGCTTTCAACTTCTTGTGGGCATGAACTCTTAGCTTCTAATTCACAAAATATTCCTCTACCTAATCTAGCTAGTGAAAGCTACAAGATTGAGGAATTAGTCTAAATCTATTGAACAGTCTACTATCGAACAAGTAGTATCAAGGAGAATTGTATCTCTGTTCTTATTTCTGGAAAAACAAAAACACAGAGAGGGAGAAGAAACTGGAGAGATAGAGCAAAAAAACGCAACATGTGTTTTCCTGTTTCTAAAAGACTGTTTAGAGAATTCTCCACAAACTAAAGAAAAGCAATGTCTTCTACCAAGTAGGAAACAAAAACCCCGAATTTCTACACTCCCAGGTAAAATATCCGGATTTTATTAATGACCTCTCCACAAGAAGACAGCTACACTAGCTAAACCAAACTCTAGGCTACTTTATAGACCTCAGTCTAAGCTATTAGGCTAAACCCAAATTATTTATTTTATTTCTAGACTAATAATAATAGCACAATAAATAATCAAAGAACTGAAATAGACTAAGATTATTCCTCAAGCATTTGTACCTAGTTTAGGCCCAAGTTAATTTCTAATTATTCAATCTGAGCTTAGGTTTTGAAAGATTAATTAACCAATTAAACAAGGTAACTATTTAATCTCTCAGCACTTTTTCTTTTATTCCAACCTAATAATAAATTATACTTCCTCAATAAAATAAGATTCTCTTTAATCAAGGCTATTTTCTCACGCTAAAATTAATTATGACTTACGAGCTATTTCGAGGATCAAAAGACACACCGTTCATGACTGCTAAAATAATCAAAATACCCTGTTATAGAAATTGCTATATTTTTTATTATAAATATTTTTTATTATTACAAAAAGGAAATATCGACCCCAAGGACAACGTTAGGGGTAGTATTATAATCAACCTATAGGTGTTTTGAATAAAATACCCCTCTACATAACGCCGTTCATTTAGAGGGTAAATAGTGTACTAACACTTCTCTAAATGACATGTACCATCTTTAGACCTCTATTTTAATAGTCCACAACTTCCTAGAATGTTTCCACTTTACTAGAGAGCAACCCTAAAGCCAACATCTAAATTATATTTCTCAAGGCTCTAGACGATTTAGATAGTCACAAAGGGCGATATCTCCAACAGGAGTATACAAGCTATCTTGTTTGAGTCTGTCATAACTAATTGGTCAAACATACTCAATATACAAGTATAGTGGTCAGACACTCACCTACTCCATATCAAAATAATGCTCTCTGCTTCGCTAGACCACTAACCCATACTCAAGTCATAGGGTATTAGTTCACACTGTAGCTGCAGTAGCCTGGGTTTATAGTATTTTAGTACTTTGAGAAACTACTACTACAAGTCCTATTATATGTATACTAAATATATTTCTACTATGAAGTAAGTGGACTATTTGGAATTCATAGTATAATAACCATAAACCTAATGAGAATCTTATTCTTATTATCTAGTTAAGAATTACCTTTTATATGTTAAGTAACCCATGATTTATACCTTACTATGAAAGATCTCTATTCACTGGGATCACTTACTTAGACACAATAAGTCATTTTCAACAAGATCATACAAAACAAAGTAAAGTAAAATTACACAAACAAATTTGAGAATAAAAAATTTTATTTACTATATCAAATTTACATCATATATATAATTTGAAGGCATACATTCTAGTAATCTCTCAATTGTAGTCTCAGACTATGTAAGCCTATAGGTGCCTACCCTAATATTATCTAATTGTCTTCTAAAGACTCTTGCTGCTAAAGTGTTGGTGAATAGATCTGCTAGATTATTTTCTAAGGCTATTAGTTCCACCGTGATTTTCTATGTTTGAATAAATTCTCAGATCAGGTGGTACTTCCTTTCAATGTGTTTACCATTCTTATGGTTCCTCAGTTCTGTCGATTGTGAAATAGCACCTGAGTTATTGTAACACAACGCAATCGATCTGTCCATTTGTGGTACAACTCCATGTTCTAAAAGGAACTTCTGGAGATAAACAACTTTCTTGGATACCTTTGAAGTTGCCACATACTTAGCTTCCATAGTTGACTAAGAAATGTAAGAATGCTTGATGCTATTCCCTGAAATAGCTCCTCCAAACAAGCTAAAGACATATATACTAGTGAATTTTCTTTTATCCTTATCCTTCTAGAAGTCTGAGTCTGTGTATCTATTAGAAACTAAATAATCGGCTTGTAAATTAACATATAATCTCTCATTCCCTTAAAGTACTTGAGTATATGCTCTATAACATGCCAATAAACCTCCCCTGGGTTCAACTGAGATATGCTAACTAAGCCCATGGCAAAGCAGATATCTAACCAAGTACACAACATGGCATACATAAGACTTTTCACATGTGAAGAATAGGGAATCCAATTCATCCTGTCTTTTTCTTCTTGAGTCTTAGGACAGTCATTCAAAGAAAGAGACAACACATATCTATAGGGGATTTGTGCACTCCTACATAAGTACATGCTGAACTTTGCTAACATCTTATTAATTTATGTGGCTTGGATAAAGCTAACATTCTCTGCTTCGTATTTCTTAGAGGCTTAATACTAAGGATATGACTAGCTTCTGCCAAGTCCTTCACACTAAATTAAGAAAAAAGCCAAACCTTTGTTGATAACAATGTACCTACATCATTACTAATCAGTAGAATGTCATCGATATGCAAAACAACAAAAAACACATATAGTTTATCCTTGTTTTGAGTAAATCTATAAGACTTTATGGTTTAATCAAAATGAATGTTCCATGCTCTATATCCCTACTTAAGTCTATAAATGGACTTCTTAAGCTTGCAGACCATGTATTCTTGGCCTTTTGTAATAAAACCTTTTGGTTATGATATATAGAAGTCTTCACTAAGATAGCCATTTAGAAAAGCCGCCATTTGTCATATCTCGTAGTCATAGCAATAGGCAATTACAAGTATAAGGATGGATTTTAGCATGGCTACCAAGAAAAAGGTTTCCTCATAATCGATCCTCTCTTTCATAGTATATCATTTTTTAAAGCCTAGTTTTGAAGGTTTCCACCTTCCTATCCATTCCACTCTTCCTCTTGTATTCCCACTTACACTAAATGAGTTTTATCCTTTTAGGTAAAGCTATAAGATCCTAAACCTAATAGAAGTATATAGACTCAATCTCAGCATTCATTGGTTCATGTCATATGTTTGCATTGTCATCATCAATAGCCTCCTCATATCTAGTGGGATGATGTTCTTAGTGATCGGAGACTAGGTCAAAGACCTCTCTAGTCTACCTTTCTGGATCTCTAGATATCCTCCCACTACGACTAGATTGGTTTTGTATAGAATCCTTAGTTTGTGTTTCTTTTTTTGTTCTATAATTAGATCGTTAGAAGTTAACTCAGTCGACAACTTCTTTATAAGTTCCATCCTAGTTGAACCTTTAGTAGATGTATCTTGTTTATCTTTCAAGTATCTTGCATTGGTACTTACTTATACCTTCTGCTCCTTATGATGATAAAAGTAACCCTGCTTTTTTTCTTTTTGAATACCTAACAAAATAGCATAATTCTGATCTTGTTTCCAATTTATCTTCTTTAATCAGTACATAAGAAGGACAACCCTATATCTTGAGATGGTTTAGACTTCGTTTTCGTCTAGTCCATATTTTATAGAATATCTTAGATACCAACTTGGAAAGTACTGACTTCGAAGTTACTAAATTCAGAATGTATGTTGTTGTTTCTATAACACCCCACTACCTACGTGCATTGAAAGGGCAGGGATGACGCTCTATTCTTAGGACGTGGGGTCTTTATAACTAGGAAATAAATGACGAGAAGAAATAAACTAAATTTAAAACTTATTACAACCTAAATAAAACTTGTACAAGCCTTCAAATAATTAAATAAAACTAAGGTCTTCAAGAACCCATACATATGAAGTATAACAAGTCTTCAAAACTCAGGGAACCTAAAGCAGTTCAACTTTCAAAGCAGGATCGACCAGAAGACATGATATAAAAAGTGTGGTGAGAAATAATTTCTCAGTAAGTCTTGTATGTGCATAGGATATTTTATATATACATTTCATGTAAGTATAGTTCAAATCAACTATAGAAAGAATTGGCAAGTCACAAATCAATTTTCTCAAAAAAGGAGCGGTGTTTATCCATTGTCCCACCTTGTACAAATAAAATCAACCACTTTAAAAACAAATAGTCATAGCACAACACATTGAGCACCATGACAAAAAAATGATCAAAATTCCACACGTTGGCTATTCTGATATAAGGTGGGTGTACAGTCCATTAAGTGAGATACTCTTCCATCTCTACACCCTAACTTATTGGTTGTCCACTCTAGAAATAAACAGCCCACATGAACTGTGCTAGCATGGACCAGTATGACCAACCAAAACTGGCGTCTTATCCAGGCAAAGCTCACCCCTCTGAGGTGGCCTTCTACTGAGAGACTTACCCAACCCTTTAAAGACAAGTCCTAGTTGTTTACCCTTATTGAGTAATCAACATTAAGTTTGCCTCTTTTGGGAAAAGAAGAATCATGAAGGCATTTTGTTTGAAATAGAAATTATGGTTTACAAAATTCTTGTCAAAGTTGATTTTTAGAAAAAGTTTAGCACTTTGTTTCAAATTGCTTGCTCCACTTAAATTGTTTGATTGAACAGAAAAAGAAAAGAAAAGTGTCCATAATTGCATCCCAAGTACATTTCCACGTATACAGCACATTTTGACTTGCCGAAGTGATTTTGATCTTCTAACAGCTTTATGCGAGGACTTACCTGTCGTCCTGTTCTCACAAGTAAAATAATCTGCCAAGTTGATGATGAAGTCAACCTAGCCCCACTCGGGGTAATCACAAGATCTAAGTTACTATCAGCCCAAAAATAACCAACATGCCACACAGACATAACACTCCAAAGTCCCTTATATAAACTATTAAATTTGTCCCCAACCTTGTCTCAATAACAAAATCAAACAACTATTCACTCTATCTTAACTAGCACATAGGTTAAGGATAGTCTATAAATAAAATCCAAGAATCAATGTGTAAGTTAACAAAAAGAGACATGTATTTAAATGTGTGTGTGTGTGTGTGTGTGTTAAACAACGTATGATATGCCTAGTAAGTATTTAGTAGATATTAAATAAGACATGCCTTTAAAATAATAATTAACAGATAAATAGATTGTAACACCCCGCTACCTAGGCCCGCCAGGGCCGGGGATGTTGCCCCGTCTAAAGGACAAGGGGGTCTTTATAACTAGGTCACATAAAAAAAAATAGCGAAATAAAAATAATAAATTAACTTAAAATTTATTAAAACCCAGAATGAATCCAAGAATTCCCAAAAGAAAAAAAAAATCCATAAATAAAATCATCCACTCTCAACTCCCCAAAGCAATACATAAAAATAAAAGACAACATTCTCTTCCAAGGAAGATAACACTAGCTACTCATCCCTATAGCAGGATCGACCTGAAATCATGGTAAAAATGTAATGAGACAGAAATCTCAGTAAGTCTGTGTGTGCCTTGGGTGTTCAGTGAAAACAGTTCGTGGATGCAAAGTGTGAAATCTTTATAAGAGAAATATTGGCAAGCAATAAATATTAGTCAAAAGCAAGAGTGGTGTTTTCCTCTTTTTGAAACCATACAAGTGCACAATAAAATCAACCACTCATAAAGGTGGTCATGGGTTACCACACGTTAGGCCCCATAACCATACAATGGTTAGAATGCCACACTTTGTGCAGACTGGCGAAAGAAATACTGGTAAACAATGAATGATGTTCAAAAATAAGAGTGGCGTTTTGGCTTATCTAGCCGTACATAATTTATAAGATCAACCACTCGAAAGAAAGGATTATGGGTTACCACACATTGGGCCCCAGAACCAGTCAAAATGCCTAACACTTTGTGCAGACTGACAAAAGGTAGGTGATCGGTCTACCGGGCAAGATACTCCTCCTTCTCTATACCCAAACAACAACCGGGTCTCCATTCCGGTAAAACACAGTCACTTGACTGAAATAAAACAAACTGCTAGCTCGGACTGGCCTGACTAAGTAGTACTGACGTTTCTCTAAGTTGAGCTTATCTTCTGGAGGTGACCTCCTGCCAAAAGACTCACTCTTGCTCTTCAAAACTAGTACTACTAGCCTACCCTTATTGAGTACTCAACGTAACATATCCCACTTGGGGAGAAAATGAACAAAACACAGTTCCACTTGAAAATGGCAATTAAGGTTTTCCAAAGTTTGGGGCAAAACTGGTTTTAGAAAGAGTTTTAGGTTTTGAGTAAAACCGCCCCTTGATTTGCAAATAATTTATTTCTCTGAAATGAGAATGGAAATAATCCTCAATTACCTTTATAGAAATGAGTGACCATGCACTCTACATTTGGCTTGCCATAAAAAAAATCATTTTTCATCAAATAGGTTTTATGCAGGAGCTTACCTGATCTTTGCTCACAACAAAGGTCTCCAATAGCTGACCTAACCCGCATAGGGTAAATACAAACCACAATCAAACTCAAGCCAAAGACTCACTTTCTCAAATAAAACTAACTCAACTTACTACAATCATATCCCTAGTGTCCCAAGCTTTAAGGCTCAATAATAAATAAAAAGGGTTTATAAAATAAATCTAGTTTGATATTAAAATAACTAGAGTTTGAGAAATAGGTACAAAAAGTTGAAGGTTTAAATCTTGCTAAAAATAAATTATGGTTTATTTGAAAAAGGTTCCAAGGTAGTATTAGGTAAAATAATGATTTATTAATAATTTAGTTGTTAGAAAATAATTGATAGCTAAAATTTGTTGAAAATAAATTTAACGAGTCTTGCTTGAAAAATAATAAGCAAATCCTTAATGGGTTTTGATTAAAAGTTAATAAATATTTTATTAATTATAATTATTTTCATAAAAGGCTTTAATTGATTTTATTATTTTAAATAAAATCTATATAATTTTTTTTCCAGCAAAAACTATTATTTATTTGACTAGAATATCACTGTTTTATAAAAAAGACCAAATCCACATTTTCCTATAGTTTTCAAAATTTTACTAGAAAAATCATATTATTAGATATTTTATTAATGAAATAAAATTTAGCTTAGGGACAACTAGATCATGATCATATTCCTATAGCTAACCACAATCATGAACATATACAACCCTTCAATTCATCAAATCATCCAAATCATGCATACAAGCATAGATCTCAGTTTATCAAAACATGATCTAACCCCTACTAGCATAAATAAGATCATGGCTTCAATAATCCAACATGAATATAAATCATATTCACCAAAGGTGACATAATCTCTAACATACTTCATCACAAATACTACCTATGACATGGAGACATGCATTAAATCTCAAATCATTATACAATCGACCAAGATAATCCATCCATGCATAAATCCCATCTCCTTCATATTCATACATACATTCATGCTTCAATCTCAACAATATATATACATACTTAAATCCTATCGCCATCCACCTACTATCATCATCATCCTAGAGACATGAATCTAGATTTTAAAAGAAAGGTTGAAGGCACTTACTTGGTTGATGAATGACTTGAAGGAGTTTAGAGAAGATCTCAACTCCTAGATGGCTAATCTTGTTCAAGAAAGGTGGCGGAAACATGTTCATGGGAGAAAAAGTCATCCGGCCAAGAGAGGGGAATTTTCGGCCATGAGAGAGAGAGAAAGAAAGAGAGACCTTTAGCATACTTATTCACATAGGCTCTCACTAGAGATCAAGATTGGAGAAGATGAAGTTGTTAGAATAAATTTACCTTGAAGGTGTTCTTGACCTTAACAGAAATTTTTGGTTTTTGATCCAAAAGTGCTAGTTGGATTTTGGAGTTTGATGTTAAAAATGGTACGGATGGACTCACAGCAATGAATATATGAAATCTGGAAATTTTAGAGGTAGTTTGAAATGATTTGGAAAGGTATTAGGTGAAAGGAAGTAGTAGGTGTTCTTGGTGTAGTGTGTGTTCTTGAAGGTTGAAGAAAATCGAGAGATGGTAATGTGCAACTGCTGAATTTTTGTGAGAGATAGGAGTGGACGAATTTCTGTAGGGTTTAGGAGGTTGATTTTCTGATTTGGAAGGGAAAAGGAAAGGTTAGTTGTTACAATCTTTGAAGAATATTTTTAGGAAGTGAATTTGGAAACTAAATATTCCAAGAATATCTTGATTGTTGGACAGCTTTTGGAAATCTGCCATGGTCGACTGTTTGAGCAGAATCTCTATGGGATTAAAGCTGGCTTATGGAGGCTTATGGTGGCCAAAAGTAAGGTGTACAATGATGAAGAAGAAGTCTGGTCCATTGAGCAAAATATTATGGAAAGTTGCTAAATAAAATGGCTGAAATTTTGGAAACCAATCAAGCTAAATTGCAGGGATTTGTTTGAGAGATTTTTGGACAGCCATTAATGGAATTTCGTGTAGAAGTTCAAGGGGATCAATGGAGCTCTGTTTATGGAGGTTTAAGGAAGGTTTTGACAGATTAAGGTTGGTGTTTTGGCTGGAAGAGAAAGAGGAAACAAGCTGGACAAATTTCTGCCCAGAAATTTCGCTGCACAGTGATTTTTCTGGCAGATTTTCGTCTGCTACTTCCAGCCATTTTGCAGCAAGCTGGAAGGGGGGTTTCAGGGGTATTCAAGGCTGGTTTCCAGCCTTCTTTATGGAGGAAAAATATGGCTAAGGTGCTGCACAAAATCTGGGAGAAAACAGCTTGGTTTGGAGCTCTCAAAGTTGATTTTCGTACAGAAATTTTTCCTGTTTTGCTCCAGCTTGAGCAGTCCGAAATTGGACAAAAACTTTCAGGTTTCAAACTGATCCTAAAGACCATTTTTCTTGTAGAATTTGGGAGGGAATGTTAGCCAAAAATTTTGACCCTTTGAAGGTACAACAAGCTGGAAAATTCCAGCTCATTCTATGAAGAAAGATGAACTAAGCTAGAGGAAAATTTCAGCAAGCTTACTAGAGGGATTTTTCCTCTTGAAATTTCCCACAATGCTACCATATTTTTCAGACCATAGGAAGTCTTTTACCAAGACATTTTGATCCTAAAAGACCTCAGTACTTTACTGAATTTTCTGGAAAGAAAAAGGCTAGAACATCTTGATCAAACCAATGAGTTGAAACTAAGGAAAACTAAAGATCAAGGAAGAATGATTTTCCCTATAAGAATTTCGGGAAGAGTAAAAGGAGTGGAATGAGGTTACTTCCATCATGTCTCTGCTAGAACATCATCACCACATTAATCTAGGCCCTTAAGGCCGAAACCATCCTTTCCCAAGCAAAATAAAATTTACTCAAGCTAAAGCTTCTATGATGGACTTTGAACCAAATACCTCAAGAATTAATTCCAAAGCTCTAACCACTGCACCACAACAACTCTTGTTGCTATTTCTACTAGAAAAATTATTTCCTATTCAATCCACAAGCTATCTCCTTATTTTCACCTCGGGCAAAAATTACCATTTTGCCCTTCTCACTCAATAATCATAATCAAGCCCTCTAGACTATAAAACACAAATTCAATGCACATAAAATCATATAAAAATATATTTAAACGTGTAATAAAATATGATATGCATCCCAACCCCCTTACTCTAAGGTTGGTTTTGGCTGGGGTTTCACATAGACAATAGCAAACAACCAAATAATAAATTAATAAATTAGTTAATGAATAATAATCTAATAAATAAGTAATTAACTGACACGTAAATCTCTAGTGAATAAATAGCTAATTAGCAATTAGATAATTATGTAATAAATAATTACTGAATAAATAAATAATATTTAATAATTAAATAATTAATAAATAAATAATTTAATAAATTAAAACTTAATAAATAGATAAATAATTAGTAAATAAAAGGTTAAATAATAAATAAATAATCAGTAAATAAATAATTAACAAATAAATAGTATTTATCTAATAAATAAATGATTAATAAATAAATTTAAATTTGTAACCAATGATAAGTCAAGCTTTTAACAAATAGATAGTTAAATAATAAATAAATAAATGCTTATTGAATCAATAAAAAAATGACTAGTATTTAAATAGGTGATTAATAAATAAGTACCTAGGAATTAAATGAGTAATTAATAAATAGGTAAATGATTAATGAGTAATTCAATAAGTAATTAATAAAGCATAAGTAATAATTATAATAATTATGATGATAATAATAATAATAGTAATAATATTAATACCATTAAAAATTAATAAGGTTGATAGTATTCAACAATAATGATAGCCGAAACAATATTTAACATAAACAACAGTAATGGTAATGCCGACAAGATGAATCAAATTAGAGATTAAAAAGGGTAGTGCTAAAACTATAATAATACTAGTAATACAGAGAGCACAAATAGTATTACCCAGGATAGAACATTCATTTAACATTAATACTACAAATGGTAAAAACCATTACCTAAATTGGCAGCACAAAACTAACGCCAAACTCTAGAAACTATAGTAGCCAACAAGTATGCCTCACAAGAATAAGAGCAAAAGATAATCAACCTTGTACATTAACAAAAGGTAACGTATTTCCTACCAAACACGAGCATTCAACCATTGCACCATGCTCAAGCCAGAAGAGTACGAGTTTCACCCAAGCTTTCACCCAAATAGCTTAGTCAACAGATCTAGATACTTTCTTCTTCACCAAAATTAAAAATAATCTAACAAGAATTTATATTCAAGAAAAGACATAATAGGTCATAAACCATCCTATTCCAAACCATCCCATGTATAAAGAAACGAATGGCAAGAGAGGGGCCAAGATTTACTTGTTTGAAACTCGACAAAAAAATGACGATTGAGGGCTGAGATACTTCTGGCCAAAAGGCCTAACTTCCTTGCTAGAAGATCCCTTCGACTTTGGTAGATGGTTTGCCCGGCGTTTGCTCATTCCGATCGTTGATTGGAAACCAAGTGTTTTGTTTCTTTGGTAAATTGGAATGTGTTTCGCTTAGGCTTTAAAAATGTGGATAAATAAAACTTTTACTGTTCTTAATGTCTTCCTAAGTGTTTTGGGAAAGAAGAAAAGCCTACGTTTTGGTTCGTGAGTTTTTTTTTTTTTTTTTTTTGTCACCAGAGAGAAAAACAGAAGTTTGAAATTCAAAGAAACTTCCCAATCGGAGTAGGAAGCTGGGTTGATAAAAGTGTGAGTAAAACAAAAAAATGAATTACCAGCTTCGAGGCTGTCACCCAGGGGGTTGATAAACTCAGCTACTGTAGATATTTTTGAAGGGCCAAATAAGAACTTCTAAATTAATCTATGTGAGAAACTTGAACTTTGAATTTGAAATTTAAGGTAGAGAAATCCCAAGGCTAAGCGAGCCACGCTAGGCTCCATTTTTTTTTTTTTTTTGGGAAATGAAAATAATACCAAAAAAATGGGGGAAAAAAAAAAGAAAGGAGTATACGAGAGGTGGTTTGAACCCAGGTCCTCTGAAATTTAACCTACAATTCTAACTAATTATCCACAACAACTCTTGTTTTCCTAATTCCAAAATATATCTTATCTCTAAACAACCTGAAATCTAATTATTCTTTCCTACCCTTGATATGAAATTATAAAATCCTCCCTCTCCCAAACTAAATTTCCTAAGCAACTTAAATAATCGTAATCACATACTCAAGCTATACAAAGCTCATGAATAATTTATGCTCAGAAAATGAATGCAAAACATTTAGATTATGCAATGCATGCCATGAGATGCAATTTCCCTTAATCCCAAAGGTAGGTTTGAGAGGGGTTTCATATCCTTCCCTCCTTCAAGGAATTTCGTCCCGAAATTCAGCATGTACCTTCATAACAAGCTGGGGTATTTTTGCTTAATCCAAGCCTTCGTTTCCGATGTAGCATCTTGTGTGCCGTGATGCTCCCAAAGTACCTTTACCATCGGTATTTGTTTATTCCGGAGAGTTTTGATACTTTAATCCAAAATCTTAATCGACTCCTCCACGTATGATAAATCGGGTTGTAAAATCAATGGTGTATCATTCAAAACATGTCCCGGGTCAGGATTATACTTCTTCAGTTGAGACACATGGAATATGTCATGTATTCCTATCAACCCATTTGGCAAATCTAATCTATAAGCAACAGGCCCAATTTTCTCAGTGATTGGAAATAGATCCAAATATCTCGGATTCAACTTCCCTCCTTTTGGATGCTTCAAAATTCCCCTACTAGGGGTTAACTTTAGAAATACACTATCTCCTACTTAGAATTCCAACTCTCTTCACCTATTATCTGCAGAACTCTATTGTCGGCTTTGAGCTACCTTCAGTCTCTCTCTCATATCCCTTTCACTTTATTTGACATTTCTTAAATACAAACATCTCCAATCTTGCTAATATAACCATCCTTCAACTAACTCCAGTACAAAGGTACTTCACACTTGCATCCATACAATGCTTCGTACGAAGCCATACCAATTGAAGATTGGTAGTTATTGTTATATGCCAAATCAGCGTATGGTACCAATCTATCCATTCATCCTCAAAGTCTAATATACAAGCTCTTAAGATATCCTCTAATATCTGAACGACTCTTTCTGATTGACCATCGGTTTTCGGGTGTGTCGTTGTGCTGAACTTCAAATTAGAACCCATAGATTCTTGAAACTTTACCCAAAGTAGCAACGTAAACCTCGGGTCTCAGTCAGACACGATACTCGAGGACACTCCATGTAATCTTACTATCTTCTCTACATATATCTATGCTAGCTTTTTCATAGAGTCTCTCACAGTCACTAGAACAAAATGTGCTATTTTTTGTCAATCTATCAACCACTACCCGAATGGCATCCTTTTGGGTCTTTAACATAGGCAATTTGGTCACGAAATCCATTGTTACCTCTTATCCATTCCATTCCAATATTGGTAAAAAATGCAGTAATCCAATTGACTTCTTATGTTCTGTTTTGCCTTTTTGGCAGGTTAGGCATGTAAAGACATGTTTCACAACGTCTTTCTTCATTCCGGGCCACCATAAAGCTTTCTTCAGGTCTTGATACATTTTCACTTCTCCCAGATAAATAGCATACTTGCTTCTATGCGCCTCTCCTAAAATCTTTTTCCTCAACTGTTGCTTATTAGGCACACACAGCCAATCTCAGAAGTACATCACTGCCTCATTGTCTTGTCAGATATCACTGCCTTCCCACTTAAGTTCTTTGCCTTTTAAAAGTTGAAACTCTATATTATTTTGCTATGCTTTTATGATTTCTTGCCTTAGATCCGGTATTAATCTCATATTACTGATGAAATTCCTTCCTTCATGTACCTTATTCTTCCTATCCAACACCTCTTGAACTGCCTAAATGTCTTGAATTCTCAATCTAGCCATTTTAACTTTATGACTCAAGGTATCAGCAACTACATTGGCCTTCCCTGGGTGGTAGTTGATGGGACAATGATATTCCTCCAGAAATTCCATCCATCTTCACAATCTCAAATTCAAGTCCTTTTGAGTAAAAATAATATTTCATACTCTTGTGGTCTATGAACACTTCATATTCGGCTCCATATAAATAATGTTGCCATGTCTTTAAAATAAAAACAATGACAACCAGTTCCAAATCATGCGTTGGATACTTACCTTCATGAGACTTCAACTTCCGTGAGTCATAGGCTATTACCTTCCTATCCTGCATCAACACCGCTCCTAAACGCTCCTTAGATGCTTCAGTATACAAAGCATAGGGCTTATCTCCCTCTGGCAAACTCAGTACTGGAGTTATCATTAATCTCCGCTTCAGCTCTTGGAAACTTTTCTCGCACTTCTATCCCCAAAAAAAGGGTACATCATTTCTCAACAATTGGATCATAGGCGATACCAAAGTTGAAAACCCCTTAATAAACTGCCGATAGTAACCAGCTAATCCCAAGAAGCTTCTGATCTCCGTTATGTTCTTCGATTGTTTCTAGTTTGAAACTGCTTCAAGTTTTGCTGGGTCTACTTTGATTCCGTCATTTGATGCCACATGGCTAAGGAATGACACATTGTCTAGCCAAAAATTGCACTTGCTAAATTTGGCATAGAGCTGGTGCTCTCTCAGCTTCTCTAACACAAGCTTTAGATGCTCTGCAAGATCCTCTGGGTTATTAGAATATATATGAATATATCGCCAATAAATACCACCACAAATTTATCTAAGTATAGTTGGAAAACACGATCCATCAAATCCATAAATACTGTCAGTGCATTAGTCACTCCAAAAGGCATTACTACAAACTCGTAGTGACCATATCTAATGTTAAAAGCCATCTAGGAAATATCCTCCTTCTTAATCTGCACTTGGTAAAATTCTTGCCCCAAATCCAGTTTGGAACAACAGCTAGAGCCTTGCCACTGGTTGAACAACTCATTAATTAAACGTAGTGGATATTTGTTCTTAATGGTCAAATTATTCAACCCCCGATAGTGGATGCACAACCTTAAGGTCCCGTCCTTCTTCTTCACGAATAGCACTGGGACTCCCCTGGGTGATGTGTTAGGCCTTATATAACCTTGCTTTATCAACGCTTCTAGTTGCTCCTTTAGTTCCTTCAATTCTGCTGGTGCCATTCGATATGGGGTCCATGATGCAGGTTCTGCTCTTGGAATCAGATCCATGGTGAACTCAACTTCTCAAGTTGGAGGAAGAGAAGAGGGTTTAGCTGGAAATACATCGGAAAAATTCTTTACCACCTCAGTATTTTTTAGGGTGCATTGATCCTTTGGCTTTTTTATCATTTATGCCAAGTATCCTCGACATCCTTGCTTTAGCAACTTCTGGTATTTTGCTCCAGCTATCAAAAATTTCAACTCCTTTACTCGCTTGCCATTGAAGTCTAGCACATCGCAACCATGTCTGATGAATTGAACAGGCTTATTCTTATACTCTACCTTAGCTCCATTCTTAGCTAGCCAATCCATACACAAAATTACATCATAATCATCAATAGCTAAAACTATCAAGTCTCCTTCCAAGTTCTCCTTCCCAACTCCATTCTTACAAATTTGTACATACTTGTCCACTTGCACCATTTTTCCTAAGGGTGTACTCACCAACAAAGTAAAAGGTTTTTCTATTTCATCCCAACCTAAATGATATGCACAATTCTTGTTTAGATAGGAATGGGTGGATCTAAGGTCTATTAAAGCATTAACTGAATAATCTTGGATAGTAAACGTACATTCCACTACTGTCGTATCTGTTTCGATTTCTTCATGATTAAATGCAAAAACCTTTGCTTTTACTTGCGGCTTCTAGGTTCCACTTTCGGAGGCTCCAGAGTTATTTGCTCGATTGGATCCCGCGATCTATACTGGGTTTCCTTGCCCAATTCGAAGAAGTTTTAGATAGGTGTTTCAAAGATGCGACTGGTCTCCACAATTGAAACATTTCTTTTTAGCTCCCTTTGACTAGCAGTTCTTCTCCACATGTCACTTCTTGCTATAATGTCAGTATTTTGGAAGATTCTTAGTAGGACCAGTCAGTGCTGTATATGCCTATATCCATTTGTTCTGCCATTACAAGTTATCTAGTCACTTATTAGCTTGCTATCTCGGAAAAGGTCTTGGCAATTGCCTCAGTGGTTAGAAAATTTTTGGTACCATCCTGCTTTTGTCCTCATTCTCTATTCTGGTGGCTGCGTCTACTACACCAGAGTATGTCATTGGTGGGGAAGGAGCTAAAGCCCTTCTCAGAACCTATCGTAGGCCCTTGATGAACTGCCTAGTTTGATTCTACTCAGTAACTACTAATCTTTTGCAATACTTGGACAATTGAGTTAAACGAGTAGCATACTGAGCCACAGTCATGCTTCCCTACTTCAAATTCTTAAACTTGTCTTCCCTTTCTTTCCACTATCCTCTAAGGGATATATTCAGCTCTAAATGCTTCTACATAATTAGCCTAAGTCTAATCTTGATCTATCAATTCCCAATCTTCTTGGACTCGTTGCAACCAAGCACAAGTTGGGCCCCTCAGCCTAAAAGCAACAAATTTGACCATCCTTTTTTCGGTATACTAGAGTGTAGCAAAAATGTCCTCTATCTTCTCCACCCACTGCTCCACTTTTCGGTCTTGTTCAGCTTCACCTAAGAAGGTGGGAGGTTGGAATTCAGAAACCTCTCCAGATCTTCTTCTTCTTCCCATCTTAGGTTCTTTCATTTTGTCAATGTCTAGAATATCTCGGTCATCTTGTGAAATGCTTACCCATGATCACATCAGTAGGCACCTCAGATTCCACTTCTTGATCTGGTTCATTCTCATTCCCCTGATTCAGCGAGGAAAGTTGAGTAGCATCATATACAAGAGTTACGGGTTCCGCTTCAGGAACCCTTCTGCTAGTTGTTACTACATAACGCTTTGGTGTCATTCTATATCATCAGCCTAAATAATGAATTATGCAACAAAATTCAAAATATTTAAATCTAAGCATGCATACACCTTCAGGCTTGAGTAAAAATAAATCATATGTAAGTTTTGTATAGATAATAATATCCTTCAAGATTGGAGTGCACAAAGATACTCTTATTTGCAAAAATTTTTGGAATAAAGCAATAAACATAAATGAACCATTAGCACAAGGATTTATTAAAAGTATTAGATGATAGTCTTCTAAACAATAAAAATATTGTATCCCTAATCCTCATTGGAATCTTTAGCATTGGCAACATACAACCAACCTTTAGTGTTCTTAGAAAAGTCTATCCCTATACTATTCACAAACCTAAAGTCCATAGGCTCCTTCTTGGGTTTCTTAGAACTCTCCCCAGTTTCAGCACAGTTAGGTGGAGGTATAAGAGAAGGTTTAGGTAGAGATTCATAGTCTGTCCCTCCTAGATCATCACTATTAGTAGTCAAGTCAATCACAACGATAGGTTAGTTTGGGACATATTCCATATCAACACCCTCATCCTCGCTATCAGAGATCAAGTCTACTATGGGTATAGGTGGTGGTTCAATAATTTAAACCTCATCATCACTGCTCTCCTCCATGGGTATCACCGGTTGTGGTGGGGTTGTGCTGCTGGTAAGTCTTCTGTATAGATACGGATTGGTGGATGCCATGGCTGTCCCATCCTTGCAATTCTATATATTCTAACCATCCTATAACATAAAGAATCCCAATTAGTCAAAAGATTTTAATATTAAAGAAATAACTTAAATACTATCAATAGTTGCCTAAAACAGGCTCTGATACCACTTGTAACAACCCACTACCTACGTATCCTGAAAAGGATGGGATGTCGCCCCGTTATTAAGACATGGGATCTTTATAACTACGAAATAAATGATGAGAAGAAATAAACTAAATGTAAAACTTATTACAACCTAAATAAAACTTATACAAGTCTTCAAATAATTAAATAAAACTAAAGTCTTCAAGAACCCATACATATAAAGTATAACAAGTCTTCAAAACTCAGGCAACCTAAAGCAGTTCAACCTTCAAAAAATGATCAACTTGAAGACATGATATAAAAAGGGTGGTGAGAAATAATTTCTCAAAAATTCCTGTGTGTGCATAGGATATTTTATAAATACAGTTCATATATGCACAGATGAAATCAACTATAGAAAGAATTGGCAAGTCACAAATTAATTTTGCTCAAAAGATGAGAGGTGTTTATCCATTGTCAAACCTTGAACAAATAAAATCCACCACTCTAAAACAAACGGTCATGGTGATGCATATAGATTTGGGTATAAAAGTCATATAAAAATAAGTACATTTCCAATCAAGTTTAAATTAAAATGTTAACCCGAAATTACACATATAAGCAAGTGTGCTCATCATTAAGCATAGCATAGGTTTCAAACGAGTGTCGATCCTCCAAGAACAAGCATGCATTAATCACTTTTATTTCATTGTTTAACCGACTCAATAAAGTGAAAAAGAATAAAAAGGAAAATAAAATAAAATAAAATAATATATACATGTCAAGGATGGAAAATTAGGTAACTCAAACCATTATTTTGACAAACGCAACCTCAAAGTATTCAATCATTATCATAATTAATCATTCCCTTAGCATAACGAAGGATTAAGAAAGATTCACTTCTTTTTCAATCCTTGAAATCACTATCTTTTAGACAAATTAGCATCACATATCCTGTCTCAACTAATTCACCCAAAAGATTCATTAAACACAATCCTTGTTTAAATTTTCATATCCTGACAAACTTAAAACATGAAATTAACCAACGAATCCATATCCTGGCAGACATCAATTAACCTTTAATTACCCAGTTCTTAGCAATCAAGCAAGTTAAGAGACAACAAATATGAAATTAATGAATTGAGACCACCATCAACCCTTTGTCCAACCAAGTTAATGGAAAGAAATAACCAACTAATCTCGTAATTAGCACAAGTAATTAAATACCAAAAATAATAATAAATTAATCAAAAGATCAAAGTAACTCTAAAAATCAGGAATATCTAAACAATGTAAAATTACAATAAAACAATTAACACATCATTATTCAAGAAATGAAAACAAAAGTAAAAGAAAGCACTCATAGACAAGCCTCCATCTTCTTCCTTAGCAGACCCTCTTGCACAACCCTCATTGATTTGGAAGAATTCCCCCTTGATTTGAGTGATTTGATGTTATGATTTGTGAATCCTTTTTTTCTCTTGTGTTTTCCCTTTATTTATAGGCTTTAGAAGTGCCTAATTTCGTTCCTCTAGGGTTTTTGGCCGACTACAAGTAGGAAAATACTAAAACTCTGCAAATTACCAAAAATTGCATGGAAAAATTGAGGCACCACCTCGGCATCAGGGCACAACCGGCGTGGACTTTTTCTTGGTGTTGTGTGTGGTTTAATTGGTAAGGAGTTCAGATCAACCAATAGGACCAAAAACAAATATTCTTCTTGAGATAAAAGAAGAAAATGAAATAATAACCTATCCTCTATCAAACCCTTGACGAACTAAGCTTCAAATACCCTCAAGAATAGTAGAAAGTTCTACTATAATCTCACCCTAATATCCTTGAAGCAACAAAGGCAAACAAGAACAAATAAAATAGAGATAATAGGCACCCAAGTAATGGAATTCAAACAAACCTTAGAAGAGCAAAACAACTAACACCCATTCAAAGAAACCACATTAGATTATCCAAGAGATTTATAAACTCATTCATAAGGAGGACTAATCCTTAATCTTGGTATTGAATAAGATGAACAATAAGGTTAGGGCCTCTCAAGATTCTCTCTCAAATTTTGAATAAAGTGTGTGAATTGTATTGTCAAATCACTAAAGGTTCTATTTATACTACCTGAACCATAGCTAAGTACTCCCTGAAGTTCTATTACAGTTTATTGTTTTAATAAGTCTTTACAAACACTTAAAATTGGACAAAACTGGTGAAAACATCAAAAATGCGGGGCAGTCGTTAGATGCCCTGGCTGCAGCTGGTGCCGGTTAGGACTCTAAAGCCGGCACCAGTTGCGCACTGTCTTTGGGTCGGTTGATGCCAGAATGAAGCCGTTAATGCCAGAATGAAGCCGGCGCTAGTTCTGCTACTTGGGCCTGCTCCGGATGTCCACTGGAAGCCCTACATTGGTCAAATTTTGTCCATCTTTGTTGTCGGCTTGAGTTCTTATTAGGGTCTTTCTTGGATAGTCATCAAAATGAACTTTTGGCTAGCTTCCTAAACCTTCCAACCTTCTTCCAACATTAAGCATGGTTTTATGAGCAATTTAAACTCATCTTGAATCTTCTTGGACCTAGATCTCTTCATCAGTCCTTATCCTTGCATGGCCACAGCTCCCCCTCCTTGATCTTGACCTCCATGATGAAATGGAGTCTCATCATCTCCCCCTCCTTGGAAAGGATTTGCCTTTGAATCATTGCCATCATCTACATCAAAGGGAGAGAGGTCACTAACATTAAAAGTGGCAGTAACATGATACTCACCAAGTAAATCTATCTTATAAGCGTTATCTCCAACTTTGGCGAGAACTTGAAATGGATCATCCCCCTTTGGATCTAGTTTGCTCTGTTATTACGTGAGAAATCTCTCCTTGCGAAGGTGCACCCATACCCAATCGCCCCGCTCAAATGACACATTTTTCCTTCCTTGGTTACATTTATGGGCGATCACTTCATTTCATTTTACAATAGTTGCTTTCACCTTCTCATGGAGTGCCTTCACCATTTTCGCCTTCTTAGCTCCATCGAGGTTCAACCGTTCACCTATAGGCAAAGGAACCAAATCTAAAGGAGTTAGAGGATTAAAACCATACACAATTTCAAAAGAAGAATAAGAAGTGGTAGAGTAAATAGCTCTATTGCAAGCAAACTCAATGTGTGGCAAGCATACCTCCCAATTTTTCAAGTTCTTCTTGATTATGGTCCGCAAGAGTTGGATGAGTGTTCGGTTGACCACATCCGTTTGTCTGATCGTTTGAGGATGACAAGCTGTGGAAAGCAAGAGATTAGTACCAAGTTTATTCCATAAAACTCTCCAAAAGTGGCTAAGGAATTTAGTATCCCTATCCGAGACAATAGTCCTTGGAATCCCGTGCATTCTTACCACTACCTTAAAGAATAAATCTGTAATATATTATGCATCATTAGTCTTGGAACAAGTCACAAATAAGCCATTTTAGAGAATCGATCAATAATTACAAATATGGAGTCCTTATCCCCCTTGGACCTAGGTAATCCTAAGATGAAGTCTATTGAAATGTCAACCCAAGGTATATTAGGTATGAACAAAGGAGTATAAAGACTAAGCAGAAGAGATCTAGACTTAGCTCGCCTACAAATAATGTATTGAGAACAATGTCTCTCCACATCCTTTCTTATTTTTGTCCAAAAAAAAATATTCCTTAAGAATGCCTAAGGTCTTTGCAACACTAAAATGTCTCATTAGTCCCTCACTATGGGCCTTCTTAACTAGCAATGCCCTAATAGAACCCTTTGGCACATAAAGCCTTGCCTTCATAAACAAGAAACCATCATGCCCATAATATTTAGCAAATGCACATTTCTCACAAGCATGGAAAATATCCCTATACTCCTCATCATCAACATACAAATCTTTTACAAGTTCAAAACCAAGAAGTTTAGCATCCAAAAAGTTTAGTAGTGCATACCTTTGAGATAGTGCATCCGCTACCACATTTTCCTTACCGTTATTGTATTAAATGACATATGGAAAAATCCCAATAAACTCTATCCACCTAGCATGCCTCTTTTTCAAATTTTGTTGGCTTTTGAGGTGCTTAAGGGTCTCATGAACAGTATGAATGACAAATTCTCTTGGTAAAAGGTAATGTTGCCAATATTCTAGGGTCCTCACCAAGGCAAAAAAGTTCTTTGTCATAGGTAGAGTAACTGAGGCCCACCCCGGACAGTTTCTCACTAAAGTATGCAATAGGTTTTCTATCACCTATTCCCACCCACTTACATCACACTCTATCTCAAATGTCTTCTCAAAATTTGGAAGAATAAGGATTGGAGCTTGGTGCAATTTGTCTTTGAGGGTTTGAAAAGCTTGTTGTTGGGCTTCCTCTCACCTAACTCCTACCTTTTTCTTTACCACTTCTATTAGAGGGGCTGCTATGGTGCTAAAATTTTGGATAAACCTCCTATAGAAGCTAGCTAGCCCATAGAAACAATGGACTTAGGTAATGGTGGTAGGGGTGGGCCAATCTTAGATGGCTTTTACTTTTCTCTTATCAACCTCAATCTCTTTAGCACTCACAACATACCCAAGGAATGTAATCCTCTCTAAACAAAAAGAGCACTTCTTAAGATTAGCATACAATCTCTCCCTTCGGAGGGCAACAAGCACACTTTGAACATGATTCAAATGATCCACATATGATTTGCTATAGATTAATATATCATCAAAGTACACAACAATAAATTTTTCAATGAATTCCCTTAAAACATGGTGCTTTAATTGCATGAAAGTACTAGAAGCATTAGATAATCTAAAGGGCATGACAAGCCACTCATACAATTCTTGTTTAGTTTTAAAAGTCATTTTCCATTCATCCCATTCTCTTATTCTAATTTGGTGATAACCAGATTTTAAATTAATTTTAGAGAAAATGGATGCACCAAATAGCTCATCAAGTAAGTCATCTAGCCTAGGAATGGGATAGCGGTATTTTTCTGTGATGTTGTTGATAGCGTGACAATCCATTCACATATGCCATGTCCCATCCTTTTTGGGCACCAAGAGAACCGGAACCGCACATAGGCTTAGGCTCTCTCTCACATGTCCCTTCTCAAGCAATGCCTCTCATTGCTTTTGCAACTCCTTGGACTCCTCCGGGTTGCTTCTATATGCGGGTCGGTTGGAAAAACGTCTTCAAATTCTTGAAGAATAGCTGCAATTTCATTAGGCAAAGACAATGTAAAATCATTAATAGAAATATAAGAACTTTTGCATAAAAAAAGAATAACTAGTTTCTTAGTTCTATAGCCTCTATGACCTCACTTTTTTTTGCAAAGAAATTCACTCATCTTTTACCCCCCCCCCCCCCCTCTCTTGTCCTTGCTCACTCCTATCCTTGATTGTCAAAGGTACTTGTTTGTCCATCCTCTCTTTCAACTCTTTTTCTTTCCTCTCAATTTCTTGTTTTTGTTTGACATCTTGTGCTTCTTTCTTATTTTCTTTCTCCTTCATGATTCTTTGATCTTTGTTCACCTCACTAGGGGCCATAGGGGTGAGGATAAACTTAGTTCCCTCCTTGAGTAAGGAATAAATATTCTTCCTCCCATCATGCTTTTCATGCCTATCGTATTGCCAAAGCCTTCCTAGGAGTAGGTGATACGTTTGCATGGGTACCACATCACATAGCACATCATCCTTGTACTTTCCAATCTCAAAAGACACCAAACCTTGTTTGTTTACTCTCATTTCCCCGCTATCGTTCAACCATTGCAATTTCTAGGGCTTGGGGTGTTTAATCCAACTCATGTCCAATTCTTCAACTAGGTTTGCACTAATCATGTTAGTGCAACTCCCACTATCCATAATGACGCTACAAGGGGTCTTGTTGATTAGACACCTAGTGTAGAAAATGTTCTATTTTTGTTGGTGATCTTAGTCTTCAATGGCTTGTGAATTCAATGACCATCTTGTAACCCCACCAAAGAGTATTCTTGACTAATAATTTTTCCTTCATCACTTTCCTTATCTCCATTTCCCTCTTGGTCTCCTTGGTACCTTTCTCCTTCTTCTTCGTCTGCAGAAACCTTACCATAGGGATTAGTATATATCGTTCTGTTGCTTAGACACTCATGGGAAGTATGTCCATATCTAAAGTAATTAAAACACTTGATATCCCTATTCCTATGTAGTCTCTCTATGGCTTTTTCCTTGTCCTTGTTCCAACCTTCCCTAGGTTTCCAATCCCTCCTAAGCTTCTAATCCTCTCTAGGTTTTTAAGCCTCCCTTGGTTTGTTGAAGTCCCTTTGAAATGGCTTACGGGCTTCATCCTTCTTAATTGGCATCTTCCTAGTAGTGTTGGGGTTTGGAAGTGGTGCTCTAGTAAATACCCTCCTCTTTAATTGCCTCTCAATCTTCATAGCAGCATGTACCATATCCTCCAATCATTCATAGGGGTGCAATTCTACCAAATTGGCAACTTCCCTATTTAATCCTTCTAAGAATCTTGCCCTCATTGCTCTAGGATCCTTATTGATTTGAGCTTTCATTAGCATTACTTCCATCCCTTTATGGTAATCTTCTACACTATTGTTCCCTTGCTTGAGTGATCGGAGACTTTGGTAAAGATCATTATAGTAATAGTGTGGTATAAACCTTACCCTCATCATATCTTTCAACAAATTCCAACTAGCCACAGTTTCCACTCCCATTTGTCTCCTTTATGCACTAACTTGCTCCCACCAAACCAAAGCATACTCTGAAAATCCCAAAATAACCAACCCTACTTTTGACCTCTTACTATAGGTATGACTTTCTAGAAGATTTCCATCTTGCTCTCCTACTCAAAATATGCTTCGAGGTCACTCTTGCTATAGAATGTAGGCACTTTCAATTTAATGGGTTCAACTCCCTCTCCTCATCATTTCCTTCTCTCCTACCTCCTCTATTACTCCATCCTCTATGGTATTCCCTAAGGGCTTCAACTTGTTCCCCTTCATACCATTCATCAATTCTCTCAAACTCTCTTTCTAACCCCTTCAGGTTGTTCCCACCATTCCTTCCATGTCCCCTACCTCGTCCTTTTCTCACACTATGTCTTCCCCCTCTCATAGAAACTTGTTGGAATCCTCTGATAGAGTGCTCATCCCATTTTTTCCCTTGTTGGGCATTTAGCAGAGAAGTATAGGCATCACCATCCCTTATCCTAGGGCTAGGTACTTCAAATCGCTCTTGGCCTCTCCTTTGTACGATGGTAGAAGATTGTCCAAGATAATTTATCAATTCCCTTATCATGTTTTGGAACTCATTTTGCATAGTCCTCATCATAGCTTTCAAGTCTTCACGCAAACCCCGAGCATTAAATTGTTCTTCTTGAGGTCTACTACGTCCACTTGGGTTAGGCCTAGAGATTTCTTGATCATAGGCCATGGTGGTGAAGTATTTACTTATTTATACCTGAAAAATAAAAAGATTAGAAAGAAAAATAGATCCTCACTTCATTTTCTTGCATGTTATCTCTCAAAAGTTAGTCACTTCATGCTCGTGTTTGCTCTCTTAGGCTCTTTTAATAATAGTCTCATCCTCTTGCCTTTTTCTCAATACTCAAGACTTCTTGTTCAATCCCAATTCTCCCCAATATCTAAAGATTTAATCCAACTTAGAGAATCACACAAATCAATGGATTTTTCCAATTGGGGGGTCTCAGGGGAATTTCCACAAACACTTGTTGGGCACCTCAAGTAAATAAGTTTTTAATCAAGAATTTCAAGAAATGCGGACTCAATCAATATAAGAACAAACACTTAGACACACAAAGAAACACTTCAAATCAAGAAATAAACAAGATTTAGCAAGAACAAAGAAACAAGAACAACTAGAACTAGAATTATAAAGAACAAGATGATCACAAGTGTGCACTAGTAAAGTTGAGTTCAATGAGCATGGAATTCAACAATAGAGTAATATACTAAGTCCCAAAATCCCAATGAATAAAAATTAAGAATCAAAGTTCCCAACTATAACAAAAAACATTCTCATAGAACATTTATCAAATACTTTGGATACATCTCGTTACTTAAGAACAACCAACCCTTTCACCCATATTCAAGCCAATTTTTACCACAAACACAAGAAAAATTTGTTCCCAAGGATTATATTGACATCAAGGAGCAATTCCCCAATAGAAAATTCAATATATAACAAAGATTTCATGACCTTTCTGGAGCACGTTTTTGAGTTACAAGATTTTCTATGCTTTTTCTTCAACTTTATAGAGCTACTTTTCTTGCTTTCAAGCTTTGATCAGAATCAAAGCTTTCCTTACTCTGATACCAAACTCTTTGATATGATATTGAGTGGGATTTTTCTTGGTGTTGTGGGTGGTTTAATTAGTAAGGAGTTCAGCTCAACTAATGGGACCAAAACAGAGATTCTTCTTGAGACAAAAGGAGAAAATGAAATAACAACCTACCCTCTATTAAACCCTTGAAAAACTAAGCTTCAAAGACCCTTAAGAATAGTAGAAAGTTCTACTATAATCTCACTCCAATATCCTTGAAGCAACAAAGGCAAACATGAACAAATAAAATAGAGAAAATAGACACCTAAGTAATGGAATTCAAACAAACCTTAGAAGAGCAAAATAATTCAAAAAAACCACATTAGATTATCCAAAAGATTTATAGACTCATTCATAAGGACGACTAATCCTCAAGCATGGTCTTGAATAAGATAAACAAAAAGGCTACGGCCTCTCAAGATTCTCTCTCAAATTTTGAATAAAGTGTGTGAATTGTGCTGTCAAATCACTAAAGGTTCTATTTGTACTACCCTAACCCTAGCTAAGTAATCCTCGAGGTTCTATTACAGTTTAGGGTCTTAATAAGTCTTTACAAACATTTAAAATTGGACAAAACCGCAGCAAACATCAAAAACACGGGGCAGCAGTCAGATGCCCAAGCTCCAGCCGGCGCTGGTTGCGCACTGTCTTCGAGCCGGTTGATGCCAGAATAAAGTCGGTGCCAGTTCTGCTGCTTGGGCTGGTGCTGGATGTCCACTAGAAGCCCCACTTTGGTCAAATTTCATCCATCTTTGTTGCCGGCTTGAGTTCTTGTTGGGGTCATTCTTGGATAGTAATCAAAATGAATTCTTAGCTGGCATCCTCAACCCTCCAACCCTCTTCAATTCTCAAGCATGGTTTTATGAGCAATTGAAACTCATCTTCAAGCTTCATGGACCTAGATCTCGTCATCGGTCCTTGTCCTTGCATGGCCACGCCTCCTCCTCCTTGATCTTGACCTCCATCATGAAACGAAGTCTCATCACCTTTCCAAAGTGCAGCCAGCTCCACCTCTAGCCACCCAACCGATGCCAGTTTAGTTCTTATCACCGCTTTTTTTCATCGCCTCCAAGTGCATGCCAGCAGCACGTGGCTGGCGCTGGTTCCCCTGTCCTGGCAGTTGCTGCATCTGTTCTGTTTTGCGACGTTTTTATCTTATTTTATCCCTAAAATCTGAAATAATGCACAAAATACTTTTCTAAGGGTAAAATCTGAAATATGAAGGAATATGATTAATTATTGAACAAAATGTATCATAAAATAACCTCAAATAACTAGGAAATATATAACTAATTTAGGCCCTATCATATTCCACCACACTTAGCTCTTTGCTTGTCCTCAAGCAAAGTATTAAAGAGAAGTAGGAAAAACATATAGTTCCATAAAATCACTCAATTACTTTCAAAACAATATCTCCAATGTTTTCTTTATTAATGACAATAAAACATACGCTACTATATCTTTCATAACAAATGCAAGACTTGTGTAATTGAATAGTAACTAGTAGAACCATCTCAATACTTAACAACATTTTCAAACCATTAGAAAGAATTTAGTTCAAAAGAAATATGCATCCCATAAGCTTACTTTTCATACACTCTCTCCACTAATCTGAGACATATCATGATTCTACTAAGGTCAAGTAGAACTTTAAAGCTTGTAATTAAGGCTAAAGGGTTTGTAATATAGCTTGTCAAACGAAGGGTATAGGAAAATCAATTATCAAAGAATATGAGAGTTTGCAAGAAAAGGATAACCAAGATGTACTAAGAAATTCCAAACTCTTCTTGCTCTCATTTTCCAAAATCATTCAAAACCCATAACCTTGTATGGTAATTATAGCATAGTTCAAGCTAATCTTACATTCCTTTCATCATTTTTTTCTCAACTTATCAATAATTTTGCACCAAATCATAAAAAATTTCAGCAATGGTGCCAATGACTTGATGTGAACTCAAGTTTTTTCAAAAATACCTCCATAATGAAATAGAAAACTTATCTTATTCCAGCTCAATCAACCTTCTTCTTGTCTCTTTTTTTCTTTTTCTCTCCTTTCAACTTTTCTTTTCTTTTCTCTTTAAATGTTGCTTTTGTCTTCTCATTTCACAACTCTACTCAACAATGATGCATGACTGAAAGTAACAAGTCATGACATTTACACATGCTTTCTCCCTTACAACTCCCTACTTCTACTTTTATCCATCCAGAGCAATCAAAGATTTGGAAAGTAAATCAAACTCTTACAAAGAAATAATGGACAAAGTATGATAATAGGTTTTAAGAAAGAAATTGACAATTTAGGCTAAAAATAGGTACTAAGGATAACATAAAATAGGTAGGCTTGAAAAGCTCAAACTATCCAAAGAAGGCCTATTATCATCATCCCTAAATTAAATCATGAATGTCTTTCTTATTTCGCCTCGAGAGGTATTCAAGTACGTTCTAGAATACTCAATGAATTTTAGTAGAAAAATAGGTTTAAAAATAATGTAAAGCATTTGATCAAGAACTACTTAGTCCAAGTGCGTGCAAAAAGTCATGCATAAGTCACAAATGATATAGAACATATGCTCTATGATCTATCACAAATACATGCATTAAAAATACATCTTGAAATCTCACAAAATCAGAAAAAAAAAATTTAAAATTTTGCTCAAACAAGGTCTAAAGAAGAATTTCAAGAAGAATAAATTTGCTCGAACAAGGTCTAAAGAAGAATTCAAAGAAGAATAAATCATAGAAGAATGAAGCATAGAAGAATTCTCATTCTAACCACTCCCTTACACTTAAACTGGATATTGTCCTCAATGGCCAAATAAATAGAGCATGGAAATAATGCCATGGGACCAAAAATAAAGGGGATAAGATAAGAAAGAAAATACTTCCATTACAATGGTCATTCTTCTTCACAAGAGTTGAGTTCCAGCAGAAAAAGGCATGGTCAAAGTACCTAAAGAGAAAAATACAAAAGAAACTCACCAAAGCATAAAACTAGAAAAGAAAAATAAATAAAATGGAAAGACAATAGCACAAGGAAAGAAAAAAAACTGATAGTACGAAAGAAAGAAGTTAAGATAACCCAAGAAGTTTTATGCTGCATTGTCCAAAAGCATCTCTACTTGATCCATGTTGTAAAGAATTTCACCACCATAGTGTTTCACTCAATTGCCATTGACTTTGAAAATGCGCCCCGTGGGGTGAGTGAGTTCAAGGGTTCCAAATGGGAAAATATTTCACTTACCGTATATGGTCTTGCCCACTTGGATTTCAACTTACCTGGAAAAATTCGCAAGCAAGAGTTGAAAAAGTTGTCGAGTGATATGCTTATCGTGCTATCTTTTGACCTTCTCTTTATATTGCATTGAAGTATCATAAGCATCCTTCCGCAACTCCTCCAAGGCAGTGAGTTGGAGCAACCTTGACTTTCTAGCTGACTCAAGATCAAGGTTAACAAGTTTGATAGCCCAATAAGCTTTATGCGCAATCTTAACAGGTAAATGACAGGTTTTGCCATAAACTAACCGAAAAGGAGTTGTGCCAATTGGGGTCTTACAAGCTGTCATGTATGCCTAAAGAGTGTCATCTAACTTTAGACTCCAATCCTTCCTAGTATGGTTAACAGTCTTTTCCAATATTCGTTTGATTTCCCTATTAACCACTTCAACCTGTCCACTTATTTGGGGATGATAGGGGGTAGCCAACCTATGATTCACTCTTAGATGTTTTAGAACTTTGTCCAATTGAGTATTACAAAAGTGAGTGCCCGTATCACTAATGAGCACCGTTAGCACACCAAAACAAGTGAAAAGTTTTTTCAAAAATTTTACCACAACCCAGCATCATTAGTTGGTAAAGCTTGTGCTTCTACCCACTTAGAAACGTACTCCACTGCTACCAAAATGTATTTATTACCTAAAGAACTAGGAAAAGGTTCCATGAAGTCTATCTCCCAACAATCAAATACTTCACAAGCTTGGAAATTTTGTAATGGCATCTCATGAGATTTAGAAATGTTACATGTGCGTTGACACTTATCACAACTTTGAACAAACTTGTGGGCATCTTTGAACAACGTGGGCCAATAGAATCCAAAGTTGAGCACCTTTCATGTAGTGTTGTTGGCTTGGTAGTGACCTCCAGCAAGTCCTTCATGACAATTTCCTTTCGATTTCGGGATCAAAATCGATGATCTTACCTTCAGATTTTCAGGTCATGTACCAAGGTCAACACCTAGAAAAGACAAGAAGCAAGTTAGATAACCACAATTAAAAGAACAAATTAGTCAAGTAAATGTTAGTAAAAGTTAGTAAGTTAGATTACAAAGATTACAAAGATACGATAGATACAAAAGATGGCACCTTTTTGGGAAAAGAACAATTGTACATACTTTACATATTTACATATTCACATGGTTAAATCAACAAAATCCAAGCTTTCATGATATTGTTCCTTGGCAACAGTGCTAGGAACTTGATGCATATAGATTTGGGTATAAATATCATATAAAAATAAGTACAATTCCAATCAACTTTAAATTAAGACGTTAACCCCAAATTACACATATGAGCAAGCGTACTCAACATTAAGCATAGCATAGGGTTCAAATGAGTGTTGATCCTCCAGGAACAAGTATGCATTAATCACTTTTATTTCATTGTTTAACCGACTCAATAAAGTAAAAAAGAATATAAAATAAAATAAAATAATATATACATGTCAATGATGGAGAATTAGGTAACTGAAACCATTATTTTGACAAACACGACCTTAAAGTATTCAATCATTATCATAAGTAATCATTCTCTTGGCATCACAAAGGATTAAGATAGATTCATTTCTTTTCCAATCCTTGAAATCACTATCTTCTAGACAAATTAGCATCACATATCCGGTCTCAACTAATTCACCCAAAAGATGCATTAAACACAATCCATGTTTAAATTTCCATATCCTGGCAAACTTAAAACATGAAATTAACCAATGAATCCATATCTTGGCAGACATCAATTAATCTTTAATTACCTGATTCTTAGCAATTAACCCCTTTTTCCAAGCAGGTTAAGAGACAACAACTATGAAATTAATGAATTGAGGCCACCATCAACCCCTTTGTCCAACAAGTTAATGGAAAGAAACAACTAACTAATCTCGTAATTAGCACAAGTAATTAAATGCCAAGAATAATAATAAATTAATCAAAAGATCTAAGTAACTCTAAAAATCATGAATACCTAAACAATGTCAAATTACAATAAAACAATTAACATATTATTGTCCAAGAAAAGAAAACAAAAGTAAAAGAATGCACTCGTAGACAAGCCTTCTTCTTCTTCTTCTTCTTCTTCCTTTGCAGACCCTCTTGCACAGCCCTCCTTGATTTAGTAGAATTCCTCCTTGATTTGAGTAATTTGATGTTATGATTTGTGAATCCCCCTTTTCTCTTGTGTTTTCCCTTTATTTATAGGCTTTAGAAGTGCCTAATTTCGTTCCTCTAGGCTTTTTGGCCGAATAGAAGTAGGAAAATACTAAAACTCTGCAAATTACCAAAACCCGCATGCAAAAATCGAGGCACCGCCTTTGCATCAGGGCATAGCCAGCGCCGCCTATCCTGCCTAAGGCCGGCACTAGTTGTGTTCTGTGTCTCCAATCGTTCACCGATTTTCTTGATTTTTGTGCCAACCTTTTCAGAGTGCAGTCGATGCCGCCTCTAGCCTCCTAGTTGATGTTATTTTGGTTCTGTTTTGCTCTGTTTCACTGCTTTCTTTTGTCACCTCAAAGTGCATGCCAGCAGCACGTGGCTGGCGCCGGTTCCCATGTCCTGGCCAGCGCCGCTTCTGTTCTGTTTTGCAACATTTTTGTCTTATTTACTCTTGAAATCTGAAATAATGCACAAAATACCTTTCCAATGGTAAAATCTCAAATATGAAGGAATATAACTTGTTGTTGAATAAAATGTATCACAAAATGGCCTCAAATAACTAGGAAATATATTACTAATTTAAGCCCTATCACATGGCACCACACATTGAGCGCCATGACAAGAGAACGATCAGAATACCACACATTGGGCATTCTAATATAAGGTGGATGCACGCCCTACCGAGTGAGAAACGCATCCTTCTCTATACCCTAACTTACCAGTTGTCCACTTCAAAAATAAACAGCCCATATGAACTGTGTTGCTAGCACGAACAGGTATGAGGATGACTAACCAGAACTGGCGTCTTGTCCAGGTAGAGCCTACCCCTCAGAGGTGGCCTCGGATTGAGAGACTTACCTAACCCTTTAAAGATTAATCCTAGTGGTCTACCCTTATTGAGTACTTAACGTTAAGTTTGTCCAATTTGGGAAAAGAATAATCATCAAGTTATTTTCTTTGAAATAGCAATTAAGGTTTACAAAATTCTTGTCAAAGTTGATTTTTACAGAATGTTTAGCATTTTGTTTAAAATTTCTTGCTCCACTTGAAATTGTTTGATTGAACGGAAAAGGAAAAGAAAATTGTCCAAAATTGCATCCCAAGTACATTTCCATGTATACAACACATTTTGAGTTACCAAAGTGATTTTAATCTTCAAATAGCTTTACGCACGGAATTACCAGTCATCTTGTTCTCATACGTAAAATCATCCTCCAAGTTAATGATCAAGTCAACCTAGCCCTACCTGGGGTTATCACAGGATATAAGTTATTATCAGCCCAAAAATAACCAACAAGCCACACAGACATAACACTCAAAAGTCCCTTATATGAACCATCAAATCAATCCCCAACCTTGTCTCAATAACAATTTCAAACAACTATTCACTCTATTTGAACTAACACATAGGTTAAGGATAGTTTATAAAAAAAATCCAAGAATCAATTTGTAAGTTAACAAAAAGAGACAAGTATACATACATACATACATACATACATATATATATGTATATATACATACATACATATATATATATATATGTATGTATATATATATATTTGTATGTATGTATATGTATATGTATATGTATTTATTAAAGGCATATCTTATTTAATATCTATAATAGATATTAAATAAGATATGCCTTTAAAATAATAATTAGTAGATAAATACACAATAGCAAACAACTAACTAATAAATTAATAAATTAGTTAATGAACGATCTTCTAGTAAATAAGTAATTAACTAGCACGTAAATCTGTAGTGAATAAATAGCTAATTAAGAATTAGAAAATTAAATACTAAAAATTAATTAATGAATAAATAAATAAGTAAATATTTAATAATTAATAAATAATTAGTAAGTAAATAAATAAATAACTTAATAAATAAAAAAGTAATAAATAGATATATAATTAGTAAATAAAAGGTTAACTAATAAATAAAAAAATTAATGAATAAATAATTAGTAAATAAACAATTAACAAATAAATAGTATTTATCTAATACAAAATTGATTAATAAATAAATATAAATGTGTAACCAACCATTAGCCATGCATTTAAAAAATAGACAATCAAATAATAAATAAATAAATGCTTATTGAAAAAAAAATAAATGACTAGTATTTAAATAAACAAGAGAGGGGCCAAGATTTACTTGTTTGAAACTTGACAGAAAATGACGCTCGAGAGCTGAGATGCTTCTGGTCAAAAGTCTTAACTTCCTTGCTAGAAGATCCTTTGGACTTTGGTAGATAGTTTGCCTATGGTCGCTCGTCCCAATCGTTGATTGGAAACCAAGTGTTTTGTTGTTTTGGTAAATTAGAATGTGTTTTGCTTGGGTTTTGCAATGTGGATACACAGAACTTTTACAGTTCTAAAAGTCCTCTTGAGTGTTTTGGGAAAGGAGAAATCTATGTTTTGGTTGGTGAGTTTTTTTTTTTTTTTTTTCACCAGCACTTGGTTCATCAGAGAGAAAAACGGAAGTTTGAAATTCAAAGAAGCTTCCCAACCGGAGTAGGAAGCTGGGTTGATAAAAGTGTGAGTAAAACAAAGAAAGGATTTACCATCTTCAAGGTTGTCACCAAGGGGGTTGGTAAACTAAGTTACTGTAGATTTTTTTGAAGGGCCAAATGTGACCTTCTAGATTAATCCGTATGAGAAACTTGAACTTTGAATTTAAAATTTAAGGTAGAGAAATCCCAGGGCTGAGTGAGCCGGGCCTAGGCTCCATTTTTTTTTTGAAAATAAAAATAAAATAAAATTGGATAAAAAGGAAAGAAGTATGCGGGAGGTGGTTTGAACCCAGGTCCTCTCAAATTCAACCCTCAATTCTAACAAATTATCCACAACAACTTTTTTTTTTTTCCTAATTCCAAAATATATATTATCTCTAAACAACCTAAAATCTAATTATTCTTTCCTACCCTTGATACTAAATTGTAAAATCCTCCCACTCCTAAACTAAATTTCCTAAGCAACCTAAATTATCATAATCACATAATTAAGCTATACAAAGCTCATGAATAATTTTATGCTCAGAAAATGAATTTAGAACATTTAGATTATGCAATGCATGCCATGAGATGAAATTTTCCTTAATCCCAAAGGCAGGTTTGAGATGGGTTTCACAGTTTCTAGGGTATATCCCTGAAAAGAGATTGGAAGAGTTGCATAAGACATCTTGCTTCGGATAATTTCCATTAATATTTTATTCCTTCTCTCAGCCACTTTGTTCAGCTCGGGTATCCTAGGAGCACTAAGCTCAGATACTATTCCATAATGTACCATGTAGTCTCTAACCTCACCTAGGAGGTACTCTCCATGATGATCCAATCGAATGGTTTTGATTAGTTTACTTGTCCAAAACTCAATCTTAGCCTTATACTTTTTGAACTTAGCAAAAGAGTCAAACTTACATCTGATCAAGTAAACATAACCAAACATTGTACAATGATCCATGAACACGATAAAGTACTCAACACCTCATCATGCTAGTGTGGATAAGGGACCACACATATAAGTGTGATCTAAACTCAGTATTTCCTTGCCTCTTTCTGCCTTTTAGTCATCTTCCCCAGATGGCATGATTCACATAGAGGCCAACTGTCTAATATCAATGAGCCTAAAGACACATCATGGATTAACCTATGAATCTTGTTTAAGGTAATATGACCCAACATCAGATACCATAAATATAAGTCATTGATATTGTCCTTTCTCTGAATCTTGTTTGATTGATTTTTAATAGGATCTATGAAGAAAAAATTTACATGCACATGACTAGCACATAAAACATTTTCATCTCTACTAACAGAAATATTAAAATGGAAAGTAATAGAATAGCCATGATTAATAAGTTTTGCAACTAAAATCAAATTCCATTTGAAACCAGGTATATACAAAGTATCCTTCAACAAATTTGTTCTATTACAATTAAAATGTAATTGTAGACCTCCCCCTACTCGATCCTATACTCGTACTCCATTTCTCACACGGAGTCCATGCTTACCTTTTCCGAGGCTCCTTATCTATCTAAACCCTGTAAGAAGTTACAGATATGGTTAGTGGCTCCAGAATCAATAATCTAGGTGGATGATGATCCAACCATTGTAATAGACTCAATGTAGTACGCAAAACCTCTGGGGTTTTTCTTAGCCAAAAGATCTGGACACTCTTTTTTCAAGTATCCCTTCTTACAACATTTGTAGCACTTCTCTTTGTACTTGTTGGGGTGGGACTTGTGCTAGGCCACTGGGTTTCCTTTCTTCTTCTTGAACTTTTTGTTCTTGGGCCAAGTTCTTGAAGAAGAAAAATTATCAACCAAGGCCTTAGACTGAGGCCTCATGACTTTTTTCGCCACTTAGAGCTCCTTCATCAACTCCATTACAGTCATCTGTAACATGTTCATGTTGTAATTCAACTTAAACTAAGCAAAGGAGTCTGGCAAAGTCTTAAGGACCATGTCCACCTGGTTCTTGGGGTCAATAGTGGCCCGTTGGACTTCTACTTCTTTCAAAGCAGTAATTATCTTAAGTATATGCTCTCTGACTAATGGTCTCTCAGTTATCCTAGTGTTCATGATTGCCCTAAGAGCCCCTACCTCGCGGGCTGACTTTTGTCAGCAAACATGGTGGCTATTACACATGATGTGCTAATGTTATACGTAATGGCCATATGCTCGTGTTTGGACTGGAACACATTTGATATGGAGGCTAATATATAGTAATAAACCATCTCGCCAGCCTTCTTCCATGCATTCTGTGAAACCCCAGTCAAGACCAACCTTAGAGTAAGGGGGTTGGGATGCATATCGTGCTTTATTTCATGATTAAATATGTTTCATATGATTTCTATGTGCTTTGAATTTTATTTTTATTAACTTGAAGTCTTGTTGGTGAGTGATGTGTGAGAGGGGCAAAATGGTAATTTTTGCCCGAGGTGAAAATAAGGAGATAACTTGTGGATTGAATAGGGAATAATTTTTCTAGTAGAAAGAGCAACAAGAGTTGTTGTGGTTTAGTGTTTAGAGCCTTGGAATTAATTCTTGAGGTCTAAGGTTCAAAGTCCATTATAGAAGCTTTAGCTTAAGTAAATTTTATTTCGCTTGGAAAATGATGGTTTCGGCCATGAGGGCCTAGATCAATGTGGTGATGATGTCCTAGGAGAGACATGTTAGGAGAATTCTCACTTCACTCTTTTGTTCTTCGCGAAATGCCAAAAGGGAATTCATTCTCCCTTGATCTTTAGCTTTTCTTAAATTCCAACTCCTTAGCTTGAGCAAGGTGTTCTATCCTTTTCCTTTCCAGAAAATTCAGTAGAGGACTAAGGTCTTTTAGGATCAAAATGTCCTAGTAAAAGGCTTCTCATGGTTTGGAAAATGTAAATGATTTGTGGAAAAATTCAAGAGGAAAATCACTCTTGAAAGCTTGCTTAAATTTTTCCTCAAACTTAGTTCATTTATCTTCATGAAATGAGCTGAAATTTTCCAGCTTGTTGTACCTTCAAAAGGTCAAAAATTCTAACTCACATTCCCTCCCAAATGCTACCAGGAAAATGGTCTTTAGGATCAGTTGAAACCTGAAAGTTTCTTGCCCAAATTCGGATTGCACAAGTTAGAGCAAAGCAGAAAAAATTCCTGTACGAAAATCGGTTTTGAGAGCTCAAAACCAAGCTGTTTTCTTCCAGAATTTGTACAGCACCTTAGGCATGTTTTTCCTCCATAAAGAAGGCTAGAAACCAGCCTTGAATACCCCTAAAATCCCCTTCAAACCTCGCTGCAAACCTGCTGGAAATGGCAGACGAAAATTCTACCAGAAAATTTCTGTTCAGCGAAATTCCTGAGCAGAATTTTTGTCCAGCTTGTTTCCTATTTTGTTTCAACCCAAAACCCCAACCTACTTCTGTAAAAACCTATCTTAAACCTCTATTAACAGAGCTCCATTGTTCCCTGAAGTTTCTACACGAAATTCCCTCCATGGCTGACCGAAAATCTCTCAACCAAATCCCTGCAATTTAGCTTGATTACTTTCCAAAAATTTTAGCCATCTTGCTTAACAACTTTCCATAAAATTTTGCTCAATTGATCAGCCATCTTCTCCACCATTGTGCACCTTAATTTTGGCCACCACAAGTCTCCTCTAACCAGCTTTAATTCCACAAAAATCTGCACAATCCAGTCGGCCATAGGAGAACTCAAAGCTGTCCAGAAAAATCAAGATATTCTTAGAATATCTAGTTTCCAAATTCCCTTCCTAAAAATATTCTTCAAGGATTGTAACACCTAGCCTTTCCTTTCCCTTCCAAATCAGAGAAATCACTCCCTAAACCCTACAGAATTTCGGCAGTCCAAACCCTCAGAAAATCGGCAGCTCTTCTTCTCTCTCTCTCGATTTTCTTCAAGCAACAAGAACACACACACACACACACTACACCAAGAACACCTACTTCTTCTCTACACCTAATACCCCTCCAAACCACCTCAAACCCTCACGAAAATCTCCAAATTTAGTCTACTTATTGCTGTGAATCCATCAACACCAATATTAACATCAAACTCCTCCAAACATCTTGCTACTTTGGATCAAAGCAAAAATTTCTGGACAAGAACATCTTCAAGGTAAACTCACTCCATCAACATCATCCTCTTCAAACTTAATCTCTAATGGAAACCTATATGAATAAGCATGCTAATGATCTCTTCTTCTTTCTCTCTCTCTCTCTCTCTCTCTCTCTCTCTCATGGACCGAAAATTCCTTCCTTGGCCGAATGGTCTCTTTTCCCATGACCATGCTTTCGCCACCCTTCTTGAACAAGATTAGCCATCTAGGAGTTGAGATCTTCTCTAAACTCCTTCAAGTCATTCATCAATCAAGTAAGTACCTTCAATCCTCTTTTTAAAATTTAGAATCATGTCTCTAGGTTGATGAATGGCGATGGGGTTGTGTATGTGATATTGTTGATTGAAGCATGAGCATATGTATGATTGAGATAGAGATGGGATTTATGCATGGAAGGATTATATTGGTGGATTTAATGATGAGTTGAGATTTGATGCATGTCATAGGTAGTATTTGTGATGAAGTATGCTAGAGATTATGTCACCATGGGTGAATAGGATTTATATGCATGATTAGATTTTGAAGCCATGATCATGTTTATGCTAGCAGAGGTTAAATAATGTAATAATAAATTGAGATCTATGCCTATGTGCAAGACTTGGATGATTTGATGAATTGAAGGATTGAGTATGTTATTGATTATGACCATGGAATCGTGATCATGATCTAGTTGTCCCTAAGCAAAATTTTATTTCATGAATAAAATATTTACTAATGATTTTTGCTAAAGAATTTCGAAAACTCTAGGAAGGGTAGAGTTGGAATTATAATATATGTAAAGGATATTTTAATCAAATAAATAATGAATTTTCTAGAAAATAAAATAAATAAATATTATTTAAAATGAAGCAAATTGATTAAAGCCCTTATGAAAAAGACTTATACTTAATAAAATATTTACTAGATCAAAACCCTTAAGGATTTACTTATTATTTTCCAAGGAAGCGTTATTAAATTTAATCTTAACTAGTTTTACCTTTCAATTACCTTCTAACAACTAAGCTACCATTAAGTTACTATTTTACCTAGTACCACCTATGGCTCTTGATCAAATAAACTCTAAATTTTCCTTAACAAGATTTAAACTTTCAACTTATTAGAATTTATTTCCTAATCCATTAATTATTTTAAATAACAAATTAAACTGAGCTTATAAACCTATTCAATTATTGTTTTGCCTTAAAGCTTGGGACACTAGGATCATGGTAGTAGTGAACTGAGTTGATTTAAAATTGAGGAAGTGGATTGTGGCTTGAATCTGATTAAGATTTGTATTTGCCCATGTGGGGTTAGGTCATCTATCCGAGACATTGTTATTGTGAGCAAGAATCAGGTAAGCTCCTGCATAAAACCTCTTGATGTGAAATGTTTTCTTATGGCAAGCTAAATATGGAGTGTATGGACACTCGTTCATTTGAAGGCAATTGAGGGTTGAATTCATCTTTATTTCCAACGCTGGAATTATTCCAAAGTTAATGAGCAGTTTTTTTTTTTTCCAAACTCGAAACTCTTTCTAAAACTAATTTCTCGCAAAGCTTTGGAAACCCTCACATTGTTATTTTCATGAAGCACAATGCTTTGTTCATTTTATCCCAAGTGGGAAATGTCGTTGAGTACTTAATAAGGGTGGACTACTAGGACTAGTCTTTGAAGGGTTAGGGTGAGTCTCTCAGTAGGTGGCCACCTCTGAGGGGTGAGTCCTTCCTGGATGAGATGCCAGTTCCAGTGAGTCGTGCCGGTCCAAGCTAGCAGTTTATTTTGTTTCAGTCAAGTGACTGTGTTTTTGCCGGAATGGACACCCGGTGGTTGTTTGGGTATAGAGAATGAGGAGTATCTTACCCAGTAGGCCGATCACCTACTTTTGTCAGTCTGCACAACGTGTTAGGCATTCTGACCGGTTATGGGGCCCAAAGTGTGGTAACCCATATCCCTTTCTTTCGAGTGGTTGATTTCATTACTTATGTATGGCTAGAAGAGCCAAAACGCCACTCTTGCTTTTGATTGATGTTTATTGCTTGCTAATGTTTCTCTTATAAAGATTTCACACTTTGCATCCACGAACTGTTTCTGCTAAACATCCAAAGCACACACGGACTTACTAAGATTTCTGTCTCACCACCTTTTATCATGATTTTAGGTTGATCCTGTTGTGGGTGAGTAGCTACCTTGGAAGAGAATGTGTTTTTGATTTTATGTACTGCTTTGGGAGACGAGTGTGGATGATTTTAATTATGAGTTTTGTTTTAGAATTTCATGGATGTACTTTAGAAGTATTTATTTTTGGGTTGTAATAAATTCTTTTAGCTTGAGTATTATTCATTTCAGCAATTTTTATTTGTGACCTAGTTATAAAGACTCCTTATTCGTTGGACGAGGCGACATTCCCGGCCCTGGCGGGCCTAGGTTTTCCGGGGTGTTAAACATTCTCAGTCTCTCGCTCTTCCTCAGTGGAACTCTCCCTAATAATAGGATAGGGTTCGTACCTAACATATTATACTCTTCTATAGTGAGTATTATGTCCAAGTTTCTTTTCCAATCTATATAGTTTGGACCCAGTAGCTTATTCTTATGGAGAATAACGGCCAAATGATTAAAAGAACTAAAAGAACTACCACTGACCATTTATGGAATTCAAAAACTAAAATAAAATTCTCAATTTGTGTGTAAGCAAAAATCTTTGAACTTTTCCTCATATTAAAATTGATAATAGCTAAATCTATCACTATTATCTATAATATGGTCATTTTGGCTCTTAGAAAAATTGATAGCTCCTTGGGAAGATTAATAGATTTTCTAAGCTAAGTGTATTAACTGCCACTAATCAATATCCCTTCTAGGTAATGATCTAGAAGATAACTATATAGATGGGATGGCCGTTTCTTCTCATTTCCTATTGACAAACCTTGTACAACCACCTCAAACATGGGTTGACCGATAAAAGTAAGTGTTTTGGGTATTAATTATATCATTTCCATTAGTTCTAGATCCTTGTGCAATCTCAATCATATATGGGTTCACTCTCAGGGTAATGCAAGGAGATCTACGATCTCTAATAAGGACTGTAATGGAAGCGGCGGGGCTATTGGAAACCCTTCTCCCAATTAGTGTATTAAAATAAAGGGTTTTCTGGAAAAATATCTATCTGAAAATTTCCATTAAGTTTTTTCTTAACTCAAACATAAAATGTCTAAAGCAAATAAATCTGTATGTCAAGGATAATTCTTAATGTGCATTTTTAAGTGTGGGAAATATTATCAACAATTTTCATAATTAATCAAGTTTTAATTAAAATGATAAACACTCAACCATATATATGGACAAGTGTAGCCATCAAGTAGCATAAGGAATAGCAAGTATTGAATCCACAAGAACTTATGCTCCTACCTTACTTTGCCCAAATCTTTATTGTTTAGCTCACAAAATAAAATAGAAGTAAAAAACCTACTAACCTAATATACTAGATAATAAAATAGGTTTACACAGGAAAAGCCACAAGGATAATTAAGGAGTAAGAATAAGGAGAAAAGATGTGCAAGTAGATAGAAATCCTTGAAGATATGACAATTCTTGATCCACAATTATCACAATTAATTACCATCTTGGCATCATGAAAGAATAAAATAGATTCCACTTTTTCCCCAAATCATGGATTCATTATCTTTCTAGCCAATTTAGTAAAATTTCGAATCTCACTAAAATAGCCCCCAAAAAATGAATATAGAATAATTCCTTTGAAAATACCTGTATTCTCTAGGTGATATTAAAGCATGAAATCAACCAATATCCATATGCTCTTGTTGTCATTAATCAACATTTAATTACTTAAGTTCAATTCTTAACCTCCTTTCCAAGTTATACAAGAAAACAATTATAGAAATAATTAAATTGCATCCTCTTCTCGTCTTCTTTTCCAAGTGAATTAGAAAGAATGAACAATCAATCAATTCACCAAAATAAATCATGTAAGTAACCAAATAACAAGAATAGTAATCAATTGATCAAATAGCTAAAATTAATACAAAATTATTAATCCAAAGATAACTTCTAAATACAATTAAAACTTAAATTGCCAATAAATTACAAAGAAGAGAAAAAGAAACCACTCATAGGCAAGTAAGCCTTCTTCTTCTTCTTTGGAGCTTTCTTGATCAATCTCTTTTCCAGCTTCAAAAGTCTTTTTGATCCTCCCAAATCTTTGTGTTTAATTCAACCCTCTACGAGTTTTCTGATTGTATAGAGTGAAAAATTGAAAACTATTTTGTACAATTCTATTCTCTTGTATTTATATGAATTTAGACTGCCAATAAGTCTATACAAGAGTCCTTTTCCGTGGTTAACTTAGTTCCCAAAAGAATCCTAACAAAAGTTGCGAAATTCTGATTGAACAATGATTTTTGCTGACACTGCACCAAGAGGGAGGTCGGTGCTAGTGCCAGCCTAACTCTGTCAACCTTCGAAATTGCTCTGTTTTCTATATTTCATCCAGTCTTAAGCCTCGGCTAGTTCAGATTCATGGGCCAATTCCAGACCAAGTCTGGAATTGCACAATTAAGTTCAAAATTCTTCAATTTCTATAAAAAATAAAACTAAAACTTTTCTATAGGCAAAATATCAACGTGTAAGGGAATTGTGTAGCTATTGCATAAAAAACATCACAAAATCACCATAAATACTTAGGAAAATATAGGTACATTTAGGCCCTATCACATTCTCCCCACACTTAAACTTTCCATGGCCTTAGGCAAACAAAACTTAAACATACCAAGCAAATTGTTGAAGTACTCCAAATGATTTTTGTGAACATGGATAATATAGTGAAGATATTATCTTTCTTTCAACTTAATGTTAATGTAATGCCCTAGAGGCAATCACTTGTATATTGTATATTGTACATTTATTTAATAATAAAGGCATTATTTATCTTATAGTTCTCTTTGTTTATACTTTCATGTGTATGTAACTATTAGATAAAGTCCTGAGTACAATACTATCTTAAGAAAATCATGATATAGATCATGATATGAGGTTCCTACTACAATGGTTTGTATTTGTACTTAAATCATCCACAGTTATAGTATTAATGTGAAATGATATCATTAATGTGTTAAGACTTGCATGTGTTATACTTTTGATACAATCAAGCAGTAATTCTCGCATTCATGAGTATTGTGATACTCAAAATTGACAAATGGATGCTTGTTAGTACATTTGATGACCTAGTTATGAGAGAATCACATGGATAACTATTTAGTGTCAATGATAGAATCTCATTATAACGAATGCCTTAGAATTGAGATCTGTAAGATAATTTATCTACCAAGTAATGTACTTTTATTCCAATCTCTAGAGTCCTTCCAAGACCGCCTATGCGATGGACAATGGGCACAACATGAAGTAAACGAAAGTAGTTAAGAGGGTCAATAAACGATTCACCACTCCTAAGAGTAGGAGCGAATATCTCAAGGCCACTTGTAGGAATTATTACTCAAGAAGTCCTTGGCCAAGGCGACTATGTGTTGGAAATAGTTCCAATTCATACACATGATGAGTAATGGAATCCGGGAACAAGTACTAAAATATTTAGGCTAGAATTAATTAATATTTTATAGGGAGTTGACACTAATTCCATACTCTAAAGTGAATGAGATATTATATGGTAAAATGAGTTTATTACGCTGACGTTTTGCTACTGATGGGTTCATGTCAAGCCACTTGACTTTATAGACTTTTGGGTGGTCATGTTATATTGCTAGATGCTGCTCATGATATGCTAATTGTGAATTTATTAATTAGAGAATTAATAAATTAATTCTAATTAGAATTAATAAGTTAGTTATAATTATAAATAGACTATAAATTCTATTATGATAGAATTAATTTATATTAGTTACTAATTGACTGGAAAACTTAATAGGTCACACACAATAGAGGAATTTGTACTCAAGATATTATATGATAATATTCTACGGTTAATTTTTGAGAAGAAATAAAAATTATGGATTAATTATAAAGTGCTATAATTATTTTTGTTAAATTGCAATTATTTAATAGGTTTGTGATTCAATTATAAAACAGCTATAATTCAAGGGGCATTATTTCAATTTTAGAAACCTAAAGCCTATAAGTGAGAGAAAAAAAAAGGCTTCATTATAATTTTTTCCTAAATTATTTAGGAGGCATCCTGAATGCTTCAAGATAGGAAAAGGACTGAAAAATTAATTTGGTTCCTAAATTGTCTAGGAAACAAAATTGGAGCTTTCCGTGCTTAGTGTGTGTGCGCACGTGCGCGCGCGCGCGCGCACACACACACATACACACACATGTATGTATATACTGTGAATCGGTAGATCTCTCGGGTTTTCTTGAAAAATTCCGATTCCTTCAAGGAAGGAAAACAGGAAAAATCTCCGTAGCCATTTTCTACATTTCTTCTCAGAATTAAACCTAGCTACAACATTACTTTTTTTTTGCAGAAAATTTTGGTGGTTCTTGAGTACATCTTCGTGTGGATCCATATTAGAGAAATTCTATCGGCTGGTATTTAGTGGTTCACGGATTGGATCAATTTTTGGAGCAGTTTTACGATGAAGAAAATTTTGGAAAGCTACGATTTAAAGGCAACAAAATTTTCTTCCCTCTCCTAACCCTTTTAATTACACACAAATGATCCTTTGAGTGGATTTCATTTTATTTTTCTACTGCGTGTAAACTAGTTTGCATGATCGAAATCCAATAATGGTATCAGAGCTATTTGGTATATGTTTTATAGGTTTTAATTGTGTTATAAAATTATTTGATAAGTATTATTCATTTTGAAATTGTTTCATAAATATATTTGAGTCTTAAAATTATTTCACAAATATTTTGTTTTTGAAAAATTCATTTTATGTGGGTTATATTTTTCTTACCATGTTAATTGTTGAAATTATTTTATTTTTATTTTTATATTTTGGATAGCCATCAAAAATCCCTCACAAATTAGCAATGGATTTGTGACGAAACTTTAATTATTTTAGTATTAATGAAATATTAAAGAAGACCGTTTCTAATTAGCGTAGACTTTCATTTTAATTAGTGCTAAGGAATAATTAAAAAAAAACCCATCATAAATCCATCTCTAATTAGCGATGGCTAAATGTCCATCACTAATCTGTCGGTAATAGCATCGGATTAGTGATAGACTTTTAAAAAATTAATTTATTTTCAAATTTTTTACTCCCGTCACTATTCCGTCACAAATTAGCAACGGGCCAGAAGCCGTTACAAATATCCGTTGCTAATTATCATTTTTCTTGTAGTTCTCTTCTTACTTATGGTATTGTCGATTAGGCCATGTAAATAAGAATCGTATTTACATGCTACACAAACATGGTGACTTAGGGTCCTTTGATTACGAATCATATGGCACATGTGAGTCTTGTTTACCTGAAAAAATGACTACTACTCATTTTTCTAGAAAAGGAGAAACGTCTAAGGAGTTATTAGGACTTATACATACTGATGTGTATGGCCCAATGTCTGTACAAGCAAGAGGAGGTTATCATTATTTCATAAACTTTATTGATGGTTATTCATGATAAGGGTATTTGTATTTAATGAAATACAAATCTAAGGATTTTGACAAGTTTAAAGACTTCAGGAATGATGTAGAAAAATAACTTGACAAATATATTAAAATTTCAAGATTCGATCAAGGAGGTGAATACTTCAGCCAAGAGTTTCAAGGTTATCTTAGAAATAATGGGATATTATCTCAATAGACTCCACCATATACACCTCAACATAATAGCGTATCTAAGAAAAGGAATTGAACCCATTTAGACATGATACGGACTATGATGGCTTTTGTAGACTTACCAAAATCATTTTAGCAGTATGCACTGAAGATAGTTGTTTATATTCTAAATAGAGTTTTGACAAATTTTGTTGATTCAACCCCTTATGAATTGTTCTTAGGAAAAAAGACCAATGTTATCTAACCTGAGAATATAGGATTGCCCAACTTTTGTTAAAAGATCATAGTCAAATTTTTAGTGTTGTGCCTTAGAGGCAATCACTTATACTTTGTATACTACACATTTGTTTTATAATACAAGGCATTATTTATCATTTAACTTATTTTAAAACTTTCATATAAAGTAACTGTTAAATAAAGTCCCTAGTACAACACTGTGTTAAGGAAATCATGATAGAGATCATGATGTGAGATTCCTATTACACTGTATAGTGTTAGTACTTAAATAATCCCTAGTCATAGTATTAATGACACATAACATCATTAATGCATTAAGACTAGCACGTGTTAGACTTCCTAATATATTCAGGCGGTGGTTCTCACATCCGTGAATATTGCGATACTTAAAGTTAATACGTGGATGCTTGTTAATAGAACAAGTATATTGGATGACCTGATTATGAGATAATCACATGGATAACTATTTAGTGATAGTGATAGAAACTTATTATAGCAAACGTGCAAGTTTCCGTAGACTTGAGATCTCCAATGTACTTTGTTTGTAGAGCATTGTAATTTGATTCTAATCTGTAGAGGCAGATCGAGGGAAGCCTATAGGATGGACATTAGATAGTGTGAGGTAAACAAAAATAGTTGAAATGGTCAATAAAGGATTCATCACTCCTAACAGTAGGGGCGAATACCTTACGACAACTTGTTGTAATTACTACTCGTGAAATCCTTGGCCAAGGCGATTGTGTATTGGAAACAGTTCAAATTGATACACATAGAAAGTAGTGAATTCCTGGTACAAGTACTAATATATTTGAGGTAGAATTAATATGTATTCTAGAGGGAGCTGGAGCTAATTCCGTACTCCAAACTAAATAAGATATTGTATGGTGAAAGAAATTTATTGCACTATAGTTTGTTATTGAAGTGTTCAAGTCAAGCTACTTGACTTACAGAACTCTTGGGTGTTATTAATATGTTAATTCTAAATTATTAAGGATTATTAATCTCAAAGATGTTTGGATTAATTCATATTCGCTACCAATAGATCAGGAAACCTAATAGGTCACACACAATAGAGGATTAAGTATTGAAGATTGTCGGAAAATATGCCCTCTTAGACTAGGTTTCTGCTGTAAACATCAAATGTTTTAATAAAGGAATTTATTTTCAGAAATTGTTTATGAATTTACATTTTATTTATGCACAATTACGTTTGGAAAAGACCCATTGTGTTTAAGTAAGTGGTCCATGTGAATTGTGGTCTTTCACAGCAATGTATGGATCACGGGTTACTTAACACATAAACGTTTGTTTTTAACCGATTGATGAGAATGGGAATCTCATTATGTTTAGGTTGTTGTGTTTTGAATTCTAAATGGGGAATGGCTTACTTTTAGCTAGTGAGTAGTCCACTCACTTCATGATATAAGCGTATTTCGAATACGTAGAACAAGACCTGTAGTAGTGGTTTTTTAAAATACTATATGGTAGAAACCTAGACTACTACTGCTACAGCATGGACTAGTACTCTATGACTTGAGTATGAGTTGATGGTCTGACGAAGCTGGAAGCATGTACTTTGATTGGCTTTTAGTTAAAGTTCTATCATAGGACTAATATACTTTCATGTTGGGTATATATGACTAGTTAGTTAAGACAGACTTGTACAAGATAGTTTCTATACTATATCGCCCTTTGTGGTTGTCTGAATGATCTAAATATCCAGGGCCCTGGGAAACATGACTTGGATGTTTGCTTTAGGGTAGCTCCCTTGGAAATCGAAAATAATCCTGGAAGTCGTGGATCATTGGACTAGAAGCCTAAGGATGGTAGATTACATTTAGAGAGGTGTTAGTACATTTCTTCCTCTCTAATGTACGGCGATGTATAGAAGGGCACTTTAGTCACATCACCTGTAGGTCAGAGACTTTGCTAAATATAACACTGTCCTTGGGGTCAATATTTTCTTATGGTAATATTAGGAAATATTTAAAATGAAAAATACAGCTATTTATATGACAAGGGTATTTTGGTCATTTTAGTAGCTAAGGCGGTGTGTCTCTTGGTCCCCAATATAGACCGTAAGTCATAATTATATACAGGCTAAGGAATTGGTCTTAAATTAAATGGAATTTATTTTTTTTAAGTAGCTTGATTTAATTATTGCACTAGAATATAATAGAGGTCCACAGAGAGAAAGAATTAATTAAATTAGTTTGGTGGATCAATTAATTGTTCAGGGCTTTGGCCCAATTTGAATAATTAAAGATTGACTTGGGACCAAACTAATATAGTCTTGTTAATTGGACTAGTTTATTTGGGCTAAAAAATTATTTATTTATTGGGCTATTTATTTTGTTCTAATTAGAATAATTTATTTAGTCCAAAAGGTTAAACTAAGAGTCTAATGGGCCAATCTAGTTTAACCTAGGGTTTTATTTTTGTTAAACAGGAGAACAAAGACGTACGTTAGAGACAACATTATTTTTTCGGCTTCTTCTATGAGAAAAATAAAAACGTGACAGCCTTCTCATCTCTCTAAAAAATTCCTTAGCCCTGTGAGTTGTTCACCAAACGTGGATTAGGCAGGCCATATACTGAAAGATCGAGAGGTTAGCATTCATATACATGCACAGATAGAGTAGGAGGCTTGCAAGAACCACATCAGAGGTTTCTACCAGCACACCTACCCCGGTTCCACACATTCCGGTCTAGCCAACTTTAAGAACAAGGAGAAGAGGTAAAAAATTTTTCCCTCTCGAAGCTCTTCCAGACCGGGACTGACGCCGGCTGAGGCCGCCGAAACTGGACCTCGCTATAGTTTGGAAGCTACTTGCGTTTTTTTTTTTATATTATTCTTCAATTTTGCTTCCACTGTGTGCTTTGCTTCCCTTTTAAATCTTTAATTAGCATCAGAGTATGAAGATTTTGTGCAAATATAGGAAGCATGCATGCTAGTTAAATAAAACTAGACACATATGTCTGAATAACATGTGATCCTTTGTTGTTTTAGTATAGATAGATTGATTGTTAAACTCTTTGATAGAGGTATAGGTGCATATGTAATCTAGTTTTTTCCTTAGCAAACCATGTAAACCCAATCTTTATGGGTATAGGCGATTGTTGGTTTTTGGTGTTGTTGATTTTAGGTTGTAATCAGAGAGCCAAGAACTAGAGAACGCTCGTAGAAAAAAAAAAACCTGAAGAACGAAATTGCCAAAGGAAATCGCATTGGAAATCTAAAGAAGATGCACTATATATCGGCTCGGCTCAGAGAGCGGAGCCGCCAGTAGTTTCTGTGCTTGGAGCCAAAGGGCGGCTTAGCTTGGAAGCTTCTGGCTCAGGTGATGTGGTGAAATTAGATTGGAAATCGCAATTCAATTGTGAAAATCCGGAGTTCGTTTTCTCGCGGGTCGGCACTGGAGTGGGTCGCGGATCATGGATGGTCCATGAGGTGCTCATTCCAGTGCGGCGGGTGTTGTGGACTGCAGTGTAGAAAGGCTCCATTCCTGTGTGGCGGGTGTAGTGGACCAAGAAGAAAATTTTTTTCTCCTTATAATTTTCTTGCATTTTCATTTTTGTTTTGGGTTCCATAGCAGGCGAAGTTAATGTTTTTGCAATAGTTAATATTTGTGGAATATTTTTGCATGAAAAATATTAGTAAATGATTTTAGGATTAAACAAGACCATTAATTAATTAATTAATGTGTTTAATTCTATTATTTGGGCACTTAGGTTTAAAAAATAGAAAAGCACGAAAACGTCTACTATTTTCTAGTATGCTATTTACTTTTGAGTACTTATGTGCACATTTTCTCAAAGACCAAAGTCTTTGGGAATATTTTTGACAAGAAAACATTTTTTTCTACAAATTAAATGGCTATTTTGACTTGAACAAAAATTAATCCTTAGATATTTTCTCAAAGGATTTAATCCTTGACATAGAAAATATATTAGATTTAGATATTCTTGTAAGTAAAAAATAGAAAGCCATTTTGTTTTATTTTTGCACAAGAAAAAAAAATTATTTTGTCAAATAAACTTGAGACTAAAGTCTCTTGAAAGTTTTGATTGGAAATTTTTGAAATCATTAAGTTTTTGACTTAAATAAAATTAGTCCATGCAAAAATCTCTGAAATGATATAAATCTTGATATAGAGATTTTAATGAATTTAGATATTTTACTTTTTAAGTTAAAGGAAAACTTAATGGAAATTTTCAAAATGATATTTTTCAGAAAAACCTTTGTTTTAAAAGACTATGTGGGAGAGGGGTTCCAACGGCCCCACGACTTCCATCATGATTCTCATTAGAGATCGTGCTCGCGTCACACTGGGAGTGAACCTATATAGGATGGGGATACCACAAGGATCTAGATCTAATAGAGGGATTTAATTAATAACCCGGGACACGTACTATAATTGGTCATCCCCTTGTTGGAGGTTATAGTGTGAGGTATGTCCATAGGAAATGAGAGGAAACGGCCATCCCCTCGATGGAGTTATCCGCTAGATTATTACCTATAAGGAAAATTGATTTGTGGTGGTTAACACACTTAGCTTAAGGAACTGTTAATCTTCCCAAGAAGCTATGTCAGTTTTTCTAAGAGCCAAATTAATTATTATCAATTTTTGATATTAGGATAAAGTGCACAAATTTATTTTGTTTTCACAAACTAAATCATTTCTTTTATTTTCGATTTTTCAGAAATGGTGGGAGGTTCATTTAGTCCTTTGGCCGTTATTCTTCGAGAAAATAAGCTAACGAGTCCAACCTATATGGACTGGAAGAGGAACCAAGACATAATATTCACAGCGGAAGAGTATAAGTATGTCCTTTACGAGACCTGCCTTGTTATCGGGTAAGGTTCCACCATGAAAGAGCGAGAGGCTAAGAAGGCATGGAAGAAGGCTGACGAAATGTCACGTTGCTGTATGTTAGCCTCCATGTCTAATGTGCTCAAGTTAAAACATGAGCACATGACTTCTGCGTATGACATAAGTCAATCATTAGTAACAATGTTCGCGGATAAGAGCCAGCCCGTAGGGCAGGAGGCTCTTCGAACTATCATTAACACTAAGATAGTTGAGAGAGCATCAATCAGAGAGCACATGCTCAAGATGATTGTTAATTTCGATGAAGCAAAAATCTTAAGGGTTGTCATTGACCCCGAAAGCCAAGTGGACATAGTTCTCGAATCTCTACCAGGTTCCTTTACTCAGTTCAAGTTAAATTACAACATGAACAAGTTAAACATGAGTTTAACTGAGTTAATGAAGGAACTCCAAATGGCAGAGAAAGTCATGAAGCCTCAATCAAAGACTACGATTGCTAAGGCTTCTTCCTCTAGAACTAGGCCCAAGCCCAGAAGGTTCAAAAGGAAGAAGGGAAACATAGCGGCCCAGCCCAAGACCCAGCTCAAAGATAAACCAAAGGGTAAGTGCTTCAAATGCGGAATGAAGGGACACTAGAAAAAGGAGTGTCCAGATCTTCAAGCTAAGAAAAACCCCACAGGTAATGTTTTCTATCTAGAGTCTATATCAATGGTTGGATCAACTTCCACTTGGATTGTTGATTCAGGAGCCACTGATCATATCTGTAACTCCTTGCAGGGGTTTAGAAAGATTAGAAGACTCAAGAAGGGCGAACATGGGCTACGTGTGGGAAATGAAGCACAAGTATGGGCCCTTACAGTGGGAGGGCTAGATCTTATTTCTTTATTGTAATAGAATAGTGGTTTTGAAAAATATTTTATATGTACCTAGATTTCGACAGAATTTGATTTCAGTTGTGAAACTAATAAATCAAGGATATTTTGTATCTTTCTATTCTGGTATTTCTATTAGTAGAGATGGAGAAATTTTATATACTGGGCACATGTATGGAAATCTATTCTTCTTAAACCCTATTAGCAATCAGTTAAATAAAGCTCAATCTAAACCTTTAACTAGGAAGAGAAAGACCAATATCAATGACTCATATCTTTGGTATCTAAGGTTGGGTCATATCAACTTAACTAAAATTTAGAGGTTAATCCATGATGAGCCCTTGGGTTCATTGAGATTGGAAAATTGGCCTTAGTGTGAATCCTGCCTAATGGGGAAGATGACTAAAATGTTATTTACCCCAAAAGCGGATAGAGCCAAGGAGATATTGAGTCTTGTTCACACTGATGTGTGTGGTCCTTTATCTACACTAGCTAGAGGGGGTTTTGAGTACTTCATCTCTTTCACAGATGATTATACAAGGTTTAGTTTTATTTACATGATGAGACGTAAGTCTGACTCTTTTAACAAGTTCAAGGAGTTTAAAGCTGAAGTAGAGCGTCGGACAGGTAAACTGATCAAGACCTTACGATCAGATCGTGGAGGAGAGTACCTCCTTGGTAAAGTCAAGGACTACTTGGTACATCATGGGATAGTATCCCAATTCTCTGCTCCGAGGACACCCTAGCAAAATAGAGTAACTGAGAGAAGGAACAGGATATTAATGGAAATGGTTCGAAGCAGATGCCTCATGCTACTCTTCCAGTATCTTTTTGGGGATATGCCTTTTAAACAGCGGCATACGTTCTAAAATTGGTGCCATCCAAGTCAGCACCTACGACTCCATATGAGATGTGGATTGGGCGTAAGCCAAGTCTGAAGCATCTCAGGATATGGGATTGTCCAACTTATGTACTGGTCAAAGGAGACAAGTTGGAACCATGATCAGAATTATGTTATTTTTGTTGGGTATCCAAAAGGGACAAAGGGTGGTTACTTTTATCATCCTAAGAAGCAGAAAGTACTGGTTAGTACTAATGCTAGATACTTAGAGGATGATCAGAGTACCTCCACTAAAGGTTCAACTAGGTTGGAACTTGAGGAGAAGTTATCTTCGGAATCAACTTCTTCTGACATGTTTGTGGAACAAGAAGAGGTACAGTCTCAAGAGCCTGTACAATTGGAGCCTCTCATAGTGGGAGAGTGTCTAAGGTTCTGGAGAGATGGACTGGAGAAGCGTTCGAGCTAGTCTTCGACCATCAAGAACAATACCGCACTAGATACGAGAAGGCTATTACTGATGCCGATGCAAATCTATGGCATAAAGCAATGAAAGCCTAGTTTGAGTCTATGTACTTTAATCAGGTTTGAGATCTTGTAGCTTCACCTGAAAGGATAAAACCCATTAGGTGTACATGGGTATACAAGAGAAAGAGGGGAGCGGATAGGAAGGTGAAAACCTTCATAGCTAGGCTTGTGGCGAAAGGATATACTCAGAAAGAGGGTATTAATTATGAGGAAACATTTTCCCCAGTGGCCATGCTTAAGTCCGTCCGTATCCTCCTTGCCATCACATGTCATTATGACTATGAGATATGGCAAATGGATGTCAAGATGGCAATTTTAAATGGCCATCTTAGCGAAGACATCTATATGTCTCAACCAGAAGTCTTTATTGCTAAAGGCCAAGAACATATAGTTTGCAAGCTTAAGAAGTCTATTTATGATCTTAAGCAGGCATCGAGAGCATGAAACATTCATTTTGATAAGACATTAAAGTCTTATAGTTTTATTCAAAGCGAGGATGAACCATGCGTGTACAAGAAACTTGAAGGCATTAATGTGGTTTTTCTTATCTTGTATGTGGATGACATTCTACTCATTGGAAATGATGTAGGGTTATTGTCATCTACAAACATTTGGCTATCTGGTCAATTTAGTATGAAGGACTTGGGAGAAACCAGTTACATTCTCATTATTAAGCTTCTTAGAAATAAGAAGCAGAGAATGTTAGGATTATCCCAAGCGACATACATTAACAAGATGCTGGCCAAGTACAATATGGACTCATGCAAGGGAGCTCTAATTCTTTGCAGACATGGGTTATCTTTTTCTTCAAGGGACTGTCCTAACTCTTAAGAAGAAAGAGATAGAATGAGTAGGATTCCCTACGCTTCAATTGTGGGAAGTCTCTTGTATGCCATGCTATGTATTAGGCCAGATATCTGCTTTGCCATAGGTTTGGTTAGCAGATATCAATCAAACCCTGGGGAGTTTCATTAGAAAGTTGTAAAGCATATTCTCAAGTACCTTAAGGGAACGAGAGATTATATACTAGTTTACAGGGCTAATGACTTGGTTCCAACAGGATACATAGACTCAGCCTTCCAAGCAGATAAGGATGAAAGAAAATCTACTAGTGGATATGTCTTCACCTTGGCTGTAGGAGCCATTTCATGGAGGAGTATCAAGCAATCTTGCATTGCTGACTCAACCATGGAAGCTGAGTATATGGCAGCTTCAAAGGCATCCAAGGAAGCAGCCTGGCTCCGGAAGTTCATTACAGAACTTGGAGTCATGCCACACATAGATAGGCTAATTGTGATGTATTGTGACAACACCAAAGCAGTATCACAATCTAACGAACTCAGGAACCATAAGAAGGGGAAGCACATTTAGAGAAAGTACCACCTGATTTGGGATTTCATCCAGAGACGGGAAGTCGTGGTGGAACAGATTGCCTCAGAGAAAAATCTAGTAGATCCATTCACCATTCTTTTGGCTGAGAGAGTCTTCAAGAGACACTTAGACTCCATAGAGGTGGGCACCTACGGACTACTTAGTCTTAGAGTCCAAGTAGGAGATTGTTGGGAAATATGCCCTCTTAGACTAGGTTTCTAATGTAAACATAAAATATTTTAATAAAAGAATTTATTTTTAGAAATTATTTGTGAATTTACATTTTATTTGTACATAATTACATTTGGAAAAGACCCATTGTGTTTAAGTAAGAGGTCCTTGTGAATGGTGGTCTTTCACAGCAACGTATGAATCACGGGTTATTTAACACATAAACGTTTGTTCTTAACCGATTGATGAGAATGAGAATCTCATCATGTTTACGTTGTTGTGTTATGAATTCTAAATGGGGAATGGCTTACCATTAGCCAGTGAGTAGTCCACTCACTTTATGATATAAGCGTATTTTGCATACGTAGAACATGACCTGTAGTAATGGTTTCTTAAAGTACTATATGGTAGAAACCTAGACTACTACAGCTACAACATAAACTAGTACTCTACGACTTGAGTATGAGTTGGTGGTCTGACGAAGCTGAAAGCATATACTTTGATTTGCTTTTAGTTGAGGTTCTTTCGTATGACTAATATACTTGAATGTTGGGTATATATGACTAGTTAGTTAAGACAGTGAGTAGTCCACTCACTTTATGATATAAGCGTATTTTGCATACGTAGAACAGAACATGTAGTAATGGTTTCTTAAAGTACTATATGGTAGAAACCTAGACTACTACAGCTACAACGTAGACTAGTACTCTATGACTTGAGTATGAGTTGGTGGTCTGACGAAGCTGAAAGCATATACTTTGATTTGCTTTTAGTTGAGGTTCTTTCGTAGGACTAATATACTTGCATATTGGGTATATATGACTAGTTAGTCAAGACAAACTTGTACATGATAGCTTCTATACTATATCACCCCTTGTGGTTGTCTGAATGATCTAAATATCCAGGGCCCTGAGAAACATAACTTGGATGTTTACTTTAGGGTAGCTCTTTTGGAAAGCGGAAACAATCCAGAAAGTCATAGATCATTGGACTAGAAGCTTAAGGATGGTAGATGTCATTTAGAGAGGTGTTGGTACATTTCTTCCTCTCTAATGTACGGCGATGTATAGAGGGGTACTTTAGTCACATCACCTGTAGGTCGAAGACTTTGCTAAATGCAGCATTGTCCTTGGGGTTAATATTTTCTTATGGTGATATTAGAAAATATTTAAAACGTAAAATACACATATTTATATGACAAGGGTATTTTGGTCATTTTAGTGGGCAAGACGGTGTGTCTCTTGGTCCCCAATATAGACCGTAATTCCTAATTATATACAGGCTAAGGAATTAGTCTTAAATTAAACGGGATTTATTTTATTTAAGTAACTTGATTTAATTATTGGGCTAGAATAAAATAGAAGTCCACAAAGAGACAGAATTAATTAAATTAGTTTGATAGGTTAATTAATTATTTAGGGCTTTGGCCTAATTTAAATAATTAAAGATTGACCTGGGACCAAACTAATATAGTCTTGTTAATTAGACTAGTTTATATGGGCTGAAAAATTAATTATTTATTGGGTCATTTATTTGGTTCTAATTAGAATAATTAATTTTGTCCAAAAGGATTAAACTAAGAGTCCAATGGGCCAATCTAGTTTAACCTAGGGTTTTATTTAGGTTCAACTGGAGAAGAAAGACATACATTGGAGACAACGTTGTTTTTTCGGCTTCTTCTTTGAGAAAAAGTAAAACGCGATAGCCTTCTCTTCTCTCTGAAAAAATTCTTAGCTCTGTGAGTTATTCACCAAACGTTGATTAGGCAGGCCATATACTAGAAGATCAAGAGGTTAGCGTTTATATACAAGCACAAACGGAGTAGGAGGCTTGCAGGAACTACACCAGAGGTTTCTACCAGCGCACCTACCTCGGCTCCACATATTACAGTCCAGCTAACTTTAAGAACAAGAAGAAGTGGTAAAAAAATTTTCCCTCTCGGAGCTCTTCCAGACTAAGACCGATGTCGGCTAAGGCCGCCGGAACCGACCCCGGCTATGGTCTGGAAGCCGCTGGCATTTTTTTTGTTCTTAAGTTTTGCTTTCGCTGTGTGCTTTACTTCCCTTTTAAATCTTCAAAGATGTTATTTGATAGCATTATTTGGTTAATTGTGAGAAGGAAAAGTTATTGTGGTCAATTTTTAATTAGTTAAAATTTTGGGCCAAATTGTGATTGCTAAAACTTATGGTTTCCAATTGCAATTTTTGAATTCTAATTTAATTCAAATTCCCAAAAATGTGTTTCTGAACAATTTTAGGGATAACACTGGAGTTAAAAGTTGGATATATTTTTTAATATATTATGAGAACGGTTCTCACAGCTTTAATGTGAAAAAACACAGAACACACACAAATTCCTTCCTCTCTCTCTCGATTTTTTTTTTTTTTTTTTTGGAAAATAAAGGGAAAAAACCCTATCCACCTTCATGTTCTCTGCAAGCACAAAAAATGTTTTGGTTCCTTGAGTATCCTTTGTGTGGATATTACTAGAGGGAGTCTTACACTTGACTCTAGTGGCAAGGACATGGTTTGTGCTGGATCGCGCCTTAAGCAGTTGAAGTTTTGAACAATAGAGACACAGGTATTTTTCTAATTTTCCTTTATCCATATCAACACATACATTTAGTCCTCTTGTCTAGAATCTTTAATTTCCACTGCATAATGCATATTTGATGCATTTAAGGATTCTAATAGTGGTATTAGAGATAGGTTATATGTGATTTACGAATCATTTCTTTGCCATGAAATTATTTCATTGGAATCTCTGTTTTCTTTTGTGAAAATTGTTTCACGCAAGAATGATGTCTGGAAGTTGTTTCGACTTACTTCTTGAAATTGTTTCAAGGATCATGGGTCTCTGTTGAGTTCTAAAATCATTACGGATGCATCTGGTTTTTTGGAAAATTTAACGTTGTGGGTTGCAACGCATGGTGCTTCTGTAAAGTTACAGAACGTTTAAAAACTGTTTGAAGTGATTTTTTGATGAGACACCGCTTCATCATGGAGTTCAAGATAAATGAGGGGGAGGTATGGCCATGCAAGGATAAGGGTTGGCAACAAAGACGGATGAAACTCGTCCAAAAAGGAGGCCACCAGAGGATAGTCGGTGCCGGCTCCAAGTAGCCAAACCGGCGCCAACCTCATTCTGCTCAACAACAGGTTCATCCATTGTTGGACTGCCTGAAGACAGAACATAGCCGGTGCCGGCTGTGATGTCCAAACCGATGCCAGTTCCACCCTGGGCAGCCAACGACTGCTCCGCATTTTTAATATTTTCTCCAAATTTCTTCAAATTTAATTGCTTGTAAAGACTTATTATGACCCTGAACTGTAATAGAACCTTAGGGATTACTTTGCTACGGTTAGGGTAGTATAAATAGCACCTTTAGTGACTTGACAAGACAAGACACTTTACTTTAATTCAAATTTGAGAACAGAATCTTGAGAGGCCCTAGCCTCCTTATTCATCTTGTTCAAGACCAAGCTAAGGGGTTCGTCCTCCTTTTGTAAGAATCTATAAATCTTTTAGATAATCCAATGTTGTTTCTTTAAATGGGTCTTAGTTGCTTTGTTCTTCTAAGGTTTGTTTGCAATCAAATATTTGGGTACCTATTTTTTCTATTCTATTTATTCTTGTTTGCCTTTGTTGCTTCAAGGATATTGGGGTAAGATTATAGTAGAACTTCATACTTTTCTTGAGAGTCTTTGAAGCTTAGTTCTTCAAGGGTTTGATAGAGTGTAGATAGTTATTTCATTTTCTCCTTTTGGTCACAAGAATCTCTACTTTGGTCCCATTGTTTGAACTAAACAATTAGCCAACTAAAACACCCATAACACCAAGAAAAGCCACAAGATTTGTATCAAAGAGTTTGGTATTAGAGTAAGGAAAAGCTTGATTCCCATCAAATCTTGAAAGTAAGAAAATAAGCCCTACAAAGTGAAGAAAAAGAAAACAGAGAAAAATCCCGTCAATCAAAAAATTGCTCCAAAAAGGTCTTGAAATTTTTGTTATATCTTGATTTTTCTGTTGGGAAATTTCTCCTTGATGTTGTTATAATCCTTGGGAACAAATTTATCTTATGATTGTAGTGAAATTTGGCTTCAATATGGGTGAAAATGCTGATTGTTCTTAAGTGACGAGAATTGCATCCAAGGTGTTTGATAAGTGTTCTATGAGAATATTTTTTGCTATAGTTGGGATCTTTGATTCTTAATTTTCATTTCTTGGGATACTGGGACTTAGTATATCACTCTATTGTTGAATTTCATATTCATTGAACTCAAATTTTCTATTACACCTTTGTGATCATCTTGTTCTTCATCATCCTAGTTCTAGTTGTTCTTGTTTCTTTGTTCTTGATAGTTCTTTTTTGTTTCTTTCTTAGGAGTGTTTCTTTTGTATCTAGTGCTTGTTCTTGTATTGATTGAGTCCACTTTTTTGAAATTCTTGACTTAAAACTTATTTGCTTGAGGCGCCCAACAAGTGTTTGTTCAAATTCCCCTAAGACCCCCTAATTGGAAAATTCTTTTGATTTGTATGATTCACTAAGTTGGACTAAAACTTTAGCCATTGGGGAGAATTGGGATAGAACAAGAAGGCTTGAGTGTTGAGAAAAAAGTAAGAAGGTGAGCTTATTATTAAAAGAGTCTAAGAGAGCAAACACGAGCGTGAAGTGATCAACCTTGAGAGCCAACACGCAAGGAAGTGCAGTGCGGATCCATTTTTCTTTCTAATCTCTTTGTGTTGTAGGTATAAGTAAGCAAATATTCCATCACCATGGCCTATGATCAAGAAATATCTAGGCCTAATCCAAGTAAACCTAGTAGACCTCAAGAAGATCAAATTGATGCTAGGGGTTTGCGTGAGGATTTGCAAGCTATGATGAGGACTATGTAAAGTGAATTTCAAAACATGATAAGGGAGTTGATAAATCAGCTTGGACAATCTTCAACTGCTGCACAAAGGAGAGGCCAAGAGCAATTTGAAATGCTAAGTCCAAGGATGAGGGATGGTGTTGCCCATACTCCTCCGTTATATGTCCAACAAGGGGAAGAATGGGATGAATACTCTATTGGGGTTTCCAAAAAGCTCCTATGAGAGGAGGAACACATGGCTTGAGAGGTGGAGGAGGTAGAGGCTAAGGAAGGAATGGAGGGATCAATATAAAGGGGCTAGAAAGAGAATTTGAGGGAGTTGATGAGTGGTATAAGGGGGAACAAGTTGAGGCCTTTGGGGAACATCATAGAAGATGGGGTAATAGAGGAGGAAGGAGAGAAGAAAATGATGTGGAGAGAGAGTTGAGCTATATTAAATTGAAAGTGCCCACGTTCTATGGCAAGAGTGACCCCGAAGCTTATTTTGAGTGGGAGAGTAAGATGGAGATATTCCTAGAAAGCCATACCTATAGTGAGAGGAACAAAGTGAGATTGGCTATCTTGAGATTTTTGGAGTATACCTCGGTATGGTGGGAGCAAGTTAGTGTTCAAATGAGACAAATAGGAGTGAAAACCGTGGTTAGTTAGAATTTGTTGAAAGATATGATGAGGGTAAGATTTATACCGCACTATTATTACAATGATCTCTACCAAAGGCTCCAATCACTTAAGTAAGGGAACAAGAGTGTGGAAGATTACCATAAGGAGATGGAAGTTATGTTGATGAGAGCTCAAATTAACGAGGATCCTAGAGCAACAACAGCAAGATTCTTGGGAGGATTAAATAGGGAAATTGCCAACTTAGTAGAATTGCATCCCTATGATCATTTGGAGGATATGGTACATGCCACTATGAAGATTGAAAGGCAATTAAAGAGGAGGGAATTTACTAGACCACCACTTCCAAACCCCAACACTTTTAGCAAGATGCCAATTGAGAAGGATGAAGTCCCTAAGCCATTCTAACGGGACTTCTACAAACCTAGAGAAGATTGGAGGCCAATGGAGGATAGGAAACCTAAGGAAGGTTGGAATAAGGACAAGAAAAAAGGCATAGAGAGGCCACAAAGGAATATGGATATCAAATATTTTAAGTGCCTTAGATATGGACATATTTCCCATGAGTGTCCAAGTAAGAGAACAATGTATACTAATCCTTATGGTGAGGTCCCTACCGACGAAGATGAAGAGGGAGAAAGAAACCAATGGGACCAAAAGGGAAATAGGGATGAAGAAAGTGATGAAGGGGAAGTTGTTGGTCAAGAATACTCATTGGTGGGAGTCACAAGAAGGTCATTGAATTCACAAGTCATTGAGGATCAAGATCACCAATAAAGAGAGAACATTTTCTACACTAGGTGTCTAATCAATAAGATCCCTTGTAGTGTCATTGTGGATAGTGGGAGTTGCACTAACGTGATTAGTGCAAACTTGGTTGAGGAATTGGACATGAAATGGATTAAATACCCCAAGCCCTACAAATTGCACTGGTTGAATGAAAGTAGGGAAATGAGAGTGGACAAATAAGTTTTGGTGTCTTTTGAGATAGAGAAGTATAAGGATGATGTGCTATGTGATGTGGTACCCATGCAAGCGGGTCACTTGCTCCTAGGGAGGCCTTGGCAATACGATAGGTATGTTAAGCATGATGGGAGGAAGAATACATATTCCCTACTCAGGGAGGGAACTAAGTTTACCCTCACCCCCGTGGGCCCTAGTGAGATGAGCAAAAATCAAAGAATCATGAAGGAAAAAGAAAAGAAAAAGGGAGCACAAGATGTCAAACAAAAATAAGAAGTTGAGAGGAAAGAATAAGAGAAGAAAGAAAAAGAGTGTAGAGACACGATGGGCAAGTAAACACCTTTGACAATCAAGAATAGGAGTGAGCAAGGACAAGAAAAGGGAAGTAAAAGGAGAGTGAATTTCTTTACAAAAGAAAGTGAGGTCATAGAGGCTATAGAAGCTAAGGAATCGGTTGTTCTTCTTTTATGCAAGGGTTCTTTTGTTTCTACTAATGATTTTTCATTGTCTTTGCCTAATAAAATTGCAGCTATTCCTCAAGAATTTGAAGTTGTCTTTCCAAAAGAAGTGGTCAACCGAACACTAACACAATTCTTACGGACCATAATCAAGAAGAACTTGACCAATTGGGAGGAACGCTGGCCACAATTTGAGTTTGTTTGCAAAATGGCTTTTCACTCCACCACTTTTTATTCTCCTTTCAAAATTGTGAATGGTTTTAATCCCCTAACTCCTTTGGAATTGATTCTCTTGCCTATAGGTGAATGAGTGAACCTTGATAGAGCTAAGAAGGTGGCAATGGTGAAAACATTCCCTGTAGATGATAGCAATGATTCGAAGACGAATCCTTTCCAAAAAAGGGGAGATGATGAGACTCCACTTCAGCATGGAGGTCAAGATAAAGGAGGGGGAGGTGTGGCCATGCAAGGAGAACGGCCGATGACAAAGTCAGACAAAACTCGTCCAAAAAGGAAGCACCAGAGGACGGCCAGCACCGGCTCCAATTAGCCAAACTGACGCCGGCCTCATTCTGCTCAACAACAGGTTCATCCATTGTTCAACTGCTCGAAAACAGAACACAGTCGGTGCTGGCTGTGATGTCCAAACCGGCATTGTTTCCACCCTGGGCAGCTGACGACTACTCTGTATTTTTATTGTTTTCTCCAGTTTTCTTCAATTTTAATTGCTTGTAAAGACTTATTATGACCCTAAACTGTAACAGAACCTTAGGGATTACTTTGCTAGGGTTAGGGTAGTATAAATAGCACCTTTAGTGACTTAACAAGATAAGACACTTCACTTTAATTCAAATTTGAGAAGAGAATCTTGAGAGGCCCAACCTCCTTGTTCATCTTGTTCAAGACCAAGCTAAAGGGTTAGTCCTCCTTTTGTAAGAGTTTATAAATCTTTTGGATAATCCAACGTTATTTTTTTGAATGGGTCTTAATTGCTTTGTTCTTCTATGGTTTGTTTGAAATATAATATTTTGGTGCCTATTTTATCTATTCTATTTGTTCTTGTTTGCCTTTGTTGTTTCAAGGATATTGGGGTGAGATTATAGTAGAACTTTATACTTTTCTTGAGGGTCTTTGAAGCTTAGTTCTTCAAGGGTTTAATAGAGGGTAAATAGTTATTTCATTTTCTCTTTTTGGTCACAAGAATCTCTGCTTTGGTCCCATTGTTTGAACTGAACAATTAACCAACTAAAACACCCATAACACCAAAAAAAACCCACCAAGAATTCGTATGATTTTTTGTCTCGATCTATTCTGTACGAGAAACCAATATAAACTTGTTTGATTTTCATGGAAATTAGTTTTCCGAAAAAAAGTTATAGTTTCATTTTCAATACAGAAAATATGTTTCTGTGTTTTCTTCTTGTGCGGCGTAAGAAAGGTTCTTCTAGTTTAATTTTCTTTGATAACATAATGTCTATTTGATGTTAACTTCATCAAAGATGGAAATTGTTGCGTTAAGTTCTTTTTGCAGGTTTATGAACACTGCTTAAATAATGAATTGAATGCCTATTCAGTCTAGAATTTGCTACAAAAATCAAAGAATTATTGCCTAGAAATAGTTTTTGGAAGACGAAGAAGAAAAGCGAAAAAAAAAATGGTTTTGGTCCCAAGCCACAGCTCGCTAGGAGCTAAGCCGAGGCTTGAGGCACAATTGGCCTCAGCCGCGGCTTGCTTGGGAATACAACTTACCAGGCGAGGCTAGTTGTGGGTGATCATGGGGAGGTTTGTCCTCCCCAAGATGAAAATTTGTCGTTTCTTATATATATATATTCTTTTTCCCATTTTGTTGGTTTTTATTTCGGTGGCCCACGAGTTGTTTTTTCCCCCCATTTTCCCACTGAACTCCCAAGTCTTCCGAGATTCATGTTTTGCGAATAACCAATATTAATTTCAAAAACTAGTTTTGGAAATTAATATATATTATCTAAAATAGTGATTTTAGATATGAAAAAAAATAAGTTTTCTTTTTTATTAATTCTCATTTTGAGAATTAAATCTAATTATGATTAGTATTAAATTGAGACCCATGATTTGGGATAAAATTATATTTTAGAAATTAATATATTTTCTAAAATATTGATTTTAGATTATATGTTATTATTATTTAATTCCTAAAATATGATTTTAGCAATTAATAAATTTTCTAAAATATTGATTTTAGATTTTATCCTAATTAAATTCCTAGAATTTAATTTTAGAAATAAATATAAAATATTGCTTTTAGATTTTATCTTAGTTTAATGTCTAGAATTACATTTTAGAAATTAAATCTAAATTTGTTTAAATTTTCCAAAATAGAGATTTTGAAATTATAAAATTATATGTTTAATTTTGTTTAAGCATAATAAATTGCATGGTGGATGGTTTTGGACTAAATCCAAATTATATCTGTTCATGTATTTTTACACTTTTGGTTTTTATTAAATAGGACCTACGAGTCTTGCATACTCTAAATTCTTGTGTAATTCTCTTCTCATCTAACTCTTCTCGAATTTAACTTGAGGTTTCTGTATTTAGGGAATTTATTTAATTAGATTACATAGGTTAGATATGAATAGAATTATTTTAATTTTGGAGATGGTGACCTAAACAAAACGAGAGGGTAAGACATTCTACTTAAAACATGCATGAAAACATAGGGTTAACTATGTTAATTTTCTTTTTTGGCTCGATGAAATTAATTTAGGAAAAGTTCATAACATACCACGTAATCGCTTTATTGCTATGATGATAAATTTATGTGATTTATTGATATATTTATGCATGTCATTTGATAAAATCAGTAAAAGGAATAAATCCCTCAATTAATATTAAATCTAATTCCTTCCGTTAATATAGTAAGAATGAAAGTGTTTTTTTCGAGACCATGTTGTTGGGCTAACTCAAGCTTACTCGATATCGGATATGTTCAAGAGATGGAATTAAATTCTTATGGAATTAAATTCCTGATTAATGGGTTATGTTTAATTAAATTCTTTATCCTGGTTAAGCTAGCTCAGGCATAAAGAAATTTAGAGAAAATATTGGGATAGCACAAAAGGCTTTAAGATTACAAGATGTTAATCACCCAATAATCCATTAATTACATATAGTGTAATTGGTATTGGATACCAACCATTAAACTCAAGGGGGGCTTGTTAGGCAAACCCAAGATTATTCTTGAGGAATTTAGATATTGGTCCACTAGGAGAGCTTCCAACGGGCTTTCTCGAATCAATAGTTAGGGCTATTGGATTGAGTAAAATACTGGAAAAATAATGCGATTAATTAAAGACATAATTATCTGCATTTCATGTGCATATACAGTTAGCAAATTTTTCTATCGTTACATCTAGGTCATGTGCGTCATGTCAATCAACCTAAACTTACGTGGCATCTTTGAGACCAACAAACTAACTAAGTCAAACTATCTTGATTGGTATTAAAACTTAAGAATCATTCTCAAGTTGGAAAAGTTGCTCTACGTGTTAGATGCTCATATTCTGCCACCACCACCTCAAGATGCTCATGCTGATGGGCATGTTGTACATAAGAAGCACAAGGAGTACAGTGACATGACATCTTGTATCATGTTGGCGTTAATGACTCCTAAGCTGCAAAAATAGCATGAGCATATGGATGCTCAATCGATGATTCTCCATCTTTGAGAGCTATTTGACGCTGAAGCCATAACAGAGAGATAGGAGATCTCAAAGCAGTTTTTCTATTAGAAAACGGCTGAGGGTGCTTCTGTGGCCAGAGGATACTAGGCTTAATTGAGAAGTTTGAGTCTCTTGGGTTTGTGATGGTCCATGAATTAAGTATTGATTTAATTCTACAATCTTTGCCTAATGGTTTTTCACAATTTGTGATTAACTATCAGATAAAAAGATTAAGTTCGCCATTCCTGAATTGATCAATCTTCTTGAAACTATAGAGTCCTCTATGAAGAAGGATTCCAATGCGGTCTTGATGGTAGAATCTTCTTCTTTCAAGAAGAAAGTTTAAAGGAAGAAAAAGAAGGCTCCCACTAAGTCTAAAGGTGGTGTAAAGAAGAAGGAAAATAGGGCCATACCATCACTGTAGAAAAATGGGCCACTGAAGGTGCAACTGCAAAGCCTACGTAGAGACCGTTAAGGAAAAAAAGCAGAAGGAGAAGCTTGCGGGCACTTCTACTTCTACTTCTACTCCTGATATGTTTATGATTGAGATAAATACTACCTATAGAAATGAGATATGGGTATTAGATACTGGATGTGGATTTCATTTGTGCAATAACTTGCAGGGACTAAAGGGCAGCAGAAGGCTAGAGAAAGGCGACGTGGACCTACGTACAACGAATGGAGCAAAGGTTGCTGCACTTGCTATAGGGACATACGAGCTGAACCTGCCTTCAGGATTAGTTTTAGAACTGCAAAACTGTTATTTTGTACTAGTTTTAATAAAAAAACATTATCTCAGTTGCGTGCTTAAACTTGTATGGATTTCATTTGATATTTAAGAATAAATGTTGTTCTTTTTCAATGAATGATATTCATTATAGTTCTACAACTTTGGTTAATGGTTTGTATGTTCTAGACATGGATAATCTAATTGTCAATATAAACAATAAGAAACCAAAGATTAATAGGCTAAACACCTCTTACTTATGGCATTGCCATTTGGGCCATGTAAACAAGAATCGTGTTTCTAAGTTACACAGGCTTAGTGGCTTAGGGTCATTTGATTATGAATCATATGGCAAATGCAAGTTTTGTTTAATAAGTAAAATGGCTAATACTCATTTTTCTGGAAAAGGAGAAAGGGCCAAAGAGTTATTATAACTCATATATTCTGATGTATGTAGCCTAATGTCTATACAAGCTAGAGGAGGTTATAACTATTTCATAACCTTTTATTGATGATTTTTCTCGATATGGGTATTTATATTTAATAAAATACAAATCTGAAGCTTTTGAAAAGTTCAAAGACTTCAATAACGAAGGAAAGAAACAGCTTAGCAAAAAAATTAAGACTATAAGGTCGGATTGAGGAGGTGAATACTTAAACCAAGAGTTTCAGAGCTATCTTAGAGATAACGGGATATTATCTTAATGGACTCCACCACATACACCTTAACATAATAGTGTATCTGAGAGAAAGAAACAAACTTTCCAAGCATGGTACAAACTATGATGGCTTTTGCAGACTTGCCAAAATTGTTTTAGGGGTACGCACTAGAGACTTCTATTTATATTCTAAATAGAGATCTGCCAAAAACGGTTCATACTACCCCATTTGAGATGTTCTTTGGCAAGAAACCAATAACATCAATGCGAACTGGTAAATTTGCCAATCTATCATCATTATAGCTCATTTGACTTTGAGCCCAAGGTCTTATATTTTCCCATGAATAACCTGTCATGATGATGAGTTCTTTTTTTTTTTTAATTCACAAAACAAAAGAAAAGTTAGTAACAAGAAACATCCAAGAGATACAAAAATACAGAAATCAAGAAGAAAAATACAAAAATAGAGAAGAATTAGTGGTAGTTACAAACAAAACCGCAGCTAAACCAACATGACTTGAATGTTTCCAATAGTGGCCATCCCCACCCACGGAGCCAAAAACATGATGTCTATTTTTTAGTGTAGAAAATATTACCAATAAATTATAAAATTAATCATGTTTTAATTATAATTCTAAATGCTCAACCACATATATGGGTATGTATACCTATCATGTAGCATAGGGAAGAGCAAGTATCGAATCCACAAGAATATAGGCTCCTATCTTACTTTACTGAAATCTTTAATGTTTTAGCTCACAAAATAAAAGAAATAAAAGTAAATAACTTACTAACCTAATATGCTAGAGAATAAAACATGTTCTACAAGAAAAGTTACAAGGATAATTAACGAGTAAGAATAAGGATAAAAGATATGTAAGCAGATAGAAACCCTAGAAGACATGACAATGATTAATCACGAATTATCATAATTAATTACCATCTTAGCATCATGACGGAATAAAATATATTCTACTTCTTTCCCAAGTCATGGATTCATTGTATTTCTAGTTAATTTAGTAGATTTCCCATTCTCACTAAAACAACAAAAAAAAAATGCATAAAGAACAATTTCTTAGAAAATACTCCTACTGTCTAGGTGATATTAAAGCCTAAAATCAATCAATATTCCTATGCTCTTGGTGAAATAAATCAACCTTTGATTACTTAAGTTCAATTATTAACCTTATTTCCCAAGTTAGCCAAGAAAGCAAATATGGAATTAATCAAATCGAATCCTCTTCCATATTATTTTCCAAGTTAATTAGAAAGAAGAAATAGTCAATCAATTCACCAAATAAATCAAGTAGCCAAATACCAAGAATAATATTCAATTGATAAAATATCTAAAATCAATACAAAATTATGAATCCAAATATATCTTCTAAATACAATTAAAACTAAAATTGCCAATAAATTACAAAGAATAGAAAAGGAAACCACTCCTAGTCAAGTAAGCTTTTTTCTTCTTTCTTGGAACCTTTAGAATCAATCTCATTTCCTTCTCCAAAAGACTCCTTGATCATCCCAAATCTTGGTGTTTAATTCAACCCTCTAGGAGTTTTCTTATTATATAGAGTGAAAAACTGAAAACTATTTTGTATATTACTATTCTCTTGTATTTATAGGAGTTTAGATTACCAAAAATAATATACAAAAGTCCTTTGTCATGGTTGATTCAGTTCACAAAAGAATCATAACAAAAGTTTCCAAATTCTGATTTAACAATGATTTTTGCCGACACTGCACCCTAAGGGAGCCACACCGGTTCAGATGCTTGGGTCGGTGCCGACCCAACTCTATCTGCCTCCAAAATTGCTTTGTTTTCTCTGTTTTGTCCTGTGCTAGCCCTGGCCAATTTACATTCATGGCCGATGCTGGGTTAGGTCTGGAATTGTACAACTAAGCTCCAAATTCTTTAGTTTCTACATAAAATTAAATGAATGCCTTTTTACAGGAAAAATATCAAATTATAAGGGAATTGACTAGCTATTGCATCAAAAACGTAACAAAATCCCCTCAAATAGCTAGAAAATTATAGACACATTTGAGTTGTATCAATACCCTTTGAGAGATTTTCCATAGATTAATTTTATTTAAGTTAAAAACTTAATGATTTCAAAAATTTTCCATCAAAACTATCTTGAGACCTTGGTTCCCAATTTTGTGATAAAATTGACAAAAAATGTTTTAAATAAAAATAATTAAATTGGTTTCCATTAACTTACAAAATATCCAAATCCATTTATTCTCTATGTTAAGGATATAAAACCTTTGACAGAATAATCAAGGATTAATTTTGTTCAAAGTTAATAAACCTAAAAAAAAAAAAAGTGTTTTCCTTTGTCAATTTATTTTTCAAGACTTTGGTTTTAAAAAATGTGCACTTAGGTTAAACCCAAAATGAAAATAGTATACTCAAAAACATTAAATGTTTTTTAATTCATTTTAAAACCTAAGCGATCACATAAATAAATTAAACACATTAATTCAATAAAATTAAGGGTCTTACTTTTACTTAGTCCATTTACTACTTTTTTAGATGCAAAATATTTCAAATATATAACTATTGTATAAAAGTAACCTCGCGTGGTATTGGTCCAAAAATAAAAATTACAGAGGAAATAATTAAAATAGCAGTTCTTCAGGGATTCCAGCAGCCCAATCCAGTTCATCCCAAAAAACCTGACCCGTTGCGCAATCTAGGCCAAATCGCGGCCAGTAAGGAGCAAGCTGCGGCTAGCTTTCCTTTAGCCGCACGCGACTTGCAAAAGGCAAGCAGCAGCTAGCTTTACCTATGCCCACCACGACTTGGCCTTTTCTTGTTCCTGATGTCTTGGCTGGCATCAGCAATTCCTGTGCCAACTTTGACTTTAAACTACTCCGTTATTCTTCGTTTTTCCTCCGTTCGTCTTCTGGTTTCTCCATTTTGAACTCTATCTGGGCTTCGATAATTTACAAAAATCACAAGAAAACCTATAACAATCAAGATTACACGAGTATTCTCTGGAAAGAATTAAATCGTCACAGAAGACTATGCCTCAGCATCGTGCGGCTTAACAGAGAAACTTCCCATACCTGAAAAGCACGAGGGATCTCAAACACAACTAGCAAATTCGATTTGGCAGCTTATATTTGCCAACAACACAGGCTTTTATTAGTTTAACATGCAGCTTATATTTTCCAACAACACATGCTTTGATACTACATGAAAGTTGATCGAGCGAACAAAGCACACATAAACATCATAGAAGTAACGAAAAATATGCAGTGGAAGCCTTTTAAAATCAATACCTCTGTATTTCTTGACGTGATTTACTTGTTTGGGCTGAATAGACGTTGATGGGTTGTTCAATCACTAGAGTCTGAGAAAAAGATCCTGGTGATAATCTCGCAAGCCTTTGGCTTCTTCTAGGCATGAACGCTTAGCTTTTGATTTACAGAATATTCCTCTGGCTAATCTTGCCAGTGAAAGCTACAGGGGTGAGGAATTGGTTAAACTCTCTTGACCAATCTGTTATCAAACAAGCAGTATCAAGGAGAACTATTTCTCTGTTCTTCCTTTTGGAAAAATGAAAACACAGAGAGGGAGGAGAAATGAGAGAGAGAGATAGCAGAAAAACACAACTTCTATTTTGGTGTTTCTAAAAGACTATATAGAGAATTCTCAACGAAACAAAGAAAAGCAATGTCTTCCACCAAGGAGGAAACTAAAACTCTGGTTTTCTTACACTCCCATGCAAAAAATCTTGATTTTATTCAAATCCTCTCCCCAAGAAGACGTCTAGCTAGGGTATAATAGCTACATTAACTAAACCAGATTCTGGGCTATTCCATGCACCTCGGTCCAATCTATTGCGCAAAACCCAATTTATTTATTTTATTTCTGAACTAATATTAATAGCCCAATAAATAATCGAAGAACCCAAATACACCAAGATTATTCGTCAAGCCTTTTTACCTAGTTTAGACCCTGGTTGATTTTTAATTATTCAATTTGGGCTTAGTCCCTGAATAATTAATTAACCAATTAAACTACATAATTAATGAAACTCTTGGACTTTTTATTTTATTCCAACACAAAATAAATTAGAATTATTGAATAAAATAAAATCCTCTTTAATGAAGATTATTTCCTAAACCAAAAATTAATTAAGACTTTCGAGCTATTTTGAGGACCAAAAGAGATATTGTCCTTGGTTATTAAAACAACCAAAATACCCCTACTATAGAAATAGTTATATTTTTTATTTTAAATATTATCAGCATAAGGAAATATTGACCCCAAGAATAAAGTTGCGTGTAGCATTAACTTCGACCTATAGGTGTCATGACTAAAATATTCCTCCACGTAATGCCATTCATTTAGTGAGGAAACAGTGTATTAACACCTCTCTAAATAACATTTAACATCTATAGACCTCTAGTCTAACGGTCCATGACTTTTCAGAATATTTCCACTTTACTAGGGAGCTACCCTAAAGCAAACATCCGAGTCTTGTTTCCCAAGGCCTTGGATCTTTAGACCATTTTGATACTTAGAAGGGGCGATATCTCCAATAGGAGCATAGAAGGTTTCTTGTTTGAGTATATCTTAACTAGTTGGTCACGTATACCCAACATACATGCATATTAGTCCTACAGTAGCATCTCACCTGCTATATATCAAAGTATATGCTCCCAATTTTGCTAGACCACTAACCCATGCTTAAGTCGTCACTACCAAAAAAGGGGGGCAAATGGGACAAAAGTTACTACGATGGTCACAAGACAATCGTAATAGGCTCATATATGCAACGATTCCACAACCGTTGCATTCAATAGACCTAATACGATGGTTATGGCATGACCACCATATTATTTCACCAAAATACGATGGTTTACATAAACCCTCGTAATTGTTAAACCTAATACAACACTTATTCTAAACTGTCATATATTAACGGACTGATCGACGGTTATTTCTAACCATCTTATTTTGTTGACAAAATCATGGCTGATATTATTTTGTGCATTTGATACGCCGGTTTTGTACTGACGTATTAGGTCAAGTAATAAGACGAATCTTTGAACCACCGTTTGTATTATATTTAATACCACGGTTTAGAGTTGAACCATCTTTTGTAACATCCTAATACGACGGTTAGAGTTGTCATTTTTAGTTCTTTATAATAAAAACATTAAAAAAAATTACAATTTTATCAAATTATTATCAATTGTGGTCACAATACTTTTGGTAATGATTTTAACAAATCTAACGGCTAGATCATCAATTTGATACCCTTATATTTGTAATTGCACTATGTTTTCTTACTATTATATGGACATTATCCCGAAAATGTGGTAAAATAAAGAAAATGACATTCAAATTTGGTCATTGACTTGTTTTAACTTTACAAATACATCTAATTGTTAGATAATCAATTTATCAATTAAAATTTTGTAAATATCTCAAGCTGTCATATATTTGTATTAAAGAGCTAAAATGGAATTTCATTTAATTATTAGGTATTCTATTATATGTTTGTATGCACCATAATATATCCTTAATTGATTAGTGAGTATTAAATTAATATGTTACATAACACAATTATAAATAAAATTTCAATTACGAACATACATATATGTGTGTGCATATATATTATTATTGTAAAAGTAAAATTTATATAATTTTATTTGTCATATTAGTAATATTCATATAGTTGTTACATTACTAAAATTTATATAATATATACATACATATATGTATATATATTTATGTACATATAAAGAAGAATAAAACTCATGTAAAAAATGTGGGTTTTTTTTAATAATCTAATTGGACAGCAAACTATCGTATTTGGTAACTTTAATATGATGGTTAAGATATAACCGTTATATTTGGTGACATTAATACTATGGCTATAATGCAACCATCGTATTTGTTAACTTTAGTACGACAGTTACTATCTGTCGTATATGTAATTTAAACCCCAGTTATTTAGGACATATTTAATACACGTTCATTTTTCCTTTTGATGTTTCTGCTAAAGCAATTCCTTTTTCTGCTTCTTTGCCTTGATGGCTGAATTTTTGCCATTTTCTTCTCCGGTGCGATTCTTTCTTCTCCGGCGTGTTGTTTTCTTTTTTCTTTGATGGCGCAGTGCCATTAGTTTTCCCCTTTCTACTTCTTTGACACCTCATTTTTCCCTTTTCTGCTTCTCCGATGCGACACTTGCATTTTGCCCATTTATTCTCCGGTGCGATTCCTTTTTCTCTGGTGAGCTCTTGTATTGCACTTAGATTTCCTTTTTCCTTGCCAAACTAAAGGATCATGGAAAACATCAAAGAAAATGCAGCAGAAAACTTTTTAGTTTTTTAAGCCATATCTAGAAGAAAATACTTAATTTTTCTTGCTAGTCGCAGATTAACCAATGTGGGGATGGGTTGTACTGGAACTTCTTACATTGGAAGGGGAGAAGGAGGCACCTGCTATTCAACAAAAATTCCTACCAATCTTCTATACCTACGCATCAAACGTCTCCAAGCTACTTCTCTTCGTCTTCTGGAGTATGGCTCTACTTTACTCTTGGAATTAGCTTGGTGAAAGCACCTTCTTGGATAATCAAGAAACTCTCCAAGAAAGAAGGAAAAGAAGGATGAAAACTAGAGAGAGAGGAGACGACACACACTAGAGAGAAAAAAACTTCAAAAGCCTCGTGGGTCTTTTATTATTTTTAACATATTTTTCGGCCAGCTTAGGGCTTTTTGAAGCACTAATGGCCAAACATCATCAAGGCCTAATGGGCTAGGTACTGTGCTCAAAAATCAATCCAAGAGTGGCCCAATCCTCTTAATTAATTAATTATTTTTTTGGCCTCATTAGATACCCAAGATTCATTCATTAATTCAACTTAGACTCTTAATATATGGCAACACATATCAGCCCAATTAATTAATTTATTTCAGGCCAATTCTCTCAATTATTTAATTATCTTTTCTAGGCCTTATCAAAATCAAAGACTAATTAATTAATTCTAATTGAACTCTAAGAATAAATTTTATTTCTCTTCCAAATAATTATCTATTAAGCCAAAATTGTGTCTAAATAACACCAAGGTAACTTGAGCTACTCCAGGGACCAAGAGACATTTTATTCATGGCTACTAAGATGATCAAAATGCCCTTATTATTAAATAGTTGTATATTATCATTTTAAATATTTCCAATTATCACCATATGGAAATATTGACCCCAAGAATAATATTGCTTAAAGCAATGTCTCCGACCTGCAGGTGAAATGATGAAAATACCCCTCTAAGTAACACCCATCAATGTGACAGGATAAACGTACTAACACGTATCTCAAAGACATCAACATTCTTAGATCTCTAGTCTGATAATCTATGACTCACTTGAATATACTTGCTTATTATTAGAAGCCACCCAAAAGCACATATTCTAGAGTTACGTTTCTAGGGCCCTAGACCATTTAGATTATCCTGGACAATCATAAGGGGGTGATTTAACCTCACTTAGTGAAGTATAGAAAACTAGAGTAATACACCTTGTAACACTCCATATTTTCATAATGTAGTAGGCTGTAACAATATGGGTTGTCAGCCCGTTTGGTTGCTCAGATAAGGGGTCTTTATAACAAACTCCACTGAATAGGTAGCGGAAATTTTTCCAAAATAGAAAAGTAGAAGAATTTGGCTTCTGATACATACACTCATAGGTACAGCAGGTTCAAGATGTAGCATGAGCCTCTGAGAGTCCACCGCACTTTCGTTGCGCCTTTGATCCTAAATTTTTCAAAAGAGATAACACGTGGGTGTGCGTAAAGCTCAGTGAGTCCCATGTGTACTAGTGTTTTAAACTAAAAAGATCTCATGAAGAATAATCTCAATATAAGCTAGTTCAAAATTTCTTATGTGAAAATATTCTCAGAACAAGTATTCAAGGATATCGAGTGAAAACATGCTGATTCAAGTATTTAAGAATTCCAGTATAAAATATTCTGATTCAGTATTCAAGTATTTGAGTATTCAAGTAAAGTCAGTGTTTACATCAAGTATTCAAGTTAGTACATATGCCAATAATTCAAGTTAGTCACGTATTGGATTGAAGGATTGACAATTTTAGGAAATCAAGAATTCAAGATTCATATTATTTATCATGCTTCCAAATCCATATATAAAGCTCATACTTAAGCACATCAGGAAAATATTTTCCATATCAGGAAAACACTTTACCAAAACCTGGATTTGGAAATTTAAAATATCACATGAGATATTCCATATTCATGATATTCAAGAAATCGAGTTCAAACTCTAGTGTAGTATTCATCTCATAATATATCAGGAAAGCATTAACTGTATCAGGAAAGCACATGATCGTTTCTGGAAAACACTTAGCTAAAACAAGATTTAAAAAAGACAGTGGGACTCACGATCTTCCGTATAAATGGAAGCAGCAAGGACATTGGTTCATGTTCAAATATTTTGATAAACAATAACTAAAATGGGATTTAAAAAGGAGTGGAACCCACCTCGCGTCCTAATTAACTTTTTTGTTCACGATTGTTCGACGACTGTTTCTACCATTTTCAACGTGTCATTAGCCGTTTACCGATAAACCGACATCTAACATCGTTCATAGGATTCATCGTGTTTGGTCGAAAAATAGCCAACAGTTAGCCGACATGCCTGACGGTTAGCCAACGTTCAGCCGTCGTTCAAGAAAACGTCACGATGGTCGTTCACGTCGTTTTTCTGTTATTTGTCCAATTCTTTCATTTTCTTTTTTCCATATCCTTCCGCTCTTCATGAACAAATTATGTTCATGTCTTCCATTCATTTCATCCCAAAATCTTGTAATTCATCATTCTTAAGTTCATTTATTTTCCAACCAATTTTCTGGAATTTTGTTGCTTGATACACGATTTTGTTTTGCACATAAATTTTAATCCACAGCTCTAATTGGGCTCTACGATATAAAAACGATCGTATGACTCTTAACTTCAATTATGTTTAAGCCCTTTCCTTGGCCCAAGTTTTCGTGACACAGTACAGAGGCAAAAACAACCCCAGTAGTTTGTCCTTATTCAACCGTTCATGTTATGTTTTACTATCCATTAACCTCTACAACCTTGAGAACATTAAATTCATTCAATTTTCTCTTCCAATCAGCCTTGATCCTTTAATTTTTAGATTCCACCAACTTATTAAAGTTTTGTTTATTCACCACAACTTCACTTCTTTCAATCAAGAACTAACATAATTAATCCTTCTAACCAAGTAACAAGCATTTTCATTCCATTTTGATCCTTATTCCATCAACCAAGATTAACCGTTCAAACTACTATGAATATTCAATCCTTCATCACATAAAACATTATCCATAAGTCTTCTAGGCAGCCGACATACATAGACACACAAAAAGTGATAGGAATCCATCCAAGTAATATGTTAAAGCTAAATAAGGGAGATGGAGATTCAAACCCCATTCCATGGTGCCAAAGAGGAATTTAAATTGCAAATGCTTTAATGTAGGATTCAAGCCAAACAAGCCACCAAGCTAAGGACTATAAAGATAGCAAAAAAGTGGGTGCCAAAAGGAAGCTTGAAAGACCTTCAAGATGACAAATCAAGAATTATAAAAGTTATCAAGCGATAGAGGATCAAAGAAGGGCCAAGAAGATCAAAGCTTTAACAACAATTAGTGCAGAGGGGCAAGAGAGTACAAGAGGAATCTGAAAACACAAGAAAAGCTGCGTGTGTGGAGCACAGTGTAGGTCCGGTGCTAGGCCCAACAAGCCTACCTGGCGCCAGGCCCTCTCAGCTCATTGGCCAGTTTGGGCAGCACCAATCCGGCGCTAGGCCCATCTAGCCGACCTGGTGCCAAGTCACTTCGGGATTAGCCCTGTTTTGCTGAGTTTTATTATTTTTGTTTTATGTTTGTTTTCAATTTAATTCCCATGACTTCTATTATGTAATAGGGATACTTTAAACCTTTTAAATACTTGAATAGCTGAGATTTTATCTCACCTTAGTTAGGCTTACATGCCCACATATATGGCATTATAAGATTTCAACATAACTACTTTAAATATTGATATAAATAAAAAAGTCTCATTTGAGAGCTTTTGAGAGGTGATTCCTCTTGGGTCAATCCTATGAACATCAAAACCATTCTTAGGGCCTAGTTCTTCCCTATGTATTGAGTCTACAAAATCTTTTAGGATAGATCAATTGTCTTGCTAATTTAGGTCTTAAGTTATAGATGATCTAAGGTTCTTGTTAGAGGTAAAGTTGGTTGCCTAAATCATTTTTTTCAAAGTGTTATTGGATTCTTTTCGAATCAGGGGTCTTTGGTTGTGATTTGGATGACTTGATTCTCATTCCTAGTGTTCTAAGTTCTCTATTTTGGCTTAGGGGTCCTAGTATTTGAATTGGGTGTGTCATTTCTTCACAAAATTCTCTATTTTGAGTTCTTAGTTCGGCCTTTCATTTTGCCCCAAAATTAGCCACGAAATTCAATAGAAAATCAACCCCAATGTCATATCAAATAGTTTGGCATCTGGGAGAGGAATGCTTTGATTCTTATCAAGGCTGGGTTCTTCAATACAAAGGCTTTAAAGTTTCAAGAAAAACAGAACAAACTTGTCACTAAGGAAGGTGCTTCAAAACATTGATTTTTCCTAATTTTCTTGTTGAGAAATTGATTTTGTATGTTAGGTTGATGTTTGAGTAACTACTTCAAGCTTTAAATCTTATATCAAGTTAGTGCTTATGTCAAGTATCTAAGTCAATGAATACGCCAAGTATTCAAGTTAGTGCTTACGCCAAGATTCAAGTCAATGCATACCCTAAGTATTCAAGTTAGTGCATACTCTAAGAATTCAAGTTAGTCACGTATTGGATTCAAGGATTGACAAGTTTAGGACATCAAGAATTCAAGATTCATATTATTAATCATGCTTCCAAATCCAAATAGAAAGCTCGCACTTGAGCACATCAGGAAAAAATTTCCATATCAGGAAAACACTTTACCAAAATCGGAATTCGGAAATTGAATTGATCACACGAGATCTTTCATATTCAAGATATTCAAGAAATTGAGTGCTGAATAATGCTTTCAAACTCTAGTGTAATATTTATCTCATAATATATCAGGAAAGCATTAACTGTATCAAAAAAGCACATGATCGTTTCAAGAAAATACTTAGCTAAAATAGGATTTAAAAACGACTGTGGGACTCATGATCTTTCTTATCAATGGAAACAACAAGTAGGCTGGTTCACATTCAAATATTTTGATAAACACTAGCTAAAACGGGATTCAAAAAGGACTCACCTCGTGTCCTAATTAACTTTTCTCGTTCTTGCTGTTCGACCACCATTTCCACCGTTTTCAACGTATCGTTGGATGCTTACTAAAAAACCTATGTCAAATATTGTTTTTAGGATTAGTCGTGTTTGGTAAAAAAAAATAGCTAACGTGCCCGAAGGTTAGCCGGTGTGCCCAATGATTAGCCGACGGTCAGCCGTCGTTCAAGAAGATGCACAACGGTCGTTCGCGTCATTTTTCCGTCGTTTGTGCAATTCTTTCATTTTTCTTTTTCCATATCCTTCCTCTCTTCATGAACAAGGAATTATGTTCATTTATTTCATTCATTTCGTCCCAAAATCACGTAATTAATCATTCTTAAGTTTATTAATTTCCTACCAATTTTTGGGAATTTTGCTGGAATAAGCCATTTCCTGAGATTAAACTTCCACGACACAGTACAGAAGCAAAAATAGCACCAGTAGTTTGTCCTTCTTCAACCATTCATGTTATGTTTTACTATCCATTAACCTCTACAACCTTCAAAACATTAAATTCATTAAATTTTCTCTTCAAATCTGCTTTGATACTACAAATTTTAGATTCAACAACTCGTTAAAGTCATGTTTATTCAACACAACTTCACTTCTTTCAATCAAGAACAATCATAATTAATCCTTCTAACCAAGTAACAATCATTTTCTTTCCATTTTGATCATTATTTCAACAACCAAGATTAACCCTTTAAACTACCATGAATATTCAATCCTTCAACACATAAAACATTGTCCATAAGTCTTCTAGGCAGCTGGCATACATAGACACACAAAAAGTTCACAAACAAAGTTTATGAACCCTAGCTTTTGATCTAAAATCAAGACATAAAAATCATATTTTCATGTTAAAATGGATATCAACATGATCACCATTCACCCAACAATGACTTTAATTCAAGCAAGGTAGGGTTTTACCTTATATTTAGAGCTCTTTGGTGTGATTTACTCCAAGAATCTCTCAGGAATTCACTCACTACACCAGGAACACACACTAGCTACCTTTTTCTTTCTTTTTGCTATCTTCTTTTGATTTCTTTTATCTTGTTTCTCTCCCCTTGAGATTGCCTAATTTTTCTAGCTGTATAATAGCCTTCCTACCTCCATTTCTCATTAGATTTTGGCGAAGAAAATTTTAATTCAATTAATTATTTGGTGGAATTCATGTAGGTGAGTTCCAATCACAATTTAACAGACCATTTTCCTTAATTTTTCTTCTTCAACTTTTTCTTTTCTATTCACGTTTGTGGCTACTGATTCTCTGGCCAATTTTCAACCATTCCACCGCCATCTCCATGTTAAAATATTGGCCTAATAAATTGCTCAAGGCATTAATTGAAGGGCTCCATAAGTGATGTGTTCCAATCATAATCAAACACTTCATTCTTCTATTTATTTTATAAATCTTTAATTCCATGTAGCTTGCATGAATTATTTAGGCAACCTCTCATGAGTTAACACATGTTCATGGCTACCAATCACAAAATGCCACACGACCAATTTTTTGATTGCATTTTCAATGTTTTCTCAAAAATGACAAAAAATCAAGTCGGAAATGGAAAAATATTTTACTTTACCACTTAACTCCAAAAAATTCACTGAATCCATTGCTAATACTTAAAATTTTCAATTATTTCTTAGATTGGTCAAATTTGTGGTCAGAGCTGCAGGCGTAGTCAAAATGACGAAAATACCCCGGATAATGCAAAAAATTTAATTCATACCAATTGTGCCTTTTAGCACACTGATCAATTTCCTTTCTTAGTGTAACCCTAAATACATATTCTACTAATAGTAGTAGCCTTCTGAAGATTTAGGGTACGGATAGAACAAATTCAAAAATTCTGCTCATGTTCCCATAAGTTTAAAATTCTAATAATACCTTTAAATATGTTTATCATACCAAAATGTTCATCTCATTATACTGATCATTTCATGTTCTGGCCACTTATATAAATTCTTATTCTATATATAGTGACTGTTTAAAGTACAAAAATGGGGGTTGCTAAACTCTCCCCACCTTCAGAGCAAATTTCGTCCTCAAAATTTGCGGTAATTTCCTTCTGCTCTATCTCTAGTACTACCACAAGTAACTTTTCGCAGCATATCTTATTCTCTTTAAATCTACTTCAAGAAGCAAAAGGGAAATATATATACAACTTAATACTTCCTATTCATATAACATGAAATTTCTATTTTACACATGTAAATATAATCTCTTGAGAAATTCTAATATTCTTTCTACCTAATAAGATACCTTTATATATATTGTTCTCGGATGATCTATAATTAAATCCTTTATATTTATATCATTTTCATATAAATCATACTTTCGTTTCCTTAAATAGCCTTGAATCACTTCATTTCAACTTTTATGGGTACTTCCCAGGGGTTACCTATCTTAGAATTTCTCTAAGCCAAGCATGTTTAACTTCAAATGTCTAATGATTCCTAGTACATTAGTATTTATATAATCATATACTTTCACACATTATGATAAACCAGGACGTTTAGCACCCAAATATAATATCGGAACATTTTATAAGTGTGCATATTCTTATCCGCACAATTCATATCGCACTATACGTATATGGCCTTTAAGTGTTCAACCTCATTTTTTCATCATCTCACTATTACTGGTCCCAAAATGGGAAGTTTAGAATGAGTAAATAATTCAAATATAAGGTTTCCTTGATCTTAATCCCTTTACTATTGTTTGAGTTCGGGGTTATAGACCCATTAAAAAGATATTAGAATTGTCTCAAATCACTCTTCTTTTAGCTCATCAGAAGAAATTAAATTTCCAAGTCACATGTTACATCCACTCCAATATCTAATTTCATAAAAACACACTGTTTCTCTAAATTCGCATTTACTTATACTGTGACAGACTCCCCAATATCCCGTTAGAGGCTCAGCTATATTCCATCAAAAGCTCTATTATGATTTCCGCTATGCTCTGATACCATTTGAAACACCCCATATTTTCATAACATAGTGGGCTATAACTTTGTGGGATGTCACCCCGTCTGATTACTCAGATAAGGGGTATTTATAACAAACTTCACTCAATAGGTAGCAGAATTTTTTCATAAATAGAAAAGTTCAAGAATTTAGCTTCTGATACATACACTCATGGGTATAACATGTTCCAAATGTAGCATGAGCCTCTGGGAGTCCACCGCACATTCATTTCGCCTCTGATCCTAAATATTTCCAAAGAGATAACACGCGTGTGAGCGTAAAGCTCAGTATGTCTCGTGTGTGCTAGTGTTGTCAATTGAAAAGATCTCATGAAGAATAATCTCAATATAAGCTAGTTCAGAAATTCTCGTGTGAAAATATTCTCAAAACAAGTATTCAAGGATTTTGATTGAAAACATGTTGATTCAAGTATTTAGGAATTCCAGTATAATTATTCTGATTCTAGTGTTCAAGTATTCAAGTATTCGGGTATTCAAGCAAGGTCAGTTCTTACGCCAAGTATTCAAGTCAGTGGTTATGCCAAGTAGTTAAGTTAGTGCTTACGTCAAGCAGTTAAGTTACAGCTTACACCAAATATTCAAGTTAGTGAATACGCCAAGTATTCAAGTTAGTGCTTATGCCAAGTATTCAAGTCAGTGGATACGCTAAGAATCAAGTCAGTACTTACACCAAGTATTCAAGCAAGTGCATACACTAAGTATTCAAATGGGTGCTTATACCAGATATTCAAGTCAGAGCATACTCCAAGTATCAAGCTAGGGCTTACGCCAAATATTCAAGTCAGTGCATACGCCAAGTATTCAAGTCAGTGATTACATCAAGTACTTAAGTTAGTGTATACGCCAAGTATTTAAGGTAGTGCATATGCTAAGAATTCAAGTTTTTCATGTATTGGATTCAAGGATTGACAAGTTTAGGAAATCAAGAATTCAAGATTCATATTGTTCATCATATTTCCAAAGCCATTCAGAAAGCTCACACTTGAGCACATCAGGAAAACATTTTCTATATCAGGATAACACTTTACCAAAATCGAGATTTGGAAATTGAAAAGATCACTCAAGATATTTCTGATTCAAGATATTCAAGAAATCGAGTACTTGATCATGCTTTCAAACTCTAGTGTAATATATTAGGAAAGCATTAACTATATGAGTAAAGGACATGATCGTTTCAGGAAAACTGTTAGCTAAAACAAGATTTAGAAAAGACTGTGGTACTCACGATCTTCCTTATCAATGGAAACAACAAGTAGGCAGTTTCATGTTCAAATATTTTGACAAACACTAGCTAAAATGGGATTTAAAAGGAAATGGGATTCACTTCGTGTCTGAATTAACTTTTCTTGTTCACGGCCATTCGACCACCGTTTCTGCCATTTTCAACATGTCGTTGGCCGTTTACCGATTAACCTACGTCAAACATCGTTTTTAGGATTAGTCGTGTTTGGTCAAAAAATAGCCAGCGTTTAGTTAATATGCTTGATGGTTAGCTGATAGTCAACTGTCGTTCAAGAAAACGCATGACAGTTGTTCACGTCGTTTTTCCGTCATTTGTCCAATTGTTTTGTTTTCCTTTTTCCATATCCATACTTTCTTCATGAACAGGAATTAAGTTCATGTCTTCCATTCATTTCATCCCAAAATCATGTAATTAATCTTTCTTAAGTTTATTCATTTTTCAACCAATTTTCTAGAATTTTGTTACTTGACACACGATTTTGTTTTGCACATAACTTTCAATCCACAGCTCGAATCGGGCTTTATGGTATATCAAAATGACCATAAGACTCTTAAATTTAACTTTGTGTAAACATTTTCATGAGTTCAAGTTTTCATGCCACAATAAAAAGGCAAAAACCATCGCTGTAGTTTGTCCTTCTTTAACCATTCATGTTATGTTTAACTATCCTTTAACCTTTAACACCTTGAGAACCTTAAATTCATTCAATTTTCTCTTCAAATCAGCTCTGATTCTTCAATTTTCAGATTCCAACAACTTATTAAAGTCATGTTTATTCAACACAACTTCACTTCTTTCAATCAAGATCTAACTTAATTAATCCTTCTAACCAAGTAACAATTTTTTTCTTTCTATTTTGATCCTTATTTCGTCAATCAAGATGAACCCTTCAAACTACCATGAATATTCAATCCTTCATCACATAAAACATTATCCATAAGTCTTCTAGGCAGCCGACAAACATAGACACACAAAAAGTTCACAAACAAAGTTTATGAACCCTAGATTTTGACCTAAAATCAAGATATGAAAATCATATTTTCATTTTAAAATTGATATCAACATGATCACCATTAACCCAACAACAACTTTAATTCAAGAAAGATAGGGTTTCATCTTGTGTTTAGAGCTCTTTGGTGTGATTTGCTCCAAGAATCTCTCAAGAATTCACACACTACACCAAGAACACACACTAGCAACCTTTTTCTTTCTTTTTGCTATTTTCTTTTGATTTCTTTTCTCTTGTCCCCCCCCCCCCCACCCTTGAGGCTGCTGAATTTTTCTGGTTGTATAACGGCCTTCCCACCGCAATTTCTCATTAGATTTTGGTGAAGAAAAATTTAATTCAATTAAGTATATGGTGGAATTCATGTAGTTGTGTTCCAATCACAATTTAACACACCATTTTCCTTGCTTTTTCTTCTTTAATTTTTTCTCTTCTATTCACTTTTGTGGCTGCCAATTTTTTAGCCAATTTTCAACTATTCCACTGCCATCTCCATGCCAAAATATTAGCCAAATAAATTGCTCATGGCATTAATTGAAGGGCTTCACAAGTGATATGTTCCAATCATAATTAAACACATCATTCTTCTGTTTATTTTATAATTCTTTAATTTGATGTATCATGCATGAATTCTTCATGCAACCTCTCATGAGTTGACACATGTTCATGGCTGCCAATCACAAAATGCCACACGGCCAAATTCAAGTGAGTTGCATTTTCAATGTTTTCTCAGAAATGACCAAAATTCGGGTCAGAAATGGAAAAAAAAATTTAATTTACCATTAAACTCCAAAAATTCCACTAAATCCATTGGTTATACTTAAATTCTTCAATTATTTTTTAGATTGGTCAAATTCATGATCAAAGCCGCTGGCGCGGTCAAAAAGATGAAAATGCTCCCGATAACCCGAATAACATGATTCATACCAATTTGTGCCTTTCATCGCATTGATCAATTTTCTTTCTCAGTGTACCCCTAAATTCTTATTCTACTAATAGTAGTAGCCTTCCAAATATTTGGGGTACATGTAGAACAAATCCAAAAATTCCATTCAGGTGCCCATAAATTCAAAATTCCAATAATGCCTTTAAATATGTTTCTCATTCCAAAACGTTCATCCCATTGTATAGATCATTTCTTGTTCTAGTCACTTATATAAATTCTAATTGCATAAATAGTAGTAACTGATTAGAGTACAAAAGTGGGGGTTGTTTTACTCTCCCTTCCTTCAAAATAAATTCATCCTCTAAATTTGTGACAACTTCCTTCTGCTCAATCTCTAGCACTACCACGAGTAATTTTTCGTAGCATATATTCTTCTCTTTAAATCTACTTCATGAAGCTCCAGGGAAGTATATATACAACTTAATACTTCCCATTCATATAACAAGAAATTTCTATTTGACACGTAAACATTATCCCTTGAGAAATTCTAATATTCTTTCAACCAAATAAGATACCTATATATATATCGTTCTCGGATGATCTATAATTAAACCTGTTGTATCTATATCATTTTTCATATAGACCATACTTTCATGTCCTTAAATAGTCCTAAATCACTTCATTTCAACCTTCATGGGTACTTCATAAGGGTTACCCATTTTAGAATTTCTCTAACCCAAGCATGTTTAACTTCAAATGTCTAACGATTCCTAGTACATTTGTATTGATATAATCATATCCTTTCACACATTATGATAAACCAGGATGTTTAACACTCAAATATAATACCGGAACACTATACAAGTGTGCATATTCTTATCCGCGCAATTTATGTCGCACTATACAATAGGGCCTTTTAGTGTTCAACCTCCTTTTTTCATCATCTCACTATTATTAGTCCTAAAATGGGAAGTTCAGAATGAGTAAATAATTCAAATATAAGGTCTCTCTGATCTCAATCCCTGTACTATTGTTTGAGTTCGGGGTCATAGACCATTTTGAAAGATATTGGAATCATCTCAAATCACTCTTCTTCTAGCTTAACAGAAGAAATTAAATCTCCAAGTCACACATCACATCTAGTCTAATATCCAATTTCATAAAACACACTATTTCTCTAAATTCACATTTACTAATACTATGGCGAACTCCCCAATATCCCATTAGAGGCTCAACTATATTCCATTGAAAGATCTGTTATGTCTTCTATTATGATTTGATACCATTTGTAACACCCCATATTCTCATAACATAGTGGGTTGTAACTTTGTGGGATGTTGCCCCGTCTTATTGCTCACACACGGGGTCTTTATAACAAACTTCACTCAATAGGCAGCAGAAATTTTTCCAAACTAGAATAGTACAAGAATTTGGCTTTTGATAGATACACCCATGGGTACAACAGGTTCAAGATGTAGCATTAGTCTCTCGGAGTCCACTGCGCTTTCGATCTGCCTTTGATCCTAATTTTTTCAAAAGAGATAACACACATGTGAGCATAAAGCTCAACGAATCCCATATGTGCTAGTGCTTTCAACTGAAAAGATCTTATGAAGAATAATCTCAACATAAGCTATTTCAAAAATTCTCGTATGAAAACATTCTCCAAATAAGTATTCAAGGATTTCGAGTGAAAACATACTGATTCAAGTATTTAAGAAATCTAGTATAAATATTTTGATTCAGGTATTCAAGTATTCGAGTATTCAGGTATTCAAGCAAAGTCAATTCTTACGCCAAGAATTCAAGTCAGTGCTTACGCCAAGTAGTCAAGTTAGTGCTTACACCAACCAGTCCAGTTAGTGCATACGCCAACTATTCCAATTAGTGCATACGCCAAGTTTTCAAGTCAGTGTAACACCCCGCTTCCTAGGCCCAATAGGGCCAGGGATGTCGCCCCGTGCAAAGGACAAGGGGTCTTTATAACTAGGTCACACAATCAAAATAATAGAATGAAGACAATACTTTAAATTTAAAACTTATTACAATCCAAGAATCCAAAACACAAATCCAAAATAAAATTGTTCACTCTCAACTCCCAAAGCATTACACAAGATAAATATCAGAAAATCTTCCAAGGCAGGCAACAACTAACTACTCATCCTTATAGCAGGATCGATCTGAAATCATGGTAAAAAGGGTGATGAGATAAAAATCTCAATAAGTCCGTGAGTGCTTTGAGTGTCCAGTGAAAATAGTTCATGAATGCAAAGTGTAAAATCTTCATAAGAGAAATACTAGCAAGCAATAAACAATGTTCAAAACCAAGATTGGTGTTTTGGCTTTTCCATCCATACATGTTCATTAAAATCAACCACTCAAAAGGGGTGGTTATGGGTTGCCACACGTTGGGCCCCATAACCATACAACAGTCAGAATGCCACACTTTGTGTAGACTGATAAAAAGGTAGGTGAAATACTGGCAAGCAATAAATGATGTTCAAAAGCAAGAGTGACGTTTTGGCTTTTCCAACTGTACAGGTACAATAAAATCAACCACTCAAAAGGGCGGCCATGGGTTACCACACGTTGGGCCCCATAACCATACAATGGTCAGAATGCCACACTTTATGCAGACTGACAAAAGGTAGGTGATCGGCCTATCGGGTAAGATTCTCCACCTTCTCTATACCCAAACAAAACCGGTTGTCCACTTCGGCAACACACAGTCTACATGACTTAAAACTGCTAGCTCGGACCGGCATGACTAAGTAGTACTGGTGTTTCTCTAAGTTGAGTTTATCTTCTGGTAGTGGCCTCCTACCAGAAGACTCACTCTTGCTCTTCAAAACTAGTACTACTAGCCTACCCTTATTGAATACTCAATGTAGTTCATCCCACTTGGGAGAAAATTGAGAAAACATAAATTTGCTTGAAAATGGCAATCAAGGGTTTCCAAAGTCTTTGTCAAAATCAGTTTTAGAAATAGTTTAGTGTTTAAGTAAAACTGCTTGTTAATTTTCAAATAATTTGTTTGACTGAAAAGAGAAAAGAGATAATCCTCAATTGCTTTTACAGAAATGAGTGACCATGCACTCCACAATTGGCTTGCCATATAATCATTTTGCATCAATCAGGTTTTATGTAAGAGCGTACCTGATCCTTAGCTTGAGATAAAATAAATGTCTTCAACAGCTGACCTAACCCCGCCTGGGGTAAATATAAGCCATAATTAAACTCAAGCAAAATCCACTTTCATAAATAAAACTAGCTCAACTTACTTCAACCATGATCCTAGTGTCCCAAGCTTTAAGGCTAGATAATAAATAAAAGGGTTTGTAGGCTAAATCTAGTTTGATATTAAAGTAATTAGGGTTTTGGAAAATAGGTACTAATAAGTTGAAGGTTTAAATTTTGCTAAAAATAAATTAGAGTTTATTTGATGAAGGGTCCTAGGCGGTATTAGGTAAAACGATGATTTATTACTAATTAATTGTTAGAAAATAATTGATAACTAAGATTAATTGCAAGTAAATTTTAATAGGTTTTGATTAAAAGATAATAATTGAAAGATAATAAATTTTAATGGTATTTATGAATATAAGACTTACAAAATTAATATTTTACTTATCATGATTATTTATATAAAAGGCTTCATTTGATATTATTATTTTATATAATATCTATATATATTTTATTTCTTTAATAAAAGCTATTATTTATTTGACTAAAATATCCTTATTTTATATATAATAGTCCAAATCTACCCTTCCTAGGGTTTTCAAAATTTACTAGAAAGAATTATAGAATTAATCATTTTAGTGAAGAAATAAATTTAGCTTAGGGACAACTAGGTCACGATCATATTTCTATTGCTAACCACAATCATGAACATATACTCCATTCCAATTCATCAAATCATCCAAAACATGAATAAAGGCATAGATCTAAATTGACCAAGACATGATCCAACCTCTACTAGCATAAATATAATCGTGGCTTTAACAAACATACATGAACATAAGCTCTATTCACCAAAGGTGACATAATCTCTAACATGCTTGATCACATATACCACTCACGGCATGTATTAAACTCTAAAAATGCCATATGATCAACCAAGACAATCAACTCATATATCAATCCCATCTTCATCATATACACACATTTATTCATCCTTCAATCTCAACTCATCACAACAACACATGCTCAAATCCTAATCATAATCCATCTCCTTCCAATACCATCCTAGAGACATGAATCTAGAATTTAAAGAGAGGGTTGAAGAGGCTTACTTGATTGATGAGTACCTTGGAGTAGCTTTGAATGGATCCTAACTCTTAGGAGACTAGATCCGTCCAAGAGAGATGAAGAAAACATGGCCATGGTGGAAGTCACCATTCGACCAAGAGAGAGAGAGAGAGAGAGAGAGAGAGAGAGAGAAGAGAAAAAGAGAGTCCATTAGTATGATTATATATATATATATATATATATATATATATTCATTAGAAGTTGAAGATGAGAGAAGGTGGTGTGACTAATCATGCTTACCTTGAAGATATTCTTGAGCCTTTACAAAAATACTGGTTTTTCGATCCAAAAGAGAGAGTTGGATTTTGGTATTTGATGTTAAAAATTGCAGAAGTGGTTTCAAGGGGTGGAGTAGGTGTGATCTGGAGTTTTTGGGGAAGATTGCAGTGGTTTGGAGTGGCATTAGGCGTATGGATGCTAATAGGTGTTCTAGGTGTTCTAGGTGTTCTTGAAGGTTGAAGAGAATGGAGAGGATTTTGGTTAAAGTTGGCCGAAATTCTGAGGGAAGGAGTGGCCAAATTGTTTGAGGGAGTTTTGACAATTGAATTTTCTGGTTTGAGAGAAAAAAGGAAAGCTGGTTGTTTGAAATCCTAAAAAAATATTTTAGGGAATCAATTTTGGAAACAAAATATGGTAAGAAGATCTTTGATGGAGGAGAGCTTTTGGAGGCTTCAATGGCCGACTGAATTGTTGTGATTTTTGCTGAGATGAATGATGTTTGAATGAGCCTTAGAGTGGCTGAAAATATGGTGCACATTGGTGAAGGAATTTTCTGGTTGTTTGAGGGTTAATCTATGGAAGGTTGCTGGAAAATTTTACTGAAATTTTGGACTTCAATGAATGGCTTGATTGGGGTGATTGATGGAGAGATTTTAGGAGCAGCCATGGAGCTGTTTTTCGTGCAGAACAATGGAGGAGATGATGGAGCTCAGTTCATGGCTGTTCAAGGTGAGTTTGCACAGAAAAATAGAGTAAGTTTCGGACAATGGTGAAGATGGAGCAAGGCTGGAAAAATTCCTGTACAGATTTTCGCTAGTTGCTGGAATTTTCTAGGCAGCTTTTCTTGCCATTTTCTAGTCAGTTTGCAGAGGATTTGAAGGGTATTCAAAGGTCTTTCAAGGTTAGTTTCCAGCCTTCTTTATGGAGGAAAAAATGTGGCTAAGGCGCTGGATGAAAACTGGAAGAAAATAGCTTGGTTTAGGATCACCAAAGCTGCGAATTTGCGCAGAAAATTTTCTAGTTTGCACAGCATTTGTGCAGTCTTGTTTTGGCCTCATAATTTCAGACTTCAAGCTGGTCAAGAGGGCTATTTTTCTGGAAGCATTTAGAAGGGAATGATAGCTGAAAATTTCGACACTTTGAATGCATAAGAAGCTGGAAAAATTCCAGATTACTTCATGAAGAAAATGAACATAGCTAGGGTGGAGTTTTGAAGGTTCAACCATGGAGATTAATCTCTTGGGAACCTTCCACAACTCCTACCCAATTTCGGCCCACAAGATGTCTTACACTTAGACATTTTTGAACCTTCAAAGCCACAACACTTTGCTGGAATTTTTTGGAATGAAATTGGTTTAAATAGATTAAACATTCTAATGAATTGAGAAGTAAGAAAACTAAGGATCAAGAAGGGTATGAATTCCCTTGGAATTTTTTGTAGGGCACAAGAGTAGGATTAGGATACTCCCATTATGTCTCCCCTAGGATAACACCTCTACTCTTCCCTAAAGCATACAAGGCCGAAAATATAGCCTTCCCAAACAAGAATAAAATTTAATCATGCTAAACCTCCAATGATGGAATTTGAACCCCAGACCTCAAGAATTAATTCCAAAGCTCTAACCACTAAACCACCACAACTCTTGTTCTTATTTTCTCTCCCAAATATTTTTCCTGTTTAATCCTCAAGTTACTCCCTATTTTCACCTCAAGTAAAAATTACTATTTTGCCCTTCTTACTCAATAACCACAATTAAGCCTTCTAGGCTACAAATCACAAATCCAAAGCACATAAAATCATATAAAAATATATTTAAACATGCAATAAAATATGATATGCATCCCAACCCCCTTACTCTAAGGTTGGTTTCAACTGGGGTTTCACAGTCAGTGCTTACGCCAAGTATTTCAGTTAGTGCATATGCTAAGTATCAAGTTAGTGCTTACGCCAAGTAGTCAAGTGAGTGCATACACCAAGTATTCAAGTTAGTGCTTACACAAGGTATTCAAGTCAGTGCATAAGCCAAGTATTCAAGTTAGTGCTTACACCTAGTGTTCAAGTTAGAGTATACTCCAAGTATTCAAGTTAGTGTATATGCTAAGAATTCAAATTAGCCACGTGTTGGATTCAAGGATTAACAAGTTTAGGAAATTAAGAATTCAAGATTCATATTGTTCATCACGCTTCCTAATCCATATGGAAAGCTCGCACTTGAGCACATCAGGAAAATAATTTCAATATTAGGAAAACACTTTACCAAAATCAGGATTTGGAAATTGAAAATATCACACGAGATATTTCATATTCAAGATAATAAAGAAATCGAGTGCTTGATAATGCTTTCAAACTCTAGTGTAATATTCATCTCATAATATTTCAGGAAAGCATTAACTTTATTTGGAAAGTACAAGATCATTTCTGGAAAACACTTAGCTAAAAACAGGATTTTCAAAAAGATTGTGGGACTCACGATATTCCTTATTAATGGAAACAGCAAATAAGTTAGTTCACATTCAAATATTTTGAAAAACACTAGCTAAATGGGATTTAAAAGGAAGTGGGACACACCTTGTGTCGTAATTAACTTTTCTCGATCACGACCATTTGACCACCGTTTTTAACATGTCGTTGGCCATTTATTGAAAAATCTACGTCAAACATCATTTTTAGGATTAGTCGTGTTTGGTCAAAAAATAGCCGACGTTTAGCCAATGTGTCTGATGGTCAGCCGATGTTCTACTAATGGTCAGCCATCGTTCATGAAAATGTACGATGGTCGTCCTCGTCATTTTTCCGTCGTTTGTCCAATTCTTTCGTTTTTCTTTTTCCAAATCCTTCCTTTCTTAATGAAAAAGGAATTATGTTCACGTCTTCCATTCATTTCATCCCAAAATCACGTAATTAATCTTTCTTAAGTTCATTCATTTTCCAGCCAAATTTTTGGAATTTTGTTGCTTGACACACGATTTTGTTTTGCTCATAAATTTCAATCCACAACTCCGATTGGGCTTTATGATATATCAAAATGACCACAAGACTCTTATCATTAATTATGTATAATCTCTTTCCTGAGTTCAAGTTTTTGTGACACTATACAGAGGTAAAAATAGCCCTAGTGGTTTGTCCTTGTTCAACCATTCATGTTATGTTTCACTATCCATTAACCTCTACAACCATAAGAACATTAAATTTATTCAATTTTCTCTTCAAATCAGCTTTAATCCTTAAATTTTCAAATTTTAACAACTCATTAAAGTCATGTTTATACAACACAACTTCACTTCTTTTAATCAAGAACTAACATAATTAATCATTCTATCTAAGGTACAATTAGTTTCATTCCATTTTGATCCTTATTTCATCAACCAAGATTAACCTTTTAAACTACCACGAATATTCAATCTTGTATCACATCAAACTTTATCCATAAGTCTTATTGGCAACCGGCATACATAGACACACAAAAAGTTCACAAATAATGTGAAACCCCAGTCAAAACCAACCTTAGAGTAAGGGGATTGGGATGCATAGCATATTTATTTGCATATTTAAATATATTTTTGTATGATTTTATGTGCTTCGGATTTGTATTTTATAGTCTAGAGGGCTTGATTATGATTATTGAGTGAGAATGACAAAATGGTAATTTTTGCTTGAGGTGGAAAAAGGGAGATAGCTTGAGGATTGAATAGGAAAATATTTTTAGGGGGAAAATAAGAATAAGAGTTATTGTGGTTTAGTGGTTGGAGCTTTGGAATTAATTCTTGAGGTCTTGGGTTCAAATTCCATCATAGGAGCTTTAGCTTGGTTAAATTTTATTTTTGCTTGGGAAGCATCATTTTTGGCCTTAGTGGTGTTTGGAGTAGGGTAGAGATGTTGTCGTATAAGAGACATGATAGAAGTCTTCAAATCCTACTCTTTTACTCTACACAAAATTCCTAAAGGGAATTCATTTCCTCTTGATCCTTAATTTTTCCTATTTCTCAATTCATTAGTTTGTTCATTTTGTTCAAGCCAATTTTATTCTAGAAAAATTCTAGCAATGTGTGGTGGCTTTGAAGATTCGAAATGTCTTAGTAAAAGACATTATATGGACCGAAACAATGGAAGAGGGGGAAAGATTTCAAATGAATTAAATTCCTTAGTGAACTTTCTAAAAATTCAATCTAGCTAAGTTCATTTTCCTTCATGCTTAGAACTGAAATTTTCCAGCTTTGTGTGCCTTCAAGGTGACGAAATTCTTAACCATTAAATGCTGCCAGAAAATGGCCCTTTTGATTAGCTTGAAATCTGAATTTTCCTGGCCATTTTCGGACTGCACAAATACTGTGCAAAACCAGAAAATTTTCTGGGCAGATTCGCAACTTTGGAGGTTCGAAACCAAGCTGTTTTCTTCCAGTTTTTGTTCAGCACCTTAGCCATGTTTTTCCTCCATGAAGTAGGCTGGAAACCAGTCTTGAAAGACCTAGAAATTCCCCTTCAAAGCCTCTGCAAATCACCTAGAAAAGGGCAGCCAAAAACTGCCCAGGAAATTCCAGCCTTGCGAAAATGCTGTGCAGAATTTTGTCCAGCTTTGTTTCCTAATTCAACCCTAGCCGAAACTCCATCCCTTTTCTGCAAAAACCACCCTTAAATCTCCATTAATTGAACTCCATTGTCCTCCCTAACTTCTGCACGAAAATCCAGCCATGGCTGCCAAAAAGATTTCCAAAAAAATTCTGCAATCATGCCTTGATTTGGATACCAAAATTCCAGCCACCATGATTTAACAACTTTCCATAAAATATACCTCAAACAACCAGACATTCCCTTCACCATTAGACTCCTTAATTTTGGCCACCATTAGCCTCCTTCAACCAGCTTTCATCCAGCCAAAATTCTGCACAAGCAGTCGGCCATGGCAGATTTCCAAGAGCTCTTCCATAATCAAAGATATTATTGAATATTTAGTTTCCAAATTTGCTTCATAAAAATATTCTTCAAGGATTCCAACAACTAGCCTTTCTATTTCCCTTCCAAACCAGAAAAACCATCTACCTAAACCCTACAGAAAATCGGCAACCCTAATCCTCATAGAATTTCGGCAGCCTCCATCCAAAAGCTCTCTACTCTCTTCAACCTTCAAGAACACATAGTACACCAAGAACACCTACTCCTTCCTTTCACCTAATACCTCTCCAAATCACTTCAAACTACCTCTAAGAATTCTAGATTTCATCTATTCATTATTGTGAGTCCATCCGTACCATTTTTAACATCAAACTCCAAAATCCAACTTGCACTTTTGGATAAAAAACCAGAAATTTTGTGAAGGCTCAAGAACACCTTCAAGGTAGGATTATTCAATCAACTTCATCTTCACTAATCTTCAATCTCTAATGAATATATATGTGTTTAAGCATGCTAATGAGCCTTCTTCTCTCTCTCTCTCTCTCTCTCTCTCTCTCTTGGCCGAACCACTCACTTACTTGGCCGAATGGTTTCTTCTCTATGGCTATGCTTCCTTCATCTCCTTTAGACGGATTTAGGCATCTAGGGGTTGAGATTCATTCGAAACTCCTTCAAGGCATTCATCAATCAAGTAAGCCTTGTTAACCCTTCTTTTAAATTCTAGATTCATGTCTCTAGGGTGATGTTGATAGAAGGTGGATTGTGGATAGGATTTGAGTATGTATTGTTGGGATTAAAGCATGAATATATGTATGAATATGAAGGAGATGGGATTTATGAATGGATGGATTATCTTGGTTGATTGTATGATAATTTGAGGTTTAATGCATGTCTCCATGTCATAGGTAGTATTTGTGATCAAGTATGCTAGAGATTATGTCACCTTTGGTGAATATGATTTATATTCATGTTGGATTATTGAAGTTATGATCATATTTATGCTAGAAAAGGTTAGATCATGTCTTGATATTGTTAGATCTATGCTTATATGCATGATTTGGATGATTTGATGAATTGAAGGGTTGTAAATGTTCATGATTGTGGTTAGCAATAGAATTATGGTCATGATATAGTTGTCCCTAAGCTAATTTTATTTCTTCAATAAAATATTTAATATTATGATTTTTGGCTAGTAATTTCAAAAACCCTAGGAGGGGTAGATTTAGATTATTATATATATATATAGGATATTTTAGTCAAATAAATAATAGTTTTGCTAGAAAAATAAAATATATAGATATTATAATATCAAATAAAGCCTTTTATGAAAAGAATCATAATAGGTAAAATATTTATTATTAAAATTTAATTATTATCTTTTAATCAAACCTATTAAAATTTATTTATTATTTTTCAAGCAAGACTCATTAAAATTTATTTTCAACTAATTTTAACTATCAATTGTTTTCTAGCAATTAATTATTAATAAATTATTATTTTACCTAGTACCACCTAGAACTTTTCATCAAATAAATTCTAAATTATTTTAGCAAGATTTAAACCTTCAACCTATTAGTGCGTATTTCCCAAAACATTAATTATTTTAAATATCAAATTAGGCTTAGCTTATAAACCTATTTATTTATTGTTTGGCCTTAAAGCTTGGGACACTAGGATCATGGTAGTAGTAAGTTGAGTTGTTTTAAATTGAGAAAGTGGATTCTGGCTAGAGTTTGATTGTGGTTTGTATTTGCTCATGCGGGGTTAGGTCAGCTGTTGGAGACCTTTGTTGTGAGTAAGGATTAGGTAAGCTCTTGCATAAAACTTGTTTGATGAAAAATGATTTTTTTTTTATGACAAGCCAAATGTAGAGTGCATGGTCACTCATTTCTATAAAGGCAATTGAGGAATATTTCCATTTTCATTTCAGACAAATAAATTATTTGCAAATCAATGGGCGGTTTTACTCAAAACCTAAAACTCTTTCTAGAACCTATTTTGCCCCAAACTTTGGAAAACCTTAATTGCCATTTTCAAGTGAAACTATGTTTTGTTCATTTTTCCCAAGTGGGATACGTTACGTTGAGTACTCAATAAGGGTAGGCTAGTAGAACTAGTTTTGAAGAGCAAGAGTGAGTCTTCTGGCAGGAGGCCACCTCCAGAAGATAAGCTCAACTTAGAGAAACGTTAGTACTACTTAGTCATACCGGTCCGAGCTAGTAGTTTTTATTTCAGTCAATTGACTGTGTTATGCCGGAATGGACACCCGGTTGTTGTTTAGGTATAGAGAAGGAGGAGTATCTTGCCCGGTAGGCCGATCACCTACCTTTTGTCAGTCTGCACAAAGTGTGGCATTCTGATCGGCAGTATGCACAAAGTGTGGCATACTGACCATGTGGACATGGGGCCCAATGTGTGGTAACCTATTACTACCCTTTTTGAGTGGTTGATTTTATTGTACCTGTATGGTTTGAAAGCCAAAACGCCACTCTTGTTTTTGAACATCATTCATTGCTTGCCAGTATTTCTTTTGTTAGTCTGCACAAAGTGTGGCATTCTGACCGTTGTATGGTTATGGGGCCCAATGTGTGGTAACCTATGACCACCTTTATGAGTGGTTGATTTTATTGTGCACTTGTATGGTTTCAAAAAGAGAAAAACACCACTCTTGCTTTTGACTAATGTTTATTGCTTGCCAATATTTCTCTTATAAAGATTTCACACTTTCCATCCACGAACTATTTTCATTGAACACCCAAAGCACACACGGACTTACTGAGATTTCTGTCTCATCACTCTTTTTACCATGATTTCAGGTCGATCCTGCTATGGGGATGAGTAGCTAGTGTTATCTGCCTTGGAAGAGAATGTTGTCTTTTATTTTTATGTATTGCTTTTGGGAGTTGAGAGTGGATGATTTTATTTATGGATTTGTTTTTCTTTTTGGAATTCTTGGATTCATTCTGGGTTTTAATAAATTTTAAGTTAAAGTATTATTTTTATTCCGCCATTTTATTTGTGTGACCTAGTTATAAAGACCCCTTGTCCTTTGGACGGGGCAACATCCCTGGCCTTGGCGGGCCTAGGTAGCGGGGTGTTACAAACAAAGTTTATGAACCCTAGTTTTTTTATCCAAAATCAAGACATGAAAATCATGTTATCACATTAAAATTGATATCAACATGATCACCATTCACCCAACAACAACTTTAATTCAAGCAAAGTAGGGTTTTACCCTGTATTTAGAGCTCTTTGGTGTGATTTGCTCCAAGAATCTCTCAAGAACTCACACACTACACCAAGAACACACACTAGCTACCGTTTTCTTTCGTTTTGCTATTTTCTTTTGATTTCTTTTCTCTTGTTTCTCTCCTCTTGAGGCTGCCAAAATTTTTTTGGTTGTATGACAGACTTCCCACCACCATTTCTCATTAGATTTTGGCTAAGAAAATTTAATTCAATTAAGTATATAGTGGAATTCATGTAGGTGTGTTCCAATCACAATTTAACATAATATTTTCCTTAATTTTTCTTCTTCAATTTTTTCTCTTCTATTCACTCTTGTGGTAGCCGATTTTTTGGCCAATTTTTAGCCATTCCACCACCATCTCCAAGTCAAAATATTAGCCAAATAAATAGCTCAGGGCATTAATTGAAGGGCTCCACAAGTGATGTGTTCCAATCATAACTAAACACTTTATTTTTCTATTTATTTTATAATTCTTTAAATCCTTGTATCTTGCATGAATCCATCATGCAACCTCTCATGAGTTGAGACATGTTCATGGCTACCCATCACAGAATGCCACACGGCCAAATTTTTGATTGCATTTTCAATGTTTTCTTAGAAACGACCAAAAATCGGGTCCAGAATAGAAGAATATTTTACTTTACCATTCAACTTCAAAAATTCCATTGAATCTATTTTTAATACTTAAATTCTTGAATTCTTTCTCAGATTGCTCAAATTCGTGGTCAAATCTGCGGCCGTGGTCAAAATGACAAAATGCCCCCGATAAGCCGAATAACATAATTCATACCAAATTGTGCCTTTCATCGCATTGATCAATTTCCTTTCTCAACATACCCCTAAATTCTTATTATACTAACAGTAGTATCCTTCTAAAGATTTAGGGTACGGGTAGCACAAATCTAAAAATTCCATTCATGTCCCATAATTTCAAAATTCCAGTAATGCCCTTAAATATGTTTATTATACCAAAAGGTTTATGTCATTATACTGATCATTTCTTATTCTGGTCAATTATATAAATTCTTATTCTATACATAGTAGTAACTAATTAAAGTATAAAAGTGGGGGTTGTTACACACCTAACATACATGGACATTGTTCTCACAAAAAGATACCCACCTAACGTACATCAAAATATAAAACTCTAGCTTCGCCAAACCACCAACCCATGCTTAAGTATGAAGGTATCTGTCCACGCTGTAGCAGTAATTGTCTTTTCTCTATAATTATAGTAGTTTAAGAGAGACCACTACTACTAGTCCAGTTCTACGTATTCGAAATATGCTTATGTCTATGATGTGAAAAAACTATTCACTGATTCATGGTAAACCATTCCTTATTAGAAATCATGGCATAATAGTCTTACCTTGATGAAATGACCAGTTTCATCAAACGACTAAGAACTCGATTTTATTTGTATGACAAGTACCGATGGTCTATACCTTACTGTAAAGAACGACTAAATACATAGACCATTACTTGTTATACTTGGACCTTTAAATGTGCAATAATATAAGAAACAAACTAAATTGAATGAATAAATATTTTATTGCAATATGTTCATACAGAATACATATTCTTTGAGGGCATACTTTCCAGCACAAACAAATTTGGGTAAGTTAAAACAACATAGCTTTTTTATTATTTATTATAATAATGTAATTAATTGACTTGTATAAACATGTTAATTTCCTTTTCTAATGTGGCTATTATATTCTTCTGAGTTGGAATAGTATAGTATTTTCTGTGCTTTTTAATGTTGGTGTTTGATATTTTTATAATAGTGAGCTTTTTTTTTTTTTGATATTTTTCCTTCCTCCTCCTCCTATAGACCCATGAAACTATATTAACTTTGCATTGGAACTTCCTTTTTCTTAGCCAATAATCAAAATGGCTTGGGAAAAAAAAATTCCTTTTAAGATTTGGATCCCACTTTTTTCTACCCTTTATTATAGGTAACAAATAGTAATGCTTTAGAGAACGTACACTAATTCTAGCTTAGATAGTATATTTGTTGAGAACGATTGAGATTGGACAGTAGTTCGATAAAAATTCGCCTGTCGAAGAAGCTTGCCCTGGAGGAGAAAAGGCACCTGTGGAATGTGAGAACTCACAATTAGATGAGGATCAAGTTCTTGGCAGTATACATGATGAACATAAAAAGGTTCCCCTATGGACCTACTTTATTCTCTGACAAACCCCAGCTTGAAGTACTTAGTTGTGTAGAATTATGTAGATCCCTGGAGGCCATTCATGACAAACCAATTTTGTTTATGCAAACATCCCCATAAAATCTTTGACTCATCCTGAGGTGCCTTAGTGCTTGGAAAATATATACTTATAGGTGAAACTCCGTCAAAATTTTTTCAAAAATTTAAAATAAAATTTATGTTGATTAATTTGTACTTTTAAGAATTTAGAAATATGATATTTTAATACTTTCAAACAATTGCACGATATACAAATCTAAGAAATAGATATAGTGTAAGAAATATTAAAGTCTTTACAAGGCAATTTTTGTACAAATTTCTTAGACTAAGTCCATGTTTGTTCGTTGTATTTTGCAAATGGTTATCAAATGTCCTTAACGTGCATCGATGCAGGACGCCATATCTACTTCAAGATTAGGGGCTCATTGCTCACATGCTACCAAGATAGATACAAGGATCTAGTGATCAGATATAGCTATCCAGATGGGCTCCAGAGATCAGGGGTCCAGTCAAGAGATAGTTGCACCTGCTTCTGATTTAGGTCCCAATTACACAGGACCTTCTTCCTTGGGTCCTAGCTCCTCAGGTTTGCAAAGTTGTTAGGAGAAATTGGTTTATTTGGCTATTGAAAATCATATTAATATTTTGTCTTTCTACTTAATGAAATATTACTTACTTGTTTAGCTATTTTGTATTAATTTTTAATTGATATTTTGTACGTTCTATATCGAGGAGTTCTCACAGGGGTGGAAGGTTACCCTTCGGATGGGGTGAGCCGATCTTCTGAAAGTACGAGGTTGGTGTGAACCAACAAAGAGGTCTTATAAGAGTGGATGCGTCTTGTTATAGTTCAGTGGTGGGGCTGTTTTGCACGAATGAGCAGCAGGATCCCTCTGAATTATAGGGATTAGCATTTCATACCTCAGAGACTTAAAGATGATGCTTGGGAAGAAATACAGGTAAATAATTTTATTGTAACACATACAAGATTATTTTCTTCATAAGTTCAAATTTTGTTTAATTATTTATTTGTTGAACATGTACAAGGACAACACAACCATGCCACTGAAGGACGTTGTGTCACTATGAAGATGCTATGTGCAGCCTAGAAGGATTGTAAGTGTATGTTGAAGCAAAGATACTGCATTCCTTTCCAGCATAGCATAGAGGTAATTGTTTGTAGAGATAGGCATGTTGACAAAAATCAATGGAGGATGCTAATTGATCATTGGAGCTTAGAGAATACTCAGTTTAGCATATAAAAGTTAACTATTTTTCCTAGTCAAAAGTTGTTTACATATATAAGAAATTTTTTATACACTTGTTTTATATATTAATGATTTTAGATACTTATAGATGGAGGCCGAATGAAATAGATAGAATCAATCACATACTGCATATCCACCGGTCACATGAGGGATGCCACATTCTATTATATAGGACCAGGAATTCACTTTATTTCATATACCATTTTTTTAAATTTATCTTATTTTCTTGAAAATTCACACGAATCTTTATAGAGGGCCTCAAAAGACCAACTAACATTGCAGTACGTTATGTTTCTTGTGACAAAAAGGTGGCGTGGTCAGCAGACTAATTGTTTGACTGAAAAGATGATTTTACTAAATTAAAGGATAATTTTACTAAATTGTTAAATTATGACAAAGACAATACATTAACTCAGTATTAATTTGATATATTGTTTCTTAATTCTATAAGACTGATTAGAGGCAAAGCGGCAGGCACTGCCTGAGTCTGAGCATACTGAGGAAGCGATGGATTAGATTTTCTAGCAATTGTTCGGTCCTGATATGAGGGGTCATGTTAGGTGCTAGGGAAGGTGACGAACACCAACTTCACTTAGTCAATAATCCACTTGTGCTATAAATGTTGAAGTGGTCATCAAGGCTAAGGTGGATGCACGTATGCAGAGTGTTCAAGCTGAGATGCAGGGCGAGCGAAAGGCTTATAAGTCATGTATAGCAATGTTTCAGACTAGCATGGAAGCATTATCTCGTAGACTTGATGTAGATCCATTAGCTATAGTGCTTGTACCTCCATCTCAAGCATCTATAACATATTCTAGTATTAGATCCACTTCTTGACCTGTTTAATCATACGATGCTGATGAGCCTGTCCACGAGGATTGGCATATTTCAGTTTTTACTTGTTTTACATGTACTACTACTTATGGCTATTTGTTGTATTACTATAAGCAGTACTATTTCCTATTTCTTATTGTAGAAAAGATATATTCTATTTTTTATTTCCTATATGTAGTTTTACTTCTTCTAAAGGAGATTATGGATTATTTATGATTTGATGGTTGATGAGATTGGTTTTGATTTGTTCGGCATGGAAGAGATTATATGATTAGTATTGATTGTGTTTGTGGCCTGAATGAGTTGATTGTATTGTATTGGTTTGAAATTATTAGATAGATAGGGTAAAATAAAAAAAAAATAGTATTCAAAAAAATATTAAATACGATAGCCTAAACCATCGTATTGTCACCATTCTTAGATATGTACGGTGGCCAAAACTGTCATATTTTATATAAACTACGACGGTTCAGACCGTCATATTGGACAACAAATATGACGGTTCAAAGCATCGTATGAATGTAAACTTAATATGATGGCCTAAAGCGTCGTATTGTTTAACAAATATGATGGCTACAATCGTCGTTTTAAGCAGACAAATGCTACAGATTAATAGCTAAAACAATGATTCAAAAAACCATTACATTAAACCATCCATATGATTAAGAACGACGCTTTTGAAAGCTGTTGTATTTATTCTCGTATTACACTGATGCGTAAATTGTGGGTGTATAAAAATTATTCAAATTTAAATCCATCCCTAGCCAAGGTTTAATTAAAACATTAATTCCAAATTACACATAGAAGCAAGTATACTCATCGTAAGTATAGTATAGGGAATTAACGGTTATCAATCCTCAAGGAACAGCTACCATTAGTTACCTTTTATTCATTGTTTAATCGACCAAATAAAGTGCTAAGATGATAAAAAGGAAAATAAAGAAAAATATATACAACTCAAGGATCTAAGAATATGCAGTTTACATAGAAATTCTTCAAGACATGACAATGAATTACCTAGTAAATATCACAATTAATTATCATCTTGGCATCATGAAGGAATTATAATAGAATCTAATCGTTTCCCAAGTCAAAGACTCACTATATTATGGTTAAATTAGTAGATTTTCCAATCAAACCAACATAAATACAAAGATGCATTAAACTCATCCTTCAACAATTATCCCTATACTCTAGGTGATAATGAACATGAAATTAGTCAATAACCCGATACTCTAGGTGAAATCAACTAACCTTTGATTACCTTGGATCTTTCTCTTAACTTTGTTTCCTAAGTCTGTTAAGAGATAAAAAATATATAATTAATGAAATTAAATCAACTTCTAACATTGTTTCCCAAGTCAATTAGAAGTAAGTCTAAATTCATCAATTCTTCCATAATCACAAGTAATCAAACACTAAGAATGATAGAAAATTGGTCAAACAGCTAAATTAACCCAAAACCATAAATTCCAAAATAATGTCAAATTATAATAATAATATGAATTAAATCATTATTCTAGACAAAAGAAAATAAAGGTAAAAGAAAGAACTCATAGATAAGCACTCTTTCTTCTCTTTGAAAACCTCCTTGAATAATGCCCCTTGATTGATGAATCTCCTCTTTTTGTGATTGAGCTTAGATCCTTGGACTCACATATTTTCCTTATGTTTTCCTTGTTTAAATGGGCTCCCAATCCCTAAGAGTTCTGGGCCAAGGAGAAGTTGGAAAATACCAAAACTCTTAAAAAATTCCCAAATCCGAGCAAAATAGAAAGCTAGCCATCATGGGATAAAGAAGAGCCGGTGCCGTCTTTGCAGGGTCGGTGCTGGCTATGCACTGTGCTAGACATGCTCTATTTTTTTTTCCAGTCGAAATCCCTTACTTTGAACTTCGGCCGGTGCTAGTTGGGCATTGCTTGGAGATGAGTTTTTTCATCATTTTCCTTTTTTTCTACAATAAAACACCAAAACACCTTTGCAAGGATAAAATATCAAATACAAAGAAATATGACTAGTATTGCACCAAATGTATCACAAAACATCCTCAAATAACTAAAAAAATATTGATAAATTTAGCCCATATCACAAGCTAATATGACGGGTTTTTAGCCGTCTTATAGCTAAAATAATGGAGGAATTTATGATGATTGTGTAACCATCATTTAGCCATCATTTTAGGCTAATACGACAGAATCTCAAACTAATAATATGACGGGCAGAATTTTAGTAGTGAGTACGGTATTAGTCCACGTTGAAGCTATAGTAGGTTGGGTTTATATTATTTTAGTAGTTTGAGAAACCACTACTATGGATCCTATTCTACTTATACCAAATATACGTATACTATGAAGTAAGTGGACTAGTCGCTGTCTAAAGGTAAGCCATTCATCGTTTAGAATTCACAGTATAATAACCATACACCTAATGAGATTCTCATTCTCATTGTTTGGTTTTGAACTACATTTTATGTGTTAAGTAACCCATGATCAATACCGTACTGTAAAAGTCCTCCATTCACACTGATCACATACTTAGATGTAATGGGCCTTTTCCAATAAGATCGTGTGAAACCAATTAAAGAAAAAGTACACAAAAAAATTTGTGAATAAAAACTATTGTTTATTATATTGAATTTACATCAGATACATAGTCTGAGGGCAAACATTCCAATAAAATCTGCTTTGTTGTAGGCTTAGTCAGCAGATACCAGTCAAACCCTAGGGAGGTTTATTGGCAAGCTATAAAATATATACTCAACTACCTCAATGGAATGAGAGATTATATGTTGGTTTATAGAGCTGATGATTTAGTTCCAACAGGAAATGCAGACTTAAACTTCTAGGAGGAGAAGGATGAAAGAAAATCCATTAGTGGATATGTTTTTACTTTATCAGGAAGTGCTTTTTCCTAAATGAGTTTTAAGCAATCTTACATTGCTAACTCAACTATAGAAGTTGAGTATGTGATAGTTTCGGAGGGGCAGTCTAGCTCCAAAAGTTCCTTTCAGAACTTAGAGTTGTGCCATAGATGGACAAGCCAATTGCATTGTATTGTGACAACTCAGAGGCAGTCTCGCAATCTAAAGAACCTAGAAACCACAAGAAAGGAAAGAATATCAAGAGGAAGTACACCTAATCTGAGAATTCATTTATGTTAGTAAGTCGTGATGGAATAGATAGCCTCAGAAAATAATCTAGCAATTCTCTTCACGAAGCCTTTGGAAGATAGAGTCTGTAGAAGACACATAGTAACCATAGGGGTGGACACACATAGGCTTACATAATCTTAAAGTGCAAGTGGGAGATTATTGGAATATATGCCCTATAAACTATGTATCTGATGTAAATTCAATGAAATAAATAAAAGTTTCATTCTCCAAATTGTTTGTGTTTCTTTACTTTAATTTATGCACAATTTAGTTGAAAAAGACCCATTGGATTAAGTAAATGTTGTTGAGCGTATGCCCAAAACAGACAATGTATTTTTATATATTTAAAAATGAATAAAATATTTCATTCATTATTGTTTTTTTGTTTACATATCTGTGCACATTACATTCTAAATGTGTTAGTAAATAATCTACATGACTGGGTTGTGCTTTCACAGTAAGGTATAGATTATAGCTACTAACACATAAACGAAAATGTTCTAGATCGATTGATGAAGCTGAGAACTTCATCAAGGTTTAGATCATTACTGTTTGGTTATTAAATGGAGAATGATCTACCTTTGATCAGTGAATAGTCCACTCACACCAATAGCGTATGTTTGTTTGGAAGAGAAGGACTAGATCATGCGATAATAATCTTTACAAAAGTACTAAAATAAATAAAGATTGGTTTGTTGTTCTTGAGTATAAGCTTATGATCGGATGAAGTTGTACTTGTATACTTTTATGCATGATGGGTGAGGTCTTAATTCAAGGCCAATAGCCTTGTACGTTGGGTGTATTATTCTGGTTAATTAAGAGGGACTTATACAATAGAGTGTTTATGCTTCATTTTGTAAAGAAATCTTCCATTGTGATTGTCTGGGATAGTCTAAATAATCTAGGACATTGGGAAATGAGACTAAGGATGTATAATAGCCTTCTATGATAAGTGGATACATACTAGAAGTCATAGATTATTGGACTAGTTATTAAAGGATGGTAGATGTCATTGAGAAAGGAGTTAGAACATTTTTCCAATCTCAACGATGGGTGTTATGTTGAGGAGTGTTTTCATCATAATACCAGTAGGTCGAAGACACTAAACTTGCATTTTTATTTTTGGGGTGAATATTTCATATGATAAATGGAAAAATTAAAATGATAAAATATAGCTAATTTGTTAGCAAGGGTATTTTGAGCATTTTAGTAGCAAAAAATAATAAGTATTTTGGTCCACAAAGTAGCTTAAGTAGCCTTAATAAATTTATTTATTGTATGGGCTTATTGGGTGAATTTAATATTGGAAGAATTACTCTAGGAGTCTAATTATTTATTTTTTTAGGCTAGAATAATTTATGGGGCGAATTTAATTCAATTCATTTATTAATTAATTATATTAGATAATTTTATATTGGGTCCAAGTGGATTGATTAATTAACAAAAGAGTTATTTAATTAGTCTTGGGCTAATAAAATAAAACCCTGGCTAATTGGGGTTGGTGTGATGGCTTAGGGAGTTAAAGAATACCTAGAAGCCGCCACATAGAGGAAAAGGAAAATAAAGGAAAATAAAAAGAATGTGGTACTGGTTTTGTGGGATTGAAATAGGAAAGCTGTTTAGGCATTGAAAAAGGCTTTACATGGGTGTGTTTTGGGGTTAACTAAATTCGCAGATGCATACACTTAAGCTTTTGGTTCGTTTTACATCAATCAAACAAGCAACCATTTTCTTGTCATTTTTTCTTTGTATGTTTAGCTCTTCCATTTTACTTCCAATTAATTCACTCTAATTCAACATTCATCAATAGAAGTCCATAGTGGTTTGGAGAAAACTCTTGAAGGTCAAGAGCTAGTAATTGTGGTAAGTGTTTGATGCGAATGAGTTAACGTCTAGTTGGTATTCCTACAAAACAAGTAGACATTCCAATTTAAGAAGCTTTGTCAAATTCGAATTTGTCTCCGGTTACTCAAGTTAAATGCCCTAAAAGTAAGTATTTCGAGACTTTGGCATGGAAAAAAATTTTAAATTTCTATTTTCCACTGCTTTTTTATTTTGCCACAATCTTTCAAGTGGTATAAGTGCCATGGTTATAATGTAGGAGCTTGCTTAGGGTTAAAAACTAGAAAGGTGATTCATTTAAAGGTGATTCATTTACTAATTAAAAATTCAAATTTTGTGATCGTATGGATCCCTCGTGATTTTTAATATGGGAAGATGTTGTGTACGCTTCGCGCGTGGAGGCATAGACACCTGTAATTTTTGTTAGTTGCCTTCCCGTAGAATTCTTGTACGCCTTGTTTTGAGAGCCATAGGCGATTGATACTATATTTCAATTTAATCAACGAATTGTTGTAACAAAAATTAGTCATTGAATAACACTGGATTCCCATGGAAAAGAAGGAAGAAAATTGAATTGAGGAAGACTGTGAAGAAAGTCACGCACAAGGAACAAACGATGACCAGCTTGCAAATGCCAGTCATCGGTTTGAAGGCCTAGGCACACATGGCTAGGGTGTAAGGCAAGCACGGCCGGGGAGCTAGGTAGCCATGGCTTTGTAAGAGAAAATCTCAATTCAGCCCAAGGATCAAATATAAGCAGCGACAATTTTTTATGTTTTGTTGGAGCAAGGCGGTCCACATCTTGCTCATGCTATGGATAGCCTACAAGACACAAAGTATCAAGGCGGTCCAAGGCTTGGAGCAAGCCATGGACCAGCTACAACAAGAAAGAACCAAGTTTTTGGCATGGAATGGTCTATTCGGGTCATTTTTTTTGCTGCTGTGCGGATAAGTTGTTCCCAAATGAAGTCTAGGAATTTTTTCTAGTGTTTTTCTTATAATTTTATTTTTATTTTTGGGATCCCATATCACACCAGGTTATTTTATTGCCATGGTTTATTTATTGTGATGAATAATTTTTCATGAAAATGGTTAGTGAAGGAGGAACCACCTTAGGTTTAAACAAGATCTTTTTAATTTTATTATTAGGATGTTTGATCCATTATTTGGTTACATATGAATTAATGGATAGAAATAGCATATAAAAAGTTTATTTTTGAGGCATGACTACATTATTTAATTTTGCGATCAAATGCATAAAAGTTTTTAGGAAATTATTTTTTTCCCTAGATAAAACAATTAAGGGAAACTTTTTTTTTTTTTTTAATTGGAACTAAGGAATTTAAAATAGAATTCAAGGTATATTCTTCCAAAGGGTTTTATGCTTGTCATGGAGAGTATTTTGACTTTAAGTGTTTTAAATTTATTTCCTACAAAATGGTTTTAACTTAAGTACTAAAAATAAATATTCATATTTTGTTCTCTTAAAGGGTTTTATCCTTGACATAGAAAAGAAAGGTTGAATTTTTTTACTTCACTAAAGTTAATATTTATTTTAAGAAATGTGTTTTTTTTTTCAGAAAACTTATTTTTCTAAAAAGATTAAGCGGGAAAGGAGTTCCAACAGGCCCATGAGTTCCATCACAGATTCTTGTTAAAGATTGTGGTTATTCTCGTGTTATTCTATGCATGACCTCCTATTGGATAGATTTTCACGAGAATCTAGAACTAATAGAGGAATTATAATTAATGTCTAGGATATATGTTAGTGTCGGCCAACCCATCGTTGGAGGTATTAATACAAGATAATTTATAGGTGGTGAGAGTAGGGGCCATCCTATCAATGGATCTATTTTTGGATCATTACTTATTAAGAAAGTTTAATTTGTGATGGTTATACACTTAACTTAAAAAAATTTTAACCTTCCTATGAAACTCTATCAATTTTTATAAGGGCTAAATTTTTCATATTTTTATAATGGTTTTAATAGGTTAACGATGTCATGGAAATAAAACGATGTTTAAATGTGAATTTTTTATGTTTTTTTATAAATATTTTTCTAAGTGTCATTTTTTTCTTCAATCAACATAAATATTTGGTTTCAATCCTTTGTCTATTATTCTCAAGGAAAATAAGTAATCAGAACCAAATTATGTGTAGTAGAAAAGGAATTTGAAGATAGTGGTCACTGCGAAATAGTGCAAGAATGTTTTGACCAACCCTTATCCTGCAATTGGAGAAGATTCCACGGACCAGGATTGTGAGGCTAAAGAGCATGGAAGAAAGCCGATGAGATGACACACTACTATATGTTAGCTTCTATGTCCAATGTTCTACAGTCTAAGCATAAGAACATGCCTACTATATATGATATCGATATATCATTGCGTGCTATGTTTGCTAACAAGTGCTGGCCCACAAGGCGGGAAGCTCTTAGAGTAATTATGAATACTAGGATGTCAAGGGGGCATCGATTCACAATTGTATGCTCAAGATGATTGCTCAACTCGAGGAGGCTAAGCTTCTAGGGGTAATGACATATCCTAAGAGCTATATTGACATGGTTCATGAGACTTTGCTAGATTCATACTTTAAGTTCAAGTTAAATTATAACATGAACAAGTTGAGTATGTTTTTGATTAAGTTAATAAAAGAACTCTAGGTTGCAGAGAAAATCATGAAGCCTATATCAAATGTTTTGGTTATTCGTTCTAGTTTATCTTCCAAAACTGGGGACCAGCCCAAGAAGTTTAAGAAAAAGAGGCCCAAAACAATGCAAGGGCCCAACCTAAGGGATCCTAGCCCAAGGGCAAGTGTTTTAAATGTGGCAAGAAAGGGTACTTCAAGAAAGATTGTCCAGACTTCTTGGCTAAGTTCTCCTTAGGTATTGGTCTTTTATTTATAGTCTATTGTGATAGTTGGATCATCATCCATTTGGATTGTTGATTCTGAAGAAACTGACCATATTTGTAACTCCTTGTAGAGTTTCAGTAAGATAAGGAGACTCAATAGAGAAAAGCATGGACTGTGACTAGGAAATAGAGCACAAGTATGGGCTGAAGTAGTGGTAGATTTGGAACTTTTATTTTATTGTAATAGGATTATAGTTTGAAAAGATATTTTATATGTTTCTAGTTTCAAACAGAATTTGATTTTACTTTCAAGATCGATTACTCAAGAATACTCTATTTCTTTCCATTATGGTATTTCAATCAATAGAAATAGAATAATTATTTGTTTTGGAAAATATGTATGGTACTCTCTTTTATATTAATTGTATAAGTTATCAAATAAATAATACTCAAACTGAACCTAATAATAAGAAGAGAAAGTCCATATCAAATAACTTGTATTTATGTTACATAATATTAGAACATATAAATCCTAATTAGATTTAGAGGTTAATCCAAAATGGGTTTTTGGACTTATTGAAATTGTAGGAATGGTCTTAGTGTCAATCTTGTGTTATGGGCAAAATGACCAAAATGTCTTTTACTCAAAAGGCAGAAAGAGGTAAGGAAATACTTGAGTTAGTTCACACTAATATTTGTGGTCCTATATCTACATTGGCTAGTGGAGGGTATGAATACTTCATCACTTTCACGAATAATTATACACGTTTTGGTTATGTTTACCTGATGATGTGCAAGTTTAACTCTTTTGATAATTTCAAGAAGTTTAAGGCTGAAGTGGGGCATCAAGTAGGTAAACTAATGATGAAGCTTAAATCGGATCATGGTGGAGAGTACCTCCTTAGTGAATTCAAGGACTACTTGGTATATCAGGGAATAGTATCTTAGCTAACGACACCTAGAACTTCCCAGCAAAATGGAGTAGCTGAGAGAAGAAACACAACTTTGATAGAAATGGTCGGAAGTATGATGAGTTATACAACTCTTCTTATTTCTTTTTGGAAATATGCTCTAGCAATAGCAATATATATTTTCAACTTGGTACCTTTCAAATCAGTACCTAGGACACCTTATGAGATGTGGACTAGATGAAAACCCAGTATGAATCATCTCAAGGTATGGGATTGTCCAGCTTAGGTATTGACTAAGAGAAGTAAGCTAGACCCAAGAATAGAATTGGGCTACTTTGTAGGGTATCCAAAAAGAATAAGGGGTAGATACTTTTATCATCTCTAAGAGCAAATGGTACTTATTAATACTCATGTTAGATACTTGAAGAATTAACAAAGTGCATCCACTAAGGTCTCAAGTAAGATGGAATTAGAAGAGAAGTTGATTGATACTTCAACTTCTAGTACCCCAGTTGAGGAATCTAAAGAGGTACAACTTGATGTTCCTATACAAAATATACAACGTAGTAGTGGGAGGATATCTAGGTTTCCCAAAAACTGGATTGGAGAACCCTTTGTGGTAGTCTCTGACCATAAAAAACAAGATTCCACTAGATACGATAAGTCCACTATTGATGTTGATACTGACAAATAGAAAGTAGCAATGGATGCTAAGATCGAGTCTATATATCTCAATCAAGTCTAGGATCTTATCATTGTACTTGAAGGGATTAAACTCATAAGATGTAAGTAGGTATACAAGAGAAAGAGAGCTAGAGATGGAAAAGTGGAAACCTATAGACCAAGGTTAGTTGTAAAAAGTTATACTTAGAAAGTAGGGATCGACTATAAGGATACCTTTTCACCTGTTGCCATGCTTAAGTCTATTCGCATTCTCTTGGCCATTGCATGTTATTATGACTACGAGATGTGACAAATAGATGTCAAGATAGCCTGTCTCAATAGCTATTTTAGCGAAAACATCTATATGACCTAGCCTGAAGGCTTTATTGTGAAAGGCCAAGAACATATGGTCTGTAATCTTAAGAAGTCTATTTATAAACTTAAGCAATCATCGCGTACATGGAACATACGTTTTAAGGAAATTGTAATGTCTTATAGTTATTAGTAAAATGCCCTAAAGGCAATAACTTGTACATTGTATATGACATATTTTATTAAAATAAAATGTGTCATATACCAGGAACCCACTACTCTAGATGTGTATCAATTGGAACTATTTCCAATACACAATCGCCTTGGCTAAGAACTCCTCGAGTAGTAATTCCTACAAGTGACTGTGAGATATTCGCCCCTACTATTAGGAGTGGTGACTCCTTTATTGACCCTCTCAACTACTTTCGTTTACCTCACAATATATCCAATATCCATCACATAGACAGCCCTCAATCAAGCTCCAGAGATTGGAATCAAAGTACAATGCTCAGCAAATAATGATACTTGCACGTTTGGTAATTAAGATTATATCACTGGCACTAAATAGTTATCCATGTGATTATTTCATAGCTAGGTAATCCAATAAACTTGTTCTATTAACAAGCATCCATGTATTAACTTTGAGTATCTCAATACTCACGGATATGAGAACCACAGCCTGATCAAATCAGGAAGTCTAACATATGCTAGTCTTAATGCATTAATGATGTCCTGTCTCATTAATACTATGACTAGGGACTATTTAAGTACTAACATTATACAGTGTAGTAGGAATCTCATATCATAATCTCTATCATGATTTCCTTAACATAGTGTTGTACTAGGAACATTGTCGAACAATTACATTACTTAAAAGTAAACAAAAGAAACTGTAAGATAAATAATACCTTTTATTAAAATAAAATGTGTCATATATAATATACAAGTGATTGCCTCTAAGGCACAACACTAACAAACTCCTACTTGCACTAGAGCCAATCATTCATGTATCTAATATTGAATGACTCAACATGACAATTATATTTCTTTTGGGATAGTGCATATGAAAGCGGGTCAGCTTTGTTCTCATCCGTGGGAACTCTTTCTATTTTTACATCATTCCTATCTACGATCTCCCGGATCAGATGATAGAATTAAAGTATGTGCAATAGTTTTTTATTTGGATCTTTTTCAACTTATTGCCCCTTCACACAACTTAAATATGTAATCGGATTGTGATTTGAAATCGTCTTTGTCAGATTAAAAACTGGCATCAGTATACCTGTTTATTTTCAAATAACCTTCTACATATACTAAGAACACATCCTTAGTCCTTCGTAAGTACTTAAGAATGTTCTTTATAGCCACCCAATGACCCTCACCAGGGTTAGATTGGTATCTACTCATCAAACTGAGAGCACAAGATATATCAGGCCTAGTACATATCATAGCATATAAGATAGATCCAACTGTCGAGACACATGAAATCTTACTCATGTGATCCTTTTCAACTTGTGTTTTAGCAGACATCGACTTTGAAAGGCTTACACCATGTGACATGGGTAAGAAACCCTTTTTGGATTGATCCATGCTAAACCTCTTTAGCATTTGACCTATGTATGTAGACGAAAGACCTAGCAACCTTTTGGGTCTATTTCTATAGATCCTTATTCTGAGAATATAGGTTGCTTCTCCAAGGTCTTTCATGGAGAATTGTTTAGACAACCAAACTTTACCTGTTTGCAAGACAGGTATATTGTTTCCTATTAGCAATATGTCATCTATATAAAGCAATAAGAAAACGATTGCACTCCCATTGACCTTCTTGTATACACAGGGCTCATCTATATTTTGAATGAAACCAAACTCTTTGATTATTTCATCAAAATGGATGTTCCAACTCCTAGAAGCTTGATTAAGTCCATAAATGGACCTTTACAGCCTGCACACCTTTGTGCTATCATTGGATGTGAAACCTTCAGGTTGTGTCATATGCACTTCCTCAGTCAGATTTCCGTTTAGGAAAGCAGTTTTCACATCCATTTGCCAAATCTCATAATCATAATGAGCATAAATGGCTAGGAGTATCCGGATGGATTTTAACATGGCTACTGGCAAGAAAGTTTCGTCATAGTCAATACCATGTTGTTGACGATAACCCTTCACCACTAGTTGTGCTTTATAGGTAGCTAAGTCACCATCCATATCTGTTTTCTTCTTGAAAACCTATTTGCACCCAATAGATTTACTTCCTTTGGGTGGATCAACCAAAGTCCATACTTAGTTGTCGTATATGGAATCTATCTCTGACTTCATGGCCTCAAGCTATTTGCTAGATTCTGAACTGTTCAGAATATCCTTGTAGGTAGTAGACTCATCTTCATCTATGAGCAATACGTCATTGTGGTCACTAATAAGAAATCCATATCTCTCAGGTGCCACACGTATCCTACTAGATCTACGAGGATCTTGTGTAGTAGAAGGTTTGTAATACCCTGCCCAAAACCACATTTGACCTATAGGGAAAAAGTCATGCATTGCATAGCATTTCACATTTCATGTGATATCTTAAAATTATTTTTGCATGGGTGCGTGTGAATTTCAAGGTTGTGCTTGCATTAAATTATTTAAATGTGATGTTGCATTATTTGAGAGTTGTTTTAAGTGAAGTTTAGTAGAGGAGATGGAAGGATGAGAATTGGGGTGAAAAGAATTTCCTAGAGAAATATTAGCATTGGAATTGATTTGGAATAGCGGTTAGGTTGGTGGTTATCCTTTGGTGACCCGAGTTCGAATCTTACCTCTTGCGAATCTTAGTTTTTCTTTTTGAATTCTTTTCCCTAGATTTCTTCATGCTTTGGCCGAAAAACCCTAGCCATCCTAGTGAATTTTCAGCGCCATCTTCCAAGGAGATAAATCTCCACATTTATCTCCTAAATTCAAGGACTTATGATAAGGATAAAGTTTAATTTTATTTTCTGCTTTTGTCCTCTTTGATTTTCAAAAAAACCCTAGCTAGAGCAACTAAATTCCGGCTTGTTTTAATTCATCAGATTTTATATTAGATAGCCGAAATTAATTTGTTATTTTTCTGGAAAGATATTTTGTTGATTTTGATCATAGAACCCTAGCTAAAAATTTGGAAAATTTTCTAGCTTTGTGTCACCACATTTGGAGCATTCCTAGCTTAACTCAAACTCTTCCAAGACTAGGGAGATCTTATCCAAATCCTTTAGCAAATCAGATCTTATTTTAATCCTAAACCAATTAGGTTTTTTTCTTTCTTTTCTTGCAGAATTTTAGTAGCCTTGTGCCTGCACAAGCTGCACGAAAAACCTGCACTCCTAAGTGCATTTAAACTCTTCAAACCCTAGTTCAAATCCCCTAAAACACCTTCCACCAATTCAGATCACCTTAGCTTCACAAATCAGATTTTTATCCATAAAAAAACTTCCAGAATTTTCGGCCAGCTTTGTAGAGGAGTTTCGGTCAGCTTTGCTTAGTGCAATGCCCGAAAATTCTACACTCCAAACCCTACTAAAACTCCTTATTGAATTGGCCAATTTCAACGCCTAAAGAACTCATTATTTCCTCTCTAAATTGCGGACAGAATAGCAACCAAAACAGCCAGAATTTTCCCTCTTTTTGCTCACAGATTTCGCATAGCACAAGCACCACAATCGCACAGAATTTTTGGTTACCAAAAGCTGTACAAACTCCTTCTTGTTTTGGCCGAAAACCTGAACACGCACAACCCTATTCTTGAGCATTATTTTGGTCAGCATAGGAGAACAATTCCATATTATTTTCTCCTCTTAAACCCTCTGAAATTCGGCCAGCAATAAGGGTACAGCAAGCTACAATTTTTCACCATTGCTGTCCAAGAAACCTAGAGCCATTAGGAGTCCTTCTTAGTACCAACTTCTAACCCCAAATCAAATTCTTCTAACCCTAAACCAAAGTAGCCGGCTATTCCAACCTTACTACACAAAAAATTCCAGCAAAGCTTCTCTGTAATTTTCGAAAACTCAAGAGCATTCTAGGCCAACAAAATCGATCACACCTTAAGGTAAGCAAAAACCCTCTCAACCTCTCGAATCCTTTCTTCCATTAATTCTTCTCTTCTTCTTCCCTTGAATCACGCCACATAGAAGCTGATTTCATCCTCTTTATCTACTTTCGATTAAAAGGAGGTAAAGAAGACAGCTTTTCCCTTCTTCTCAAAAGAACTCGGGACAATCACCATAGGAGCATCAAGACCTTGCTAACCCGGTGGTTGTAAGGTAAGGGAATTCTTACCCTTAATGTCGAAATTAAAATCTAAGGAGATTGATGAGGTCTATGGAAATATGATAGCATGATATATGTGCTTAGTTGGGATAGATGAATATTTTGAGTCGAGTAATTAATTAAGCATATTCGATGGATAGTAATGCCATGTTTTATTGTGATAATGATGTATGTGAATTGTGATGGTCAAGTCAAGACCTTTTGATATATTATTCATACTCTCGATGGATATGTGATCAAAGTGTATGTACTTTGAGGATTAGATGATTAATTTGAAGTTAGATAATGGATCATGATTTGTTATGGGAATAAATGAGTTTAATGCATGTTTGAATCGATTGAGACCCTGCTCATGATATTATGTGAGCTTAGATCAGGAGGGTATTTGAAGGAAGCAAGCTGTGATTTTATCTTGTTTATTTGAGGCATATCAAGTAAGTCCTTACATAAACTCTTTTGTTAAATGTTGTGATGGCAAGTCTATGTGGTAAAGCTTTGTGAAGCTATTGTTGAACTATGTTTGCTTAGGCTGTAAACGTGGATGTTTATTTTCTAAATATTTTTGTCAAACTAACGATTTTTATCAAGAACTGTTCTTTTCTCAACGTTTTAGAAAACTATTTTAAAGAAAACCACATTTTACAAAGCCAATGTATAGAAATATTGTGAATCAGGAATTGATGGATATGTTCGTTGAGTACTCAATAAGGGTAGGCTAACAATACTAGTCTTGGAGGGCTAGAGTAAGTCTTCTGGCAAGAGGCCACCTCCAGAAGACAAGCTCTGCTTGAAAAGGCGACAGTATTGGTTGGTCTGGTCGGTCCGAGCTAGCATTTGTACCTGGTAAGGTATTATTTATTTTTCCTGCATGGATACTCAGATGGTTTTGTTGGGTGAAGAGATGGTGGGGTATCTCACCCGGTGGGCTGTACACTCACCTTGATCAGAACACCCAACGTGTGGTAATCTGGTCCAGGTAAGGTGCACAAAATGTGGTGCCTTATCCTCATAGAGCCCAAAGTGTGGTGACATGACTGTTTATTCGAGTGGATGATTTATTTTATACGAAGTGTGACAATGAGAAAAACCCACTCCTTACAAAGAGAAAATTATTTATGACTTGCCAAATATTTCTGCAAATGTTTTCACTATGCATACACGAACAGTTCAAAGTACCATGTGCACACACAGGACTTACTAAGATTTAATCTCACACTATTTTAAATCATGTTTTCAGGAGATAGATTGTGCTGAGCAAGCGGGACCTGAGATAGTTGAAGCTTTTGTTAATTTCCATTATGTTTTAAGAGACGATTGTTGATTTAAGCTTCTAGATCAGATGTTTGTTTTTATTTAGTTTTGCTCCAATTTGAGCCTAATGTAATGAGAGTTTTCCGTTATTTATCTAAGTTTGATTTCTTTGGTTTGTCTTTATATTTTATACCTCGTTTTAAAGACCCATTGTCTTTCGGGACGGGGTGACATCCCTGCCCTTTTAGGGTACGTAGTAGTGGGGTGTTACAAGTGGTATCAGAGCCTAGGTTTAGGCAATTATTTGACTTATTAGATTTTATTTCCTTAAGTATTTTGATCTGGAGCTAACCTTTGCATTTTATTTATAGGATGGTCAAAAGAGTTGTATCGGCTGTCAGAGAATAGCCTGCTGGCTGCGGGAATCCACCTGCCCCATTACCCGTAGCAGATCCACCCTCGTCTAATTCAGAGACAGAGCTTGAGGGAGGTTAGGTTTTGAGTGAGGATGAGATGGAGCAGGAGACACCTATGCTAGACGACTCGGTGGTTGAGGCAGAGATGGAGGTTGATGGAAGCCTAGGAGAGTATGATGGGGATGATGAGGTTGAGGTAGTTGAGCTTGCTAGTGAGGGTGAGGAGGATGAGGAGGTGGTTGAGTTGAGTGAAGGGGAGGCAAATGAGCTTAGGAATGAGGGAGATGATGAGAGTGAGGGAGAGATGGCTGGGATAGAGAAAGAGGATGAGAATGTGATGGAGGTTCCCCGGACTCTGCAGATAGGTGAGATTGATAGGACTCCTACTTGCTATGACCTTAAGGGATGTGGGACTTAGGCTGAGGGATGGAGTTACCCTGACGGTGAGGAAACCTAGGCAGCCCACTTTAGGAATGGAAGATAAGGGAAAAAGGAAGCTAGAAGAGGATCCTAGGAGGAGTAGACTTCGATATGGATTGGGGATAAATGCTATGTTGAGGAGAGAGGGATTGCTCGATCTATTTGACTCGAGGGATGAGAGGCTTGCACCTAAGGGTGCGATCAGATTAGATTTGGATGAGCTTTATGAGACGGCCATGAGAGCTAAGAGAGGCAATGAGGGTGATTCAAGACAGCTAAATGAGAGCGCTGGTTTTGGGAGGGATTACATAAGGAAACCCGATAGCTCCGGGGGGTGGCTCGTAGAACCAGCCTCTGACGATTCAGATGCCTCTGTTGATACTGGAGAGAGTTGAGTATAGAAGACCAGCCGCATTTACTCTTTCTTTTTCGGAGTTGCATACCTTTGTTCATTTATTCTTTTTAAAGAAGCATATTGCTTGTAGGGCTTTATTATTTTATTGAATAAAAGGGGTATCGCATGTGATGACCCTTCTTTATGAAAGTATGGTTTATATGAAAAGCATGAGTTTTATTTATTACTTGGTTTTCCCTGCATAACATTATCAAATTTTCTTTTAAAATGAGCAGATAACATTACTATTAACTTATCATGCACCTGAGCATACCTTTTTCCCCTTCGTTAACTATCTGACTTTGAGTGACTGTAGTCTAAGATGGCACCAAGACGCAGGATAGTCATTCATAGCAAAATAATGCAGGAAAGTGCATCCTCAACTCTGAAATTTGAGCAGATGCATCGTTCCACACCCGATGTGGAGGAGCACTTGCAGTGAGAACAAGAGTTAGCTTCAGAGAGGTCTCGAGATATGACCATGGGACAGGCTTTTAATAAGATGGCTTTGATCCTGCAGAATCTAACCGAGAGAGTGGACAAGGTAGCCAAGAAATCACCACGAGGAGATGATAAGGCCCTGGAGCGTTTTCTAAAGTTCCAGCCTCCCACATTCGAGGGGGAAGTGGAGCAGGATGAGAAAGCAGAATAGTGGATTGAACAGATGGAGGATATTTTTGCTACTCTGCAGTACTCAGAAGAGAGAATGGTGAATTTTGCTACTTTTTGGCTGAAGGGACCATCGCGAGCATAGTGGCAGCGGGTACAGAGTGACTGGGATAGAGAGGAGCAAGAATGGACATGGGACAATTTTACTGAAGCTTTTCGTGCTGAGTACATTCCCCGATGGGTAACTGAAAAGAGGGAGGATGAGTTCTAAACCCTCAAGCAAGGGAGCATGTCAGTCGCCCAATATGAAGCCCGATTCACGCAGTTGTCCAAGTACTGTAAATGCTTGGTTGACATAGAGCAGAAGTGCACCCAACAGTTTGTGAAAGGGCTAAGGCCAGATTTGAGTAAGGCATTAGCTCCATCGCTGCCAACATCGTACACTGCCGCCCTGGATGCAGCATCTCGAACGGAGAATAAAGATCGGTATAGACTGATAAGCAGGTCTTTTCAACCAACTCGTCCACCAATGAGGCCTCCGAGTAACAAGCGACTTATGGGTTCTATGCCGTGGGGAAATCGGGGTAAGCAGCCTCGAGTGCCTATGGCCGGACCGATGTAAAGTAATCTGAATTGCCGACTCTGTGGAAAAGGTGGCCACACTGAGAGGAATTGCTGGAGCAGCGGGGGAGTAAGGAGGTGCTTCAACTGTGGAGTCCCAGGTCATCTAAGGAACGCCTGCCCTAAACCTCTAAGCATTGGGCAGACAGCCCCGACTCAGCTAATAGGAGTCAACCAAGATGCTGCAGCTGGAACAGTTGGAGCGGGAGGTCAGAAGCCTTAAGTGAAGGCCAAGGTCTTTGCCCTGAACCGAGACGAGGTTGGAGCGGATGCAACCGTGATTAAAGATAACCTTTCTATCCGAGGACGTCATGTTAATGTTTTGATAGATCCAGGATCCACACACTCTTACGTAAGCAAAGTATATGCATCGCATCTGGGTTGGGAAGGAATGGAATTGCCCTATACATTAGTAGTAAGTTCACTCTTGGGAAATGTGGTAGAAGTGGGTAAGTTAATGGGAAGCTGTGCAGTGGAAGTAGGGAAAGAGATTCTAGAGGCAGACCTTATAATTTTGCCCATTGAAGATTATAACCTGATCTTGGGCATGCATTGGTTGTCGAAGCACGGAGCTCATGTGGACTGCAAGATCAAGACAGTGCAGTTTGTGAGACCCGGTCGGGATGTGATTGAATTTAATGGTAAGCGAGCGAAGGAATTGAAATTCTTGGTTGCTGGGGCTAAAGCTTGGAAGTTGCTCAAAAGAGGATGTACGGGATATTTGGCGTATCTTCTAAACAAGCCCAAAGATCAGTGTACCTTGGAGAGTACGGTGGTTGTAAAAGACTTTCCAGACGTTTTTCCTGCTGAGCTCACTTCTCTACCCCCTGAGCGGGAAGTTGAGTTTACCGTGGACCTAATTCCTGGAGCAGAACTTATGTCAAGAACCCCCTACTGGATGGCACCGGTAGAACTGAAGGAGTTAAAGGAGCAATTGGAAGAGTTGGTGAGGCAAGGCTATATTCGACCGAGTACATCGCCATGGGGAGCACCGGTGTTGTTTGTTAAGAAGAAATATGGTACTTTGAGGTTATGCATCGATTACCGGGGGCTAAACAACCTAACGATCAAGAACAAATACCCTCTACCCTTGATCGACGAGTTGCTTGATCAACTTCAAGGTGCCACTTTCTTTTCAAAGTTGGACCTTACATTACAAGCTTAAAAGACCTACTTGATCTAAGTAGAATCATGATATGTCTCAGATTAGTAGAGAAAGTGTATGAAAAGTAAGCCTATGGAATGCTATTCTTTTTTAGCTAAGTTCTTTCCAATGGTTTGAGAATAGTGTGAAGTATTGTGATGGTTCTACTGAGTCATTTATCACTAACACAAGTCTTACATTGGTTGTAAAATATGTAGTAGTCATGTATTTTATGTTCTTGAATGAAGAAAGCCTTAGAGATATTCTTTTGAAATTGATTGAGTGATTAATGAAACCTTTTGTTTTCCTACATGTTCTTGATACTTTGCTTGAGGATAAGCAAAGAGCTAAGTGTGGGGGAATATGATAGGGGCTAAATTAGTCATGTTTTTCCTAGTTATTTGAGGTTCTTTTGTGATATATTTTGTTCAGTAACTAGTCATATTCCTTCATATTTGAGATTTTACCCTTGGAAAGGTGTTTTGTTCTTTATTTCAGATTTTTAAGGTAAAACGGAACAAAAACGTCGCAAAACAGAGAAGAGGTGGCGCCGACTAGGACCCTAGAACTGGTGTCGGCCGTGCACTGTTGAAACAAACTTCGAAGTGACAAAAAATTGTGGAAACAGAGCAGAACAGAACCAAGGCGGCGCCGGCTGTGAAGCTGGAACCGACGCCGGCTGCATTCTGGAAAAAAATGTGCACAATTTGAAGAAAAATAAGCGAACAAATGGAGGAATAGAACACAACCGGCGCTGGGTCCAAGAGTTAAAGCGGCGCCAGCTGTGCCCTGATATTAAGGTGGTGCTTGATTTTTTCTATGCAATTTTTGGTAAGCTGAGGAGTTTTAGTATCTTCCAACTTCTACTCGGCCAAGAACTTTATACCTATGAGTTTAGGCACTTCCTAAGCCTTTAAATAGATGAAAAACACAAGGGAAAAGGAGAGAATTCATTGATCATCATAGAAAATTACTCAATCAAAGGAGGAATTCTTCAATTCAAGAAGGGTTGTACAAGAAGGTCTTCAAAGGAAAAAGAAGGAGGCTTGTCTATGAGTGCTTTCTTTTACTTTGTTTCCTTTTTCTTGAATAATGATGTGTTAATTGTTTTATTGTAATTTGACATTGTTTTAGATATTCATGATATTTAGAGTTATTTGATCTTTTGATTAATTGAGTGTTATTCTTGGTATTGATTACTTGTGCTTGTTACGAGATTGATTGGTTGGATCATTCCATTAACTTGCTTAGACAAAGGGGTTGATGGTGGTTTCAATTCATTAGTTTCATATTTGTTAGCTTTTAAATTGCTTGGACAAAGGGGTTAAGAGTAGGGACAAAGTAACTCAAGGTTAATTGATGTCTGGCAGGATATGGATTCATTAGTTAATTTCATGCATAATTTACCAGGAATGGGAATTAAATTAAGGACTATGGTTAATACATCTTTTGGGTAAGACTAGTTGAGACAGGATATGTGATACTAAGTTACCTAGAAGATAGGGATTTATGGATTGGACAAAGAAGTGAATCTATATTATCCTTCATGATGACAAGAGAATAATTAGTTATGATAAAGGTTGAGCACTTTAAGATCATGGCTATCTAAACAATGGTTTGAATTGCATAAATCTTCATCTTTGACATGTATATATTTTTTATTTTATTTTATTTTTATTTTTATTTGTTTTTTAATTTATTGAGTCGATTAAACAATGAAAGAGTGCTAATTAATGTCTACTTGTTCTGGAGGATCGACACTCGTTTGAACCCTATGCTCGGTTAATGTTGAGTACACTTGCTCATATGTGTGATTTGGGTTGAACGTTTAATTTAAACTTGATTGGGAATGTGCTTAGTTTTTTTGTATGATTTTTATACCTAAGTTCGAACACATTTTCCCCGGCAACGGTGCCAAAAACTTGATGTGTAAGAATATGGGTATAAAAAATCATGTAAAAATAAGCACATTCGCAATCAAGTTTAAATTAAAATGTTAAACCCTAAATTACATAGATGAGCAAGTGTACTCATCGTTAAGCATAGCATAGGGTTTAAAACGAGTACCAATCCTCATGGAACATGTATGTAGTAATCATTTTTCTTTCATTGTTTAACCGACTTAATAAAGGGAAAAGGAATAAAAAGGAAAATAAAATAAAAGAAAAGAAAATATACATGTCAAGGATGGATAATTATGTAACTCAAGCCATTATTTTAACAAACACGACCTTAAAGTACCCAATCATTATCATAACTAATTATTCTCCTGGCATCATGAAGGATTAAGATAGATTCACTTCTTTTCCAATCCATGAAATTACTATATTCTAGACAAAATTAGCATCACATATCCTATCTCAACTAATTCACCCAAAAGCTGCATTAAACACAATCCTTGATTAAATCTCCATATCCTGGCAAATTTAAAACACGAAATTAACTAATGAATCCATATCCTAATAGACATCAATTAAGCTTTAATTACCCAGTTCTTAGCAATTAACCAATTTTCCAAGCAAGTTAATAGACAACAAATATGAAATTAATGAATTGAGACTACCATCAACCCCCTTTTCAAGTAAGTTAATAGAAAGAAACAACAAATTAATCTCATAATCAGCATAAGTAATTAAATACCAAGTATAACAATCAATGAATCAAAAGATCAAAGTAACTCTAAAAATCATGAATACCAAAAACAATGTTAAATTGCAATAAAACAATTAATACATCATTGTTCAAGAAAAGAAAACAAAGTTAAAAGAAAGCACTCATAGACAAGTCTCATTCTTCTTCCTTTGTAGATTCTCTTGTACAATCCTCATTGATTTGACGAATTCCTTCTTAATTTCAGTGATTTTGTGTTTTGCTCCGTGAATTCAAACCTTTGACTTTTGTTTTTCCTCTATTTATAGGCTTTAGAAGTGCCTAAATTCGTCCCTCTAGGGTTTCTGGCCGAATAGAACTAGGAAAATACCAAAACTCTGAAAATTGCCAAAAATGCGCAGGAAAATCGAGGCACCTCCTCTGTACCAGTGCACAGCCGGCACCACCTGTCCTGCCTAGGGCTGGCACCAGTTACATTTTGTCTCCCTATCCATTCGCCAATTTTTTTCAATTTTTGTGCCAAGTTCTTTTGGGTCGCATTCGGCGCCTCCTCTGGGCTCCCAACCGGCGTCGGTTGTGTTCTGTTCAGCCCCTGTTTCCCCGATTTTTTATTGCCTTGAAGTTCGCACTAGTAACATGTGGCTGGCACCCCCTCTAGTCTATTTAGTGACAATTTTACCTTATTTTGCCCCCAAGATCTGAAATAATACACAAAATACCTTTTCAAGGGTAAAATCACAAATATGAAGGAATATGACCAGTTATTGCCTAAAATGTATCACAAAATGGTTTCAAATAGCTAGAAAATATATGACTAATTTAGGCCCTATCACTCTTACCAAAGAACAACTCATAAGGAGTGGTATCAGCCATTTTTTTTATGGAACTCTGTTTAATATATAAACAGCAGTCTCCAGTGCATATCCCTAAAATGATTTTGGTAACTTTGCAAAAGCTATCATGGTCCGTACCATGTCTAGAAGGGTTCGATTCCTTCTCTCAGATACACCATTATGTTGAGGTGTATGTGGTGGAGTCCATTGAGCTAATATCCCATTATCTCTAAGATAACTTATAAACTCTTGGCTTAAGTATTCACTTACTCAATCGGATCTAAGAGTTTTAATACTTTTGGTAAGTTGTTTTTCTAATTCATTCTTGAAGTCTTTGAATTGTCAAAAGCTCCAGACTTGTATTTCATTAAATACAAATAGCCATATCATGAATAGTCATCGATAAAGGTTGTAAAGTAGTTATAACCTCTTCTTGTTTTTATAGACATTAGGCCACATACATCTCTATGTATTAGTTCTAATAACTCTTTAGCCCTTTCTCATTTTCTAAAAAATGGAGTTTTAGCCATTTTACCAAGTAGACAAGATTCACAGGTGTCATATGATTCATAATCAAATGACCCCAAGTAACCTAACTTGTATAACTTAGAAACGCTTTATTCATTTACATGGCCTAAACGAAAATGCCATAAGTAAGATGAGATTGAGTTATCTTTTCTTTGTTTCTTTTTATTTATATCGAGACTCGGATTATCCATGTCTACAACATATAAACCATTAACCAAAGTTACAAAACTATAATGGATATTATTTAATGAAAAAGAACAATGTTTATTTTTAAAATTTAAGTGAAATCCAAATAAGTCTAAACAAGCAACTGATATAATGTTTTCAACAAAACTAGTACAAAATAGTAGTTTTGAAATTCTAAAATTAATCCAGGGGGTAGATTAAGAAAATAAGTCCCCACGGCTAGTGTAGCAACCTTTGCTCCATTTGCAGCTCGTAGGTCCACACCGCCCTTTTCTAGCGTTCTACTACTACTTAGTCTCTGTAAATTATTACATAAATGAGATCCACAACCGGTATCTAATACCCATATCTCACAACTAAAGGCAGTATTAATCTTAATCATAAACATACCAGGAGTAGAAGTAGAAGTGCTTGCAAGCTTCTCCTTCTCCATCCTTTTCTTCATAGTCTCCACAATGATGACATGGGCCTTTAGTAGCTGCTTTCTTCTTCTTCATGCCTCCTTTAGGCTTAGCAGGGTTTTTCTTCTTTTTCTTGGGAATAAGATTCTTAGAAGATGAAGAACCTACTAGAAAGATTGCCTTAGCATCATTCTTCATAGATGATTCAACAGTCTGAAGAAAATTGATAAGCTCAGGTATGGTGGTCTTAATATTGTTCATGTGGTAGTTAATCACAAATTGTGAAAAACTACTTGGGAATGATTGTAGAATTAAGTCAACACTTAAATCGTGATCCATTACGAAACCTAGAGACCCAAGCTTTTCAATATAGCCCAACATCTGCAGCCCATGAGTGGCTACTCAAGCACCCTCAACTATCTTACAATGGAACATTTCCTTAGAGATCTTATATCTCTCTGTTCTAGCTTGTTTATCAAACAACTCTTTAAGATGGAAGATAATAGTTTGAGTGTAACACCCCTACTGAAGGTAACAGCGAAAGCATACTAATATTAGGTGTTGCCCCATCCAGATACCCAGACAAGGGGTCTTTATAACAAATAATCAATAGAGTATATAAGGTCCAAAGAGGAGACATCCGGACCTATTCTGCTGTCACTGTGGTATCATCCTCTATCCGTAGGTTCTTCCAATTGTAGATCCTACAAAAAAAAGTAAGATAAAAGACACGTGTGAGTGAAAAATCACCCAGTGAGTCTCGTGTGTGTGCCAGTGTTTCTCTTAAAAGAGAGTCGATTTTCAAAATCTTTGCAGAAGTAAATTATATAATAGGGAAAATAGTAATAATTAATAAATTCAGGTCATTTTATCATATACGTTCGAAAAACAGTAATTTTCAAACACGGCCCCCAATTCAATAAATGCGGGTTCTACCCCATATAGAAGTGCGACCCGTGTGCAAAGTTTAAAGAACTTCGCCTTCGGCTGCACGGTCTCTTGTGCCAGGGACTGCACCTTACAGCACGTCACCCGTGTCATGCCGGAAGGGTGAGCAGCGCACTAATGTACCTCACCGTGCACTTAAGGATCTTTTACTTGCCACCATAAGCCAGGGGTCCCAATCCTGACGTCAATCACCATCAAGGTGGCAAGGGGTTGAACACACCGAGTATCCCCGCTCGTTCTCATGTGAACAACCCACTAATCATAATCAACAGGCAATTGCCGGGCTCACAACGGCTAGCCAGGGACGACTCATCACAATGTCCCCTCGCCTTGTTTGGAGTAAGATAATCCCCAGAACTGATCAGGTTACTTGGGGTCGTCTATCTCTAACATGGGCTAGTGCAAAGATCAAAGTCCCTGTTGAGTACTCAACGCAACAATACCAATCCCATCTGACTGATCAAGCCAGAGGGCCATTTGATCCCGCAGGATTTCCAAATCAAAACATTTCTTATTTTTTGGGGTTGTACTTGATCACAAAAGTCATTTTCCCAAGGGTATTCGGATCATTTCACCCATGCCAGTTTCCAAAAGACTTTTTGAGGGTATCCAGGTCATTTTACCCTTACCCGATTTGAAAAATATTCACAAAAGCTCTAATAAGGATATTTCGGTCATTTACCGAATACCCGAGTTCCAAGAGTTTTCATAAAATATTCCAATAAGGATACTTGGATTATTCTCCAAATACCCGATTCCAAAATTTACCATTATTCAGAAATCCCAAATATTTAATCTGAAAAGGACTAAATTCACAAATTCGTATTTTAAACATCCAGGAAGGTTTCCAAGCCGAATATGAAATTTATTCGAGTCCAAAATAGCATAAAAACAAATGTTGCTCATGTAAACATTAAACATATTCGAGGATTTCCAAAATGGCATAAAACATAGCATTTCACAGAAAATCAAAGCACACTAGCCTTTAAAAAGGTTTAGAAATCAATAGGACTCACCTCGTGTTCTAAGCCTCTCATTTCGTTCACGACCGTCTAACCTCCGTTCCTACCGTTTTTGACATTTCGTTAACTGTTTGTCGCTAAACCTACACCAAACATTGTTTTCGGGTAAATTGGTATTTGGCCAAAAAATAGCCGTCGGGTAGCCGACGTCCGGCCGACGTGCCTGACGGTTAGCTAACGTTCAACCGTCATTTAGCCGTTGGGGGCGACGGTTAGCCGATGCTTAAGAAAAATGTTCAACTTTCGTTCGCATCGTTTTTCCATCGTTTGATCAATTCTTTCATTTTAATTTTTCCACATCATTCCTCACTTAAAAAAAAAAGGGATTCACTTCATGTTTCCCTAATTGTTTTGTCCAAAATCACATAATTAATCACCCTTAAGTCCATTCACTTTCGAACTATTTCTGGAATTTCACTGGTTTGACACACCATTTTGTTTTACACATAACTTTTAATTTACAGCTCCGATTTGGCTCCATGATATACCAAAATGACTGTGAGACTCTTAAATTTAATTCAGTATAGGCTGTTTTTAGGTTTCTGGTTCCAGCATCACGGTACTGGGCAAAAACAGCCTCAGTAGTTTTGACTTAGTTTCACTATTCATTCTTTCCTTAACATTCTGCAATTTTCCGGTTTGACACCCTAACTTGTTTTGCCCATAACTTTTAATCCACAAATCCAAATGATGTCAAACCAATTGTAAAATATCCTTAAGACATTCCTTTACTAGTTCCAATTCATGGAGTACCAATTCTATTGTCCATTCTGTTCATTTTTTCACACAAAGTTCTAGTAGTAAAAATCCCGTCACTGATTTGGCACCTTTTACTATTTTCACCATAACTTTTGATCTATGAATCCGATTAACGTCAAACTTATTCTAAAATGTATATATGATCCTTAGCTACAAAGATATATGCCTGCTTCATTCAAATCCAGAAACATTACATATTTACTGAACATAAAACCTCCCAGAATTTTCTGTACACAAGGACAGCTTTCATACAACTTCACCTAACTATCACACATAAACTTCTCATAATATATATAACAAAATGATCTCCATGCTTTATATAATAACTTTTCTTCAAGTAAGGTAGATCTTTACCTTTTCTTTGCTGCGTTTGGAGGCTGGACAGTCCAAGCATCTCCTTGCTTTTCTCTCTCCCTTTCTCTCCTCTCTATTTCCGGTTTCTCCCTCTCTTTCTTCTCTATTTCCTTTTCTTTTCTCTTCTCCCTTTTCTCTCTTGTTTGCTCCGAAATTCTGGCTATCTAAAGACATTTTAGTTGGCCTTCATGGCCTATTTATAGATGTTAGAAGGCTTGTATAGGAAGCTTTGCTTATGTAATGCCTTACATCACATGCTTTCGTCATGGCTTATGTAGGACTCTTGAGTAGGAAGCTTTGAAATGTAATTGGTACACATGGAATGATTAACCACAATTTCTAGAAAGCTTTAGGTGATGACTCATCACTTGTAGAAACTTATGGAAAACTTTAGAGTGCTCTAGAACCTTAAAGAAATTTATAGAAAAAAGTAGAAACTCTTAGAACATTATAGATATTTTCCAATCTTGCATGGCCATGCATAATCAACCTTGATTAACTTACTCAAATCAAGATTAGCATAATTAAGCTTGGTCAAATGAAGTCAAAAGGTGGTCCAACTTGGTCAAACTTTTCATGCTTGTGGGCCATCCTTATGTATTTCTTGTGAATCATTCTTATTTATTTCTTGTGGGCTATTCTTCTTCATTTCTTCTTCCTTTTTTTTTTTTTTTATCACAACCAATCAAAGAGAAACACTTGGCCTCATTAACCAATCACTAAATGACACTTTTTTTCACCCACCAATTATAAGAAGCCACACGTCCCATTTCCAACCTAATTTTTCATTTTCTTCAGAAATGACCAAAATCGGGTCCGTAATGAAAAATATTTTATTTCACTACCCAACTCCAAAAATTCCACTGAATTCATTGGTAATACTTAAATTCTTCAATTCCCTCTCTACTTGGTCAAATTTGCGGTCAAAGTCGCGAGCGCGGTCAAAATGACGAAAATGCCCCCCGATACCCCGGGTAGCATAATTCACACCAAAACGTGCGCCTCATTGCACTGATCAATTTCTCTTTCTAGAGTACCCTAAAATTATTATTCTTTTAATCTTAATAGCCTTCAAAAAATTTAGGGTTCGTCTAAAACAAATCTAATAATTACATCCAGGTCCCGACAAAATTTTATTTCTCCAGAGTGTTCGTCTCAATACACCGATCAACTTTTGTTCTGGCCGTTGATAAAAATTCTCATCCTATTACAGGTAGTAACCAACTGAAAGTAAAAAGGTGGGGTGTAACATTGAGCATCCATATGCTCATGCTGTTTTTGTAACTCATGAGTCATTAATGCCAGCATAATATATGATGTAGTATCACTGTCCTCCTTGTGCTTCTTATGGATAGCATGCTCATCAACAAGAGCATCTTGGGCTGGAGGTGGGCAGAATATGAGCATCTAGCATGTAGAGAAACTTTTTTTACTTGAGAACGATTCTCAAGTTTCTATACCAATTCAAATAGTTTGATTTAGTGAGCTTATATGTTTCCAAGATGCTACGTAGGTTTAGGTTTGTCGACATGATGCAAGTGACCTAGATGTAAAGATAGAGTAATTAGAACATGTATATGATTATGATATGTAAGTAATTAGGTCTTTAATTAAACGTATTTTTATTCCATTATTTTACTCAAATTAATAGCCTCCACCATTGACTCGGGGAAGCCAATTGGAAGCTTTCCTAGTAGACCAGTATCGAAATTCCTTAAGAATGACCGTACGTTAGCCCAACAGACCACTCTTAAGTTAGTGGCAGGTATCCAATACTAATTACATCAAATATAACTATTGTATCATTGGGTGACTAACATCTTTTAATCATTAAAGCATTTAATACTATCATAACCTTGCCTTTAATATTCTTTATGCTTAGGTTAGCCCAACCAGGATAAAGAAATTAGTTAAACCCAACCCATTAATCAGAAATTAAATTCCATATCTTGAACATACTCAATCTAACCTATACAAACTAATTACATAATTTCTTAAAGGGAGAAACCTCGAGTTACATTTGAGGTGAGTTAGATGAGAAGAAAATTACACAAGAATTTGAGATAAGACAAGACGCGCATACCCTATTTAATTAAAACATAGCGATAAAGATGTATGAACATATAAGTTTGGTCTTAGTCCATAACCATCCACCATGCCAATAAAACATGCTTATAATACAGCATAAAACATCCAATGCACAATCATCCAAAATCAGTATTTCGGAGAAATCTGGGTCCAAAATAGAATTTTGAAAAGTTTTTGCATGAAATCAAATTTTTAGAAAATTGTGGGTGTAACACCCCAAATAAAGACAATAGCAGAAGAATATCAATACCGGGTGTTGTCCCGTCTAGTTTCCCAGACAAAGGGTCTTTATAACGAAAGTAACAAAGTAAATACATATATAAGGTCTAGATTCAACAAAATCCCACACTGATGGCCACGTATATATAGATATCAAAGAATCTCATAATGCCATCTCTATCTATAATAGAATATAATACATGATCAAAAGGGAGTATGTCCAGAACTAAACCGCCGACTTTGTGGTATCGTCCTTCTATCCATAGGTCCACTCAGCTCTGGATCCTACAAATGGTAAAATAAAAGACTCGTGTGAGTGACGAATCACCTAGTAGGTCCCTTATGTGCTAGTGCTTTATGAAAGAATAGGGTACATAAAATGTTTGTGGAATAGTATTTATTTGTTCACTGGAAACAATTCTAAAACTCTCTAAAGAAGAGTTTAATCAGAACTAAAACATTTTTGGAAGACTTTATTTCAAATATCAAATCATGCCCCCAATTTTAAAATCACAGGAACTTCTCCAATAGAAGGTCAGCCTATATGTAAATCCCGCAATCATTTTCTACAGTGCCACGTATCATTGTACTGAGACCACAACCTCCAGTACTCAACTGTGTGTCACCAAAATAAGTACACAACAATGTACTTCTGCTCAGGTATACCGCAGCATACTCTTGCCACCATAAGCCAGGGGTCACAATCCTAACGTCAATCATCATCAAGGTGGCAATGAGTCAAATGCACCGTGTGTCCCCACTCGGCACCCAGCGAATGACTCAAAATCAAGGTGCACCCGTAGACATGGCAATTGCCAGGTGCTAAACGGCTAGCCCAGATGACTTCTCTCAATGTTCTGTCACCCTATTTAGAGTAAGACAATCTCCAGTACTAGCTAGGTTACTTGGGGTTATCTACCTCTAACATGAGCTAGTACAAAGATCAAAGTTTTTGTTGAGTACCCAACGTTACTGATAGCAACCATTTCTTACTGATTAGGCCAGAGGGTTATTTGATCCCGCAGAATTTTCAAATCAAAATATTTTTGGGGCCAAATCACATTTTTCAAAATTTAATCCCACTGACTCACAAGGTAGATCATCATTCACATAAGCTCTGTAGAGCCAATCAATTCTTTACACGACACATTAGGCCAATAAAATAATTTCAGGGATCAAATAGTCATTTTTCAAAAGTTAATCTCATCATGAGAGATCATTTTCCAAAACCATGTCAAAACAGGTTAAAGAGTTCTTTTCATACATCAAAACAAGTTTCCAGCAGTATTCAGGTCATTTTACCCATACCCAATTTCAAAAAGACTTTCTAAGAGTATTTGGGTCATTTTACCCTTCCAAAATTGGAAAGTATTCACAAAAGTTCCAATAAGGGTATTTCGGTCATTTACCGAATGCCCGAATCTAAAGGTTTTCATAAAATATTCCAATGAGAACATTTGGATCATTTTTCAAATGCCTAATTCCAAAATGAACCCATTTTAAGAAATCCAGAATTCTAATCCACGAGAGGATTAAATTAAAAGTTTCCAAACTCGTTTCTATACAATGCTTTAATAGGGGTATTTAAGTCAATTTATGAATACCCGAATCCAAGATTTTTGCTATTTTCCCAAAATCCCAAGTATTTAATCCAAAATGGTTTAAATTCAAAAATTTATGCTTTAATCGTCCAGTAAGGTTTCCAAGCCAATTATGAAGTTCATTCAAGCCCAAAATGGCATAAAATAAATCTTGCTCAGATAAACTTAAACATATTCAGGGATTTTCAAAATAGTATAAAATAAAGCATTTCGTGGAAAAACAAAGTACACTAGCTTTAAAAAGGGTTTTAAAAATCTAAGGGACTTACATCGTCTTCTAAGTAAGTATTCCCGTTCACAGCTATATAGTTACCCTCCCTACTGTTTTCGACATTCCGTTGGCCGTTTACGGATAAACCTACACCAAATATAATTTTCAGATTAATTTGAATTCAGCCAAAAAATAGCTAACGGTTAGCTGACGTGCCCGACGGGTAGCCGACGTCCAACCGATGTTTAGCCAACGGGGGCCGACAGTTAAAGAAAACGTTCAATTTCCGTTCTTGTCATTTTTTCATCATTTATTTTATTATTTTCTTGTCCTTTTTCCACATCCTTTATCCCTTCATAATCAAGGGATTCACTTCATATTTCAAAATTATTTCATGCAAGATCACATAATTAATCATTCTTAAGTTCACCAATTTTAAGCAAAATTCTAAAATTTTGCTGCTTTGACACATGATTTTGTGTTGGACATAACTTTTAACCTACGACTCCGATTTGGCTCTATAATATACAAAAATGATTGTAAGACACTTAACTCTAATTCTTCATTGGCCCTTTTCAGATTTTTGGTGCCTGTGACTCATTACTGGGCAAAAACTGCCCTAGTAATTTTCTCATTTTAAATCCATTTTCACAAATCAACTTCACCTACTTGTGTTTCTTGATTTATAACACCAATATAACCCTTAGTCCACTTCATTTTATATCAAAAAACCTTAGTTCTTCTGGTTTTCAGGTTCAAGAAAGCCACTAAGTTCTTATGCAAATAACATATAATCAACATCAACATTAAAAAATAATCATAATCCATTTTCTTTAACATTTAACCCCGTTTTATCCCAACTCTACCATCTTTCTTCTGAATCATGAATCATCATTAAATCACCACTCAAATGCCCTTATTCACCATAAAAAATATATCCTATGAATCCTTCATCAAATGGGTACACACACTTGCACACACAAAGTCTCACATAGTATACAATAATCATTTTAATAATCACAAATATTGTGTTTTCATGTTATAATTCATTTCAAAACAATCAGCAAAATGAAATCTACATATTTAATTCTCGAAGTATAGGATTTTACCTTGTTTATAAGGTGTTCTACCTAGAATTTATTCCATGAATCTCCGACTTCTTCAAGAACAATAGTTTCTCTCTCTTTTTCCAATTTTTCCTTTATTTTCTCAACTTGTTCTTCCTTATTTTCTCTCTTTTTCTTTCTCCTCTATTCTTCTTATGCTGCCCGTCCCCCCCCTCCTAAATCCACCACCATTCTTGCTCAAAATAATGACCAATAGGATTTTGCTCAATTAAATGAATGGTGGGCCACTTTACATGTGTCGTGACCTCATTTTTTTTTCACAATTTCTTAATTATTTTGCAAAGCTTATTTAAGAAACTTTGCATGCATGAATATTTCATGCACCCTCTTCTTATTTGACACTTGGCCTTGGCCCCCAATCACAAGAAGCCACACGTCCCATTTTTTAGCCCCATTTTCCAATTTTCTTCAGAAATAACCAAAATCGGGTACGTAATAGAAAAATATTTTATTTTACTATTCAACTCCAAAAATTCCACTGAATCCATTGGTAACACTTACATTCTTCAATCCCTTCTCTACTTGGTCAAAATTGCGGTCAAAGTGACGAAAATGCACCTGATACCCCGGGTAGCATAATTCACACCAAAACGTGTGTTTCATCGCATTGATCAGTTTCTCTTTTTAGAGTATCCTAAAATTCTTATTTTATTATTAATAATAGCCTTCCAAAAATTTAGGGTACGGGTAGAACAAATCCAATAATTATGTTCAGGTCTCGACAAAATTTTATTTCACCCAAGTGTTCGTCTCATTACCCCAATCAATTTTTGTTTTGAACATCAATACAAATTCCCATCCTATTAAAATAGTAACCAATAGAAAGGAAAAAGGTAGGGTGTAACATTTTCCCCTCCTTAAAAAAATTTCATCCTCAAAATTTAGCCTATACTTGGAATAGTTCAGGGTATTTCTTCAACATCTTTGCCTCCATTTCCCAAGTTACATCTTGTACAGGATGATGGCTCCACAACACTTTTACAAGTGGAATCTTCTTATTCTGCAGTTCTTTTTTAGCGTACTCTAAGATCTTAATAGGCTTTTCCTCATACTTCAAGCTTAGAGTCATCTTCTTCATTTAAGATGTGGGTAGGTTAAGCCACATATTTTTGAAGTTGGGAGACATGGAATACGTCTTGAATTCCTTAAAGCTCTATGGGTAACTTCAACCAGCAAGCTACTTTCCCAATCCTCTAGACAATGGGGAATGGTCCGACATACCTAGGTGCCAATTTCTTCCTTTGTTCATTAATACCCAATTGTCATTGTGGAGTCAACTTCAAGAATACATACTCCCCTTCAACAAATTCCAAATCACTTCTATGTTGATCCGCATAACTTTTTTGTCTACTCCGTGCTGCTTCCAACTTGGTTTTGATCAGCTCCACAACCTATTGAACCTTTTTGAGATCAAAAGCATCATGTTCACCCATTCTCCATCCTAAACTTTCCCAATATAATGAGGATTGACATTTCCTTCCATATAAAGTTTCCAATGGGGCCATTCTGATATTTGATTGATAACTATTGTTGTAAGAAATTCTGCATATGCTAAATTATCGATCCACTTGGTTCTATAATCTAGTAACATATCTTCTGTTTACTCGTTCAGTTTGTCCATCCGTTTGTGGGTGCGCTGCTGTATTGAACTTTAAGGTTATCCCGTATTTTTGTTGCAACTTAGTTTAAACTTTAAAGTAAATCTGGGATCTGATACAATGCTGGAAGGTACTCTGTGGAGTTTAATTACTTTCTTCATATAGATTTTGCTCAACTTCCTTAAAGAATCCCTTTGATTGATAGGGATGAAATCAGTGGACTTAGTTAGCCGATCGACTATTCCCTATATGGTATCTTGTTGTCGTACCACCATAGTCAATACCGTAATGAAGTCTATAGTAATTTTATCCCATTTCCATGATGGAGTTGGTAACAGCTGCAATAATCCTCCAGGCTGTTCCTGATCGACTTTCACTTGCTGCCAAGCTAAGCGTCGAGCTACAAAATCTGAGATATCCTTGTTCATACCAATCCACCAATAATGCCTTTTCAAGTCCTGATACATTTTTACGACTCCTGGATGGATAGTATATTTACTTCAACGTGCTTCTGTTAAAATGTCTTTCCTTATTGCAGACTGTTTCGGGATACAATATCGATCTCGGTAATAAACGATTCCATCAATGTCCTTTCAAAACTCATATCCTCCTTTATTTACAACTTTTTGCACTAGCTTTTGCAACTCTTCATCTGCTGTAAGAAGGTAGGTTGAATGGAAATATTATTCATCCTTATTCCTCCATCTACGGCAAATGTTTCTAATTCTGAAATTTGTAACATCCGAAGAGCTGATAAATTCACTTTTCTAGTAAGGGCATTCACTACAGTGGTTGCCTTCATAGGATGATACTTTACTGGACACCAAAATTCTTCCAGGTACTCCATCCACCGATGCTGTCTCACATTCAAATCTTTCTGAGTAAAAATATACTTCAATCTTTTGTGATTGGTGAAAACTACAAACTCAGCTCCATACAAATCATTTCTCCAATTCTTAAGAGCACATACAATAGTTGCAAATTCTAGGTCATGCGTAGGATAATTCTCCTTATGGGGTTTCAATTTCATAGAGATATAGGCTATCACCTTTCTCTCCTGCATTAATACTCCTTCCAATCCTTCCTTTGAAGCATCCGTGTACATTTCATAAGGTTTATCCATCTTTAGCAGCTCCTAAAAACTTTTCTCACACTTCTCAATCGGTACATAGGGGACTTTCTTTTTGGGTGAGTCAATTCGAAGGTGATGTTATTGTAGAAAATCCCTCAATAAATCTCAAATAATACTTGTCTAATCCCAGGAAACTTCAAATTTTAGTTAGAGTCTTGATACATTTCCAATTTGTCATGGCCTCGACTTTTGCAGGATCTACTATAATCCCATCCTTGAATATTACATGTCCCAAGAATGCTACTTCTTGCAACCAAAACTCACACTTACTGAATTTTGCATACAATCTGGCCTCCCTTAACTTTCCTAATGCTTTCCAAAGGTGTTGTTCATGTTCTTGGAGATCTGTAGAGTACACCAAAATGTCATCTATGAATATAACCATAAAATCATCTATGTACGACCGGAATGTTCGGCTCGATGCATCAAGTCCATAAAAACAGTAGTGGCATTAGTAATAACAAAGGGCATCACTACAAACATAACATGCCCATATTGAGTGTTAAATGCAGTTTTCAATATATCTTCTTCCCGAATCCGAACTTGGTAATATCCTAGTCTAAAGTCTAATTTCGAAAAACATCCAGCTCCTTGCAATTGGTCAAACATATCATCAACCATGGGCAATGGATATTTTTTCTTTACTGTCATTGCATTCAACCCTCAATAATCTATACACATTCGTAATGATCGATCTTTCTTCTTGACAAATAATACAAGTGCTCCCTATAGTGAAGTACTTGGTTAAATAAACCCTCGCTCCATTAATTCCTATAGTTGTTTCGTTGAGCTCTTGCAATTTTGTAGGTGCCATTCTATAAAGAGTCCTTGAAGTGGGTTCTGCCGATGGCACTAGGTCAACAGAAACTCTACTTCTCTCTCTAGTGGTAACTCATTCAATTCCGTGGGAAAAACATCTAAATATTTATTTATAACAGGTACATTTTTAGGTTTCTTAACTTCTCCTGGCTTGTTAATTACATAAGCCAAGTATCTCGTGCACCCTTTCCTTCCAGCCTCACCTAAAAATTCCAATATAGGTTTCCCAGGCCAATGAAAATGTACTACCTTATGTCTACAGCCTACTTGAGCATGATACTGGGATAACCAATTTATGCCCAAGATAGCATCATAATCCTTTATAGGTTGATATATCAAATCTTTTCCCAATAATTCATCTCTTACCAAAATCTTATATTCCCAAAGTATTTTATCACTTTTCATTTGCTTTCCCAATGGAGTACTGACAATCATTTCATATGAAATTTCTTTTCCTTTTAATACCATAAAATCAAGAAATGAATTGGCAACAAAGAAATGTGTGGAATCATGATCTACCAATACTACAGTTGTATGATAAAAAAATAAAGAGCGTACGTTCCACCACTGCAGCCTGATTGTCCGCCTTCTCCAATGCCATTACTCGAGCATTTACTTGTGGTTTAGGAGGTCCCATTCAGGAGGTTCTTTTCCAAATCCTGACCTCTGTCCTTGGCTGTTGCATCTAGGTCGACTTCATCCTCCCATCCTCTATAGGTGAGGGCATTGAAAACTCTTGTGGCCTAACTCTCCACAATTGAAGCATTTAAAGGACAGCAGTCCTCTAATCGGGATAGTCGGGCCTCCCTTCCTTTATATCTTTCATTTCTTCTACCATTGGGACCCTCCAGGTCTCTTCTAATTTATGCTCTGCAATCCGCCTCAGTTCCTCTCACCAGCCTATTCAGTATCCGCCATTTACATTCTAAAGGCCATCTCTACTGTAGCATTGTGACTGGAGAGAGCCATACTATCTGGTACTCTCTTTAGCTCTGGCTGTAAGCCCTTCAAAAACGTCTAACCCTAATCTACTTCTGAATGGACTAAAAGTGGGAAATATTTTGATAGTCTAGTGAATTCAGCAACATATTGCCCCACCATATGACCTCCTTACTGAACATCTTAAAATTCATCCTCCTTTCTTTCTACCACACAAATAGGAATAAACTCCTTCTTAAATCTGTCCACTCCTATTCTCATTGATTTATCTCTCTTGCCCACTAATCTTGGGCAAATCCTTTTAACTGGAATGTCGCAAGCTGTACCTTCCTTTACTCTGAGTATTTCAGCGCTGCAAATATCTTTTCCATCTATTCAATCTAATTTTTTGCCTCTTGTTCTGAATCAGGTTACCCTTGAAAGTGCGGAGGGAGAAATTTCAAAAAGCACTCAAGGGCTCGATCCGTTTCGACTACCCTTTGCTAACTTTCACTACTAATACCCTTATTCACCATAACATTCTCGTTTACTCTAGTAGCAATTTCAGTCAGCTGTTGGATCGTATTAGCTATATTTTGAAAAGCCTGAAATATGGGGTAGTCCAAAATCGTAAGATGGGGATTTTTCACCGTGGTTCCTCCACCATTGACTCAGGGTTGTTACGAATAACCCACGATGATCCTCCGAAGGTCCGTTTAGGAGGCATCTATACAATTCATAAGATATAACAATATAACATGGCCCAGAAGCAATCATAAACATAGGCTCAGTGCACATAGCAAAACATAACATATATTCATTCTCATTTATAACAAAGTCAGTACAAAATGTGTGGACCATGCACACAGTTATATACACCAGTCAAATAATATATATCATACTATGTATCTACATCTCATCCTCCTACTCATCATCATCGCTATCTGATATGGGGGTGCTGAGTCAGTTAAAACTGTGTAAGACTCTGCTGCATCAACCTCCTCAACTATATCCACATCTGGCTATAGCAAAGCCAAAAGCTCTGGGTCCATCTCTAAATCTGCCTCAAGCTCCTCAGCTACTAGCGCCTCTACCTCAAGTATCTCCTAGTCCTCTCCCGCATCAACAGCCTCTAAATTTTGTACCTCCTCTTCAAGTACCCCAGGTACATCTCCACTGAACACCTCCTTATCATCCTAAGATAATACTACACCATTTGGGATACTATCCTTGTCCTCATCATTATCCTGATGGTGCGGTTCATTACCATCATTAAGATGGCCACCCTCCACCTCATGTGGTAAGGATGTCCTCTTAGGAGTAGATGTCCCCTACACACTAGTGTCTCGTGCAAATGGAGTAATAATGGGTACCGCTGGGTCAAACCTACTCCTGGAGAGACGGGGTGCATGACGGTGACCAGGTACAGGTCCTATCACAAGAAAATATCCCGACACACCCACTTGAAAGATCTTCCTAATCTTTCCTGATTTCTTCACACCTGAGCTTTCACCTATCTCTTTCTTTCCTTCATCATTTCCCTCGTCCATTGGGCGCTTACCCTTATCGCTCCTATCCGTCATACCTACAAAATAAAAAAGTTCTATCAATTCCTATGACGATACCACCATTCTATAAAACTAGGTTCTGATACCAATTGTAACACTCCTACTAAAGATAGCAGTGGAAACATATCAACACCAGGTGTCGCCCTGTCCATTTTCCCAGACAAGGGGTCTTTAAAATGTAAACAATAAAGTAAATACATATATTTGGTCCAGATTGAACAAAATCCCACACTAATGGCCACACATATATAGATATTAGAGAATCTCTTACATGCCATGTAATACCATACTACCTATGCCCATTAGGGCTGGGGATGTCGCCCTGTCCATAGAATAAGGGATCTTTATAACTAGGTCACATAAAGTAAAATAAAATAAATACTTCAAAATTAAACTTATTACAACCCAGCAATACATGAACAAATTCAAAAAATAATTGTCTGCTACTTGTTTCTCAAAAGCAATACATAAGAAAAATAACAGAGAGTCTTCAAAGCATAGGCAGCATTCTAACTAATGACCTCCACAGTAGGATTGACCTCAAAACATGGTATAAAAGGTGATGAGATAAAAATCTCAGTAAGCCCGTGTGTGTTTTGAGTGTTTTATGTAAAAACAGTTCATGTATGCAAGTTGTAAAAGTTTCATAAAAGAAAATGCTAACAAGCATTAAATAAATGTCATAAATGAAGAGTGGTGTTTTGCTAACCAAAACATACATGTGCACAATAAATACAACTACTTAAAAGATGTAGCCATGGCACCACACTGTGCACACCATGACAATATAATGATCATAATGCCACACGTTGAGCATACTGACACAAGGTAGGTATATGGCCTATCGGGTGAGACACTGCTCCATTTCTACACCCAAACTTACTGGTTGTTCACTCCGGAAACACATAGTCCACTTGACTGAACTTGCTAGCTCGGACCGGTATGACCTACTGGACTGGCATCCTATCCGGGAAGGACCCACCCCTCAGAAGTGGCCATCTATTGAGAGACTTACCCTAACCCTTCAAAGATTAGTCCTAGTAGTCTACCCTTATTGAGTACTAAACGTTGTTTGTCCCACTTGGGAGAAAAAGTGCTCATACAATGATTTGCTTGAAAATAGCAATTATGGTTTCTAAAATTCTTGCCAAAGTTGAGTTTCATGAAAGGTTTAGCGTTTTGTGTAGAATCGTTTGCTTAGTTTTAAATAGCTTGCTTGATTGAAAGGAAAGAAAAATTGTCCATGATTGCTTTATAGTACAAATTCTCGTATACAATGAGTTGGCTTGCCATATTTGGTCTTCAAATAACTCCATGCAGGAATTTACCTGATCCTTTGCTCTTCTTGAACTCAAAAATCCTCCAAGGTCAACCTAACCCTACCTGGGGTAAACACAAAGCAAAAGATAACCTTCGGACTATATCTGCCTTACATAAATAATTCTCTGTTCAACTAGTCACAACCACAACTAACCATGACCATAATGTCTTAGGCTTTAATACTAGTTGATAAAGTCTTTTATAAAATAAATCTAGCTTGATAAGTTAAAATAACTAGGGGTTGTAAAGTAAATGCTAATAAGTTATAGCTTCAAATAATAACTGAGTATTATTGCTAATAAATAAACTAGTGTTAAATATTGAATAATACTAAGTCCTAAATAATATTGTTAAATGGTAATATTTAAATAGTATTATTATAAACAATAAATTATACTTAACTTTTAATTAATAATTAATAGATAATAAATGACCAATAAAATTAATAATAAATAAATTATACTTAATTTTTAATTATTAAATAATAAATAAATTATACTTAATTTTTACCTATTAAATAATAAATAAATTTTGATATACATAATATTTATGGATATAGGTAAAAGTTTTTAGTAAGGCTAATTATGGTCTACAAGGTTATTTAATTAATTCTAAGATCTTATTATTTAATTATTATTATTTCCTTTTAATAAAAGGTTTTATTTATTTAACAAATAAAAATATTAATATTCTAATTAATATTCTATTTCCAAACCTCCCTAGTAATTTCAAATTTTATAGAGAAAATATAATAGTAATTCTATTAAAATAATAAAATTTGTTAATAAAAATAATCTTAGAATTAACAAAGAAAATAATCTTTTACCATGATTTCTTATTGTGATAAAAGATTCATGAACACATTCCCTAACATCAAATAATAAGATAATCCATTCATGAACATATACTTGAACTAACACATACTAGCACATGGCCAATCTCCTACTAGGCATAATTATCATTCATGGCTTTATTGAAGATTAAGAACATAAAGGCCTAATCTCCATTGGTGTTATAAAATCTAGCATGCATGAAACATCCATAAATCTCATTAACCATGATGAGCATATATTGATTCAAAAGAAAAATCCATAAGACATAATCATACATTTCTACTCTCATGTCCTAACTCCATCCCCTTCATACATATACTCAACCCCCATTTATAGTCCATCTTCCTATCAACATCTAAGAGACATGAATCCAAAAATTAAAAAGGAAGATTTAAGAAGAAATACTTGATAGATGATTACTTGATGAAGATTTCTTGATTAGTGAAGGTCCACGTGTTTGAGAGCCTTTAGTGGTCCGGGAAAAATAACTATGGTTGATCACCACCATTTTGGCCAAGAGAGAGAGAGAGAGATGGAGAGCATTAGAATGGAACATTAAAAATTGAGTAGAAGGAGAAGAACAAGAAGGTTGTTCTTGTTTTACCTTTTGATGTTCTTGGAACCTTCAATAAAAAAACTGGTTTTGATCCGTACGAAAATTCTAGTTTGCTTGATTTTGTGTAATAAAACCCAGAAATGAAGGCTAGGGATTAAATATGAGTGATCTGGAATATTTGGAAGTGAATGGGGATGTTTTGGATAGGTTTACACTTGAAGGTGTGAAATGTGTGTTCTTGGTATTCTTGGTGTTTTTGAGAGAGTTTGAGAGAAAATCGCTGGAGAATTTCTGGAATTGTTGTTGGCCGAATGGTCTAGCATAGTTAAGAGTTAGAGAGAGTTGAGGAGTTGTTTGAGGTAGAGGATTAGTTAATAGTGGTTGTTCGTGGGAGGTCTCTTGCTTTTCAATGGTGTAAGACTAAACAGGCTAGGTTTAATGCAAAGAATGGAGGGTTTTTCAACTTATAATGCTGGCTGAAAATGGTCTGTAATGGCAGAGAAATTTTTGGCTTAATCACTTGCTACAAGAGTGTTTTAATGGAGCAAAAAATCTGGAATTAGTTTGAAGTTCAAATGAGTTCTGGATAGAGTAATCATAGGAGATTTTTTAGGTGTGATCATGGAGTCCAAGCACTTAAGATTATTATGGAGATCAATGGTGTTCAGTCCATGGCTGAATAAGGACCAATTTTCAGAGGTTTGAATGCAAGTTTTCGGCCTTTTCCTTGAAACAACAAGTTGAAAATTTTTCTGGTTTTCAATGCTTCAAGAGGGCCTATAATGGAGATGGTTTTTGGTGCAGAATTCTACATTCTTTGGCCAGATTTGCAGCTGATTCTTGACAGTGTTTGAAGGTTTTTTAATGGTGGTTTTCCAGCCTTCTTCCTGAAGAAAAAAACAGAGGAAGTTCTAGCTGTTCTTATGACTTAAAGGTAGCTTCAAAATCCTACTTTAATGTAGCGAATTTGCTAAAGGACAATTCTAGTTTGCAAAGGTTGTGCAGTCCGAAAATTTCCAGAATTTTCAGCCTTCAACCTTACATGAAATGACCATTTTTTTGGTAGCAAATGGGGTAAGAATGTTGGCTGAAATTTTCGAAAACTATCCTGCAAAAATTCTGTAAAATTTCCAAATTTTTCCTTTACCAAATCATGAACAAAATGAAGGTAGAATTGAAGGTATAACTGTGGTGATTTATTTTGCTTGGGAACTCGATGTGAAACCCCACCTAAAACCAACCCTAGAGTAAGGGGGTGGGAATGCATATCATATTATTTTGCATGAATATATATGTTTTGAATGATTTTATGTGCTTTAGAATCGTGGATTATAGGTTTAAATGCTTAGTTATGCTTATTGAGTAGGAGTGGTAAAATGGTAATTTTGCCTGAGGTCAGAATAGGGAGATAACTTGAGGAGTAGATAAGAAAAATATGAGGGTGAGAAAATAAGAACAAGAGTTGTTATGGTTTAGTGGTTAGAGCTTTGGAATTAATCTCTAAGGTCATGAGTTCAAATCCGATTATTTTAGTTTTATCATGATTATTTCCATTAAGTTTGAATTTTTGTTTTCTTGCATTCCATAAAAATAGGAATGTTGTCTTAAGAGAGACATGAAGAGAATGTCCTAATCTTCTCCTCATGTCCTAAAAAGAATTCTAGAGGAATTTTTGTCCTATTTATTACCTCTAGATTGTCCTAACATCTTTATAATTCAAAACCATTAAATCCTTTCTTTTAAATTCCAAAAAAAAATCTGGGATAACTCCTCCACCATGAAATTTGAAAATCAGCTATGTTGGTTGGGTAGTTGGCCGAAAATAGGAGGGTAAATAGGAAGGGTTCCAAGAGAAAATCAATCACCATGAAAGGACCTTCAAATCTACCTTCACGTTGTTCATACTTTAGTGGAAAGAAATCTGGAAATTTTCCAGAATTGTTGCAGCCCCTTTCTTCGAAAATTCAGGCCATAATCCCATTCATTTGCTGCCAAGAAAATGGTCATTTTATGTGGCTTGGAAGCTGGAAAAACTGTGCAAATTTCGGACTGCACAAAACAGCACCAAACCAGAAAAAAAAAAACTGGGCATTTCGCAGCTTGCAATCAAGGAAATGAAGCTGTTTTTAGTTCACCTTCAAGCCAGCAAATCTCTTCTGTATTTGTCCAGAAATAAGGCTGAAAAACCAACCTTGGAAGACCCTCAAACACCCCAGAAGAACCTCTAAAAATCGAGCTAAGAGTGTGCAAAATTCTGCACCAAAAATTCTACAATCTTCGAAAATTCTGAACAACTTGAAACCAGAATTTTCCAGCCTTGCTTCCTTCTAGCCTAAGGCCGAAAATCATCTTCAACCTCTATAAAAATTGAGCTTGCTCAGCTGTAGACTGAACACCATAAACCCCACTCTTACCTTGAGCATAAGGACTCCATAGCTGCACCACAAAACACTCCTACGATCACTCCATTCAAACTCTTTTGAACTTCAAATAATTTCAGCATTTTACTCCATTAAAACCACTCTTGCATTAGGCTAATTAACCAGAATTTTCTCTGCCTTCATCGACTGAATTTTGGCCAGCCTTGAGCAACATTAACCTTCAATCATTTCAGGAAAAACTCCATGTTCAGCCGGCACCATTGAAAGACATAGAAACCTCTCTTGATCAAAACACCATAGCTAACCTCTTACCTTAAACATCTCCACTATTTCCTCCATTTAAATTTCAAAAAAATGTGATCATCCCCTCTCTTTCTAGCTGAAAACCGAAACCCTCATTCATTCCATACCATTCGGCAAGCCTTCTATCAAAATTCGTGCAGCATTCTTCCAAATTCTCTCAATTTTCACCTAGAACACTAAGAACACCAAGAACACACACTAACCTTCTTCAAGCCTAACCCTACTCCAAATACCTCCAATCACTCTCAAACACTCCAAATCACTTAAATTTAATCCCTAAACCTCATTTCTGGTATTTATAACACAAAACCTCGCAAACAAAAATTTTCAAGCGGATCGAAATCAACCTTTTTCTTGAAGGTCACAAGAACATCAACAAGGTAAGTCAAGAACAACTTTCTTATTCATCTTCTTCCATTCGATTATACCATTCTAATGATCTCTCTCTCTCTCTCTCTCTCTCTCTCTCTCTCTCTCTCTCTCTCTCTCTCTCTCTCTCTCTCTCTCTCTTCTAACCGAAATGGTTGATCAAACGTCAACCATGATCGTTTGTTTCGTAGGACCATTCAAGACACTCCATCACGCGTGGATCTTCTTTTGTCTTCTTCGAAGTACTCGACAATCAAGTATTCATTCTTAAATCTCTCTTATTAAATTCTGAAATCATGTCTCTTAGGTGTTGATAGGGAGAAGGATTATGATTGGGAGATTGAGTATATGCATATAGGGATTGGGGTTAGGACTAATGATTGTTGTATATGACTAGGATATATGTATTTTCCTTTCGAATCATTGTATGTTCTTCATGCTTAATGAATTTTATGGATATTTGAAGCATGATTAGATATTATGACACCAAAGGTGATTAGGCTTTTATGTTCTTATTTTTCCATGGGAACCATGATTGATGATTATACTTAGTATGATTTTGGCCATGTGATGGTATGCGATAGTTCAAGTGTATGTTCATGAATGGAATGGTTTATTGTTTGATGATGGAGAATGTGATTGTGAATATTTTCTAGCACTAGGAAAATCATGATAAGAGATTATTTTCTTATTAATTCTAGGTTATGTTCATTAACAAAATTTATTACAAAAAAATTAGAATTACTACTATATTTTCCCTCAAAATTCGAAACACTAGGGGATTTGGATTGGAATATTTAATTAGGCTATTAATATTTTTATTAAACAAAAATTTAATAAAATTCATTTATTCTTAATTTTATTTATTATTAATTAATTATTATCTATTAAAAAAATTATTTAAATTAAAAATTATTTCATTTATTATTTATTTATAATAAAGCTATTTTTAAATTATCATTTATTAAAATTATTTAGGACTTAATATTATTTAAAATTCAAACCTTAGTTTATTTATTATTAATAACACTCAAGAATTATTATTTGAGTCTATAATTTATTAACAATTATTTTAGAACCCCTAGTTATTTTAACTTATCAAACTAGACTTATTTTATAAAATTCTTTGGCATCTAGCCTTAAAGCTTAGGATATTGAGGTCATGGTTAATCATGGTTGTAACTAGTTGAGCTAAGAATTATTTATGTAAGGTAGGTATAGCATGAATGTGACCTTATGTTTTGTGTTTACCCCAGGCAGGGTTAGGTCAGCCTTGGAAGACTTTTGAGTGTGAGCAAGCAAAGAAGCAGGTAAGCCCCTGCATGGAGTTTTGTGAAGACCAAAAGTTATTGTGGCAGGCAAATGCAATGTATATGGACAATTATTTGTAAATGCAATTAAGGACTGTTTTTCCTTTTTATTTCAGTCAAGCAAATCATTTGAAAATTGAACAAGCAGTTTTACACAAATCTAAACTTTTTCTAAAACCCAACTTGACTAGACTTTTGGAAACCCTTAATTGCTATTTTCAAATAAAGCAAAGCTTGATCAATTTTCTCCCAAGGGGAACAATCAACATTGAGTACTCAATAAGGGTAGACCACCAGGACTAGTCTTTGAAGGGTTAGGGTAAGTCTCTCAGTAGGTGGCCACCTCTGAGGGGTGAGTCCTTCTTGGATAGGATGCCAGTCTGGTAGGTCATACCGGTCCGAACTAGCAAGTTTCAGTCATGTGGACTGTGTGTTCCGGAGTGGACAACCGGTAAGTTTGGGTGTAGAGATGGAGGAGTATCTCACCCGGTAAGCCGTACACCTACCTTTTGTCAGCTTGCACAAAGTGTGGCATTCTGACTGTTATTTAGTCATGGGGCCCAACGTGTGGTAACCCATGGCTACGCATTTGAGTGGTTGTATTTGTTGTGCACATGTATGGTTTGAAAAGCGAAATACCACTCTTTATTTTCAGCATTTATTTATTGCTTGCCAGCACCTTTTTCTTATGAAACTTTTACAACCTGCATACATGAATTATTTTACCTGAAACACTCAAAGCACACACGGGCTTAATGACATTTTTATCTCACCACCTTTTATGCCATATTTTCAGGAAGATCCTGCTGTGGAGATCATTAGCTAGAATGTTGCCTGTGCTTGAAGACTCATGCTATTTACTTTAAGTGTTGTTTGAGAGATTTTTGCAAACAAATTATGTTGGATTTGTGCTAGTATTTATCTTTTGGGTTGTAATAAATTTAATTTTAAAGTCTTTTGTTTTATTTTATTTTCATGTAACCTAGTCATAAAGATCCCTTGTCCTTTGGACGGGGCGACATCCCCGGCCCTGTTGGGCCTAGGTAATGGGGTGTTACACCCATCCTAACTCTCCTCCCTATTTTCGACAATCCCCTATCCCTTAAGGCTGATTTTCAAATTCCAAGGCTAGGGGTTCATCTCAAATTTTTTTGGAATTAAAAGAATGGATTAATGGATTAAGGATAGTTTAGATTATAATGATGTTAGGACAATGCTAGAGAAATTAAAGGGGACAAGAATTCCTCTAGAATTTTTTTTAGGACATGACCACATGATCAAGACTTTATCTTCATGTCTCCCTTAAGACAACATTCCTATCTTCAAAGAATGTAAGAAATTCAAAAATTCAAATATAGCTAAGATAATCATGAATAAAACTTAAATGATAGGATTTGAACTCATGACCCTAGAGATTAATTCACAAAGCTCTAACCACTTAACCACAATAACTCTTGTTCTTATTTTCTCACCCAAATATTCTTCTTATCTAAACCTCAAGCGATCTTCCTATTTTGACCTCAAGCAAAATTATCTTTTTACCCTTTCTACCCAATAAGCTTAAATAAGTCATTTAACCTATAAATCATAATTCTAATGCACATACAATCATTCAAATAGTATATTTTTATGTTGAAGGACATGATATGCATCCCATCCCTTTTACTCTAAGGTTGGATTTCGGTAGGGTTTCACATGCCATCTCTATCTAAAACAGAATATAGTACATGATCAAAAGGGAATTTGTCCAGAACTAAATCGTCGATTCTATGGTATTGTCCTTCTATCCGTAGGTCTGCTCAGCTCTAGATCCTATAAAGGGTGAAATAAAAGATACGTGTGAGTGACAAATCACCCAATGAGTCCCACGTAAGCTAGTACTTTATAAAGAATAGGGTATATAAAACTTTTGTGGAATAGTATATCATTTGTTCACTAGAAATAATTCCAAAACTCTCTAAAAAAGAGATTAATTAGAACTCAAACATGTTTGGAAGACTTTATTTCAAATTTCAAATCATTGCCCCCAATTTTTAAATCACATACATTTCTCCAATAGAAGGTCAGACTGTATGCAAGTCCCACAGTCCTTGCCTTTGACGCCACGCATCATTGTACTAAGACCGCGCCTCTAGTACTCAATTGTGCGTCACCGGAATAAGTACACCGCAACGTACTCTGCTCAGGTATGTTGCAGTATACCTAGTGTACTGCAACACAGTCTTGCCACCATAAGCTAGGGGTCCCAATCCCGACATCAATCACTTTCAAAGCGGCAAGAAGTCAAACACGCCGAGTGTCCCCGTTTAGCATCTAGCGAATGACTTAAAATCAAGATGGGCCTGCAAAACGCGATAATTGTCAGGTGCTAAATGCCTAGCCAGGATGACTTATCTCAATGTTCTGTCACCCTGTTTGGAGTAAGACAATCCGCTAAACAAGCTTAGTTACTTGGGGTCGTCTACTTCTAACAAGAGCTAGTACAAATATCAAAGTCCTTGCTGAGTACTTAACGTTACCGATACCAACCCTTTTGACTGATTAGGAAAGAAGGTTATTTGATCCAGCAGAATTTTCAAATCAAAATATTTTTGAGGAAAAATCACACTTTTCAAAATTTGATTCCACTGACTCGCAAGTCAGATAATCATTCGCAAAGGCTCAGCAGAGCTAATCAATTCATTCCATGACACATATGGCAATAAAATAGTTTCAGGGATTAAAAGGTCGTTTTTCAAAACTCAATCTCATCACAAGAAATATTTCATAATCAAAATAATTTTCCAGCAATATTTGGGTTATTTTCTCCATACTCGACCACAAAATTTGTTTCCAAGGGTATTCGGGTCATTTTACCTTTACCCGATTTGAAAAAATTCACAAAAGTTCCAATAAGGGTATTTCGATCATTTACCGAACGCCCGATTCCAAAGGTTTCCATAAAACATACCAATAAGGATATTTGAATCATTTTTTAAATACCCGATTCCAAAAAGAATTCATTTTAAAAAATCCAGAATTCTAAATCAAAATAGAGGATTAAATTCAAAGTTTCCAAACACGTTTCCATAAAATGTTTCAATAGGGAATTTCAGTTAATTTAGGAATACCCGATACCAAAATTTATTATTTTTCAAAAATCCTAAATATTTATTCCAAAAAGGACTAAATTCACAAATTCATTCTTTAATCGTCCAGTAAGGTTTCCAAGACAATTATGAAGTTCATTCGAGCCCAAAATAGCATAAAACAAATCTTGCTCAGATAAACCATAAACATATTTAAGGATTTCCAAAATGGTATAAAATGTAGCATTTCATGAAAAAACAAAATATACTAGCTTTCAAAAGGGTTTTAGAAATCCAAGGGACTTAACTCGTGTCCTATGTAACTCTTCCCGTTCACGGCTGTTTAGTCACCATCTCTATCGTTTTTGACGTTCCGTTGGCCGTTTACTGCTAAACCTACACTAAACATTATTTTCAGCTAAATTCATGTTTGCCTAAAAAATAGCCAACAGTTAGCCGACATGCCCGACGCGACGTCCAACCGACGGGGGCCGACGGTTCAGGAAAATGTTCGATTTCCATTCTCGTCATTTATACGATTCTTTAATTTTCCTTTTTCCACATCCTTTCTCCCTTTATAATCAAGGGATTCACTTCATATTTCCCAAATATTTCATCCAAAATAACACAATTAATCATCCTTAAGTTCATCCACTTTCTAAGCAAAATTATGAAATTTTGCTGCTTTGACACATGATTTTGTTTTGGACATAACTTTCAACCAATAACTCCGATTTGGCTCTATGATATGCCAAAACGACCGTAATACTCTTAGCTTTAATTTTGCATTGGCTCTTTTAGAGTTCTATTCCCTAGTAATTTTCTTGTTTTTAATCCGTTTTCACAAAACCACTTCACCTACTTGTGCTTCTTGATTCATAACATATATATAATCCTTAGTCCACTTCATTTCCTTTCAAACAACCTTAATTCTTCCCGTTATCAAGCTCAAGAAATCCACTAAGTTCTTATGCAAATAACATATCATCAACATCAACGTTAAAAAACAATCATAATCCATTTTCTTTAACATTTAACCCCATTTTATTCCAACTCTACCATCTTTCTTCTCAATCACAAACCCCTATTAAAATCACCATTCAAATACCCTTATTCACTATACAAAATATAGCCTATCCATCCTTCTTCCAACCGGTACACACACTTGCACACACGAAGTCTCACATAGTACACAATAATCATTTTAATCATCACAAATCTCACATTTTCATGTTATAATTCATATCAAAACGATCACTGTAATGAAATCTACAACTTTAATTCTCAAAGTACATGATTTTACCTTGTGTATGAGATGTTCTAGCCTGAATTTACTTCAAGAATCTCCAACTTCTTCAAGAACAATAGTTTCTCTCTCTTTTTCTAATTTTTCCTTGATTTTCTCAACTTGTTCTTCCTTATTTTCTCTCTTTTTCTTTCTCTTCTCTTCTTCTTATGCTGTTGGTCCCCCCACCCCCACCCCTAAATCCACCACCACTCTTTGTCAAAATAATGACCAATATGATTTTGCTCAATTAAATGAATGGTGGCTACTTTACACATGTCACAATCTCGTTTTTTCTCACATTTTTCTTAATTATTTTGCCAAGCATATTTAAGAAGCTTTGCATGCATGAATATTTCATGCATCCTCTTATTATTTGACACCTGTACTTGGCCACCAATCACAAGAAGCCACACATCCCATTTTTTAGCCACATTTTCCTAATTTCTTTAGAAATAACCAAAATCAGGTCCGTAAAGGAAAATATTTTATTTCACTATTCAACTACAAAAATTCTACTGAATCCATTGGTAACACTTAAATTCTTCAATTACTTCTCTACTTGGTCAAATTTGCAGTCAAATTCGCAGGCGCGGTTAAAATGACGAAAATGCCCTAGATACCCCGGTTAGTATAATTCACACCAAAACGTGTGTTTCATCGCACCGATCAATTTCTCTTTTCAAAGTACACTAAAATTCTTATTTTGTTAATAATAATAGCCTTCCAAAAATTTAGGGTACGGGTAGAACAAATCTAATAATTACGTCCAGATCCCGACAAAATTTTATTTCACCCAAGTATTTGTCCCATTACACCAATCAATTTTGTTCTAGGCATTGATACAAGTTCCCATCCTATTACAAACAGTAGCTAATCGAACGTAAAAAGGTTGGGTGTTATAGTGGGTCCTATGTGTAATTTTGAAAATATTTTTATCCAAAATCATGGGTTTCAAATAAATTCTAATCATTATTAGAACATATTCTCAAAATTAAAAAATATAAAAAAAAAAAATTATTTTTTATTAATTTTTTTATAAAATAGTGCTAGAACAAAGTGCACCTGGCTCCAGGTTGGTGAAACGTACCCGACGCCAGGTTTGCTCTGGAGGGACGCACAAGGGAGGAATAGAGTGTACCTAGCGCTAGGTGGGTCGAACGTACCTGCCTCCAGTTATGCTCTAGAGGTGGAAAAATATCAATGTTCATCTTCTTCCCTGAATTTTTTTGCAATTTTTCATGAACATCAACGAGATTTTCAAACCGTTCAAAATAACTTTGATAGCAAGCATTGTTAATCAATATTAACAACTAATAGTAATCTACATCACAATTTAAACAACAATCCAAAATATTGAATCAAAAGCTTGATTGCAAAAAAAAATCTAAAGCAAAAAACCAGACCCATATGGAAATAACTTCCCAACCATTTTTCAATGACCCAGAGGCTCTTCAAACCAGAAAACCCAGGCATTCCATACGAAGTAGTAGACATACAATCACTATGATCATATAGTTACATGCTCAGAAACGATTTCAAAGAAATTAAAGACCCATTACAACACAAACACAAAGGCTCTAATACCACTGTTGGGATTTCATCATGCTTATCAAATAAGAATGTAGTGGAAATAACCATGAAATCCATGCCCAAGGATCACATGTTTGCAATTAAAATGGGAATTGAAAAGGAAATGGAGATTACCTTCTGTAGCAGAAAAACAAAATTTTATTGTGCCAACCAAGGAACCAATTCCTCTACTTTTCATCGTCCACCAAGTGCTACTACAATCCAAGAGTAGGAATGTCCCTAGCAATAATCTACACAAGGTTGAATTGCTCACAAAGCCCGCTCAAAACTATGCTACTAGAAGAGGAACGGTTAGGTTTTAATTGGAGAAGAAAAGGATGAAGAAGAGGAACGTCCGCCTCTCTTATTTTTCCAACATCTGCACAAGGGAAAAATTCCCATATTTATAGTTTTTAGGATTTTTGTTAATTACAATTAAGTCTTCCATGATCCAATGTCTACAATTGGGCCATTGAAGTTTATATAATTGCAACCAAGTCCTATAAATTATAACAAACTTATAATTCACCTATAAATATATTTTATTCTCTTAATTAACCCCACAATATTATCAAATAATATATATTGAGCATTTAAACCTTTATTGTGTGTGACCCATTAGGTTTCCTGGTCTTATTGGTAGCATAATATGAATTAATTCTAACAACTTTAGAATTAATAATCCTAAATAAAATATAGGATTAATTTATTAATTCTCTATTAATAAATTCATATTGAGCAGATCAAGAGTGATATCTAGCAATGACTCTTAATCACCCAAAAGTCCAGAAAGTTAAGTGGCATGACGTGAACTTTTCAATGGCAAATAACTAGTACAATAAACTCTTTTCACCATACTATATCTCATTTGGTCTAGAGTATAGAATTAGTGCCAACTACATCCAAAACATTAGTAATTCTGGCCTGAATATTTTAGTACTTGTTCAAGAAATCCATTACTCAATATGTGTATCAAAGTTGGAACTATTTCAAACACATAGTCATATTGGCCAAGGACTTCATGAGTAATGATTTTTATAAGTGGCCCTAAGATATACTCTCCTACTATTATGAGTGGTGAATCCTTTATTGATCCTCTTAACCACTTTCATTTACCTCATATTGTACCTAATATCCATCTCGTAGGTGGCCCTCAATCTGGTTCCAGAGATTGGAATCAATGTACAATTCTCAGCTTATCCAAGTCTATTGATATTTGCACATTTGCTATAATAAGATGTAATCATTGGCACTATATACTTTATCCAAGTGATTATCTTATAGTTAAGTCATCCAATGAACTTGTACATGTAACAAGCATCCATATATTAATCCTGAGTATCATAATTCTCATGGTTATAAGAACCACCACTTGATCCAAAGAAGGGATATATAACATGTGCTAGTCTTGGTGTATTAATAATGTCCCATCTCATTAATACTATGACTAGGAATTATTCAAGCACAAACACTTCATAACGTACTACGAATCTCACATCATGATCTCTATGATGATTTCCTTAACACTGTATTGTACTAGAGACTTTATCAAATAGTTTATATGAATATTAAGATATAAAAAAACAAAATAAAATATAAAAAATGCATCTTATTAATTATTATACAATATAAATGGTACAAGTGATTGCCTCTAGGGCACAACACTAACATATTATTGTTGCAGGAATTTGACTTGTAAATTAGTGATAAAAAGAGAGCTGAAAATTTGATTGTGGATTATTTGTCTAGGTTGGAGAATCCAAAATTAGAACCATTGACCGAACATCATGGTATACGGATTTTGCTAACTTCTTAGTCGTAGAAATTATTTCGGAAGAGTTCACTGCGCAACAAAAGAAGAAATTCGTCTACAAAGTAAAGCATTACTTTTGGGAAGATCCTTACTTGTTTCAGTGTTGTGCGGATCAAATAATTTGAAAATGTGTGGATTCCATGGAAAGTATAGATATCTTAAGCCATTGTCATGAGAGACCTACGGGAGGCCACTACCATGCTAACAACACTACAAGAAACATACTTTAGTCTAGATTTTATTAGCCAACACTCTTTAAGGACTCTTATAGGTTTGTTAAAAATTGTGATAGGTGTCAACGTACGGGTAACATTTTTAAATCTAATGAGATGCCATTGCAAAATTTTCAAGCATGGGGGATTGATTTCATGGGCCCTTTTCCTAGTTCTTGGGATATCAAATACGTTTTTGTTGCGGTTGAGTATCTAAGTGGGTTAAGGTGCAAGCCTTGCCTACTAATGATGCTTGAGTTGTAGTAAAATTTCTTTAAAAACTTTTCACCCATTTTGGTGTGCTTAAGGTACTCACTAGGGACAGGGGAACACACTTTTCCAATACCCAATTGGACAAAATTCCCAAATATTTAGATGTTACCAATAACTTTGCTACCCCCTGTCACCCTCAAACTAGTAGCCAAGTTGATGTGGTTAATAGAGAGTTGAAAAGAATTTTGGAAAAAATGGTTAATCATGTAAGAAAGGATTGGTGTTTGAAGCTAGATGATACTCTTTGGCTTATAGGATTGCTTTCAAAGCTCCTATTGGTTCAACCCCTTATCGATTGATGTATGGGAAATCTTGTCATCTACTAGTGGAAGTTGAATATAGGGCACATTGGGCGATTAAACTTGTCACTTTCAACCTTCACCTTACAGGACAACAAAGATTTCTTCAAGTGAATAAGTTGGAGAAGTGTCATAATGATGCCTACCATAATTTGCGGATTACAAAGATAATATGAAATGTTGGCATGATAGGCATATTCGTTCCCTTCACGAGTTTAAAGAAGGAGATAAAGTGTTGTTTAATTCTAGGCTTCAACTTTTTCCGAGAAAGTTGAAGTCAAGATGGTCAAGGCCATATAACATACATCAAGTTTGTCAATTTGGAGTTATTGAGATTTCTCATCCAACTAAGGAGATCTTTAAGGTGAGTAGAAGTCGATTAAAACCATATTTCGGTGAAGAACTTAGCATTTTAGAGCATCTCGATGTTACCCTCTATGATTCACAATTTTTCTTTGGTCCTTTTTACCACATTTTCTTTGACTTCCCCTTTTTTTTTTCTTTCTTTTTCTAGATTTATGTTTTCTCTATTTATGTTTTTTTTTTATTTGGTACCCTTGTGACTTCTCTAATGACTATTCCTTATGGTGGATTCACACATGTCAGAACGAATGTGCAATGGAAGTATTTTCTTTTCTCTACTCTTCCTCTTTATTTATTTTGGTCTTCTTGGCTTTTCTTTCATTGTTATATTATTGGCTATTGAAGACAATGTCCCGTTTAAGTGTAGGGGGAAGAGTTTAAGTATTGAAGATATTTTTCCACATCATTTTTGTTTTTGTGCGAAATTTTTGTTATTTTCATTTTTTAACAAGATTGTAATTCTTTTTCTTGCTTGGATATGAGTTTTGTCATTCATTTGGTGGATTTTTATAATAAATTCTTTTGTTGGGTAAGATATTTTTAAGACTTGAGAATTTGGATTAATCTTGTTTATGCATTAGTATGAGTATTATTTGACTCTTCTAGTTTGAATATGGAAGATATGAAGAATGTGGGGGAAGTTATTGGCTAACTCTTGTATTATGGGTTTAAGCTTTGCTTAACTTTGAGTTGTGATAAATAATGTAAGGAGATAAAATTTTTTAGTAGAAAAATTGATTGTGACTTGAAGATTGAGAAAAATGAGTTGATTGTTATTTCCTTTATGAAGGTGAGAAAGATGTTTTTGCTTGATTATGGGGGCCAGTATAGATAGTGAAGAGAAATCCACTTTCTTGAGGCTAGCTATTAATTCCCAAAAGCGAAAGAGAAAGAAAAAAATGTTGAAAAAATGATGAGTGATGACTAAAGGGGGCTAATACTGTACGTGAAGAGAAATCCATGCACTTGAGGCTATTAATTCCCTAAGTCATTGAGAAAAATTTGATAGGGAAATCCATGAACTTGAGGCTAATACTTTCTTGAGTGTTCTTTCTTACATTATGACTTGAGTTTCGCAATTTTTGGATTTATAATGCTTGAGTAGGTAGATGGCATGACTTGTACGACTCATATTATCTATGTTTTTGCTTGAAAGGTGAAATAATTTTCTTAGACTGGGGTATAAACTTGATTAATTTGACTTCAAGAAGTTTGTGATGTCTTACAAATACTTAAAGTTTTAGTTATTTTCAAATGGTTGGATGAATGGCAAAAGTTTATCTAAAGTTTGAAGTGAAGTTATAAGCCTTGTTGTGATTTTGAAAGAAAATAAAGTCTTGTATTTTCTTGATTTTAAGTGTTTTGCTTGAGGACAACCAGAAGTTCAAGCTTGGGGGTATGTGATTAGGCTAAAATCATCACTATTTTCCAAGTTATTTGAGGTTAATTTGAGATACTTTTGTTATAATAAATAGGCATATTCCTTCCTATTTGACATTTTGCTTGTAAAATGTGTTTTTGACGAATATGTGCAGAATTGAGTTGATTTCGAGCAAAAAAGTGAATTTTCCAACATGGACCTGGCACTTGGTCTGGCAACTGCACCAGGCACCATGTCTAATCTGGAAAACAGAGAAATCAAAGTAATTTTCAAGAGCAGAACATAACACACCTGGCACCAGGTAGGGTCAAGGGGACCTGGCACTAGGTTCATTCTCGACACGCAATTTTTGTACACGAGTTTTTTATTTTCCAAAGGATTTTGGTATTTTTCAAATCCTACTCGGACAAGACTCCTCAAGCAACTAATTTGTGCATCAAGAAAACTTATTTAAACAAGAAAAACATAACAGAAAAGAGGGAATCCGAGAATCGAAGTTGCAAATCACTCAAAGAAGGAGGAGATTCACCATCTAATGTGGGTTGTTCAAGAGAGTCTTCCAGTGAGAAAAATGAGGCTTATCTATGAGTGCTTTCTTTTACATTTGTTTTCTTGTTTTTAAACAATGATGTATTCAATATTTTCATTGCAGTTTGACATTATTTTGAGATTCATGGTTTTTTAGATTAATTTAGTTATTTGATCATTTTTTTTTTATCATCGTTGGTATTTGTTTACTTGTTATCATTGGTTATTGATGCGTTTTCTTCTAATTGACTTGTGAAACAATTTTAGAAGTTCATTGTATTTATTTCATATTTGTTCAATCTTAATGGACTTGGGAAATGAAGTTAACAATAAAGAACCTAAGTAATCAAAGTTTAGTTAATTTTGCCTAGAGTATGGGGTTATTAACTAATTTCATGTTTATGAGGAATTGAGTTTAATGAATCTTTTGGTTAGATTGGGAAATCTGTTAATTTAATCAAGAGATAGTGATTCCATGGATTGGGAAAGAAGTGGAGTCTATATAAGTGGATTCATGACTTGGGAAACGATTAAAATTTGCTATATATTCCTTCATGATGTTAAGACGATGATTAATCGAAATAGTTGCAAAATGATTCATTCTCATGTATTCTAGAATAGTTGTCTAAATTTACATATTCCTACATTCTTGAGTTGTACATATTTCTTTATTTTTCTATTCATTATCCTATCACTTTATTGGGTCGGGTAAACAATGAATAAAAAGTGATTAGTGTGTACTTGTTCCTTTCAGGATTGATATTCGTTAATTCTTTGTACTATGCTTGTGATGAGTATACTATCTCATATGTGTACTTTGGGATTATTGTTTTAATTAAAACTTGACTAAGGGATGGATTTAAATTTGATGATTTTTATACACGCAAATTTTATGCATCAACTTACCAGACGTTTTGATGAGATTACAAAACGTGTTTCATATATCTCAGCTAAAAATATACGATCCTAATCTAGAACATGATTTAACAACGAGCCTTGGCTATTGCATCCTGATTTGAGTTACATGGAGAAACTGATTAAGATTCTAAATCGAAGCGTCAAGATTCTTTAGAATAAGTAGATACTAAAAGTGAAGGTGTTATGGGAGAATCACGATACACAAGAAGTCAGCTGGATTATTGCAACCATTGCCAATTACAAAAAAACAAAAGGGGGGGAGGAGGTAACGATGGACTTTGTCACCAACTTACTTATGTCAAAGGCCCAAAAGGATGCCATTTGGGTAGTAGTTAAGCAACTAACAAAGATAGCACACTTTATCCCTATAAATGTAAGGGACTTTATGGAAAACATAGCTCAACATATGTATGGTAAAATTGTAAGGTTGCATACAGTACCATCAAGTATCATTTTTTACCGAGACCAGAGGTCAACATCGTGGTTTTGGGCCAAGTTCATAAAATCGATAGGTTCTAATTTAAATTTCAGCACGTTGGCACACAAGATGCCACATGGGAAGCAGAGGAATAGATGAAGCATAAATTTCCCAACTTGATATAACATTACACACTGAATTCCGGGATGAATTTCTTCTAAGGAGAGTAGGATGCAAGACCTCACCTAAGCCTACACTAGAATTAGAGGGATGAGTTGCATTTTATGACATATTACATGACAAAATATTTTTTGGATGAATTTGTGTGTTTTAAAATTATTATATGTGGATTATGTGATTTATTTATGTTTGATGAGTATTGGTCTAACACCCCACTACCTACGTACCCTATTAGGGCTAGGAATGTCGCCCCCTCCACAGGACACTGGGTCTTTATAACTAGGACTCACAAAATAAATGAGAGAAATAATTCAAAATTAAATTATTACAACCCAAGCAATACATGAACGAGTTCAAAAAATAAATACATGTTTGCCAAAGTCTCTCAAATGAAATACAAAAAGAAGAAATAAGTTTACAAATAAAGGGAATCTTTAATTACTAACCTTCACAGTAGGACTTTTCAAATCTTAGTAAGCCCATGTGTGCTTTGAGTATTCCAGGTAATACAGTTCTTGTATGCTAGTTGAGAAATTTTCTTAAAAGAAAATGTTGGCAAGCCTCAAATAAATTTCACAAATGAAGAGTAGTGTTTTCCTTTCAAACCATACATGTATACAACAACTACAACCACTCAATAGAGGTAGCCATGGCATCACACTTTGTGCACCATGACAAAAGAATGTTCAGATGTAACACCCCACTACCTAGGCCCGCCAGGGTCGAGAATGTCACCCCGTCCAAAGGACAAGGGGTTTTTATAACTAGGCACACAAACAAAATTGCGAAAAAAAAATAATACTTTAACTTAAAATTTATTACAACCCAATAATAAATCCAAGAATACCAAAAACAAATCCATAATAAAATTTACCCACTCTCATCTCTCCAGAGCATTACACAAAATAAATTATGAGCAAAAATCTTCCAAGGCAGACAATACCTTGCTACTCATCCCCACAGCAGGATCGACCTGAAATTATGGTAAAAATGGTGATGGGACAAAAATCTCAGTAAGTTCGTGTGTGCTTTGAGTGTCGAGTGAAAACAGTTCCTGAATGCAAAGTATAAAATCTTTATAAGAGAATTACTGGCAAGCAATAAACATTAGTTAAAATCAAGAGTGTTGTTTTGGCTTCTAGCCATACATAATTATTAAAATCAACCACTCAAAAGAAAGGATCATGAGTTACCACACGTTGGGCCCCATAATCGGTCAGAATGCCGACACTTTGTGTAGACTGACAAAAAAGTAGGTGATCGGCCTACCGGGTAAGATACTCCTCCTTCTCTATACCCAAACAACAACCGGGTATCCATTCCAGCAAAACACAGTCATTTGACTGAAAAATAAACTGCTAGCTCATACCGGCACGACCTACTGGATTGACATCTTATCCGGGCAGGACTCACCCCTCAGAGGTGGTGACCTACTAAGAGACTTACCCTAACCCTTTAAAGACTAATCCTAGTAGTCCACCTTATTGAGTACTCAACGAATGTATCCCACTTGGGAAAAATGAACAAAACACGATTTCACACGAAAATGGCAATTAAGGGTTTCCAAAGTCTTTGTCAAAATCAATTTTAGAAAGAATTTTGAGTTTGAGTAATTCTACTTATCGATTTTCAAATAATTGCTTGACTGAAATAAGGAAGAAGCCAATCATCAATTGCCTTTGCGGAAATGAGTGTCCATGCACTCTACATTTGGCTTGTCATTATAAATATTTTGCATCAAACAGGTTTTACGCAGGAGCTTACCTGATCCTTAGTTCGAGATAAAATAAAGATCTTCAATCGCTGACCCAACCCTGCCTGGGGTAAATATAAATCACAATCAATCTCAAGCCAAGATCCACTTTCACAAATAAAACTAGCTCAACTCACTACTACCATGATCCTAGTGTCCCAAGCTTTAAGGCCAAATAATAAATAAAAGGGTTTATAAGCTAAGTCTAATTTGATATTTAAAATAATTAGAGTTTTGGGTAATAGGTACTAATAAGTTGAATGTTTAATTCTGGCTAAGAATAATTTAGAGTTTATTTGATAAAAGGGTCCTAGGTGGTATTAGGTAAAATAATAATTTATCAATAATTAATTGCTAGAAAATAATTGATAATTAAAATTAGTTGAAAATAAATTTTAATGAATCTTGATTGAAAGATAATAAATAAATTTTAATAGGTTTTGGCTAAAAAATAATAATGAAATAAATATTTTACTTATTATGATTATTTTCATAAAAGGCTTTATTTGATATTATCATTTTATATAATATTTATATATATTTTATTTTCTAGTAAAGCTATTATTTATTTGACTAAAATATCCCTATTATATATATAATAATCCAAATCTACCCTTCCTATGGTTTTTTAAAAAATTACTAGCAAAATTCATAATATTAAACATTTTATTAAAGAAATAAAATTTAGCTTAGGGACAACTAGATCATGATCATAATTCTATTGCTAACTACAATCATGAACATATACACCCCTTTAATTCATCAAATCATCCAAATGATGCATATAGGCATAGATTTAAATTTACTACGGCATGATCCAAACTCCACTAGCATAAACATAATCATGGCTTTAATGATCATACACGAATATAAATCCTATTAACCATAGGTGACATAATCTCTCTAGCATACTTGATTGCAAAGACAAGGAGACATGCATTAAAACCTAAAAACATCATAATATCATCCAAGATAAATCATCATATGCATCAACCCCAACTCCACCATATACACACATCCATCCATGCTTCAAATTCAACTCATCACAACAACACATGCTTAAACCACAATCATAGCCCATCTCCTTCTAAAATCACTCTAGATACATGAATTTAGAGCCTAAAAAAAGGGTTGAGGGGACTTACTTGATTGGTGAGTACCTTGAAGGAGTTTTGAATGGATCTCAACTCCTAAATGCCTAGATTCATCCAAGAGAGATGAAGAAAGCATGGCCATTGGTGAAGAGCCATTCGGCCAAGAAGGAGAGAGGTTCGGCCAAGAGAGAGAGAGAGAGAGAGAGAGAGAGAGAGAGAGAGAGAGAGAGAGATAAAAGAGAAGAAGAGGGTCCATTAGCATGATTATTCATATATATATTCATTAGAGATCAAAGATTAGAAAAGATGAAGTTGTTTGAACAAACCTACCTTGAAGGTGTTCTTGAGCCTTCACAAAATTTCTGATTTTTTATCCAAAAGAGCGAGTTGGATTTTGGATTTTGATGTTAAAAATGGTTTGGATGGACTCATGACAGTGAGTAGATGAAATCTAGAATTTTTGGAAGAAGTTTGAAGTGATTTGGAGAGGTATTAGGCGAAAGAAATGAGTAGGTGTTCTTGGTGTTCTATGTGTGCTTGAATGTTGAAGAGAATAGAGGAATTTTTGTTAATGCTGGCCGAAATTCTGAGGAAGAGAGTGACCGAATTGCTAGAGCGTTTTAGGTAGATGATTTTCTGGTTTGAAAGGAAAAAAGAAAGGCTGGTTGTTGAAATCCTAAAAGAATATTTTTGGGAATCAAATTTGGAAACAAAATATAGTAAGAATATCTTGTTCAATGGAAGCTTTTTGGAAGCTGTTATGACCGACTGCTGGCTAGGATTTCTACTGGACAGAAGCTGGTTGAAGGAGGGTAATAGTGGCCGAAAAGAAGGGGTACAATGGTGAAGGAAAGGTCAAGTTGTTTAAGGGACATTTTATGGAAGGTTGCTAAATTAATATGGTTGGAATTTTGGTATCCAATCAAGGCAGGATTGTAGTGATTTGCTGGAGATATTTTCGGGCAGCCATGTCTGATTTTCGTGTAGAATGCTGGAGAAGACAATGGAGTTCATTTCATGGCTGTTCAAGAGAAGTTTGTGCAGAAAAATGGAGGAGTTTCGGCCAGGGCTGAATAAGGAAATAAGGCGGGAAAATTCTGCACAGATTTTTTGCTGATTGCTGGAATTTTTCTGGGCAGTTTCGGCTGCCATTTTCCAGTCAACTTGTAGAGAGTTTGAAGGAGATTCCAGGGGTCTTTCATAGCTAGTTTCCAGCATTCTTCATGGAGGAAAAACATGGTTAAGGAGCTGGGAGAAAACTGGAAAAAATCAGCTTGGTTTAGGGTCACCTATGCTGCAATTTTGCCCAGAAATTTTTCTGGTTTTGCACAGCATTTGTGCAGTCCAAAAATAGCCAGAAAATTTCAGGTTTCAAGCTGTTCAAAAGGACCATTTTCTGACAGCATTTGGGAGGGAATAATGACTAAGAATTTCGAAAATTTGAAGGCACAAGAAGCTGTAAAAATTTCAGTTCATGATATAAAGGAAAATGAACCAAGCTAGAGTGAAATTTTAGAAGGTTCACTAGGGGAATTAATTCTCTTGGAACCTTCCCCACCCCTTCCACATTTTCAGTCCTTAAGATGTCTTTCACTAAGATATTTTGAACCTTCAAAGCCACAGCACTTCATTGAATTTTCTGCAATGAAATTTGCTAGAACAAATTTGACCAACCTAATGAATTGAGAATTAGGAGAAATTAAAAATTAAGAAGAAATGAATTCCTTAGGAATTTTTGTGTAGGGTAAAAGAATAAGATTAGAGTACTTCTATCATATCTCCCCTAGGACAACATCTCTACTCTACCCTAAAGATCTTAAGGCCAAAAGTACCACTTCCCAAGCAAAAATAAGATCTAATCATGCTAAAGCTCTAATGATGGAATTTGAACCCATGACCTCAAAAATTTATTCCAAAGCTCTAACCACTAAACCACAACGACTCTTGTTCTTATTTTCTCTCTAAAATATTTTTCCTATTTAATCCTCAAGCTATCTCCCTATTTTCTCCTTAGGTAAAAATTACTATTTTGCCCTTCTTTCTCCATAATCATAACCAAGCCCTCTAGACTATAAAACATAAATCCAAAGCAAACAAAATCATATAAAAATATATTTAAATATACAATAAAATATGATATGCATCCCAACCCCCTTTCTCTAATGTAGGTTTCGACTGGGGTTTCACACAAGATGCCACACTTTGTGAATGCTGACACAAGGTAGGTGTACAGCCTACGGGGTGGGATACTCCTCCATCTCTACATCTAAACTTACCAGTTGTCCATTCCAGAAATACACAGCATATTTAACTAAACTTGCTAGCTCGGACCGGTAGGACCTACAGGACTGGCATCCTATCCGCAAATGACTCACCCCTCAGAGGTAGCCACCTACTGAGAGACTTACCCTAATCTTTCAAAGACGAGCCTTAATTGTCTACCCTTATTGAGTACTCAACGTTGTGTTCGTCCCACTTAAGAGAAGAAAGATCACATAATGACTCGTTTTGAAATAGCAATTATGGTTTTTAAAATTCTTGTCAAAGTTAGTTTTTAGAAAAAGTTTAGCATTTTGTATAAAATTGCTTGTTCAACTTTAAATGGTTTGCTTGACTGAAAAGGAAAGGAAAATTGTCCACAATTGCATTTACAGTACAAATACTCGTATACATTAAGTTTGACTTGCCAAGATAACTTTGGTCTTCAAATAGCTTTATGCAGGAACTTACCTAATCTTTTTCTCTTCTTGGGTACAAAAGCCTTCCAAGGTAGTTTCAAGGCAACTTAACCCCACTTGGGGTAAATACAGGGTACAAGTCCAACATCCAGAAAATACTTGCCTTATATAAATAACTCTTAGGTCAACTAGCCATAACAACATCTAATTATGACAATAATGCCTTAAGCTTTATTACTAGCTGATAAAGTATTTTATAAAATGAAATTAGCTTGATAAGTTAAAATAAATAAGTGTTATAAATAAATAATAAGTAATAAGTTATAATATTAACTATTTATTAACAAATAATAAATAATGAGTAATATTGATAATACATAAAAAAAATAGTAATAAATAATGAGTAATAATAAATCCTAAATAATATTGGTAATAAATAATAATTAAATAATAAGTAATATTAACGATATTTTATTCTTAATTTTAATTAATAAAAAATAATAAATAACAACTAGAATTAATAATAAATAAATTATTCTAATGGAAAAATTATTTTTAAGTGTAAATCAAAGTTTTTGTAAGATTGAATAATAATAAGATGAATATAAAAGTCATTTGATATTAATTAATTCCAATGTATTATTATTTACATTTAATTGAAATATTTTATTTCTTTCTCTAACAAGATAATAATATTTTAAATAATCTCTAATTTCAAAACTACTTAGTGTTTTATCGAATTTAGTAGATAAAATTAGATAATATTAATTATATTAATAATAATGTTAGCAAGAATAATTCTAAAAATAATAAAGGTAGTTCTTATAATAATTTTATTGCTAGCGAAAATCCATGTACATATTCATACACACAAGGATTCAGCAAATAACATGTTAATCTATCCCAAAAATATAGACTTTAATTAATATATAGTACAACAAGGATAGTATTAAATTAGTAACAATTTTTAGCATGGCATTTGCTAACTAAAACAACATAAGAGCATAAGTATAGCATGGGTAGCAATAATCTCTATCAAACTAACTTCCAATAATGACATATGAACTCATAACATAAATCTACTCCCAAGTTTATCATATTCATAATCTTCACATACTTCTTGCAATAGCCTTAAACCCACTCAATCTCCAAATCAAATAAGCATCATCTTCATATGATATACATGTCTCTATCATGCCTTCAACAAATCAACAATCCTACCCCATCCTTGTGCCTATCTTGAGTTCAAAATAAATAGGAGGAGTTGTGTTTAAAATAATTGTTTGTTGATGCTTGAAGTTGAAGATGTTTCTTGTTAAAGGAGAACCTTGAGTGCTTGATAGCTTCAATGATACGAAAATTGTCCAAGGTTGTTCGTCATTATTGTCACCAAGAGTGAGGGATAGAGTGAGAGCAAAAGATTGAGAATAAGAAGAGAAGAATATAATGAAGTTGAAGAAAAGAAGTAGAACAAGAAGATTGTTCTTATTTTACCATTTTAGTGTTCTTCAAATCTTCAACAAAAAAGGGTGGTTTGATCCGTTTGAAGGTTTGACTTTGTGTGTTTTGGTGTTATAGAGTACACCAAGGAAGAATGTAGGTTGCATACTAATGGCTTAGAGAGTTTAAGAGTCATTGGAGATGTTTAGAATTGATTTATGCTTGAAGATGTGTAGTGTGTGTTCTTTGTGTTCTTGGTGTTCATGAGAGAGTTTGAGAGGAAAAGGAATTTTGTGTGTGCTATGTGATGGATGGCCAAATAGCCTAGCTTAGGGGAACCTTTCGGTTATCCAAGAATAAGATAGAGAGTTTCAGCTTTTTCAAAATTCAAATTGAGAGAAAAGTGGAGATGTTTGAGGTATGGGATTGGGTAATGGTGTTTACACTTTAAAGGTTTCTTGTCCTTCAATGGTGTGTGGCTGAACTAACTGTGATTTAACCAAGGAATAGAGAGTTGTTTTAGTCTTGGGATGGCCAAAATTGGCTATGGAATAGCAGAGGATTTTCTGGTTTTACCAACTAGCTAGATAAGTGTTTATGGAAACAAAAATCTGGAATTTTATTTGAAGTTTGAATAAGTTTGGATAGAGTGAAGATAAGAGTGCTTTGAGGTATGTTAGTGGAGTCCTATTAATCATGGTATGTGGAGAAGCAAAGAGGTTCTATCCATGGCTGTACGAGGGCCAAAATTTAGATTAAGTTTTCTGAAGAAATTCGGCCTTAGCATGAAGAGGCAAAGCTAGGAAAAAAATTTCTGGAATTGAAGCTTAAGAACACTTAGAATTTGAAATGGTTTTGCAGCAGAATTTTTTGTCTTCTTTGGAACAATTTTGCAGCTGGAATCTAAGGGTATTTGAAGGTCCATTAATGGTGGTTTTCCAGCCATCATCTTGAAGAAGAAAAGAGAAAGTTTCAGCTGTTCATGAGTACTAACGGATGGCTTCAAGATCATGCTCAAAGGTTGCTAGTTTGCTGGAAAAAAAATTCTGGTTTAGCATTGTTTGTGAAGCTGCGAAAATTCCAAGAATTTCATCCTTCATCCTCACACAAGATGGTTGGTTCCTTGCAAGAATTAGGTAGAGAAGCTTGCTGCAAATTTTCGAAAACCAGCTTTGAAGAAAATCTAGAAAATTTTCTAGATTTTTAACCAAAACAAGAACAAGAAGAAGATGGAGTTTTTGAAGAAATAGCTATGGTGATTTGATGGAAACCTATTCCTATTCTTCCTCCACATTTTTGGCCAACTCATATCCCACGAGAGTTGGAATTTTGAAATTCAAAGCAAGGTAATTATCCAAGAATTTTATGGATATAAAAATGAATTAAAGAATTAGGAATAGATTAGATTCAAAGAGGTTAGGACAATGCTTGCAAAAATAATGGAGACAAGAATTCTTCTAGAATTCTTTTTAGGACACGACCACATGGTCAAGACATTACCATTATGTCTTACCTAAGACAGCATTCCTAACTTTAAGAAATGTAAGAAAGAAGAAAATTCAAATATTGGGTAGGATAAATATGAATAAAACTTAAGTGATGGGATTTGAATTCAAGACCATAGAGATTAATCACAAAGCTCTAACCACTTAACTACACTAACTCATGTTCTTATTTTCTCACCCAAATCTTCTTCTTATCTAAACCTCAAGCCATCTTCCTATTTCGACCTCAAGTAAAATTACCTTTTTACCCTTTCTACTCAACAAGCACAAATAAATCATACAACCATAAACCACAATTCTAAGGCACACAAAATCATTTAAGATATATATTTTTTGCAAGATAACATGATATGCATCACATCCCCCTTACTCTAGGGTAGGTTTAGGTGGAATTTTACAATTGGGGGTAGTTAGGGAATTTTTCTTCAAGATAGGACAATGAGAAGCTTAAAATGTAGGAAGAAAGAGAATTAAGTTGGAAAAATATGAATATGAATTAATGTGGTTAAGTGGATAGAGCCTTTTAATTAATTTCTACGGTCTTGAGTTCAAATCTCATCACTAAGTATTAATTTTGATTATCGAAACTAATATTTGAATTTTATTCGTTGCATACTATGAAAATAGGAATGCTGTTTTCAGAAATCATAATGGTAATTTTCTAACGATATGATCTTGTCTAAAAGGAAATCTAGAAGAGTTTTACTCTCCATTATTTTTGTAGTCCATGTCTAGACATATTTGAATTTGAAAATATTCTTGAATTCTTTTATTTCCTTATATTGTTTCAAATTATTATGGTCATGGATTTTAAAATTAAAATTCCACCTCTTTGGAAACACTTGGCCTAAATCTTGGATGGAAATAGGAGAGGTAGAAGAATGTTTTGATTGCCCAAAATTTAATCACAATTTTTCTCTCCTAAGAAGTTTCGTTTTTGTTATTCTTGTTTATGGTATAAAAGTTGGAAATCTTTTTGGTTCTCTTTCTTGATTAACTCTTGAAACTAGGTAGCTTAGTTACCATTTCTTTCTTTGCAAAACAAACTACGCTTTAGGGAAGGAAGAGCTAGAAAATCCTTGGGGAAATTCATATCACCTTTAGCTCTTTCAAAACCAAAAAATTTCCAGTAGGTAAGGAAGTCATTTAGCTAAGAAATTCTTGAGCATTCTACACCATGGACTAGTTCTTCAATGGTTCCTCTTCTTCAACAAGAAGATGGCTCGAAAATCACCATTAAAGGACCTTGGAGTACTCCTATTTTGAAGCTACAAAATCTATTCAAAATACTTTGATTTTTTGCTAACAAATTTCGAACATTTTATCGTTTATTTTAGCTAAATTACTAGAATTTTTCCAGCCTTACTGAACAAAGGAAAATCAGTTTTTCCTCTCTACTTCAGTCTCATTTCCAGCCGCACTAAGAACCAAAGTTGAACATCTTTTCTACCTTCACCAACCATAGCCACCAAAACTCCATTAAAGCATCTCAAATCTCTCCTAACTTCACTCCATTCAAAACATTTTGAGTTTGAAAATCAAATTACTTGCATTGCTCCATAAAACACTAACCAATTAGGCAACCAACTCCATCAACTAAACTAGAAATTCTGCACAGTTGCATCAAGAATTTCAGCTAGCTCTAAAGGCTAGAGCATTCTCCATTTTCTTCAATAACACAGGCAAACCAAGTGAGCCTCCATTGAAGAGCTAGAAACCTTCATGGATAAAACACCATTAGCAATCTTCTACCTCAAAAATCTCCACCAATTCCTCAACCATTTCTCAAATTCAAAACTTGAATAAGTTCCTATAATCTCTCTGTCCCTAGCAAAACTGAATCATCACCCCCAACTAGGCCATTCGGCTACCCTAAAACCAAGAACACACTCTCACATTCTTTCAATTTTCTCTCTTGTTCTCTCAAGAACACCAAGAATAACAGGAACATACACTAATTGTCTTCAACCCTTTAGCCACTTCTAATCACCCCAAACCACTCTAAAACCTTTAAATGCACTAGAATGTGACCATTTTTCCCCTTTAACATATCTTACAACACCAAATCAACCAAAGTTCTTCCTTCACTTGGATCAAACAAGAATTTTTCTTTCCAAGTTAAGAAGAACCCAAAAGGTAAAAGCAAGTCCAAACATCATCTCATTTCTTCTTTTGTTTACTTTCTTTTCCTCTTATTCTTATTCTCTTCTCGATCTCTCTTTGTTGGACAAATTTGTTGGTGACCACTGGATGGATTTCTCTAACCATTGGTCTTTTAAAGGACTCATTAAGGCATTCCAGAATCCACGAGTATCAGATCGGCATCTTCAACTTAAACCAACCATCAAACAAGTTTTTTGATCCAAACTCTCTCATTTACTATTGAACTCAAGTATAACAGGAAGATGACTTATAGATGTATTGATGTGATAGTTGATGATCTAGTGCTGTTGGGGAAGATATATGTCTATTTATATGATATGGGTGATTTTATGATATGAGGGTTGGGACATACTTTAGGACCACTTTATGAATTATAATTGGATCTTGATTTTTAATATGGGATTATGACATGTTTGTTAGGAGATATGAGAGTGGGGTCTATATGTCATGAAAGTATGTGATAATATAGTTGACGTTGGAGATTAATGTTGTTATTGCTATTGCTTTAATATTATTGGCAATACAACAAATAATTATTATTTCTTTGAAAATAGTGCTATTATGAATGCTACTTTTGCTATGTTAAATAGTATTATTACTTCTACTTGTATGATTACTATATTATTTATTAATAACAAAATTATTACTACTTTTTATCAATAGTAATATTATTGCGGCTTTTGATACTTAATTTGTTATCATTATTTTATTATTACTACTATTATTAACACTATTATTTTTAATGATATTATTATTATTACTCATATTATTATTATTATTATTATTATTATTATTATTATTATTATTATTATTATTATTATTATTATTATTATTAGCAATGCTATTTTTAATAATAAAAAAATATTATTATTATTTTTAAAAAATAATAATATTAGTATTATTATAATAATTATGATTTTAGAAATATTATTACTATCTATAAAATTATTAAAACTCCTATTAATGCTTTTGACAATATTGTTATTTTTGTTATACTTATTTATTACTTGTGTCACTTACTTATGGTATCATTATAACAAGTTATTTTATACTAATAATAATATTAAACTCTAGAAATATTTTTATATCAATTAATTTTGGAATTCCTAAAACATTATTATCATATTTGAGCATTGAAATTGATCAGAAGGACTTGTGTATATAAAATTGGGAGTTATTTGCATCTATACAGTTTTATTGCTTAGTTGAATACCAATAGTGACATATACCCTGTGTTTACCACAGACAGGGCTAGATTGCCTTGAACAAGACTTGGAATGTTATTTTATCTATGAGATCAAGAGATCAAGTAAGTCATTGCATAAACTATTTGCTAAACTAAAGTGCTCTTGCAAGTTAAATGTGATGTTTATTGTAAAGTTACTCTTTGGGTTGCAATTATGGATATTTTTCACCTTGTATTAAAACAAAATGGTTTGAAGCAAGCAAAGGGTTTCCAATGGAAAATGTTAAAATTTTCTTAATCCAGATTTTAATCTTAGACTATTTGGAACCATAATTATAATTTCCAGGCAACACACTTTTGTTGAATTTTTCCAAGTAAGAGAAAGTAATGTTGGGTACTCAACAAGGGTAGGTTGATTGGAGCTAACTTTGGAAGGCTAGGGTAAGTCTCTCGGTGGAGGCCTCCATCGAGGGATAAACTCTTTTTGGATAAGAAGACAATTTTAGTTTGTCAGGCCGGTCTATGCTAGCATTTTAAGTTCGTGTGGACTATTTCTTTTCCGAAATAGACAACCAAAAAGTCAGGGTGTAGAGGTGGAGGAGTATATCACCCAGTGGACTGATCACCTACTTGTATTGTGATGCAAGGTTTTACAATACGTGATCATGATGCAGAGTTTTATACCCATGACTATGATGTAGGGTTTCATAGTTAACTTTAATTCAGTGGTTTATTTTTTTACAAGTTATATACTTTTATTTTGTAAATTTTGTTAAAATACCACTAAATGTATAAAGATGAATTTCAGGAATTGCAGACTTTTCATTGTCGCTTCTTTAAAAATTTCATACATGATCTGTTTACTTAAATTATTATGAGCACACACAGGACGTACTGCGAAATATTTCTCATCACCGTTTTATTTCATGTTTTCAGGTCGATCGTGCTTTGAAGGTTGAATTGCTTTATGTTGCCTTGAGTTTTGAATATTCATTTGATTATGTTTTTTTCTTGAGAGATTTAATTATTATTTAATTGTTTTGAAACTTGTGCAAGTATTATTTTAGGTTGTAATAAGTTTTAAGCATAGATTATTTCATCTATCTTTTTACCACCTAGTTATGAAGACCCCTTTGTTCTAAGGATAGGGTGACATCCCTGCCACTTTTGGGGTACGTAGGTAGTGGGGATTTACAAGTGGCATCAGAGCTTAGGTTTAGGCAGCTATTAACAATATTTGGATTTATTACATTCAATTTTATAATTTCTAGTACTAATCTATGTGTTCTGTTGGTAGGATAGTTAGAAGATTCATGTCTGTTACCCTAGATTGGCCTTTTATGTGTGGTAGATGACCTACTCTAGTTTTTTTGGTAGACCTATCCTCCTCTGACACAGAACCCAAACCTAGGTTATATTGGTTTGTGTTAGAGAGCAATGGCAGTGAGATGGAGATTAAGTTTTCCAACCCTATTATGCCTAATGATTGTAAGGAAGAGAAGATAGAGGTTGAGGTTACTGAACTAAAGTTACCCGAGTAGGAGGGAGGTGTTGAGGATGTGCAGGCGGTGGACCCTTCTATACCAGTGGTTGATTTAGTCTTAGATACAAAGCTACTAATCTTGATTTAGGTGGTGAGGGGAGAGAAGAGATAGGTGATGCTGATGGTGAGAGAGGTGAAGAATTGTGTGATGTTGACAATGAGAAATGAGAAGAGATGGATAATATTGATAGTGAAGTAGAATGGGGGATAGAAAAGTCTAATAATGAGTAGGAGGAGGCGGTTATGCCTTCTCAAACTCCACCAATAGCAGAGTTTGACATTACCCCTTTTGGCTTTGATTTTGAGAAGTCTAGGGATGAGGGACCCAGTTAGAGGGATAGACTCACCCTGGGTACGAGGGCACTTGGGGAGTCAATCTTAGGGGCGAAAGACAAGGGAAAATAGAGGATGGAGAAGAGTCCTAGGAGGAGTGGAAATGATGGTAGTACACTTAGGTTTGGATTAGGATTAGACTTTTGATAGAATAGAGAAGAATGGCTTGAAGAACCTGTTTTCGACTACTCAAGTAATGACTAGAGCAGTGAGAAGACTTAGAGATTGGTGATGCAATTTAATTATAAGGGAATTTGTTTGTTGAGATCATAGCCTTATTTACCTTCTTGCTTATAAGTATTTGATTCCAATAGAGATATCATCTATGATATCCAATTTCTTTGTGTAAAGGTAAGATTTATTTTGAATAAAACTTTTGAGTATTTCACTTCTTTCAAAAAAAAAAAAAAAACTCTCATATGTTCAATTAGTGAGCAAAAGTTACATGTATTATCTTTACACTATATGTTTGCATGTATATGTATGCTTTTGTCGACCTATAATTATGGCAATAATGATTGAAGATGGCACCTAGATGTATAACTACATTAAGATGCAAAATTGGTCATGACAGAAAATCTTCAACGCCTGAATACAAGCCAGTAAAGCACTCGCAGCCAAATGTAGGAGAAGAGCATGAAGAAGAACAAGAGACAGAACCTAAGGGATCTACTAAGGTGACAGATGGATAGGCCTGATTATAAACCCACCACCAAATTCAGCCAGTTGAGAAAATGTAATTATTGGAGGAAATAAGTTAAAGCCATAGGTGATGACCAAGGTGGTTGAGCAGAGATGACGCGAGATCGGTTGCAACCATGGTGCCAGGTTAATTCTTTATTTCTCCTAAAAGAATATACTCTTTGATCTTTATTCTACATAACCTATATATATGTTGTGTAGTGTACTATTCGTTTGAGTAGTGATAACCTAGACCATAAGAGTTTAATCCATTGACTTTAAATAGTTATAGATTTTCTTATTAGTCAGTCAAGCATCCTTTATCGTGTAAGGAAGTAAGAATATATAGGTTTGATTCGAGAGATGAAATTTTTGCTGGAGAAACAAAATTTATCGAGAATCTGACTCATTTTTCTTTTGAGGATTATGGTAGCCTATTACATGGAATGATTGTTGAAGTAAGGAGTTAAGTTGGTTATAGAGATAAAATAATGCATTTTTGTGGATCAGATGGGTATGATTAACTTTTAGAAGAGGTAAGGAGAAGGAAGTGTTGTGCATAATACTAGGAGTTAAGGTTCATAAACTATTGTTGAAGGAATACTATGGATATCTAGTCTGGTATCGTAGCCTACGGGGCCCAATAGTAATGGTATAAGAAAAGGATGGAATTTTAAAGGGATGTATAGACCGGAGAATATTGAATAGTTTGGTCATCAAGAATATATATGGTTACTCATAAGTTAGACTTGAGATAGGATATCATTAAGGTGAATTTGAGAAGGGGATATACTTGAGATTGCGACTAATATTGGGGATAGGTACTAAGGATGAGTGGTGATGCCATACTGAATGACAAGGCCTCTAACACTTGTGAATTAGATGCATAGGACATTAAATCCTGCTTTAATAATTAGATTTTAATTATTATTTAATTATTTTGAGACTTGTGCAGGTATTGTTTTGGGTTATAATAAGTTTTAATCTTAGATTATTTCATCCATCTTTTTATTACCTAGTTATAAAGACCCATTGTCTTAAGGACGAGGCGACATCCCCGCTTCTTTTGGGTACATAGGTAGTGGGGTGTTATGGAACTATTTGCAATACCCACTCACTTTTCCCAAGGACTTCTTGAGTAGTGGTTCTTACAAATGGCCATGATATATTCGCTCATACTATTAGGAGTGGTGAATCCTTTTATTGATGCTCTCAACTACTTTTGTTTGCTTCAGATTAGTTCTAATATCCATTCTATAGGCGGTCTTATTAGGACTCCAGAGCTTAGAATCAAAATCCAACTCGTAGCAAACAAAGTACCTTGGAGATCTCAAATCTAAAGATACTTGCACATTTTCTATGATGAGATTCTATCACTGACACTGATTAGTTATCCAAGTGATTATCTCATAGCTAGGTCATCCAATGTACTTATTCTAGTAACAAGCATCCGCGTGTTAACTTTGAGTATTACAATACTCACGGATATGAGAAACACCGCCTGATTAAATCAAGAAGTATAACACGTGCTAATTTTAATGCAATAATGATATCCTATCTTATTAATACTATGACTAGGGATAACTTAAGTACAAATAATATTCAGTGTAGTAGGAACCTCACATCATGATCTCTATCCTGATTTCTTGACACGGTGTTGCACTTGGGACTTTATCTAATAGTTATTTTACATGAAAGAATAAATAAAACAAACTAAAAGATAAAGAATGCCTTGTTTTATTCACTAAATGCACAATATATAGCATACTTGTGATTGTCTCTAGAGTACAACACTAACATAAGATACCCTCCTACTACGATGGGGCGCATTTTGTACAAGATCTTGTGGCTGCACCTTTGCTCGTTCCACAATTGGGTTTGTAGAAATTGACTCAGAGGATTATTTCTCCATGAGTTCCATTTTAGTTAAACCCTTTTGTAGACATACTTTGATCATCTTCTAGGTATCTAGCAATGGTACTTACCAGTACCTTTTGCTCATTTGGATGATAAAAGTATCCACCCATCGTTCCTTTTGAATGCCTAACAAATTATACAACTTTGATATTGGTTTTAGTTTGCCTCCATTAATCAGTACATTAGCCAAACATCCCTAGATCCTGAGATGATTCAGACTTGGCTTTCACCCAGTCCACATCTTATAGGGCATTCTAGATACTAACTTGGATGCTACCAAGTTCAGAATATAAGCCACCATTTCTAGGGCATATCTCTAAAAGGAAATTAGAAGAGTCATATGAGATATCATGCTTGATAGAGGATAAAATCATCACTATTTTCCTAATTATTTGAGGTTAATTTGGGATACTTTTGTTGTAATAACTAGGCATTTTCCTTCCTATTTGACATTTTCCTTGTAGAAAGTGTTTTTGACAAATTTGTACAGAATTGAATTGATTTCGAGCAAAAAGGTGAAATTTCCATATTGCACTTGACGCCAAGTCTAGCCACTGCACCAAGTGCCTGGTCCATTCTGGAAAAATAGAGAAAACAGAGCAAACTTTCAGAGCAGAACAAAACACACCTGGTGCCAAGTGGGTCGAAGCAACCCAGTGCCTAGTCTATTCTGGACTCGCGAATTCTATTCACAAATTTGGTATTTTCCAAAGGATTTTGGTATTTTCTAAATCTTACCTAGACTAGACTCCTCAAGCAATGAATTTTGGCATCAAGAAAGCTTATTTAAACAAGAAAAACACAAGAGAAAGTAGTGAATCGAAGGATTAAACTCCTAATCACTCAATAAAAGAGAGTTTCACCAATCAAGGAGCATTGTTCAAGAAAATTTCCAAAGAGAAAAAGAAGGGCTTGTCAATGAGTTCTTTCTTTAAAACTTTATTTTATTTTTTTAGAATAATGATGTAATTAGTGTTTTCATTATAATTTGACATTGTTTTTTAGATTCATGATTTCTTGAATAAATTTAGTCTTTTGGTCAATTCATTATTTATCTTAGGATTTAATTACTTATTTTTCTTATGAAGTTGGTTGATTGATTCTTGTTGTTAACTTACTTGAAAAAGAGGTTGATAATGACTTTAATTAATTAATTTTACATTTGTTATCTCTTAACTTACTTGAAAATAGGGTTAATTGTTAAGAACTTAGGTAATCAAAGGTTGGTTGATGATTGCTACAATATGAATTTATTGATTAATTTAATGTTTTAAATCATCTAGAATATAGGGGTTTATATGAGAATTGATTTTAATACATCTTTTAGATAAATTGTTTGAGATAGAATATGTTCACTAATTTAAATAGAAAATAGTGATTCCATGGATTGAAAACGAAGTGGATCTGTATTTAATACTTCATAAGACCAAGACAATAATTGATTGTGATACTTGCTAAATGATTCATTATCATGTTTGCAAGTGCATTTGTCTAAATTGCCTATTTTTACATCCTTGACTTGTATATATATATATATTTTAATTTTCTATTTATAATTTATCACTTTATTGGATCAGTTAAACAATGAATGAAAAGTGATTACTGTGTACTTGTTCCTTTGAGGATCGATACTTGTTAATTCCCTATACTATACTTTCGATGAGTATACTTGCTCGTATGTGTAATTTGGGATTAATTTTTAATTAAAACTTAGCAAATGGATGGGTTTAAATTTAATAATTTTTATACACCTAAAATTTAAGCATAATGTTTTTGGCACCGTTGTCGAGGAATAATATCATAAAAGCTTGAATTTTGTTGATTTAACCATGTGAATATGTTTATATGTTCATATGTGAATATGTATATATATTCCTTGTATGAATAGGTGCCCTATCTTGTTGTATGTATACACGAATCTTAACTAACTAACTTGATTTGATATTGTACTCAGTTTATATGATACTAACAAGCTACTTTAGGCAATAGTAACATGTCCAATTGGAACAGGGGATGGTATCACAATATGTCTCAAGAGGTGACATCTCAGCTATCCGACTCCACCATCTTAGAAAGCGTATTAGGAAAATTTGCTACGCATGTAACCAAATGCTTTCAAGAGACATATGGCACATTGGTAGAATTCAAGGACATGATTCGAAACATGCAAAGACATATTTGGTTTTTAACGGATGTAGTGATAAAGTCACCATTAACGGTAGAAACACAACATGATTTAGCTGCCAATACATTACAAAGTGTTAAGGAGTTACACGATAATAGCACAGAACTGGCACCATCTAAAAAAAATGGGCCAACACTGATACCTCTTGATGAACCACATGAAAAATAAACTAAAAAACTAGATTTTTAGCCACCGGTACCTTACCCCACTCGAACACAAAAAGTAAGAAAAGTTGTATAATTTGATAAGTTTTTAGATGTGTTCAAACAACTACACATAAACATCATACTCAGTGAGGCCTTGATTCATATGTCCAAATATGTAAAGTTCCTCAAAAGCATGCTTGTCAACAAAAAATGGTTTGAAGAATTGTCCACTATAGTTTTAAATGAAGAATACTCCGCCATCTTGCAAGACCAATGGACTTTGCTACAAAAAGAAAATGATCCATGGAGTTTTTCTATTCCTTATCTTATTGGTACTTTTACATTTTGTAATTCATTAAAGGACTTAGGTGGTAGCATTAATCTTTTTCCATATAATACTTTCAAAAAGCTATGACTAAGTGAGCCTAAGCCCACTAGGATGAGTATTGAACTTGTGGATAGATGTATTAAATATCCTAGGGGGATAATTGAAGATGCATTGGTTAAAGTGGATAAAGGACCTATACCTCAAAAAAGTCAGACCTACACCTCATCAAGTAAATATAACCATACCGTGTATAATCATCTATGAACATGATAAAGTACTCAAGATCCTCTCTTACTAGTGTGGATAAAGGACCACACACATCAATGTGAACGAAACTCTATGCCTCCTTAGCTCTTTCTTATCTTTTGAGTAAAAGACTTTTTGGTCATTTCTCCATAAGGCATGATTCACACATAGGGCAGCTTTACAGTCATAATGAGCCCAACGACCTATTATGGATTAACCTCTAATTCCTAGTTGAGTTAATATGACCTAACCTTAGATGTCATAGATATGAGTCATTGACATTAGTCTTTCTCTTCTTGTTCATAGGTTCACCTTGAACGGTATTTACTTGATTGTTAATAGGATTTATGAAGAATGTATTACCATATATGTGCCCAGGGCATAATACTTCTTTATTTCTACTAATAGTAATACCAGAATGGAAAGAAATAGAATAACCATATTTTATTAGCTTTGTTACTAAAATAAGATTCTCACTAAAACAAGGTACATATAAAAAATCATGCAATAAAATTATTGTATTACAATAAAAAATAGGTTCTAAATTTCCCATGCTTTGGCCCACACTTATGCTCTATTCCCCATGCGAAGGCTATGCTCTCCCTTCTGGAGTTTTCTTATTTTCCTAAACCCTTGCAATGAGTTACAAATATGATTAGTGGTTTCTGAATCAACAATCCAAGGGGAATTGATCCAACCATTGACTCTAGATAGTAAGCATTATCTGTAAAGCTTTACTTAGCCAAAAGATTTGGACACTCATTTTTCCAATGTCCTTTTTGCCGCATTTAAAGCACTTGCCTTTCAAATTATTCTTAGGTTGGGATTTAGACTGGGCCACAGCTTACCCTTCTTCTTCTTGAACTTCTTTGGCTTAGGCTCAATTCTTGAAAAAGATGACTTAGCAACCAATGCCTTAGACTGAAGCCTCATGACTTTTTCTGCCACTTTGAGCTTCTTCATCAACTCCAATAATTTATATTTAACTTGTTCATATTATAACTTAATTTAATCTATGTAAAGGAGCTGGGTAAAGTCTCGAGGATCATGTCCACCAATCTTGGTGTTCATGATCACCCTGAAAGCCTCCTGCCATGTGGGGCAGCTCTTGTGAAACCCCAACTAAAACTAACCTTAGAGTAAGGGGGTCGGAATGCATATCATATTTTCTTACATGCGTAAATATATTTTTGTATGATTTTAGGTGCTTTGGATATGTGATTTGTAGTCTAGATGGTTTAATTGTGCTTATTAAGTAAGAAGGGCAAAATGGTAATTTTACTTGAGGTGGAAATAGGGAGATTGCTTGAGGGTTAAATAGGAAAAATATTTAGGAGAGAAAATAAGAACAAGAGTTGTTGTGGTTTAGCGGTTAGAGCATCGGGATAAATTCTTGAGGCCTTGAGTTCAAATTCCATCGTTGGAGCTTTAGCATGATTAAATTTTATTTTTGTGTAGGAAAGCTAAATTTCGGCCCTTGCATGCTTTACGGAAGAGTAGGAGTGTTGTCTTAGGGGAGATATGATAGGAAAGTCCTAATCCTACTCCTGTGCCCCACAAAAATTTCTAATAGATTCCTACCCTTCTTGATCCCTAGCTCTCCTTACTTCTTAATCAATTAGATTGTTCCATTTACCTAAGCCAATTTTATTTCCAGAAAATTCCAGCAAAGTTCAGTGGCATTGAAGGTTCAAAAATGTCTAAGTGTGAGGTATCTTATTGATCGAAAATCGGGAAGAGTTATGGAAGGTTTCTAAGAGAATTAATCTCCATGGTTGAACCGTCAAAACTCCAACCTAGTTGTGTCATCTACTTCATGTAGTAAACTGAAAATTTTTCCAACTTCTTGATCAGTCCAGTTGTCGAAATTCTCAGCCATCTTTCCTTCCCAAATACTACTAGAAAAATGACCAATTCACTCAGCTTGAAGACTGAAAATTCCAGCTAAAACCGAGCTGCAAAAAAGCTGTGCAAACCAGGAAAATTTTCTGGTCAGTTTCGCAGCTTGGTGAGCTAAAAACCAAGTAGTTTCTTCCAGCTTTTCAACCAGCAATTCAACCTTGTCTTTCCTCCATAAAGAAGGCTGGAAACCAGCCTTAAAGGACCCACCCTCCAATGGCCCTTCAAACCTTTTTCAAGCTGACTGAAATATGGCAGAAAAATCAGCCCAGAAATTCCAGCAAGCCTTGCGGAAAAACTTAACAGAATTTCCAGCTTTGTTCCTTTTTCACCCTTGTCCGAAACTTCCTCCATTTTTCTGTACAAACACACCTTAGTCAACCATGAACTGAACTCCAGCATTCTCACCATTGTTCTACATGAAAAACAGCTCCATGGCTGCTCCTAAAATCTCTCCATCAATCACTCCAATCAAACCATTAATTGAAGTCCAAAATTCCAGCAAAATATTCAGCAAACTACCATAGATTACCCCTCAAACATCCAGAAAATTCCTTCACCATTGTACACTATATTTTGGCCACCCTTAAGCTCATTTGAATAGCATTCATCTCAGTAGAAATTCCAGCAATTCAATAGGCCATTGAAGCTTCCAAAAGTTCTCCATCAACCAAAATCTTCTTACCATATTTGTTTCCAAAATTGATTCCCTAAATTATTCTTTTTGAGTTTCAAACAACTATCTTTCCTTTTCCTTCCAAATCTGAAAATATAATTACCAAAACATTCCAAACAATTTGCCCACCCTTTCCCCACAGAATTTCAGCCAACTATCTCTCTATTCTCTTTATTCTCTTCAAACCTCCAAGAACACCTACTACCATTCTCAATCCTAAGGCAATTCAAAACCACATCAATCTTCTCAAAAAATTCCAGATTATACCTACTCATTCTTGTGAATCCATTCCTGCAATTTTTAACATCAAACACGGAAATCAAAGCCTCACTTTTGGATCAAAACTAGAATTCTCTTGAGGGCTCAAGAACATCTTCAAGGTAAGCATGAACAAGCATCTCCTTCTTCTTCCATCATCGACTTTGATGAGTATATACTAATGAACTCCCTCCCTCCATCTCTCTCTCTCTCTCTCTCTCTCTCTCTCTCTCTCTCTCTCTCTCTCTCTCTCTCTCGGCCGAATGGTTGCTCCAACTATGGTCATGTTTCCTTCTTCCTGCTTAGATGAATCAAGTTGTCCACACGAGAGGATTCCATCGAAACTACGTCAAGGTACTCATCATTTAAGTAAGCCTTAACAATCTCCCCTTTAAAATTCTAGATTCATGTCTCTTAGATGTAGTGGGATAAGGGTGGGATATATTTGGAGATTGTTTATGTTTTTTGTGATGGAGTTGGGATTAAACCATGAGAATGAATGTGTTTGTATGATGAAGTTGGGATTGATGCATGAGTTGATTTGTCATGGTTGAATGTATGGTGTTTTAGGGATTGTTGCATGTATTCATGTCGTAAGTAGTATGAATGATCAAGCATGTTAGAGATTATATCACTTTTGGTAAATAGGGTTTATGTTCGTGTAATCTTATTAGGACAATGATTATGATTATGTTAGTAGAGTTGGATCATGTCTTGATAGATTTGGATCTATGTTTTTATTCATGATTTGGATGTTTTGTTAATTGGTGTAGAGAGTATGTTCATGATTATGGTTAGCAATAGAAATTATGATCACGACCTTATTGTCCCTAAGCTAATTTTATTACATCAATAAAATGATGAATACTATAATTTCTTCTAGTAATTTCGAAAACCCTAAGAAAATTTGGATTTGGACTCTAATATAAAATAATGATATTTTAGTCAAATAAATGATAGCTTTTATTAAAGAAATAAAATATATAGATATTATATAGAATACTAATATCAAATAAAGCCTTTTATATAAATAATTATAATAGGTAAAATATTCATTTTGTAAGTCTTATATTCATAAATACTAATAGAATTTATTTATTATCTTTTAATCAAAACATAATAAAATTACTTGCTATTAATTTTATTTACCAATTATTTTCTAACCATTAGTTATTAAAAATCATTATTTTAAATAAGATCATCTAGGACCTAGGACCCTTCATCAAATAAACCCTAATTTATTTATAGCAAGATTTAAACCTTCAACTTATTAGTATCTAATTCACAAACCCTAGTTATTTTAATATCAATCTAGATTTATTTTATAAACCCTTTATTTATTTTCTAGCTATAAAGCTTGGGACACTAGGGTCATAATTGTGGTAAGTTGAACTAGGATTATTTGTGAAAGTGAATTTTGGCTTGAATTTAATTATAGTTTATGTTTACCCCAAGTGGGCTTAAGTCAGCTTTTGAAGATCTTTATTTTATCTCAAGCAAATGATCAGGTAAGCTCCTGCATAAAACTTGTTTGTTGTAAAAGGTTTCTATGGCAAGCTAAACACGAAGTTTGTGAACATTGATTTGGTAAAGGCAATTAGGGACTGTTTCCTTTCTTGTTTCAGTTAAACTAATTATTTGAAAAACAACAAGCAATTTTATTTAAACGCTAAACTATTTCTAATACTAATTTTGACAAAGACTTTGGAAACCCCTGATTGCCATTTTCAAGTAAAGCTATGTTTTTTCAATTTTCTCCCAAGTGGGATGAACTACGTTGAGTACTCAATAAGGGTAGGCTAGTAGTACTAGTTTTAAAGAGCAAGAGTGAGTCTTCTGGCAGGAGGCCACCTCCAGAAGATAAACTCAACTTAGAGAAACGTTAGTACTAGTTAGTCATGTCGGTCTGAGCTAGCAGTTTCAGTCATGTGGACTGTGTGTTGTCGGAGTGGACAACCGGTGTTGTTTGGATGTAGAGAAAGAGGCAAATCTTACCCGGCAGGCCGATCACGTACCTTTTTGTCAGTCTGCACAAAGTGTGGCATTCTGACCATTGTATTGTTATGGGGCCCAACATGTGGTAACCTATTGCCGCCCTTTCGAGTGGTTGATTTTATTGTACCTGTATGGTTGGAAAAGCCAAAACGCCACTCCTGCTTTTGAACTTTATTTATTGCTTGCCGGTATTTTTCTTATGAAGTTCGTACACCTTGCATTCATGAACTGTTTTTACTGAACACTCAAAGCACACACGGACTTGCTGAAATTTTTATCTCATCACCCTTTTTACCATGATTTCAAGTCAATCCTGCTGTGGAGATGAGTAACTAGTCGTTGCCTGCCTTGGAAGATATTTTGTTACTTATTTTTATGAGATGCTTTGGGAGTTGAGAGTAAACAATTGTTATTTTTATTTTGGATTTATCTTGAATTTTTGGATTGTAAAAAGTTTTAAGTTTTTTTTTTTGAAGTATTATTTTATTTTGACTGTGTAACCTAGTTATAAAGACCCCTTGTCCTTTGGACGGGGCGACATCCGCAGCCCTGTTGGGCTTAAGTAGTGGGGTGTTTCAAGTGGTATCAGAGACTAGGTTTAGGTAAATATTGATAGTGTATATTCTATTTATTTAAGTTCAAATCTTATCTAACCTATTTTGTTTATGCTGTAGGATGGTTAGAATGCTTAGAATCGCGAGGAAAGGGCAGCAATAGCATCCTCCTATCCCTATCTACCCAGAAGACCTTCTAGTACCTCATCCTGCTCCTCAGCCAATCATCCCTTTGGAAGCTAGCAGTAATGATGAGGTCCTGATCCATGAGCCATTCTTAATCCCAGTGATAGTGTTGAGTTTTGACAGTACAGATAAGGATGTAGCCGTGGAGTATGTTCCCCACCCTCCTAATCCCATAGTGGATTTATCAGTAGATAGTGATGACTCGGGGGAGATAGATTATGAGTCTCCACCTAGGCCTTTAATCATTCCTCCACCCAGTTAAGTTGAGCTAGGGGAGAGTTCTAGGCGACCCGGGAAGGAGCCAATAGAGGGGTTTGCCAATGGTGCTGGGATAGACTTCTCTAAGAACTCTAGGGGATGGTTGTATGAGACTGATTTTGATGATTCTGATGAAGACTAGAGGGCTGAGAGTTATTTTGATTAGGATATTTATTTATTTTTTTTTGTAAACTTTTATGTTAAGGAATTTTATTTCTGTTTCTGTTAAAATTTTAAATTTATGCAAATCAAGATTTGACAGAGAATTTATGAGCAATTCTTTAGATAAAAACTTCATTCGAATTTCCTTTTACTTATATCTGACTGTGAATACATGCTTAACTAAAATGATTTCATCATTGAATGCATAAACTTATCATTTGGGTGTGGTTTAGAATGGCACCCAAGCGCCGTGTAGCTTCATCAAGCAGAAGGATTCCGAAAGCAAAGCATGTGGCACCAGAGGTTGTGACGACCCAGATGCAATCATCCAACCGGGGTAATGGGAGTGAAACAGATATGGGAATGGGATCTGAAACACTGGTTGAGGAGATGACGGGGCAAGCATTCAGTAAGATGGTAGAGATTATGCAGACCTTAACTGAGCAAAGGAACCCCAAAGGAGACGATGAGGCATTAGAGCAGTTTTTGAAGTTTCAGCTGCCCGTCTTATTGGGTGAAGTTGAGCAAGATAAGAAATTAGAGTAATGGATCGAATAGATGGAAGATATATTTGCAATGCTCCAGTACACCGAGGAGTAGATGGTTAAATTTGCAGCATTCCGTTTGAGAGACCCAGCTCGAGCATGGTGGCAACGGGTTCAAGACGACTGGGAGATGGTCGATCAGGAATGGACGTGGTCCAACTTTGTTGAAGCCTTCAGAGTTGAGTACATCCTTAGTGGATAGTGGAAAAATGGGAGGATGAATTTTAGAATTTGAAGTAGGGAGGCATGTCAGTGGCCCAGTACGCAGCACGGTTCACCCAGCCATCGAAGTACTGCAAGAGACTATGGATATCGAGCAGAATAGGACGATACAATTTATCAAATGACTGAGGCTGGAATTGAGGAAGGCGTTGGCACCTTCTCCACCAACGACCTATTCAGGGGCCGTAAACGCAGCTACTAGGACTGAGAATGAGGACTGTAGCAGGATGGCAGCAAGGCCTTTCCAACTACCAAGGTAACCGCAAGGATACTTCCCGAGGCTGTAACCCAACAAGCGACCCGCCAATCAACAGTGGCAAAACTGGGGAAAGCAAGCCCGGACTGCACCAGTCGAAACTACTCAGAACCTTCTATTATGTCGGCGATGTGGGAAAAGAGGCCACACAGAGAAGAACTGTTGGTCCAACTAAGGAGAGCGGAAATGTTATCACTACGGCGACCCGAACCAGCTGCGGAACGCCTGCCCTAAGCTGCACCAAGTCAAGCAAGGGAATTCGGCTCAGAATCCGGGACCCAACAGAGCCAATGCCTTAGGAGCATCTGGGAGTGAAGCACCGAAGCCTCAAGTAAAGGCCAAGGTATTCACTCTCAACAAAGAGGAGGTTGGGATTGATGTAGTAGTAGTGGAAGGTACGTTTACTATCCCAGGACGTTCCGTTAATACATTGATAGATCCTGGCTCTACTCATTCCTATTTAAACAAGATCTATGCAAGTTATTTGGGTTGGGATGGAGTAGAGTTACCTTTTACCTTATTGGTAAGTACACCATTGGGGAAGATGGTGCAAGCAGATCGGTATGTGCGAAACTGTAAAATTGATGTGGGGAGAGAAAGCCTGGAGGGAGATTTGATAGTATTGGACATAGAGGTTTATGATTTGATATTGGGAATGGATTGGTTAGCCAAGCATAGGGCTAGGGTAGACTGTAAGAATAAGTCAGTCCAGTTCGTTAGACCGGGTTGTGATATGTTGGAATTCGATGGCAAAAGGGTAAAGGAATTAAAGTATTTGATAGTGGGGGCTAAGGCCCGGAAATTGCTGAAGCAAGGATGTCAAGGGTACCTGGCTTACGTGATAAACAAGCCGAAGGACCAGTGCACTCTAGAGGACACCGAGGTAGTGAAAGACTTTCCTAATATGTTCCTAGGGGAGCTTACTTCTCTACCTCCCAACTGAGAAGTGGAATTCACAATTGACCTAGTTCCAGGAGCGAAACCAGTATCGCGGACCCCATAACGGATGGCACTGGTAGAGCTGAAAGAGTTGAAGGAATAGTTAGAAGAGTTAGTGAAGCAAGGCTACATTAGACCTAGTACGTCGTCCTAGGAAGCACCTGTGCTATTTGTGAAGAAGAAGGACGGGACTCTGAGGCTATGTATCGACTATTGGGGCTTGAACAACCTGACGGTCAAGAACAAGTATCCTCTATCGCTAATTAACGAGCTGTTCGACCAGTTACAAGGATCTAGTTGCTACTCCAAATTAAACCTGAGGCAGGGGTACTATCAAGTGCGGATAAAAGAGGAGGATATCCCCAAGATAGCTTTCAACACCAGATATAGACATTATGAGTTCGTGGTAATGCCATTTGGGGTGACCAATGCTCCAGCAGTATTCATGGACTTGATGCACCGAGTGTTCCGACCCTACTTGGACAAGTTCATGGTGATCTTTATCGATGACATTCTAATCTACTCCAAGAGTCCGAATGAGCATGCGGAGCATCTGAAGCTCGTATTGGAGAAGCTACGGGAGCACAAGTTGTTCGCCAAGTTTAGCAAGTGTGAGTTCTGGCGGACAGCGTAGCATTTCTTGGCCATGTGGTGACCAAGGAGGGAATCAAGGTAGACCCAGCAAAGGTTGAAGTAGTGTCAGACTGGAAGCAACCGGAGAACATCACTGAGATTCAAAGCTTCTTGGGATTAGCTGGTTACTATAGGAGGTTCATCAAAGGATTTTCTACGCTCGCATCACCTATGACTCGACTGTTGAGAAAGGATGTTCCATTCATTTGGAGCAAGAAATGTAAGAAAAGATTCCAAGAGCTGAAATGAAGATTGATGACAGCACCAGTATTGAGTCTGCCAGAGGGAGATAAACCTTATGCGTTGTATACCGATGCCTCAAAAGAAGGATTGGGAGCAGTTCTGATGTAAGACCGGAAGGTGATTGCTTATGCATCTCGGAAGTTGAGACCTCATGAAGTCAACTACCCTACGCATGATCTGGAGCTGGCAGCCATTGTGTTCGCTCTAAAGAAATGGTGACACTACCTGTACGGAGCTGAGTATGAAGTGTTCATGGACCACAAGAGCCTGAAGAATATCTTCACTCAGAAGGATTTGAATTTTAGACAGTGACGGTGGATGGAATTCTTAGAAGAGTACCATTGTCCAATCAACTACCATCCCAGGAAAGCCAACGTTGTAGCTGATGCCCTGAGCAGAAAAGTGAGTATGGCTAGATTAAGAGTGTAGGAGGTTCAAGTAGTTTAGGATGTGTTGAACAGAAGAGTGGAGGTGCAAGAGAAGAGGATTGTTGTTAGCAACTTGAAGTTGGTACCGGATCTAAGGCGGGAAATCATGGAAACTCAGCAAAGTAATGCTGAATTTCAGTTTTTCAAGGACAAGGAGCTTAAACGGCAAGGCAGTGAATTCTAGCAAGACAAGGCAAGAGTTTTGCATTTCAAGGATCGGTTGTGTGTACCCGAAGAGCATCAACTAAAGGACAGAATTTTGGAAAAGATGCATAGGAGCAAGTACGCCATTCATCCGAGGGAAGTCAAAATGTACCAAGATCTGAAGAGGGCCTACTGGTGGCTTGAAATGAAGCAGGATATGGTCAAATATGTCTCGATGTGTCTTACCCGTCAGAAGGTCAAAGTAGAGCATAAGAAGTCAGCAGGATTGTTACAACTATTGCTAGTGCCTGAATAGAAGTGGGAGGAAGTAACCATGGATTTTGTCATCGAACTACCTGTGTCATGGACCCAGAAGGATGCCATATGGGTGGTAGTGGATTGATTGACCAAATCAGCCCATTTTATATCAGTGAATGTGAGAGATTCTATGAAGAAGTTGGCTCAGACTTATGTGCGAGAAATAGTCCGTCTTTATGGAGTGCCTTCAAGTATTATGTCTGACCAAGACCCAAGGCTTATATATTGATTTTGGGGTAAGTTTCAAGAATCAATGGGGTTGAGTCTGAAGTTTAGTACGACGGCGCATCCGCAGATCGATGGGTAGTCAGAAAGGGTTATACAGATATTAGAGGATATGCTGAGAGCTTGTGTTCTGGATTTCGGGGATAAGTGGATCAAATGTGTGCCATATACGGAACTATCATATAATAATAGTTATCGAGCTTCAATTGGGATGGCTCCGTATGAGGCCCTATATGGACGTAAGTGTCAGGTACTACTATACTGGAGTTCGTCAAAAAATGGTCACGTAAGCAAACCTGGGGAAGTCTGTGTCCAGGAGATGTTGGATAAAGTAAAGTTAAACAAGGAGAGGTTGAAGGCAGCTCAAAGCTGACAGAAGAGCTATACAGACAACCGGCGGAGAGAGTTGGAGTTTCAAGTAGGAGAAGCGTATTTCTGAGAATGACGCCAAATTGGGGAATCTTGAAGCATTCGAAGGGTGGAAAGTTGAATCTGAGGTATTTGGGGCCATTCCTGATAAAGGAAATGATTGGACAGGTAGCATACCGATTGGACTAGCCAGATAGATTGACAGAAATTCATGATGTCTTTCATGTGTCACAGCTGAAGAAGTACAATACCAATCCCGGTCTCTGAATAATGAGTCGTTCGTGTTGCAACCCAATTTCAGCTATATGGAGAAGCCCGTACGAATATTGGACTGTAGTATCAAGAATCTCTGGAACAAGCAGATACCGATGGTAAACGTTCAGTGGGAGCATCATGGCACGCGAGATGCCACATGGGAATCAGAAGAGTGGGTAAAATGGAAGTATCTCGATCTGAAATAGAGGAATACTGGAATTTCAAGGCAAAATTATCCTAAGAAGGGGAGGATGTGAAACCCCAACTAAAACTAACCTTAGAGTAAGGGAGTCGGGATGTATATCATATTTTCTTGCATACATAAATATATTTTTGTATGATTTTAGGTGCTTTGGATATGTGATTTGTAGTCTAGATGGTTTAATTGTGCTCATTGAGTAAGAAGGGCAAAATGGTAATTTTGCTTGAGGTGGAAATAGGGAGATAGCTTGAGGGTAAAATAGGAAAAATATTTAGGACAGAAAATAAGAATAAGAGTTGTTGTAGTTTAGTGGTTAGAGCTTTGGAATAAATTCTTGAGGTCTTGAGTTCAAATTCCATAATTGGAGCTTTAGCATGATTAAATTTTATTTTTGTATAGGAAGGCTAAATTTTGGCCCTTGCATGCTTTAGGGAAGAGTACGAGTGTTTTCATAGGGGACACATGATAGGAATGTCCTAATCCTACTCTTGTGCCCTACAAAAATTTCTAAGAGATTCCTACCCTTCTTGATCCCTAGCTCTCCTTTCTTCTTAATCAATTAGATTGTTCCATTTACCAAATCCAATTTTATTTCCAGAAAATTCCAACAAAATTCAGTGGCATTAAAGGTTTTAAAATGTCTAAGTGTGAGGTATCTTATTGACCGAAAATGGGGAAGAGTTATGGAAGGTTCCCAAGAGAATTAATCTCCACGGTTGAACCTTCAAAACTCTAACCTAGCTCTGTCATCTTCTTTATGTATTAAACTGAAAAATTTTCCAGCTTCTTGATCGGTCCAATTGTCGAAATTCTCAGCCATCTTTCCCTTCCAAATGCTGCCAAAAAAATGACCAATTCACTCAGCTTGAAGGCAGAAAATTCCAGCCAAAACTGAGCTGCACAAAAGCTATGCAAACTAGGAAAATTTTCTGGTCAGTTTCATAGCTTGGTGAGCCAAAAACCAAGCAGTTTCTTCCAGCTTTTCAACTAGCAATTCAACCTTATTTTTCCTCCATAAAGAAGGCTGGAAAACAGCCTTAAAGGACCCTCTAATGGCCCTTCAAACCTTCTGCCAGCTGACTCAAATATGGCAGAAAAATTAGCCTAGAAATTCCAGCAAGCCTTGCGGAAAAACATAATAGAATTTCCATCTTTGTTCCTTCTTCACCCTTATCCAAAACTTCCTCCATTTTTCTGTACAAACACACCTTGATCAACCATGAACTGAACTCCAACATCCTCACCATTGTTCTATATGAAAAACACCTCCATGGCTGCTCCTAAAATATCTCCATCAATCACTCCAATCAAACCATTAATTGAAGTCCAAAATTCCAGCAAAATATTCAGCAAACTACCATAGATTTCCCCTCAATCAACCAAAAAATTCCTTCACCATTGCACACCATATTTTGGCCACCCTGAAGCTCATTTTAATAACATTCATCTCAGTAGAAATTCCAGCAATTCAGATGGCAATTGAAGCTTCCAAAAGCTCTCCATCAACCATGATCTTCTTACCATATTTGTTTCCAAAATTGATTCCCTAAATTATTCTTTTTGAATTTCAAATAACCAGCTTTTCTTTTCCTTCCAAATCTGAAAATCCAATTACCAAAACCTTCAAAACAATTCGGCCAACCTTTCCCCATAGAATTTCGGCCAACTCTCTCTCTATTCTCTTCATTCTCTTCAAACCTCCAAGAACACCTACTACCATTCTCACGCCTAAGGCCATTCAAAACCACTTCAATCTTCTCCAAAAACTCCAAATTATACCTACTCATTCTCATGAATCCATTCCTATAATTTTTAACATCAAACACGAAAATCAAAGCCTCACTTTTGGATCAAAACCAGAATTTTCTTGAAGGCTCAAGAACATCTTCAAGGTAAGCATGAACAATCATCTCAATCTTCTTCCATCTTCGCCTTTGATAAGTATATACTAATGAACTCCCTTTTTCTCTTTCTCTCTCTCTCTCTCTCTCTCTCTCTCTCTCTCTCTCTCTCTCTCTCTCTCTCTCTCTCTCTCGGCCGAATGGTTGCTCCAACCATGGCCATGTTTCCTCCTTCCTCCTTAGACGTATCAAGCTATCCATGTGAGAGGAATCTTTCGAAACTACTTCAAGGTAGTTATCATTCAAGTAAGCCTCTCCAATCTCCTCTTTAAAATTCTAGATTCATGTTTCTTGGATGTAGTGGGATGAGGATGGGATATATTTGGATATTGATTATGTGTTTTGTGATGGAGTTGGGATTATAGCATGAGAATGAATGTGTTGGTATGATAAAGTTGGGATTGATGCATGAGTTGATTTGTCTTGGTTGAATGTATGGCGTTTTAGGGATTGTTGCATATCTTCATGTCGTGAGTAGTATGAATGATCAAGCATGTTAGAGATTATGTCACCTTTGGTGAATAGGGTTTATGTTCATGTAATCTTATTAGGGCCATGATTATGATTATCTTAGTAGAGTTGGATCATTTCCTGGTAGATTTAGATCTATATTTTTATTCAAGATTTGGATGTTTTGTTGATTAGTGTAGAGAGTATGTTCATGATTATGGTTAGCAATAGGAATTATGATCACGACCTTGTTGTCTCTAAGCTAATTTTATTTCATCAATAAAATGATTAATACTATAATTTCTTCTAGTAATTTCAAAAACCCTAGGAAAATTTGGATTTGGACTCTAATATAAAATAATGATATTTTAGTCAAATAAATGATAGCTTTTATTAAAGAAATAAAATATATAGATATTATATAGAATAATAATATCAAATAAAGCCTTTTATATAAATAATTATAATAGGTAAAATATTCATTTTGTAAGTCTTATATTCATAAATACTAATAGAATTTATTTATTATCTTTTAATCAAAACATAATAAAATTTACTTGCTATTAATTTTATTTACCAATTATTTTCTAACAATTAGTTATTAAAAAATATTATTTTAAATAATATCATCTAGGACCTAGGACCCTTCATCAAATAAACCCTAATTTATTTATAGCAAGATTTAAACCTTCAACTTATTAGTATCTAATTCACAAATCCTAGTTATTTTAATATCAAGCTAGATTTATTTTATAAACCCTTTATTTATTCTCTAGCTATAAAGCTTGGGACACTAGTGTCATGATTGTGGTAAGTTGAACTAGGATTATTTCTAAAAGTGAATTTTGGCTTGAGTTTAATTATGGTTTATGTTTACCCCAGGTGGGCTTAGGTTAGCTTTTGGAGATCTTTATTTTATCTCGAGCAAAGAATCAGGTAAGCTCCTGCATAAAACTTGTTTGTTGTATAAGGTTTCTATGGCAAGCTAAGCATGACGTTTGTGAACACTGATTTGGTAAAAGCAATTAGGGACTGTTTCCTTTCTTGTTTCAATCAAACCAATTATTTGAAAAACAACAAGCAATTTTATTAAAACACTAAACTGTTTCTAAAACTAATTTTGACAAAGACTTTGGAAACCCTTGATTGCCATTTTCAAGTAAAGCTATGTTTTATCAGTTTTCTCCCAAGTGGGATGAACTACATTGAATACTCAATAAGGGTAGGCTAGTAGTACTAGTTTTGAAGAGCAAGAGTGGGTCTTCTAGTAGGAGGCCACCTCTAGAAGATAAACTCAACTTAGAGAAACGTCAGTACTACTTAGTCATGCCAGTCCGAGCTAGCAGTTTCAGTGATGTGGACTGTGTGTTGCCGGAGTGGACAACCGGTGTTGTTTGGGTGTATAGAATGAGGAGAATCTTACCCGTTAGGCCGATCACCTACCTTTTTATCAGTCTGCAAAAAGTGTGGCATTCTGACCATTGTATGGTTATGGGGCCCAATGTGTAATAACCTATGGCCACACTTTCGAGTGGTTGATTTTATTGTACCTGTATGGTTTGAAAATCCAAAACGCCACTCCTGCTTTTGAACTTTATTTATTACTTGCCGGTATTTTTCTTATGAAGTTCTTACACCTTACATTCATGAACTGTTTTCACTGAACACTCAAAGCACACACGGACTTACTAAGATTTTTATCTCATCACCCTTTTTACCATGATTTCAGATCGATCCTTGCTGTGGGGATGAGTAGCTAGTTGTTGCCTGCCTTGAAAGATATTCTATTATTTAATTTTATGAGATGCTTTAGGAGTTGAGAGTGAACAATTGTTATTTTTATTTTGGATTTGTCTTGAATTTTTGAATTGTAATAAGTTTTAATTTTTTTGAAGTATTGTTTTATTTTGACTGTGTGACCTAATTATAAAGACCCCTTGTCCTTTGGACGGGACGACTTTCCCGGCCCCGTTGGTCCTAGGTAGTGGGGTGTTACAGCTCTTATTGGCAAACATGGTGGCTAAGGACGTGCTAATGTCATATGCAGTAGCTATGAGCTTGTATTTGGATTGGAGCACATTTAACATGGAGGCTAATATGTGCCAACAAGCCATCTCATTAGCCTTCTTCCATGCCTTTTTTGTCTCTTACTCTGCCTCAGTGAAACTCTTCCCAATCTTAGGATAGGGATCGTACTAGATATATTTGTACTCCTTGGCTATGAGTATTAAGTCCAGACTATGACCATTAGGTATAAAACATACTTATACTCCTCAAATCCTGTAGGACCCCCTAAACAGTGCACAGCTAGCACTAAGTTGTTGCTGACTTAGTCCACACTGTTGCCAATTTAGTCTAGCTAGTGGTTAGCTTCTTTCCTAAAATGTCTTTCTCATTTACTTTTCCACTATTCTCTTTCATTTTTCTCTTGTTCAAATGACTTCATTAGGCACGAATGATTTATAAAAACTCAAGAAAAATTCAATCTCCTATTATCAATAGCAACCGCCTATGCCTTTTCAAATCAAACATACACTATCAATCTGTGAAAGCAATGAAATTACACAGAACCTATGTCTTAATGGTGAGACTTACAGTGGATCTATCCCATACTAGAAACATAAAAGATCACAGTAAATCATCCAAATCACGTTTGGCCAGTATTAGTTAGCCTAAAGCATGCGTGTATATGCAAAAGAAATACTACTCTAATACCGCTTGATAGTGGATCTTGGCAAAAACATTGTAGACGTGCGGGGGGAAAAAAAATACAAAAACGCACTGTAGAAATCTTTTAAAATAGTTATACCTTTGTGTTTTGTTCGGTGAAGATGCAATTGCTTTTGCTGGACAATAGGGGATTGAACGACTATTAGGACGCTCCTATTAGCTTCTGGTTCAAAACCCACTTGACGTTGCCTTCGTCTTTGCAAGGACACAATATCCTTCAATTCTCACTTTATTGATTGACTGCTAATAAGTAGGATTGAGATAAGGTTGTGTTTTTCTTCTACTAGAAGAAGACAAAACTCATATGCTCTTAAAAACAAGAGAGAATAGCTGCTGAGAGAGCTTTTTCCTGGTTTAACACAGAAGTGAACCGAACTCAGTAGACAGATATCACTCTTAACTGATAAATGAACACCCAAGATCAGTATGACAGATATATCTTTAGATATTCAAAAATCACAAGAGCCCATCTAGTCTATATGGCTAGCCCTAGCCTAACAAGACTTGGGCTTAAACTTTAGACTTTTGGTCCAGGCTATTACGTTAGGCTTAAAATATTAATTTAATCTTGGTGCATAAATAAATATTTAACTAATCCAAATGAACCAAAATAATTTCTCTAGCCCATTACTTAATTTAGACCCAGGTTAACCTTTAATCATTCAATCTGGGCCTTAGCTGTGAATAATTAATTAACAAACTAAATTAAGCTATTAAACCATTCTCTCTATGAATCTTTTATTTTATTCTAGCCCAATTATAAATTAGACTACCTGAATAAAATAAAATAAAGACTTTCTTTATCCAAGATTATTTTCTTAGCCCAAAAATAATTTGGATTTTCTAACTATTCTGAGGAACAAAAGATAGCTCGTCCTTGGCTACTAAAATTATCAAAATACCCATACTATAAAAATAGTTGTATTTTGTATTTCAAATATTTCTTATTATCGTCATGAGAAAATATTAACCCCAAGAATAATGATGCGTGTAGCTATGTCTCTGACCAATAGGTGTAATGACTAAAATACCTATCCATATAACACCTATCATTGAGAAAAGAAAAATGTACTAACACCCCTCTCAATGACTTCCACCATAATTGGACATCTAGTCCGTTAATCTTTAACTTCTAGTATGTATCCGCTTATTTCTTGGAGCTACCCAAAAACATACAATACTAAGTTACATTCCCAGGGCCCTAGATAATCACAAGGGTGTGATTTCTCTTTTTAGGAGCATAGAAAATATAGTATATGAGTTTGTCTTAACTAATTAGTTACATGATGAGGACTTATCACATACATATTTTTGAGTATTTTTGTGTTTTAATTATAGTAATGCCTTGTTGACATCACCACTCACCACATTATTCTCATCTTGTTTTGCAGAAAATATAGAAAAAACCAATTGAAGATGAAAGTGAAGAAAGGAAGGGGAATGGAGCAAAAATTGAAAGAAATGAAGAAGCAAACAAAAGCATGAATAAATATTGGTTAGACAAAAGAATATTGGCGACTAAGCAACCTCAAGCCGCCTAGCTCATGTTTGTTTTACATATGTCCAGAAAAATTGTATATATATGTATGTTTAGTAGGTGGCTGCCTAGGGAAGTTTTATCACCCTAGGTGCCTAGCACATTTTTTTTGTTTGGTTTGTTTATGTCCAAAAAGATGGCGGCCTAGGACAAGGCTACCTACTTCAATTGTGTATAATATATATATATATATATATATATATATATATATTTGTATTTTAATAAGCAAGTAGCCTAGGGAGCTTTAGTACCGTAGGCCACCTGAAAGAAAGCATTGGCACGCTAAGGTAGAAGCCTGGCAGCCAAAGGAACTTAGGCCACCTAGCTTCTAGAATACTTTGCGGCCAACATTCCTGGGCCACCCACAAGCTGCATAAAACGCATATCTGCACATTTTCTGCATTTTTTCTTCAATCATTTCCATTGTATACTATATAAACCCCATTTCAAACCCTGGAAAAAAAATTATTGGTCTGCTAGAAAACCAAGAGATCCCTTAGGGAGTTTAGGAGAACCTTCAAGGAAAGGAAGATCATAGAGAATAAGGGAGAAGAATACGGGGTTGTGGAAGGAAATCCCAAGAAGAAGAAGCTTAATATTTTTTCTATGAGTGAAGTTCTTTCTTTTTCTTTGTATTAGCTTTACAATACTGATGTTTATATGATTTTAATTGTATTCGAGGAATGAACCCTAATTTATGTTATTTTGCAAGGTTATTAATATGATTTATTGAATTCCTATTCTTTTATTTGACTACTTGGGCATTATTATGTTTGATTGATTGTTTGGGCTTGATTGATTTATTCAATTAATTGGTTCCGTCTTAATGATTTCGAGAGATGTGGTTAGGAGTTGAACACCAAATTAATTGGTTCAAGTTTGTTTTCCTTTGATTAACTTGAGAGAGAAGTTGAAGGATTAGAACACGGTAGTCAATGGATTTTCAATAGTGCCTAAAAATAGGGCTATTGGGGCTTCCGGGTACCTTTCAGGTGATGAGTGGTTGTAATGCTTCCTTGGGTTAGGTTGATTAGGTAGAGGTACCAATTAATTGAGCCTTTAGAAATGAATCTCATTACTCGAGAGAGTGTGGGGTTTATTCTTGAAAACTCATACCGGTGCTCAAATTGGGATTTGATGAACTTAGTGATGATCTCTTTACTTGACACGTTTTAGGGGATTTTTTTTTTATACATGGCATTTCTCGTATTCTTACTCCTTGACAATTTTGGCAACTTTTCTTATTTGGGTCCTATGTACTCTCTATTGTATTAGGTTAGCATAGTTATTATTTATTTCTTTAACTTTATATTTATATTAGCTAGACAATGAGATTAGAGCAAAGTAGTAGTAATTTCTATGTTCCTATGGATTCGATACTTGCTATTCCCTATACTATGCAATGGGTATACTTGCCCTATTGTGTCATTTCGGTGATTGGTATTTTAAATTTAAGACTTGATTTATGTGTGTTTGTCAGTACTATTTCCCACACTAAAAATCACACCCAACAACAAGTTTTTAGTGCCACTACCGGGGATGAGCATTATCATGAAACCATTGAGTGTAGTTGATTTAGTTATGCATTGTCGTATTTGCAAATACTATTTAATTATTTGCTTGTCTTTCTTTTTTTTTTTTGTTGTTGTTTGTATATTGTTTCAATTCTTTATTTATTTTTGTCCTTGGGAGAAATAAATTATGTTTGGTTCCAAAATGTTTTATCATTATATTTGTTGTATTATTAGTATTATTATTTATATATTGTTGTTTATTGCTATCTAGGAAATTGTATAAATTGTAGATTCTTTGGATTTAATTTTTGCTTTTGTATATGGCCTTGTTGTATACTATTATTGCTGTTGGGGAATATTGTAATTTTTGTTGTGTTGTATTTATAGGATGAAAAATACTGTTGTGATTGGATATTATTGTGTTGTTGAGGACATCTTGTTGTGTAACAGCTATTTTGTGATTGATTGTTGTATAATAGAATTGGTTTCATTATTGTTGTAATGGTGTTGGAGTTTTGAGGATTTTATTGACATTTTTAGGATGAAATTATTGTTTGTAGTTTTGGGTTTTTGTTGTACTATATATTGTGGAGGTTGAAAATTTGATAATACAAACAGTGAACAAATGGAGGAGTTGATGGGCTTATAGAGTTCGTGTTATATTTTTGTGGATTTTTTATTATTGTCTGGGAGATACTTTGGTGTTTGTGGAAGGTGTGGTATTCATGAATTGGCAGTTGTAGTTGTGAAAATCTTTTAAGATTCTTTTCAATAAAACCATTAAATCCTTAACCTTTTCACTTTTATTTGGATTTCATTGAATTTATATTGTGTATGTTATATGCTAGTTCTAGTGTATGAAATATTTGTGTTTTATTGTGTATATATATTATAGTCATTGTTTTAGTGGTATGAACATGTATACATCAATTTAGTGTATCTTTAGAATGTTGATTAGGTTATTCATTTGTTTTGTGGCTTGGTTGTATTAGTAGTAGTATAATTCTTGGTAGTAGTGTCTATTTTAGTTTTATTTATATTAGTTGATTTTATGACTTGTTAACAATATTTAAGTACATTATTATTATTATTATTATTATTATTATTATTATTATTATTATTATTATTATTATTATTATTATTATTATTATTATTATTATTATTATTATTATATGACGATGTATTTGTTATTAATATTGATTCTAAAGAATTTTGGACAGCAACTCCTTATATATTTTTTTAATTATATTTACTTTTGAATTATTTTCTTTATCCATTATTTTTGTATTCCTTTTATTATTTTCTCTTTAGCCATGGTATACTATTGTGTTTTTCTTTATTTTTGTACGATGGAAGATTTTACTTCTTTTGGACAACCATTCAATTATTCCCCCTTCTATGATACATTGTGCTTTAAGATGTTAGAGGAGTATTTATTTTTATTTTTCTCCTTTTTATTTCTTTTAGTCCTATGAAAATTGTGTATATTGTTTGATTCATGGACAATGAGGACATCGTCAAATTTAAGTGTAGGGGAGAGATTGAATAATATTTTCTTTACAATTTTGTATTATTTATTGAGGAATTTTCTTATCTTTTTGGCTAAATTTCTTGTTTTTGCATTTTGGCAACTAAATAATATTTTCTTTACAATTTTGTATTATTTATTGTGGAATTTTCTTATCTTTTGGCTAACTTTCTTGTTTTTGCATTTTGGCAAAACAAATTTTGATTTTTTTTGCATTGTTCAGTTAGCTTTCAAGGCTTGTTGGTATGTATGTTGATATGTGCTAGTTTGGTGGAGTTATTATTCTTCTTTTTACTTAGGGATTCTAACTAAGACTTTTATAGGAAAGATATTTTTCTGTACACTTAGATATTGGGCATGACATAAACTAAGTTTCGATAAGTAAATTAATCTTGTTTATTCCTTTGAAAATGTTTTGAAGCTTAATTCTTTAAGAAGGGATGAAAACTTAGTGATAAAATATAGAGTGTGGTTTATAGGATTATCTCTGGTTTCATGGCTAATCTCGTTTATTCATTCTCTCATTTACGTTGCATGTTGTATTATAGAAAATTTCAATGATTTTTTGTATTTCTCAATAAAAAGGCAAATGGGAGCAAAAGGTAGGTTGCTAAATGCACCTACTAATGTGAGGAGAAAATAATGCTCTAGGAATGCAAAAATGCATGCCATATGATGAAAAATAAAGGGTGATGAAAAAAGAGAAAAGAAAAAGAAAGAAATGCAAAAATTAGAAAATTCTAAGGATACAAAAAAAGAATTCAAATAAAATCACTACAAATGCATTCTCATTGTAGAAAGACAAATGATGAAAAATGAGAGGATCCTAATTTGCCAAGTCAAATTGAATTGTATTGTTGTATTGTTGTACCAAGTGTAAGTGTTTGTAATATTGTGTTGTATCGTTTCTAATATATGTACTTAAAATAGCCATGAGACTTGAGTGAGTTGTTGGATCCTATCTCACGCAAATCACTTTGTTTGAAATTCTTGATTGGAGATATTGAGTGAATCACATTTATTTGGCATAAACTTGTTTAATTTCACTTTGAGTTTCTTGCTTGTGTCTAGCCTAATATTAGTTTATACATGCGATTAATAAGGATAGATTGTTGTTGAGATGGATTCTAAGGTGGAGGATGAAATGATTTCTTTACCATTTTTACCCTATTGCATATGTGCTAAGTGTTCTTGATGACTCGCCAAGAGTGCTATGTACAATATTTTTCATTGTACTTGTAAATTAGCTATTCTTTATCCTTATAAAATAATTTATATTTCTTTGTTTGTACAATAGTTGAGCTTTGAATAAATTAAGGATGTTTAATTTGTACACTATTCAATTCTTTGTTCATGAATAAGTGTGGTTTGCTTGAGGACAAGCAAAGATCCAAGTGTGGGGGTGTGTGATGAGAGCTCATCACATACATATTTTTGGGTATTTTTGTGCTTTAATTATAGTAATTCCTGGTTGAAATCACCACTCACTATACCATTCACATCTTGTTTTCATAAGAAATATAGAAAACACCAACTGAAGTTGAAATTGAAGAAAGGAGCAAAAATGGAAGAGAATTGAAGAAGCACACAAAAGCAAGAATAAAGGATTCTTAGAGAAAAGAATAATGGTGGCCAAGGGAACCTATATATATATATATATATATATATATATATATATATATATATATATGTTTAGTAGGTGGTAGCCTAGGGAAGTTTTAGCACCTTAGGCCGCCTAGCAAATTTTTTTTGTTTGGTTTATTTGTGTCTAGAAAGATGGGGGCATAAGGAAACTTCCCTAGGCCTCCTGCTTTCTTATGTATATATGTGTACTTTTTAGGTGGTTGACTAGGAAAGTTTTAGTACCCTAGGCCATCTACTTCAATTGTGTTTGTGTGTGTGTATGTGTGTGTGTGTGCTTGCGTGCGTGCGTGCGTGCGTGTGTGTGTGTGTGTGTGTGTGTGTGTGTATTTATATCTTAACAAGCTGGTAGACTAGGGAGTTTTAGTGCCCTAGGCCGCTTGGAAGAAAACATAAGTACGCCAGGGCAGAAGCTTGGCAGCCTAGCTTCTAGAATACCTGGCAGCCCACTTCCATAGGCCACCCACAAGCTGTAGAAAATGCAGATCTGTGTTTTTCAGTAATTTTTCTTCAATCCTTTTCATTGTTTAATATATAAACCCCATTTTAAACCCTAGAAAAACATCCTTGGTTGGCTAGCAACCAAGAGATCCTTTAGGGAGCTGAAAAGATCCTTCAAGGAAATCCAAGTAAGAAGAAGCTCAAGATTTTATCTATGAGTGAAGTTCTTTCTTTTTCTTTGTATTAACTTTACAATATTAATATTTGTATGATTTTAATTATATTTGAGGGATGAACCCTAATTTATGTTCTTGTGTTGGATTCTTATTATAATTTATTGAATTCCTATTCTTGTATTTAACTACTTGGGCATTATTGTGTTGGATTAATTATTTTGGGTTTGATTGATTTTATTCAATTAATTGGTTTGCTCTTATTGATTTTGAGAGATAGGGTTATGAATTGAACACCAAATTAATTGGTTCAATATTTTTTTTCCTTTGATTAACTCGAGAGAGAGAGAGAGAGAGGTTGAATGATTAGAACATAGTAGTAAATGGGGTTTCAGTAGTGACTAGAGATAGGGCTATTAGGGCTTCTATGTACCTTTTAGGTGATGGGTGACTGTAATGCTTCCTTAGGTTAGGTTGATTAGGCAAAGATACCATTTAATTAAGCCTTTGGAAATGAATACCATAACTCAGGAGAGTGTGAGGTTTATTCTTGAAAACACATACCAGTGCTCGATTTGGGATTTGATGAACTTAGTGATGATCTCTTTACTTGACAAGTTTTGGGAGGATCTCATTTTCATGTATTCTTACTCCTTGACAATCCTTATGAGTTTTCTTGTGTGGGTCCGATGTACTCTTTATTGTATTAGGTTAGCACATTTAGTTTTTATTTCTTTATCTCTATCTTTATATTGGCTAGACAATTAGATTAGAGAAATATAGTGCTAATTGCTAAGTTCTGTGGATTTGATACTTGTTATTCTCTATACTATGCAATTGATATACTTGCACTATTCTGTGGTTTCGATGATTGGCATTTTAAATTTAAAACTTGATTTATGTATGATTGTTGTTACTATTTCCCACACTAAATATCGCACATCATCTCATATATCGAACATACAAGTATATTGGTCTTATAGTAGAACCTCACCTATAGTATGTCAATACATATGCTTCCGGCTTTTCTAGACCACCTATACATATTCAGGTCACTAGGTAAAAGTCCATGTTGTGGCTATAGTTGTCTGAGTCTCTATTATTTTTAGTGCTTTGAGAAACTACTATTATGGGTCCAATTCTACGTATTCTAGATATCCTTACACCATGAAGTGAGTGGACTACTCGCTGGCTAAAGCTAAGTCAATCTCTATTTGGAATTCATAGTATAATAACCTTTATCCTGATCAGATTCTCATTTTGATCAACCGGTTAAGAACTAAGTTTATGTGTTAAGTAAACAATGATCTATACATTACTATGAAAGTTCTCCATTCACATGGATCATTTAATCAAAATGGGCCTTTTCCAACAAAATTTTGCATAAATTAAAGAAAAGAAACATAATATTTTGAGAATAAAAATTTTATTTATTTCATCGAATTTACATCTAATACATTATGTGGATGGCATACATTCCAATAGATAGTGGGAGCAAAATTGAACTTAGTGAAGTTAAAGAAGAATGAACAAACAATTATCAACCAGTTGATCCTAAGCCTATTGACAAAATAGACTAACCTTCTAATACACAAGAATCTTATAGGGCAGGTAAAATACGTGCAACACTTGAGAGATATAGATTTCTCATAAGTGACTATAATGACATATTGCTCATAGAAACAGATGAGCTTACCACTTATAAGAATGTTCTAAAAATTCAAAATCTGACAAATGGCTTGAAGCCATGAAGTCAGATATAGATTTAATGTATAACAACTATTCTTGGACTTTGGTTGACCCATCGCAATGGATAAAACCCATAGGGTTCAAGTGGATTTTCAAAAAGAAAACTGACATGGATGGTAATGTAATTACCTATAAAGTATGACTAGTTGCAAAAGGTTATCGTCAACAATAAAGTATTGACTATGACAAGACTTTTTCACCAGTAGCAATGCTAAAATCCATTAGAACACTCCTAGTACTTACTGCCTATTATGACTATGAGATTTGACAAATAGATATGAAAATAGCTTTCCCTAATGGAAACTTAACTTAGGAAGTGTACATAATACAACCTGAAGCTTTCATATCTAATGATCTCAGTAAGGTGTGTAAGTTGCAAGGTCTATTTATGGATTTAATCAAAGCTTCTAGGAGTTAGAACATTCATTTTCATAAAATAATTAAAGAATTTGATTTCATACATAACATTGATAAACCTTATGTGTACAAAAAAGTTAGTAGGAGTGTAATTATTTTCCTATTGTTATATGTAGATAACCTATTGTTAATAGAAAATGATGTTTCTACTCTTTAAATAGTTAAAATATGATTACCAAAGAAATTCTCCCTGAAAGATCTTAGTGAAGCAACCTACATTCTTAGAATAAGAATTTACAAAGATAAATCAAAATGGTTGCTTGGTCTTTCATAGTTTACATATAGACAAAATGCTAAAGAAGTTTAGCAAAGATCAATCGAAAATGATATTCTTACCCATGACATATGGAGTAAGCCTTTCAAAGTCTATGTGTCCTAACACATAAGATAAAAGGGATCACATGAGTAAGATAGCATATGCTTCAACAATTGGATCTATCATCTATACTGTGATATGTACTAGACTGATGTAACTTATGCTCTTAGTTTAATGAGCAGATACTAATATAATCTTAGAGAAGATCATTGGGAGGCTGTCAAGAATATCCTTATGTATTTAAGAAGAACTAAAGATATATTCTTGGTATATGAAGGAGAAGGTGAGTTATAAGCCAAAGGGTATATTGATGCCAGTTTTAAATCTGATAAGGATGACTACGAATCCTAATCTAGCTAGGTGTTTGCTTTTGGGTAGGGCAGTTAGTTTGAAAATTTCAAAACAAGACACAACTACCGATTCAACTACTAAAGCTGAGTACATAGCGATTTTTAAAGTAGCAAAAGAGGCAGTTTAGACCAAGAAGTTTATAGCAAAACTAGGCGTAGTACCTACCATTGTTGATCTAATACCCTTATATTATTTTTACAATAGAGATATTATATAAGCAAAGGAACCACGGTCTCATCAATAATCTAAGCATGCACTTAGTCACTATCACTTGACTAGAGAAATCATTGATTGAAAAGAAGTAAAGATAAAGAGAGTTCTCATTGATCAGAACATAGCAAATCCATTCCCAAAAGCATTATCCCAAAAGAAAAATGATAGTCATGTTCAGTCATTTTGGTATTCGATACATGAATTATTAGGTTTAGTTCAAGTAGGAGATTATTAGGATTATACTCTAGAAGTAGTCATTTGTACAATGAATTTTGCACAATTAATTAGTAAAAAGTATACTTTATATTTTCATTTCCTTGTTTCATATGTGTATGTGAATAAAACTAAACGATAAAGTCCCTAACACAATATATGGTGTTAAGGAAATCAATGGTAGAGATCATGATATGAGATTCCTACTATACTATGTAGTATATATGCTTAAACTATTGCTAGTCATAGTATTAATGAAATTGGATATCATTAATACACAAAAACTAGCACATGTTATACTAATTGATTAGATCAAGCAGTGGTTCTCACATCCATAAGTATTGTGATACTCAAAGATAATACGTGGATGTTTGTTATTTGAACAAGTTCATTGCATTATCTGGCTATGAGATAATCATATGGATAACTACTTAGTACTAGTGATAGAATCTCATTATAGCGAATGTGCAAGTTTCTTTAGATTTAAGATTTCCAATATGCTGTATTTGCTAAGTGTTTTACTTTAATTCTAATCTTTGGAGTCACTTCAGGGACCGCCTGTGGGATGAATATTGGATATAATGTAAAGTAAACAAACGTAGTTAAAAAGGTCGACAAATGATTCATCACTCCTAATAGTAGGGGTGTATATCATACGGTTACTTGTAATGCATCATTACTCAAGAAGTCTTCACCAAGGCATTTTTGTGTTGTAAATAGCTCCGAATGATACACATATTAAGTAATGGATTTTGAAACAAGAACTAATAAATTTGGGTTAGAAATAATTATATTTTTAAAGGAGTTGGTACTAATTCCATACTCTAAATCGAATAAAAACTAGTATGATGAACAAAGTTTTTTGCATTGATACTTTACTATTGAAAGGTTCACATTAAGCCACTTGACTTTCTGGACTATTGGGTGACCAGATATATTATTAGATACCGCTCATGATTTGCTAAATATGAATTTTTAATTAACAAATTAAGAAATTGATCCTGATTAGAATTAATAAGTTAATCCTAATTATCAAGGAATTTAAATCTTTAATTATTAGAATTAACTCATATTTTGCTACCAATGGATTATAAAAACTAATAGGTCATATAGAATAGAGGAATTGATACTCGTAAATATTATATGATAATATCATAGGGTTAATTTGTAAGAAGAAATGAATATATAGGTTGATTATAAAATGTTTATAATTAATTGATTAAAATTGCAATTACTCAAATTCTTGTAGGCCACTTATAAGTATGTTATAGGTTGGAAGTCATAAATAAAATTTTGGGGAATCCAAGCCCATAATGAATAGGGCTCTACACGTACAACACAGAGTGCCATGTTTTTCTTCTTCTTCACAACAATCCTAGCACCTAGATTTTTTTTGCTAGCACCGATTAGTGCGCTTGTTTTTCAATGCCAATCCTTGTGTAGATTCTATTAGAGAAAAATTTGTTCTTGAGATTTAGTGGTTGTTTGTGAACTAAATGATTATTTGAAGAAATAGAGAATTGTTCTCCGTTTGGTGCTGCCAATGAATTGGAAGCTTTGGTGGATTTCAAGAATTCTTCAGAGAATTTTGAAAACTAATGTTGCAAGGTAATGTTCGTTTCCTTATTTCAATTTGTGCAAGTGATGCAGTTGCAAGGTTTCATGTATTTAATTTTTCCACTACGCAATTTGGTTTCATGATCAAAACCAACACCTTGAGGCATTCTCCTAGAAAAAAAAAAAGTAAAACTAAATAACACTTGTCTAGATGATAGATAGATGGCCCAAGATATTTAGTCTCATGAAATGATATTTGGATGGAATGTGATGAGTGCTCATCATGATATATTTTTTGTAGTAGTTGTGCATTATTTGTAATAAAATGTTGCTTAAATCACTATTCACCACGCCCTTTTTACCTTGTTTTTTTTAGGAAATGCAAAAGATCAACTAGAGATGAAGAAGGATGAAATCGGATAAAAAATGAGTAAAGATGAAGATTTTTTCATAAATAAGGCTGCCTAGGGTGAACCTTCCTGGGCCACCCGGAAGCTCTATTTTTGGCCACTTGGATAGAGACCAACTTCCTTGGTCCACCTAGGTAGGTATCCTTTGGAAGTTCAACCTTCTTAGGCCACCTTCCCTCTAGAAGTGTAGGCAACTTAGAATTCTTGAACCTTCTTGGGCCGCACATGTTCTTAAAAAAAAAAAAAACCCCCTGTTTCGGTATTTTTGGAGATTTAGGAGGGTTTCTCTATAAATACCCCATTATAGCCTCAAAATACAAGTCTTGGATAGCCAAGGGCCTAAGGTTCTCTCCAAGAATCCTAGGATACAAAGTTTGCACACAAGAAAAAAAAAAGGAAGATCTTGGGATTCAAGGAAGGAGATAAGATGATTGTAAGAAGGTTTCAAGGAACAGGAAGAGAATGGCTTATCTATGAGTGTTCTTATCCTTCTCTATGACAAACTAATTTTCTATATTTGTGTTTATTATGTTAAGTTTGTTTATATGGGTTTTAATTGATTATCATTAATTAATTCTTCTTCTTAATGAATTCGAGAAACGGGATTAAGGTTTTTTATGCGCGTGTTTGTGTATATAGAAAATCCATATCAATTATGCTCTGCATACACACACGTTTTACTAATTAAAATGCCAATTAAAATTATACAACATACAAATATAGCCAAGGGCACCTATCATGTAGTGTAGTATCATTGGCAAGTATCGAAGATGCTTAGCGAACACGACTACTACCCATACTTTCTTCTCTTCTTATTGTTTAGCCAAATAAAAATGTGAGATATATAACACTAACTGCAATAGGAGAAAAGTCAAATTTTTGCACAAAAAAGAGTCACAAGTTCATCAATGAATAAGAAAGAGATAAACACATGTAACAAAAGGTATTCCCCCATTCAAAACCTAAAATATGAGCATCCCTTGGATCCATAATTTCAAATTTTATGCCCCCGGAGTGTGTCAAAAATCAATCTCACTCATTCTCAAATTATGAGATTTCTACCCCCAAATTCGATTAATTGGTATCTCTACCTAATTAACTAAACATAAAACTGCATTAATAATCACTTATCATCCCAAATCATCCAAAGGCCACAAAATCACAATTTCTAAGCAATTTCATAAACCCTTTGGTTATTAGCCATAGTTCTCAACCTCCTTCTCGGGTTAATTAAAAATGGCAAATGTTAAATTAGTTCAATAAGTGTCCAAACCTTAACTCATTCTCTCAAAATTTTTAAGGAAGAACATTGGATTGAAGTAAATTAACCAAAATCCAACTTAACCAAGATAACCAAAAAAAGCTTAAATACCCAAATTCCATAGAAGTAAAAGCATAAATCTAAAGGAAATACAATATTCTCATGCATAAAAATAGGATACAACCCTTCATTACATCTAAAAATCGAATCCTAGCATAAGAATTACAAGTAAGATTACAAAAAGAAGAAAAAAGCAAACTCATAGATAAACCTCATTCTTCTTCTCTTGAGATCTTCAAGTAATCTCACTGCCACTTCCTTGAATCTCTTGGTCTTCTTCTCTTCTTTGTGTTCCAACTCACAAGGCTTAGGGTTATTGAGAGGAAACCTTAAGCCTTTCTAACTCTTTCCCCTGCTTGTCCTTGTGAAATAATGAATAAGAGCTTTAATTGTATTTTTTTAGAAAATATGCTACAGAATATGTTGCTTTCACTTGTGGGAGGCCCTGGCCACCAACGTTTTGGAAAATTTGGCCATTCTGAAGAAAATTAGGTAGCCTGGGGAAGTTGGAGTTCCCTAAGCTGCCAACTTTGAAGCAAAAAACATATATATAATGCATCAAGAAGCTTAGGAAAGTTAAAGCTCCCTAGACTACCAATAATCTGGAGATATTGCATAAACAAAACACACCAGGAAGCCTAGGGAGATTAGAACTCCCTAGGCCGCCAACTCTCTAGAAAATTAGCACAATTGCAGTACACTTGGTTGCCTAAGGAAGTTGAACTTCCATTGGTGGCTAAGCTTCTGGACAATATGCACAAAAGAAGCACATTAAGTGGCCTAGGAAAGTTATAGTTCACTAGGCCGCTAATCTTCTTCCTTGGCCTCTTCATTTTTCTTCCATTTTCTTCTTTTTCCTTCCTTTTCATCTTTAACTGGTATTTTTCATTTCCTAACAAATACAAGATGAAAAGGTGTGGTGATTAGTTAATTGTGTAAGAATTTATCTTAATTCAAGCACAAAAATAATAGCAAATGTATATATGACGAGGCCATATCATTTTCCCACACACTTGAAAACATTTGCTTATATCCTCAAGTAAAAAATAAAACACCACAAGCAAATAGTTTCTCGCAAAATAAGATGAGCTTTTTTAACATGAGTTGGCCAAGATTGTAAAGGTATTATCTCCCATGTGATTTAAGAATCAAGCCTAAAACCTAATTAGCCAAGCTAATTTTCGTGCAAACTAATAAATTAGGATATAAATAATCAAAGCCATCGAAGTTTAGTGAAATAAGTTCATGGTCATTCAAAGTGTTCCATCTTGGTTCTTTGAGTTTCGAAAGTGAATAATGTAATTTATATAAGCTAGACCTAATAAGTTAATTCCAAGTTATATGACCTCCCAACCATCACAGTCCAAGTAGTAAATATAATATTGGTCCATAGGCTCACTTTATTCTCTCAATTCTTTTTCAATTTATTTTCTTCTAGTAAGGTAATGCAAAAGCCTACGAAAGATATGTAATAAGGATTTTTTAGCTTATGAATTACCTTACTCCAAAAATTTTATTCTATTTTCTTTCGAGCTTTGACAAGGTAATATAAATACCTAGTAAAGATATGAATAACGATTTTTTAGCTTTTGTATTACCTTGCATTATTCTCTCATTTTTTCTAACTCAATCCATATTTTTTGATAGGAATCTTCCCGGGAATAAAATGCCAATCAAAAAAGGGGGAAGAAGGTACAAATAAAAAATTGTAGGTCCTTGGATAAAAGGCATTTTCAAGACATTGCAAATTGATTTCCATGCATACAAAGCCAACAAACCAAGGAACATGAGAATTATCAAGAAATGGTGGGTCAGAGAGGAACTAAATAGGGCAACAAAGGAGTTCATGTGCATCCAACCAACCTAGTGGAGAATCAAGAGGAGTCATTAAAGAAGCATAAATCAAGATTTTAGTTGCATACTAAAAGAGAAGTGAGAGCCAAAACATTTAGAATATCAAAAGAAGTTTTCTAGCATCCAAGATTATTGCAAAACATAAATGGAAACCTAATACAAGCTAAGGAAACCCAGGTACAACACTTGCAGAACAAAGGAAGTTGGAGAATTGCCAGAAAGTGTTAGTGTCAGCTCCAATACAAAAATCGGTACCGGCTTGTGAATAAAATTGTGAAGAGTTTTGTCAGTTGATTACTGTTCATCTAGAACAAAATTGGCGCCGTCCCTTCCACTACAACCGGTGCTATCCAGTATAGACAACAATACTCAGAGGGCAAGTAGAAAAGAACTGGCACCAGCTCAGACAGCTTCGCTAGAGCTGATTTAGCATTGGAAGATCAAGATTTCTAATTTTTTACTCTGTTTTTGTAAGTTTATTATATGTATAACATATTCTCTTTGTAATAGCAGTTAGAACACATATTTTAGTGAGAAAATAAGAGAACTCTTTAAGAGTTGGTGAGGTTAATCCGCTTGGGAGTTCTTCCTTTTAATCAAGACTAAATATTGAGGTCTAGTCCTTCCATTTGATTCAAGTCTCTAAACTTGGTAAGGATAGTCTAACTAGTTTATCTTTGAATTTGTATTAGATGATGAAAATCTAAGGTTGTTCAAGTAAACTTTGTTGGGTGCCTAAATCTTCAATTTTGTGTGCTTAATCTCTTATAGATTATGTGCATTAGAGTATTGATTTAGTAGACTTCATTCACTAGATCTAGAGTTCTTGGTTGTATTGATAACCTAGAGTTCTATCTCTTGAAAGAGTTGGTGTTTTTATTTGAGGTTTAAAAGTTAAATCTTTGTTCTAGTTTTGGAAAGATCCTGGCTATTTTACAAGCTTTTAAGCTCGTATCAAATTGGTATCAAAGTAAGAAGTAGCCTTGATTCTATTCAAGGCTAGATATACATGAGAAGAGCTTCAAAATTTTGAAAGAAAATTGCAAATCTCGGATCTAAGGAGAAGGCCATAAAAAGGGTAATATTTCTTTCATGTTCTTGTGATTCTTATGAAAATCTTGTTCCTTGATGTTGTGACGGTCGTTGGGGGATGAATTTGGCCTGAAAATGTGTTGAACATATGTTTGAAATGGTGAAAATTTTGAACTAGTTTTGCTGAAAAATTTTCACTTTTAGTAGCTATTTCCTTGCCAATTTTTCAATGTTCAATACTTTCATTTCTGCCATGGATTTGATGTGAAATTGATTCTATATGATCTATTGATGTTTGAGGAGGCTTTTAGCATGAAAAATTGTGAATTTGGGGTTAAAACAAGGGTGAAATTGTGTTGATAAATTTGGTGACAAAAGTAGTGCATACAAGGTGTTTGATATAAGTCGTAAGAGAATATTATGCTATGCACACCATGTGTTTGATAAAATATCTTACTCTAGATAATGCCTTATGAGTTGTAAGCTTTCATCTAAGAGGTATAATAGATTCCATGCTTGATATTTGTTCTTCAAGGGGGTGAATTTTCATGTTGTTCTTGAAATTTGTTCGATGAAGACCTTGATTTTAGTTGGGAAAACAATTGTTACATCTTAGACCATATTGCTTGACTCTTTGAAAAATCTTAAATGTCATCCTGTTACTATTATCTTGAAAGTTATTGTTTGACTTACAATTATGTTCTTAGTGTTTTGTTAGCACAAACATAGTCCAAAATCAGTGCATACATGAATTCTAAGTGATGCATACCAAGTATTTGATTAAAAGCCTATGAGGTAACATGTTACATATGTATTGATGTTTGTCACTAGCATAGCTTGCATTCATTAGTGAAATTCATCACATACTGAACCATTGCTTATTGCTGTCTAGTGAATATATTTTAGTCATCTTAAATCATCTTAGTGCATGAACAAGAAAACCTTGTTGTGCTGTGAAGTAGAGCTCATTTACTTGTCAAATCTTGTAGAACTTATCTTGATCCTTTATTTATACCAAGTGTTTGACAAAATTCTTCTAAGAACTTTAGTTGATTATCTTTGACATTTTTGCTTGACATGTCGAGTTCGACTAGCTTTTATCCATTAGGGAGGTTTTTTGGGAAGATACGTTGAGGAATTGTGTGAAGAAAAAGGTAAACGGGAGAGCTCATTTGACAAAAGCCAAAAGAGTGTAAAACGTAAGTTTAGTGCTAAACAAGAGTGAAGAGTGACTCCCAAAAATTGAGTGATAAACACATGAGGGAGCTAATTGAGGCACTTTCTTGTGTGTTCTACTCAAATTTGCAAGTATATTATTTAAAAGCATTTGCAATGGCTAATTGGATTGAGAATGAAGAAAGTAACTATGATGAAGAATCTTGTTCAAACTGGAGTAGTTATGGATAATATAATAAGTATGATGAACATGAACAAGAATATTAGGGGGATGAAAATGAGAGTAACATTGATGAAAGGCCAAGCATTAGTAGAAGGCATGGAGAATATAAGGAAAATTATTTGGGGTTTGATGTAAAAGGAGGTTGCGAATATGAATAAGAAAAATTTAAGCGAGCAAACTATTGTAAAGAGGACAATTTTGTTGGTGGGGAACACAAATTTTCAAAGAGAGGGGTGCAGAGAAGACTTGTGTATAGTTGTTCTTATTGCTATGGAGATGGTCATGTTTTAAGTGATTGTCTTAGAATGTATAACCAAGGAAGGACATTAGAAATTCAAGCTTTTACAAGCAATGTGCAACAAAAGGGTAGTGGCAAAGTAGATGTTGCATTTAAGTTAGAAAAGTTGAGAAAGGCAATTGAACGAATGAAGAAGCATCCCAATGAGAAAGATGAAGTGACAAAAAAGGAGGAGAAAAAGAGCTCAGAGATAAAAAGGAGGTTGGTGTGGAATCATGATTATTGCATGGAGTAGCTAAAGCATACACAAAACCACTTTATTTCATAGAAGAAGGATCACGTCCTTTAAGAATGTTGTAGAAGAATGAGCATGAAGAAAAAGAGCATAGTGGTATTGAAGTTGTTTACAAGAAATAGAGTCGAAAAAATGAAGTGGAGGAGAAAGGACAACAACAAAAGGAGAAATAGAAGAGTTGGCTAGAAGTTGTGCAAAATCAAATACGGGGTAGCAAAGAAGGAGAGAAGAAGCCATGTAGTCGAAACTTACATGAAAATGCCAAATCTAGAGAAGAAATGAGGATAGAGAAAGGAAAGGCATTGTTGGGATCTCAAAAGTGTAGGGATATCAAATGCTATAAATGTTTGGAATATGGGCATTCTTTTCTAGAGTGTCTAAACAAAACATTAATATTCATCAATGAAGATGGGGAGATTTCATCCAGTAAGGAAGCATATAGTGGAGATTTCAGGGAGTTTAAGGAAGAAAACAAAAATAAAAAGGGTATTGTGGTTGAACCAAAATGCTTATTAATTGGAGTTGCTAGAAAAATTGAGCACGAATGTAAATGTGAAGAAGAATGAGTGGATTCGCAAAGGGAAAACATATTCTATTCAAGATGTGTGATTGGGCAAAAGCCATGTAGTCTAAGGATTAATGGGGGTAGTTGTACAAATATGGTAAGTACTACATTGGTGGAAGAATTGGGGTTGGAAAACATAAAACTTCCTAAACGTTATAAGCTTTAATAGTTGAATAAATGTAGTGAGGTGAACGTGAACAAGCAAGTCATAGTAACATTTGAGATGGGGAAATATAAAGATAAAGTAACTTGTGATGTGCTTCCAATGCATGTATGGTAAATTTTATGAAGAAGGCCTTGGTAACATGATAGACAAGTAGTGCATAATGGGAGAAAAAATACATATACTTTGAAGAATAAGGGAAAGAATTCACCCTATTACCATTATCCCCAAGTGAGGTACTTCGAGATCAAAATATTGTGAGAGAAAAAGAAGAGAAGAAAAGAGAGCAAAGAGAGAAGCAAAAACAAACGAGATAAAGAAAGCATGAGCTAAAAGAGAATGAAAGAAACGAAAATGAGAGTGAACTAAAAGAGTAAAAAGATAAAGAAGAGCGAATGAGAGATAAGCCAACGAGAGAAAATAAAAAGAAAGAGACATTATGTGTGGTAAGAGATGAAAAACAAGAGTCCACTCAAAGAAAAGAGAGTGGAGATAAAAATAAGAAAGAAAATATGGATAGTGAAAAAAGAGCCTAGGGAGAATGGTGAGGCACAAAACTCTAACAATTTAAATCCACAAACATATTCTTGCTTGAATTCTTTTACAGGTTTTGATTCGAGGAAAATCTTTTCGAAGAAGAGGAAATGATAGGAATCTTTCAAAGGATAAAATGCTAGTCAATGAAGAGGGAAGAAGGTAGAAGCCAAAAAGCATGGTTTCTTAGATAAAAGGTATTTTCAAGATATTGCAAAGTGATTGCCATGCATACAAAGCCAACAAACTAAGGAACATGAGAAATGTCAAGAAATGGTGGGTGAGAGAGGAACAAAAGGAGTTCATGTGCACCTAACCAACCCAATGGAGAATTAAGAAGAATAAAGAGGAGTCATTGAAGAAGCATAAAACAAGATTTAGGTTGCACACTAAAGTTGAAGACAGGGAAAATTATTTGGAAGATCAAAAGAAGTTTTCCATCATCCAAGATTGATCCTCAACATGAGTGGAAACCTAATACAAGCCAAGAAAACTAAGGTACAACAATTGCAGAACAAAGAAAGTTATAGAATTGCTGGAAAGGGTCGGTGCTGGCTCTAATACCAAAACCAGTGTTGGCCTGTCATCAAATTATGAAGAGTTTTGAGAGCTAATTACTATTTAGACTTAAAAAAACCGGCACTATCCCTCACACTACAACCGGCAACAGTCGGTACAAGCGACAACACTTAAAGGGCAAGTAGAAAAGAACCAGTGTCGGCTCAGAGGGATTAACCGACACCAGCTTAGAACTAGAAGATCGAGATTTCTAATGTTTTGCTCTATTTTTATAAGCTAATTATATATATATATATATATATATATATATATATAACATATTCTCTTTGTAATAGCATTTAGAACATTTATTTTGGTGAGAAAACAAGAGAACTCTTTGAGAGTTACTGAGGTTAATCCTCTTGGGAGTTCTTCCCTTTAATCAAGACTAAATCTTGGGGTCTAGTCCTTCCCTCTAGTTCAAGTTTCTAAACTTGTTACGGATAATCTAATTAGTTTGTCTTTGAATTGGTCATAGATGATGAAAATCTTAGGTTGTTCAAGTAAACTTTGCTGGGTGCCTAAATTTTCAATCCTTGTGTCCTTAATCTCTTGTAAATTATGTGTGTTAGAGTGTTGATTTAGTATATTTTATTCTGTAGATCTAGTGTTCTTGGTCACATTCATATCCTAGGGTTCTATCTCTTAAAAAAATTTGTGTTTTTGTTTGGGGTTTAAAAGTTAAATCTTTATTTTGGTTGTGGAAAAATCATGGTTATTTTATGAACTTTTAAGCTCGTATCATTTGCTCACTCGGAATAAAGCCAAGTTGTGTAATCATAGAACAAAGATTAACTTAAAATTCCATGTTCATATTTCATCACAAACACTACCTCAATTCCTAATAAACAACAGGGTGTCACTTCAAGAGTGTCTTTTGATCTTAATAAAATATCCAAATTACATTTGAATGTTATAATGTCATATATATATATATATATATATATATATAGGCATGTAAACCTAACTAATTTGAGATGAAATCTCAACCATTCAAGCCTTTAGAAGGTCCAAAATATTCTTATTACATAGTAAAAGTCGTGGAAATTTAATTAGGAACAAAATAGAACAAAAAGGGAAAATTTGAGCCAAAATTGGGTGTTGCCCGAAGTGACCCGGCGCTAGGTAGACTTCTTGGGCTTGGCGTTGGGTTGAATTTGTAAAATTATTGGCAACAAGCCGAGGAGACCTGGAGCCAGGTAGCCTTGTTGGGCCTGGTGCTAGGTAGGCACTATCCTTCGCACCAATTCAATTTTTTTTCTTGTCTTCAATCTTTCTCTTGCGCTCTTTGGCCTTCCACATAGATTGTTGGGTAAATGCAGCTTTCTTTAGCATTCTCTTTGGCACCCATCTCTTCGTACTCTTTATGTTCTTTGGCGTGTTAGGTGGTTTTGCTTAAACTCTCCCTTGTAAGCCTCCATGTCTTTGATTCTCCTACAGTGCCATGAAGTATGGTTTGTAGTTCCATCCCCTTTCTTTAGCTTTAGCATATTGCTTGGATAGATTCCTATCAAAAGGCTTGTTGATATGTGTGTTGATATGTGTTAGTATGGTGGAGATATTATTATATCTTGTTTCTTGGGATTGTACTTAAGACTTTTCTAGAAAGTTATTTTTATGTACACTTATATATTAGGCATGATATAAACTAAGTTTGGAGAAGTAAGTTAATCTTGTTTATGCCTTTGAAAATGATTGTGAAAATTAATTCTTTGAGAATGGATGAAAACTTAGTGATGAAATATAAAATGTGGGTTATAATCTTATCTCTAGTTTCATGGCAATTCCCATTTATTCGTTCATTCATTCGTGTCGTATGTTGTATTATAGAAATTCTCAATTATTTATTCTATTTTTCAATAAAAAGATAAATAGGAGCAAGACATAGGTTGCTCAATGAACCCACCAAAGTGAGGAGAAAAAAGCTTTATAAATGCAAAAAGCATATCATATGACAAAAAATGTGTCATGAAAAAGAAAAGATAAGGTAAAGAAAGAAAAGAAAAAAAAGAAATGGATGCAAAAGAGCATTTAAGTAAAATCACTGTAAATGCATTTCCTTATAAAAAGAAAAATAATGAAAAATGAGCGGCTCCAACTTTGTCAATTCAAATTAAAATGTATAGTTGTATTGTTTCAAAGTGTTAGGTATTGTTATTGTGTGTTGTATCATTTGTAATATATGTACTTGGGAAAAACCACAAAACTTAAGTGAGATGTCTGATCATTTCCCATATGAATCACTTTGTTTGAATTCCATATTAGAGAAGTTGAGTGGATTACAATTATTTGGCATAAGCTTGTTTAATTGAACTTTTAGGTTCTTGGTTGTGTCTTACTTAACATAAGGATATACATGGGATTAACTTGGATAGATTAGTATTGAGATGAATTCGAATGTGGAGGAAGAAATAATCTCTATACCATTTTAACCTTATTGCATATATGCTAAGTTTTTCTTAATGACTCATCTAGAATTCTATGTAGAATATTTGTCATCTTAATTGTGAATTAGTTATTCTTTGTTGTTGTGAATAAAAGTACTTTTCTTGATTTGTATACTAGTTGACTTGTGAATAAATGTAGGATGCTAGATTTGTACACTAGCTAATTATTTGTTTGTGAATAAGTGTGGTTTGCTTGAGGACAAACAAAGGTTTAAGTGTAAGAATGTGTAATAAGGGCTCATCATATACATATTGATGAGACTCCACTTCATCATGGAGGACAAAGGCTAATGACAAGAGCGAGGACCAAGAAGCTTCAAGATGATTTTCAATTAATCATCAAACCATGCTTGAGGATAAAGGAGGATCGGAAGGTTAAGGAAGCTAGCTAAGAGTTCGTGTTGATGGCCATCCGCGAAGGACCCTAACAAGAACTCAAACCGATAGCAAAAGGGGACGAAACTTGACAAGGGAGGCTTCCCAGAGGACAGCCGGCACCGGCTCCAGGAAGCCAAACCGGTGCCAGCTCCATTCTGTCCAAACAACACCTCAAGCAAACATGAACCGGCTGAAGACAAAGCTAAATCGGCGCCAGTTGTGATGTTCTAATCTGACACCGGCTTCCCCTTGGGCACCGACGTCTGCTCCGTATTTTTAATACTTTTCTCCGATTTTCTTCACCTTTAATTGCTTGTAAAGACTTATTATGACCTAAAACTGTAATTAAATCTCAGGGTTTACTTAGCTAGGGTTAGGATAGTATAAATAGCACCTTTAGTGATTTGACAAGACAATTCATTTCATTTTAATTCAAATTTGAGAGAGAATATTGAGAGGCCCTAGCCTCCTTGTTCATCTTATTCAAGACCAAGTTTAAGCGTTAGTCCTCATTTTGTAAGAGTCTACAAATCTTTTGGATAATCCAATGTTGTTTCTTTGAATGAGTCTTAGTTGCTTTGTTCTTCTAAGGTTTGTTTGAAATTCAATATTTGGGTGCCTATTTTCTCTATTCTATTTGTTCTTGTTTGCCTTTGCTGCTTCAATGATATTGGGGTGAGATTATAGTAGAACTTTCTACTCATCTTGAGGGTTGTTGAGGCTTTGTTCTTCAAGGGTTTGAAATAGTGTAGGTAGTTAGGTTACTTTTCTCCTATTATCACAAGAAAAGTCCCTGTTTTGGCTCCCTTTGTTTGAACTGAACACATAGCCACCAAAAATACCACAACACCAAGAAAAGCCACACAAGATTCGTATCACATATTTTCTAGTGTTTTTGTGTTCTAATTGTGATAAATTCTTGCTTAAATCACTACTAACCACACCCTTTTCATATTCTTTTTGTTGGAAATAAAGAAAATACTATTTAGAGATGATAAAGATGAAAAGGAAGGAAAATGGTGAAAAAATGGAAGAACAATGAAGATGCTAGGGAATAAACCGTCTAAGGGAGTAGAACATTACTAGCTCGTCTAGTGTGTAGTGTTGTGCGTTTCTTTTCTTAGAGTAGGGTAGCCCAAGGAAGTTAGACTTCCCTAGGCCACCTAGTACTATTCTATGTACAAAATAAATGGCGGCACAAGGAAGTTTAACTTTTCTAAGCCGCCTAAAAAATAGTAGGAGCACGCCCAGGCAGGTACTTGGCAGCCTAGGGAAACTTCCCTAGGCAGTCTTATCTCCATGCAAGAGATCTCTTAGGGAGCTTAAAAGAATCACCAAGAAAGGGAAGAACTTGGGGAAGTAAGGAGATGAAGAAGGAGTTGTTGAAGGAAATCTATGGAAGAAGAAGTTCAAGATCTTGTTTGTGAGTGAAGTTATTTCTTTTTCTATGTATTGCACTTTAACAATATTGATGTTTATATAATTTAGTTGTATTTGATGGATTAATCCTAATCTATATTCTTATGTTGAGTTCATATTATGATTTATTAAATTCCTAATCTTGTATTTTATTACTTGGTCATTATTGTGTTGGATTGATTGTTTGGTCTTAATTGATTTATTCAATTGATTGATTTGCTCTTAATGAATTCAAGAGATGCGGTTAGGAGTTAAACACTAAATTAATTTGTGAAACCCCAGTGAAAACCAACCTTAGAGTAAGGGGGGTTGGGATGCATATCATATTTTATTTCATGGTTAAATATATTTTCATATGATTTTTATGTGTTTTGGATTCGAGTTTTATTATCTTGAGGTCTTGTTGGTGAGTATTGTGTGAGAAGGGCAAGATGGTTATTTTTGCCCGAGGTGAAAATAGGGAGATAGCCTGTGGATTGAATAGAAAATAATTTTCTAGTGAAAATATCAACAAGAGTTGTTGTGGTGTAGTGGTTAGAGCTTTGGAATTAATTCTTGAGGTCTTGGGTTCGAATTCCATCATGGAAGCTTTAGCTAGATTAAATTTTATTTTTGCTTAGGGAGGATTAGTTTCGGCCTTAAGAGCCTAGAACAAGGTGGTGATAATGTCCTAGGAGAGACATGTAAGGAGAATTCTCATTTCACTCTTTACTCTACTCGAAATTCTTGAAGGGAAATTCATTCTTCCTTGTTCTTTAATTTTTCTCAATGCTCAACTCATTAGTTTGATCAAGGTGTTCTAGCCTTTTTCTTTCCAGAAATTTCAGTAAAATGCTGTGATCTTGTGAGATCAAAATGTCCTAGTAAAAGGTTTCTCATGGTCTGAAAAATGTGGAAGAATGGTAGGAAATTCCAAGGCGAAAAATCCCTCTAGTAAGCTTGCTGAAATTTCACTCTAGACTAGTTCATCTTACTTCTTAGAATGAGCTGAAATTTTTCAGCTTGTTGTACCTTCAAATTGTCTAGCTTCTTAGCTGACTTTCCCTCCCAAATGCTGCTAGTAAAATGGCCTTAAGATCAGTTTGAAACATGAATTATTTCTACCATTTTCGGGCTGCACAAAGGCTGTGCAAAACCAGTGAAAATTCTGGGCAAAATCGCTACTTTGGAAGTCCAAAACCAAGCTAATTTCTTCCAAATTTTGTGCAGCACCTTAGCCATGTTTTTCCTCCATTAAGAAGGCTGGAAACCAGCCCTGACTACCCCCAAAATTCTCCTTCAAACTCTCTGCAAGATGGCTGAAAACGGCAGCTGAAAATCTGCCCAGAAAATTGCTATTCAGCGAAAAACTGTGCAGGAAAATTTTCCAGCTTTGGTTCCTATTTCTCTTCTAGCCGAAACACCAACCTTCTTCTGCAAAAACCTTCCCTAAACCTCCAGTAACAGAGCTCCATTATTTCCCTTAAGCTTCTGCATGAAAATCCAGCCATGGCTGCCTAAAAGATTTCCAAAAAAATTCTACAATCATTCCTTGATTTGGATACCAAAATTCTAGCTACCATGATTTAACAACTTTCTATAAAATATACCTCAAACAACCAAACCTTCTCTCCACCATTATACTCCATAATTTTGGCCACCCTAAGCCTCCTTCAACCAACTTTCATTCAACCAAAACACTGCCCAGAAATTCGTCCATGGCAGATCTCCAAAAGCTCTCCAATAATCAAAGATATTCTTGTGATATCTAGTTTCCAAATTTGCTTCCCAAAAATATTCTTCAAGGATTTTAACAACTAGCCTTTCCTTTTTCCTTCCAAACCATAAAAACCATCTTCCTAAACCCTACAAATAGTTTGGTAGCCCTAATCTCTTCAGAATTTCGACAGCCTCCATCCAAGAACTCTTTATTCTCTTCAACCTTCAAGAACACATAGTACACCAAGAACACCTACTCCCTCCTTTCACCAAATATCCCTCCAAACCACTTCAAACCTTCTCTAAAATCTCCGGATTTGACCTACTCACTGCCGTGAGTCCATCAACACCATTCTTAACATCAAACTCCACAAATCAACTCGCTACTTCGGATCAAAACCAGAAAATTCTGTGAAGGTTCAAGAACACCTTCAAGGTAGATTTGTTCTAACAACTTCATCTTCTCCAATCTTGATCTCTAGTGGGAATATATGTGATCAAACATGCTAATGGTCTCTATTTCTCTCTCTCTCTCTCTCTCTCTCTCTCTCTCTCTCTCTCTCTCTCTCAAGGCCGAAATTCCTCCCCCTTGGCCGGATGACTTCTTCTCCATAAATCATGCTCTCGCCATCTCCCATGGTCAAAGTTAGACATCTAGGAATTGAGATCTACTCTAAACTCCTTCAAGGCGTTCATCAACAAAGTAAGTACCATCAACCCTTCTTTTAAACTCTAGAAGCATGTCTCTAGGGTGATATTGATAATAGGTGGATGGTGATAGGATTGGAGTATATATATATATTTTTGAGATTGAAATATGAATATATGTATGTTTGTGAAGGAGATGGGATTTATGCATGGAAGGATTATCTTGGTTGATTGCATGTTGATTTGAGGTTTGATGTATGTCATAGGTAGTATTTGTGATAAAGTATGTTAGAGATTATGTCACCTTTGGTGAATGTGATTTAGATTCATGTTGGATTATTGAAGCCATGATCATATTTATGCTAGTAGGGGTTAGATCATATTTTGATAAATTGAGATCTATGCTTGTATGCATGATTTGGATGATTTGATGAATTGAAGGGTTGTATATGTTCATGATCTAGTTGTCCCTAAGCTAAATTTTATTTCATTAATAAAATATTTAATAATATGATTTTTCTAGTAAAATTTTGAAAACCATGGGAAAATGTGGATTTGGTCCTTTATATAAAATAGTGATATTTTAGTCAAATAAATAATAGTTTTTGCTAGAAAAATAATATATATATATATATATTATTTAAAATAATAAAATCAATTAAAGCCTTTTATGAAAATAATTATAATTAATAAAATATTTATTACTAAAAAATTAATTATTATCTTTTAATCAAAACCCATTAAGGATTTGCTTATTATTTTTCAAGCAAGACTCATTAAATTTATTTTCAACAAATTTTAGCTATCAATTATTTTCTAACAACTAAATTATTAATAAATCATTATTTTACCTAATACCACCTTGGACCCTTTTTCAAATAAACCATAATTTATTTTTAGCAAGATTTAAACCTTTAACTTTTTGTACCTATTTCCCAAACTCTAGTTATTTTAATATCAAACTAGATTTATTTTATAAACCCTTTTTATTTATTATTGAGCCTTAAAGCTTGGGACACTAGGGATATGATTGTAGTAAGTTGAGTTAGTTTTATTTGAGAAAGTGAGTCTTTGGATTGAGTTTGATTGTGGTTTGTATTTACCCTATGCGGGGTTAGGTCAGCTGTTGGAGACCTTTGTTGTGGGCAAGGATCAGCTAGGCTCCTGCATAAAACCTGTTTGATGAAAAATGATTCTTTTTATGGCAAGCTAAATGTAGAGTGTATGGTCACTCATTTCTATAAAGGCAATTAAGGATTATTTCCATTCTTATTTCAGACAAATAAATTATTTGTAAATCAAGGGGCGGTTTTACACAAAACCTAAAACTCTTTCTAAAACCAGTTTTGCCCCAAACTTTGGAAAACCTTAATTGCCATTTTCAAGTGGAACTATGTTTTATTCATTTTTCTCAAGTGGGATACGTTACGTTAAGTACTCAATGGGGGTAGACTGGTAGTACTAGTTTTGAAGAGCAAGAGTGAGTCTTCTGGCAGGAAGCCTCCTCCAGAAGATGAACTCAACTTAGAGAAACGTCAGTACTACTTAGTCATGCCGGTCTGAGCTAGCAGTTTTTATTTCAGTCAAGTGACTGTGTTTTGCCGGAATGGACACCCGGTTGTTGTTTGGGTATAGAGAAGGAGGAGTATCTTGCCCGGTAGGCCGATCACCTACCTTTAGTCAGTCTGCACAAAGTGTCGGCATTCTGACCGGCAGTATGCACAAAGTGTCGGCATACTGACCATCCGGTTATGGGGCCCAACGTGTGATAACCCATAATCCTTTCTTTCGAGTGGTTGATCTTATAAATTATGTATGGCTAGAAAAACCAAAATGCCACTCTTGCTTTTGACTAATGTTTATTGCTTACCAATATTTCTCTTATAAAGTTTTTATACTCTGCATCCATGAACTATTTTCTCTGAACACCCAAAGCACACACAGACTTACTGAGATTTCTATCTCATCACCTTTTTATCATGATTTCAGGCCGATCCTGTTGTGGGGATGAGTAGCTTGTGTTATCTACTTTGGAAGAGAATGTTGTCTTTTATTTTTATGTATTGCTTTGGGAGTTGAGAGTGGATGATTTTATTTATGGATTTGTATTTCTTTTGGGAATTCATGGTTTTATTCGTGGATTTATTCTTGGGTTATAATAATTTTTAAGTTAAATTATTATTTTCATTTCGCTATTTTAATTGTGTGACCTAGTTATAAAGACCCCTTGTCCTTTGGACGGGGCGACATCCCCAGCCCTGGCGGGCCTAGGTAGCGGGGTGTTACATAATTAATCCAATATTTGTTTTCTTTTGATTAACTTGAAAGAGAGGTTGAAGGATCAAAACTTAGTAGTCAATGGGTTTTCAATATTGTCTAGAGATAGAGATATTGGGGCTTCTAGTGGACATCCGGCACCGGCCCAAGCAGCCGAACCGGCACCAGCTTCATTCTGGCACACGACCGACCAAGACAGCGCCTAACCACCACCAGCTTAAGGGCCTTACCCGACGTCGGCTCCAGCGTTGGTAGCCGACTGCTGCCCCGCGTTTTTGATGATTTCTCTGGTTTTCCTTCATTTTAAATATTTTGTAAAGACCTATTAAAGCCCTAAATTGTATTAGAACCTCAAGGATTACTTAGCTAGGGTTAGGGTAGTATAAATACAAATTTTAGTGATTTGACAAGACAATTCACTCACTTTATTCAAATTTGAAGAGAGAATTTTAAGAGGCCCTAGCTTCCTTGTTCATCTTGTTCAAGACCATGCTTAGGGCTCAGTCTTCCTTATGAATGAGTCTGTAAAATCTTTTGGATAATCCAATGTGGTTTCTTCAATAGGTCTTAGTTGCTTTGCTCTTCTAAGGTTTGTTTGAATTCCATTACTTTGGTGCTTATTTTCTCTATTCTTTTTGTTCTTGTTTGCCTTTGTTGCTACAAGGATATTGGGGTGAGATTATTGTAAAACTTTCTACTATTCTTGAGGGTCTTTGAAGCCTAGTTCTTCAAGGGTTTGATAGAGGGTAGGTTGTTAGTTTAATTTCTCCTTTTTATCTCCATAAATTCACTGTTTTGGTCCCATGGGAAGAGCTGAACTCATAATCAACTAAACCACCCACAATAGCAAGAAAAATCCCACTCAAGATCATATCATACCCCTACTAAAGGTAACAGCGGAAGCAAATCAAAACCGGGTGTCGCCCCGTCCAGTTACCCAGATAAGGGGTCATTATCACAAAAAAAAAAAAAAAATACCAGAGTATGTAAGGTCCAGATCCATACAACAACCCATACTGATGGTCACGTGTACATATATAACAAAGAATCTCATACATGAAAATTTCCATTTTAACATCAGTAATAAGCTACATTATCCAAAGGGAAAACGTTTGGACCTATTCTGCTGTCACTATGGTATCTTCCTCTATCCGTAGGTCCGCTCAACTCCAGATCCTACAAAAAGGGTAAGATAAAAGATATGTGTGAGTGAAAAATCAGCCAATGAGTCCCATGTGTGCTAGGGCTTTATCAAAGAGGCAGAGTACATAAAACTTTTGTAGAATAGAATAGCATATTGATGGTCATGTGTACATATATAACAAAGAATCTCATACATAAAAATTTCCATTCAACATCAGTAATAAGGTACATTATCTGAAGGGGAAACATCTGGACCTATTCTGCGTCACTGTGGTATCGTCCTCTATCCGTAGGTCCGCTCAACTCCAGATCCCACAAAAAGGGTAAGATAAAAGACACGTGTGAGTGAAAAATCATCCAATGAGTCCTGTGTATGCTAGTGCTTTAACAAAGAGGCAGAGTACATAAAACTTTTGTAGAATAGCATATTATTTGTTCATTGAAAATGATTCCAAAACTCATTAATGAAGAGTTTATTCAAAACTCAATCATTTTTGGAAAACTGTATTTTAATTTCAAATCATTGCCCCAATTTTTTTTTTTTTTTTTGTTTTCAGACCACAGGCACTTCTCTAATAGAAGGTCGGCCTATATCCACATGCAAGTCCCGTAGTCCTTACCTTCAGTGCCACGTATCATTGTACTGAGACCGCAACCTCTAGTACTCAACCGTGCGTAGCCGGAATAGGTACACCATTGCGTACTTCTGCTCAAGTATACCACAGCATACCTAGTGTACCGCATCACATAATCTTTTACTTGCCACCATAAGCCAGGGGTCCCAATCCTGATGTCAATCACTATCGAGGCGGCAAGGAGTCAAACGGGCTGAGTGTCCCTTCCTAGCATCCGACGAATTACTCAAAATCAAGAAGCGCCCGTAGACGTGACAATTGCCAAGTGCTAAACGGCTAGCTAGGACGACTCATCTCAATGTCCTGTCACCCTGTTTGGAGCAAGACCATACCTAGAACTAGGCCAGGTACTAAGGTCATCTAACTCTAATATAGGCTAGTACAAAGATCAAAATCCCTGCTGAGTACTTAACGTTAACAATACCAACCCCGTCTAACTGATCAGGCCAGAAGGTTATCTGATCCTGCAAGATTTTCAAATCAATACATTTTTTTTGGGCAAAATCACATTTTCTAGAATTTGATCCCACTGACTCGCAAGTCAGATCATTATTCACACAGGCTCCGCAGAGCCAATTAATGCATTCCATAGGTACATTAGGCAAATAAAATAATTTCAGGGATCAAAAGTCATTTTCCAAAAGTCAATCTCATCACGAGAGATTATTTTCCAAAATCATGTTGAAACCAGATAAAGAGTTCTGTTTACACATAAAACATGTTTCCAAGAGTATTCAGGCCATTTTCACCATACTCAATCACAAAAGTCATTTACAAGGGTATTTAGGTCATTTTACCTATACTTGATTCCAAAAGACTTTCCAAGGGTATTTGGATCATTTTACCCTTACCTGATTTGAAAAGTATTCACAAAAGCTCCAATAAGGGTATTTTAGTCATTTATCATATACCTGATTTCAAAAGTTTTTATAAATATTCCAATAAGGACATTTGGATTATTTTTCAAATACCCGACTCCAAAGGAATTTATTTCAAGAAATCCAGAATTCTAATCTCAAAAGAGGATTAACTTCAAAGTTTCTAAACATATTTCCATAAAATGTTCCAATAAGGGCATTCTAGTCAATTTAAGAATACCCAATTCCAAAATTTATCATTTCTCGAATATCCCAAGTTTTTAATTCAAATGGGACTAAATTTACAAATTCATGCTTAAATCGTCCATTAAGGTTTCCAAGCCAAATATGAAGTTCATTCGAGCCCAAAGTGGCATAAGAATAATTCTTGCTCAGATAAACCTTAAGCATATTCAGGGATTTCCAAAATAGTATAAAACATAACATTTCATGGAAAAGTGAAGCACACTAGCTTTCAAAAGGTTTTAGAAATCATAGGGACTCGCCTCGTGTCCTAACTAAACTATTTCCATTTATAGCTGTTCAACCATCATTTCCACCGTTTTCAACATTCCATTTGTTGTTTACCGACAAACCTACACCAAATATCATTTTCGGGTCAAATCGTGTTCGGCCGAAAAATAGCTGACATCCAGCCGACAGGTAGCCGACATGCCTGACGGTTAGCTAATGTCCAACTGACGTTTAGTCGACAGTTAGCCGACGGTTGAGGAAAACGTTCAACTTTCGTTCACGTCATTTTTTCATTGTTTGATCAATTCTTTTGTTTTCCTTTTCCCACATCTTTTCTCCTTCATAAATAAGGGATTCACTTCATATTTCCCTTTTATTTAATCCAAAATCACATAATAAATCATCCTTAAGTTCATCCATTTTTGGACTCATTTTTCTAGAATTTCACAGATTGACACATGATTTTGTTTTGCACATAACTTTCAATCCACAACTTTGATTTGGCTCTATCATATATCAAAACAACCATAAGACTTTTAACTTTAATTTTGTATAGGCCACTTTTAGAGTTCTAGTTCTAGTAACATGCTACTGGGCAAAAACAGTCCTAGTAGTTTTCGTCTCAATTTCACTATTCATGCTTTCCTTTGTTTCCTTTAGCCTTTAGCACCATGGAACCATTAATTCATTCAATCTACCTTCAAATCATCTTTAATTCTGAATTTACAGATTTCTAGTAGCTCCCAAAAGTCACACTTATTCAACACAAATTCATCTATTCTAATCAAAAGCTAGTTTGAACCATTTTTCCCAACCAAGTAAATTCTATTTTTACTCTACTTTGATCATCACCTCTTCAACCAAAAATAAGCCTTCAAGCTACCATAATTATTCAGTTCTTCCTCACAAAAAACATCATTCAAAGTCCCTTAGGCAATCGGCACATATACAAGCATATATAAAGTTCATACACAAAAGTTCACAAACCCTAGCTTTGATCCGAAATCAATACATGAAAGCCGTGTTTTTATGTTAAAATTCACATCATCATAATCATCATTCACCCAACAACAACTTTAATTCAAGCAAGGTAGGGTTTTACCTTGTATTTGGGGCTATTTGGTGTGATTTTGCTCCAAGAACACACACACTTCTTTCTTTCTCTCTCCTTCTTTTTCTCCCTATTTTTCTCTAGCTTTTCTTTCCTTGCTTTCTCTTGTTTTTCCTTCTTCGAGGTGGGACAAAATTCTGGCTGTTATAACAACCTTCCCACCACCATTCTCATCAAAAATTTGGCCAAGAAAATTTTTAATCAATTAATTGTATGGTGGCTAACGTATAGGTTTGTTCCAATGAAAAATTTACACACCAACCACTTCTATTTCCTCCACAAAAATTCCCATATTTCTTCTTGTAAGGCCAAAGAAATTCTTGGCCAATTTCCAGCCATTCATTCATCTTCTCTTGGTCTAAATATTATCCAATTATATTGCTTAAAACCTTAATCAAGTGGACCCACGAGTGATGTGTTCCAATCACAAAATTACACATCATTCTTCATTTATTTCGCAAAGCTTGTTTAGGAAGTCTTGCATGCATGAATCTTTCATGCGTCCTCTCATAATTTGACACTTGTCCATGGCCACCAATCACAAGAAGCTAAATGTCCTATTTTCCCATTTTTTTCAGAAATGACCAAAATCGGGTCCGTAACAGAAAAATATTTTATTTCACCAATCAACTCCAAAAATTCCACTGAATTAATTGATAACACTTAAATTCTTCAATTCCTTCTCTACTTGGTCAAATTTGCAGTCAAAGTCGCAGGCGCGGTCAAAATGACGAAAATGCCCCTAATACCCCGAGTAGCATAATTCACACCAAAACATGCGTTTCATCGCACTGATCAATTTCTTCTTTCAGAGTACCCTAAAATTCTTATTTTTTTTTTAATAATAATAGCCTTCCAAAAATTTAGGGTACGGGTAGAACAAATTCAATAATTACATCTAAGTCCCGACAGAATATTATTATATCAAAATATTCGTCTCATTATACCGATCATCTTTTGTTCTGGCCACTAATATAAATTCTTGTCCTATTACAAATAGTAGCCAATTGAAAGTAAAAGGTAGGGTGTTACAATTTGAGTTTTCAAATATAGGATTAAGAAATCCTTACTTTTCAATGTATGGTTTACAAAATCTAAGTTTCCTCCCTGCAATTGGGGTTAAGGGTAGAGATTACCACCATCCTCCAAGGACTTCTTATGATGTAGCGTTAAATGATCCAACTCCTTGAGGTATGGCAAATTCAACACGTCATCATTTTGACCCTTGTTCTCCAAGAATTGAGAAGAATCTAAAAAATCATGTGATAAAGAAAGATTAGAATTATTAGCACATAGAGAAGAATTGAATACCTCCCTTTCCACATTGGATTATCGTTCCTCATATCCTCTCTCTTTACCTTGGGGATTCTCTTGTATAAGCGTATAGGCCTTTTTGGCATCCTCAACTAACTTGGCTAGTTGTGTTCTTTGATAGCTCATATGTTGGGATGCTTCTTCATGCCACTTAATGGAGGAATGTGTATTGGTGACAAAAGAATGCATTGAGGCTTCGAGTGATGTCTCAAAAAGCATTAATCCGAGCTTGCAAATTTGCCAAATTCTTGTCATTATAGCTCATTTGATCTTGTGCTCAAAAGTAGTTGTGCATGATGATGTCAATCTTGCACTCAAAGAAAAGCAAAAATAAAAAAAAATAAAAACAAACAAAAATAATTAAAAAATAAAGATAAGAAAGAACGAAAGGGAAAAAAAAATAATAGAAAAAAAAAGAAAAGAAAAACACACGCATTCACAAACTATCTAAATACAAAAGTTAGCGGTATTTATAGTACAACTTGAAGTAAGCTAGTCAATTAAGTCACACAATGTTACAAACAACAAGATAGAACGCCGATTTACACAAAGAACATATATACTTATTTGCATATAGACATATGGACATATAAATATGGTTAAATCAACAAAATCCAAGCTTTCATATTATTTTTCCTTGGCAACTATACCGAAAACTTGATGTGCAAATTTTAGATGTATAAAAATCATCAAATTTAAATCCATCCCTTAGTAAAGTTTTAATTAAAAAATTAATCCCAAAATAAACATACGAGCAAGTATACTCATCGCAAGCCTAGCATGGGGGATTAATGAGTATCAATTCTCAAAGGAACAAGTACACAGTAATCACTTTTCATTCATTGTTTAACTGACCCAAATAAAGTGAGAAAATAATAAAAAGAAAATATAAAAAAAATATACAACTCAAGGATATATGAATATGAAATTTAGACAATTATCCCAGGAAACATAACAATGAACCACTTAACTACTATCTCAATGAATCATCATCTTGACATCATGAAGGAATATAAAATAAAGCCCAATCATTTCCCAAGTCATGAATTCACTTATATAGACTCAACTTCTTTCCCAATCTATGGAATACTACCCATTGATTAAATTAGCAGATTTCTCAATCAAACTAACATAACTAAAAGATGCATTAAATATAATTTCTTATAGACATGAAATTCGCCAACAACCCTATGCTCTATGCGAAATTAACTAACCTTTGATTACTTAAGTTCTTTGATCTTAAATTCATTTCCCAAATTCGTTAAGCAATAACAAATATGAAATCAATAAAATTAAATCAACTCCTAACGTCATTTCCTAAGTTAATTAGAAGCAAATCTAACTTCATCAATTGCTCCATAGTCATAAGTAATCAAACACCAAGAAAGATAGAAAATTGATCAAGTAGTTAAATTGCAACATAAGTCATGAATACCAAAATATTGTCAAACTACAATGAAAACATTGAATACATAATTGTTTAAGAAAAAGAAAACAAAAGTAAAAGAAAGCACTCATAGACAATCCTCATTTTTCTCCCTAGAAGATTCTCTTGAACAATCTTTCTTGATGTGGTGAATCTCTCTTTTAATGAGTATTTTAAATTGTTGCTCTTGGATTCACCTCTCTATGTATATATCCCTTCTCTTATGTTTTCTTGTACTTTTATAGGCCTCTTAGATGCTAAATTCATGGCTTAAGAAGTCTTGGCTGAGTAGGATTCCAAAAATACCAAAATCATTGGAAAATTCCTAATTTTGTACACAGAATATTCGTCTTCCAGAGTGTACTTGGCACCGGGTACCTTTGACCCACCTGGCGCTAGGTGCACAATATTCTTTCCCTATTTTTGCTTTGTTTTTGATCAGTTCTCATTGGCAGACAAAATGAACTCGGCGCCAGTACACTGGCCAAACCTGGTGCCTCTGTTCTACTTTTGTACTAAAAGTTGGCTCAAATTCCTCTGTTGGACCAGAATAGACTCAGCGCCTAGTCACTTGGCTGAGCCTGGCGCTAGGTACATTATGGAATTGTTCACTTTCCGCTCGATTTTAACTCAAATCTGCACAAATTTGCCAAAAACACTTGTTACAAGCAAAATGTCAAATAGGAAGGAATATGCTTTAATATTGGTGATTTTAATGACGGTGATTTTAGCCCCTATCAATGATGCTGCTAAAGTTTTAATATTTGTTGATCTTGCCATCAATTACCATGTAAATGTCTATATAGCTAACGATACTACTTTTTCTTTGAAAATTATTATTATCACTCTACTTGTATGATTACTACTTTATTTATTAATAGCAAAATTATTACTACCTTTAATACTAATAGTAATATTATTTCTACTTCTGATACATAAATCGCTATAATTATTTTTATTATTAACATTACTGCTATATTATTATTTTTATTAATATTATAAGTATTATTATTGATATTTCTATTTTTAAGTATCATCGATAGTATTAATATTACTATTGTTATTAATAAACATCATTACTGATAGGGGCTAAATTAGTCATGTTTTTCCTAATTATTTGAGGTTCTTTTCTGATATATTTTGTTCAATAACTAGTCAAATTCTTTCATATTTGAGATTTTACCCTTGGAAATGCATTTTTTTTTATTATTAGAGATTTTTAGGGTAAAACGAAACAAAAATGTCGCAGAATAGAGGAGAGGCGGCGCCAGCTAGGGCTCTAGAACCAGTGCCAGCCATGCACTGGATTACATGAACTTCGAAGAAATGAAAAATTGTCAAAACAGAGCAAAACAAAGTGGAACTGGCACCGGCTCCAAGAGTCAATGTGGCGCCGGCTGCATTCTAGTCTTCATTATGCAAAATTCGGAGAAAAATCGGCGAACAAGTAGAGAAGCAGAACATAACTGGCGCCAGCTCTGAGAGCTAAGGTGGCACCAGCTGTGCCCTGAAGATAAGGTGGTGCGTGATTTTTTCTATGCAGTTTTTGGTAATCTGCGGAGTTTTAGTATCTTCCAACTTCTACTTGGCCAAGAACATTGTATTTACGAGTTTAGGCACTTCCTAAGCCTATAAATAGATGAAAAACACAAGGGAAAAGGGGATAATTCATTGATCATCATAGAAAATTACTCAATCAAATGAGGAATTCTTCAATTCAATGAGGGTTATGCAAGAAGGTCTTCAATGGAAGAAGAAGGAGGCTTGTCTATGAGTGCTTTCTTTTACTTTATTTTCTTTCTCTTGAACAATGATATATAATTGTTTTATTGTAATTTGACATTGTTTGAGATATTCATGATTTTAGAGTTACTTAATCTTTTCATTAATTGATTATTCTTCTTGGTATTCAATTACTTGGGCGTATTATGAGATTAATTGGTTGTTTCTTTTCATTAATTTGCTAGACCAAAGGGGTTGGTGGTAGTTACAATTGATTAATTTCATATTTATTGGTTGTTAACTTGCTAGACCAAAGAGGTTAATTGCTGAGGATTGAGTAATTGAAGGTTAATTGATGTTTTCCAGACCAAGGATTCATTTATTAATTTCTTGTTTTATATGATTTTTATACCCAAATAAATACGCATCAACTAGTCTTTGAAGGGTTAGGTGAGTCTCTTAGTAAGAGGCCACCTCAGAGAGGTGAACCCTGGCTAGACAAGATGACAGTTTCTTGTTGGTCAAGCCAATCTAAGCTAGCAGTACAGTTCAAGTGGACTGTTTATTTTTAGAGTGAACAATCAGTAAGTTTGGGTGCAGAAATGGAGGAGTATCTCACTTGGTAGGCCATGCACCCACCTTATATCAGAATGCACAAAGTGTGGCATCTTGATTATTCTCTTGTCAAGATGCACAAAGTGTGGCATCCTAACCATTCTCTTGTCATTGTGCACAATGTGTGGTGCCATGTCCATTCATGATGCATGGTTTCATAGTTAACTTTATTTTAGTGGTTATTTCTTTGTAAGTTGAGCACTTTTACTTTACAAATACTGATAATGCACCACTCAATGCTCAAAGACAAATTTCACGACTTCTAGACTTTTTGTTGTGACTTGTTCAAAACTTGCAAACATAGAATGTTTTCTTAAACTGTCATGAGCACACACAGGACTTCCTAAGAAATGTTTCTCACACCTTTTTATATCATGTCTTCAAATCGATCTTGCTTCGAAGGTTGATTTACTTATGTCGCCATGAGCTTGGAAGATTTATTTTTATGTATTTATTTGTTAGAGATTTTATTTCCCTTCCATTTGTTTTGAGACTTGTATAAGTATTGTTTTGGGATTGTAATAAGTATAATATCAAGTTATTTTCTTCTATATTTTATATTACCAAGTTATAAAAACCTCTTATCCTAAGGAAGGGTGACATTCCTGCACCTTTTGGGGTACGTTGGTAGTGGAGTGTTACAAGTGATATCAAAGTATAAGTTTAGGCAAATTTTGATAATATTTAGATTTATTACATTAAGTTTTATAATCTCTAATACTAATCTAAGTGTTCTGTTTATAATCTCTAAGATTAGCCTTTTATGTATAGTAGAACACTTGCTCCAGTTCCTGTAGTGGACTTATCCTCTTCGGGCACAAAACCCGAACTAGGGTTAAATTGGTTTGAGTTAGAGACCAGTGACAATGAGTTGAAGATTGAGGTTTCCAACCCTATTGTGCCAAATGATGATAAGGAAGAGAAGATGGAAGTTGACGTTGCTGAACTAGAGTTACCCAAGCAGGAAAGAGAAGTTGAGGATGTGTAGGCAGTAGACCCTCCCATTCCAGTGGTTGATTTAGTCTTAAATAGAGAGGCTGAGGAAAAAGCTTTTGATCTTAACTTAGGCGGTAAGAGAGAAGAGGAGATTGGTGATGCTGATAGTGAGGAAGGTGAGGAACTGAGTGATGATGACGATAAGGGACGAGAAGAGATGGATTATTCTAATAGTGAAATAGAATGGGGGATGGAAGAGTCTAATGAGGAAGAGGAGGAGGCAGTTGTGCCTCCTCAGACTCCACCAATAGGAGAATTTAACATTACCCTTTTTGGCTTTGACTTTGAAGAGTCCGATGATGAGGGACCAAGTCAGAATGATAGACTCACCCTAAGTATAAGAGCACTTCGAAAGTCAATCTTAGGGGTGCATAACAAGGGAAAAGAGAAGATGGAGGAAAGTCCTAGGAAGAGTGGAACTAGTTGTTAGTGTTATACCCCAGAGGCAATCACTTATACGTTATATATTACACATTTTATTTTAATAAAAGGCATTATTTATCGTACAGTTTCTTTTGTTTATGTTTGTGTAAAATAATTGTTAGATAAACTCCCAACTACAACACTGTGTTAAGGAAATCATGATAGAGATCATCATATGATATTCCTACTACATTGTATAATGTTAGTACTTAAATAGTCCCTAGTCGTAGTATTAATGAGACAGGACATCATTAATGCATTAAGACTAACATGTGTTAGACTTCCTGATTTTATCAGGCGGTGGTTCTCATATCCGTAAGTATTGAGATACTCAAAGTTAACATGTGGATGCTTGTTAATAGAATAAGTACATTGGATGACCTAGCAATGAGATAATCATATGGATAACTATTTAGTGCCAGTGATATAATCTCAATATAGCAAACGTGCAAGTATCCTTAGGCTTGAGATCTATGTTAGCCCTAAGGGCTTTTCTCTATGTTTTGATTTATGACAAACGTTGATATGGACTAACTTGTTAATCTATTGTCATAGGACATGTTTAACCTTTATTCTTCAAAAGTCTTCAGATAAGATTTCTTTGTAACTCCTTCATCACTAAAATCAAGAATAGAAGATCAAATGAGAAGATTAAAGTATATGGAGTTACATATCAAGAAAGTTTTTTATGAAAAATGATAGACTATGAAGTGTTATTAAGGTATATCTATTAATTCCTATGTCTTCTTATCTCTTGATTCATTTAACTTTACCTTGAAGCTTCAAAGAAGATGTTTTCAAAGTTTTTGAAAATCACAAAAATTTTGGATAGAACAGTTTGAATCGAAAAGGTTCATCTAAAATCCTGTAAACTGGGTTGAAAAGTTTCTGTCTGGGTAGTGCCATTTTGGACTTACCTTTTGGATGCATCATCGTCCAAAACCCGAGTCTAAAACACGGATGGGTTTAAACAGAAAATTTATAGCCATTTTGTTATAACCGTTGGCACTCCACTTTTTGGCTATGTAAATAGCCCTTAAAGAAATATTAGATATAAAATTTTTGAAACATTCATCTTAGAAACATTATTGCTTAATATTTTCAAAAACCTCCTTTTATCTAGCTTCAAAGTGAGTTCATTGCGTATCAATGATAACAGTATTTGTGCCTTGTATCCAAGTAAACATCTGCTCAAGAAAGTGAGCCTATTACTTTTCTATTGATATTCAAATCTCTGTTGTAGTGCAAGGTTGTGGTGTAAAACCCATAGGGGTGAGCCTTGTGTTGATTTATGTTTAAGGTTGTGTGGTAAAACCTATTGGGGTGATCCTTGTTCTATGTTTGTATCAAGGTTGTGGAGTAAAACCTAGTGAGGTGATCCTCGATGTGTTTGTGTGACTGAGAGATCTTGGAAAACCTAGTGTGATGATTCTCTCTTGTATGTGAAATAGTTTCATTAAGTGAGGTTAATGCAATAGGGTTGAAAATCCTTAAGTATGGGCTTAAGGTAGTGGACGTAGATCATTGTTGATTGAACCACTATACATTTCTTGTCTCATTTTATTCATTTGTTCATGTACTACTTTTGATGTTCTTTTGCTATCTAAATCTGGATATACATCTACGAGTGCTTGGATAACTTTCTATAAATCTATAAAGTTAGTCCAAGCATCTTGGTGATCATCATTATTTAGCATTTTATACAAATCAGAAAAATTATTTTTGCTTGCCAAAAACCTTATTCACCCCCCCTCCCCCTTTAAGGTTTTTCAATCTCTAAGGTCTTTTATTTGCTGAGTATTGTGCTTTGATTCCAATCTCTGGAGTCAAATCAATGGCCACCTATGGGGTGGATATTGGGTACATTGTGAGGTAAACGAAAGTAGTTGAGAGAGTCAATAAAAGATTCACCACTCCTAATAGTAAGGGCGAATATCTCATGGCCACTTGTAGGAATTATTACACAAGAAGTCCTTAGCCAAGGCGACTGTATATTGGAAACAGTTTCAATTGATACATATATAGAGTAGTGGGTTCCTGGTACAAATACTATTATATTCGGGCTAGAATTAATATACATTCTGGAGGGAGCTGGCACTAATTCTGTACTCCAAACCGAATGAGATATTATATGGTAAAAGGAGTTAATTGTACTGTAGTTTGTTATTAAAGGGTTCATGTCAAACCACTTGACTTCTTGGACTCTTGGGTGGTCATGATATTTGCTAGATACTGCTCATGATCTTGGAATATGGGTTTATTAATTGATGAATTAATAAACCAATCCTGATTAGAATAATATGATTAATTCTAATTAATTATAGATTATTAATCTCAAAAACTTTTAGATTAATTCATGTTCGCTACCAATTGACTGGGAAACCTAGTAGGTTACACACAACAGAGGATTATATACTCACAATGTTACTTAATAACATAGTGGGGTTAATTGCGAGAAAGAGAAGTTGTTGTGGCAAAATTATAATTAGTTATAATTTATGGGCCAAATTGTAATTGTGAGAACTAGATGTTTCCAATTACAATTAGGGAATTGTAATTGTTTTAGAATTCTCAGTTTTTCAGTGATTTTTTTTTTTTCATGACATATAAGGTATACACACAAAACCCTAATGTAAGGGCAATTCACGAAAAACAAACAGCTTCCAAAAATTCTTCTTTCCTCTTTCTCTCTCGTGGTTCTTGAGCAACTAAGCCTAACCCTAGCTGCCACTTTGGTTTATGCTAGCACATAAACATCTTGGTGCTTGAGTGTGATCCTCCGTGTGGATTTCTATTAGAGATAATCACACACTGTGATTATAGTGGTTAGACATTCAACTCTTGTGATGTTTGATCAAGAAGATTGCTGGATCGCGCCTCAAACTTGAAGAAGAAAAATTTTATTTTTCAGACGTTCAAAGAAAAGTAAAAATTACCTTTGTTCTTTTTATGTCTTGCTTTCCACTCGTATGCGGATCCTGGGATGGTATCTCGGTTTTATTTTTTCACTGCGCCATATATGATATGCGTGAAAGATACCCAACACTAATGGTTATACACTTAGGTTCGGATTAGGAATAGACTGTAGGAAGAAAAGAGAAGGATGGTTCGAAGAATCTATTTCTGACTACTCGAGTGATGAGTAGAGCAGTAAGAAGACTTAGTGATGCAATTTGTTGATTAGGGAATCTGTTTATTATGTTCATGGTCTATTTACTTTCTTTGTCTATGAGTATCTGATTCCTATAAATGTGTCATCTATGATATCCAATTTCTTTATGTTAAAGTATGATTTATTTTGAATAAAACTTTTGAGTATTTTACTTCTTTAAAAAAAAAATACTTCATATGTTCAATAAGTGAGCAAAAGTTATATACGCTATCTTGCATTATATGTTTGCATTCATATGTATGCATTTGTCGACCTATAATTATGGTGATGATGATAGAGGATAGCACCTAGACGTAAAATTGCATTAAAAGGCAGAACTGGTCATGTCAGAAAACCTTCAACACATAAAGATGAGCAACAGAGCACTCGCAGCCAGATGTGGGAAAAGAACACAAAGAAGAACAAGAGACAAAACCGGAGGGATCGTCTAAGGTGACAGTTGGACAAGCCCAATTAAGACCCCACCATTGAATTCAGCTAGTTGAGGAAATATAGTTACTGGAGGAAATAAGTTAAAGCCATAGGTGATAACCAAGACGGTTGAGTAGAGAGGATGTGAGATCGGATGCAGTCATGGTACTAGGTTAATTCTTTATTTCTCCTGAAAAAATATTCTCTTTGCTCTTTGTTCTACATACATAGCCTATATATATTTTGTAGTGTACTATTCATTTGAGTAGTGATAAGCTAGACCATAAGAGTCGAATATATTAACCATGAATAGTATAGATTTTCTTATTAATTGGTTAAGCATCCTGCATTGTGCAAGGAACTAAGGATCTATAGGTTTAATTCGAGAGATGAAATTTTGGATGGTAAAGTAAAATTTATCAGGAATCTGACTTGTTTTCTTTTGAGGATTATGGTAGTTTATTAGACAAGGAATGATTGTCAAAACAATAAGTTAAGTTGGTTATAGAGATAGAATAATGCAATTTTTGGGGATCAAATAGGTATGATCAAATTTCAGAAGAGGTAAGGTGAAGGAAATGTAGTGCATAATATTAGGAGTAAAGGTTCATAAACTACTGTTAAAGGAATACTAAGGGTATCTCGCCTAGTATCGTAGCCTATGGGTCCTAATATTAATGGTATAAGAAAAGATGAAAGTTTAAAGCTAGGTATAGACCAGAGAATATTGAATAGTTTGGTCATTAAGAATATATGTTGTTACTCTTAAGTTAGAGTTGAGATAGGGAAATTATTAAGTATGAATTGGAGAAGGGAATATACCTAAGATTGCAACTAACATTGGGAATAGGTACTAAGGACGGGTGGTGATGTCATACTGATTGATAAAGGCTCTATTGCTTATGGAGTAGATGCATAGTGATAGGAATCACCCCAGGCACAAAGGCTACTCAAAAGAAGACAAAGAGAAATCCAAGCCACAACTCATGGCACCTTGGGTAAGATCCATTTTCATGAAGTTTCAGGAGGATTTTCAAGCCATCCAAGCATATAAGCCAAGAGCCAAAAATTCTTGTCAACATATGGGTAGTGAAGGGAGCTGCAAATAGGACACAAAAGGAACAACAATCCTTGTGGAAAATCAAGCCAATATTGAAACAAGGATTGATGTCCAAGGGAGTAATAAGAAGAGCTCAAAACGACCAACATTTCATTTGGAAGATCAAGCTAACACATGGAAAAAGAATGGAGATCAAATGAGCAGGGGTTGGAGTGCATCAAAGTAAGAGAGGCTGCCTAGAGTTGACCCAGAGCCGGCCCAGATCTACCGACCGGAGCCAGCTCCATGTGCTAGCGCCGGCACCGACCCTATTCGGGCCAGTTCTGAACTTTTGCAAATTTTCTTATTTTTAGCCTTTTTAGTTATAATTTAACTTTCACGACTTTTACAATGTTTTAACCTATTTTAAGGCATGTAATAGGGCCTCAAAAACTACATTAAGGCCATTTAATAGCTAAGATTAGTTTGTTAAGTAGTTTAGGTCAATGCAACTATAAAATATTTTTTTTTTAGTTTTGTAAAAATAACTTTTGGTATTTTAGGAAGGAGAATTTAGATTTTGTCTCTAGAAAGAGTTATTGAGGGTGATCCTCATGGGTAATTCCATTAAACATCAAGACTAAATCAAAGGATTTAGTCCCACGTTTGATCTTGTCTCTAAACCTTTAGGAATAATCTCAACTCCTTCTCTATTCTATATGCTAGGTTGCCTAGTGTGTTTGATAGGATTGAATTAGATATCTTCAAATTCCTATCCTTGGTGTTCTAATCTCTAGTTAGATTAGGGTGTTAAGGTATCTTTGAAGTATGATAGATTCACATTATCATGCAAGTGTTAATTTCTTTGTTTTTTGGTATTCTTATATGTGAGTTTGTTAAGGTTCTTGTTCTTGAGTTCAATCCACAATTTTGGTGCTTCTCAAGATCATATTAAAGTGGTATCATAGCTTGCATTGTATTGATTCTAATCAACCAACTTTCTTTGGGTTAAGGTACAATCTTCTTCAAGATTTGTTGAGCATTTTCAATTTTCATCACTTTTTCTCTTGCCATTTTGGAATGCTTGAAACTCAAGATTATGCCACAAACTTGATTCTAAATTGGTCCTATACATTGGTATAATTTTTAGGAATATTTTGGCATGGAAAATTGTTGATTTTAAGCCCATATTGCTGCAAAACTCTTATTCCCGTAACTATATTCCTTACAAGGTTGAAAACTTAAATTTGTACCATGGAAATGTTCTTAATTTGACCCTATATGGTCTATTGATGTTTGAGGAGTCATTTGGTGTAAAATTTTGTTGATTTGGGGCCAAAACCAAGCTGAAATTTGCTATACTAAATTGGGCTACCGGAATGCACACAATGTGTTTGATATAGTCCCAATGAATTGTGGTTGCTTATACTTAACTACCAAAGCTTCTATTCATGAAGTATGATGACTAATTTGATTAGTAGGGTGTATTTATGAAGTTAATTAGTGTTCTTGTTGATGCTAGAATATTTGTTCACATTGCATTTGTCTCAAGTTTGGAAAATATTTGCACATCATGAACTCCAACTAATGTTTCTCAAATTTGCTTATGTCATCATTTTCTTAAGTGATTGTTAATTGCTAAATTGTGTTCTTAAGGTTTTGATAGCATCACCTGGTTTAACAACTCTTGAAATCTATGCATTTTTCTTGTTGCATACCAATTGTTTAATAAATTGCCTTTAAGAGACCTTTCTTTCTTATCCCTTAGAATTTAGTTGACTTGAATCTTAGAATTAAATCCTTTAAAGTGGGAGAGAGTTGGGAAGAATTTGAGTGTGAAATTGAGAAATTGAAAATGGCAAGAGAGTGAGCTCATTTTACAAAAGCCAAGTAGAGTGCAAACACGAGTAAAGAATGACCACTAAAATTGAGTGTAAACATGTGAGTGAGTGAAATGAGAATTCTATTGTGTTTTCTACTTAAATTTTGGGGTATTTCTTTTGAAAGAACTTTACTATGGCTAGTTGGAGTGAAAATGAAGGGTATGACTATGGTGAGGAGTCTTGCTATAGTGAAAGTAGTTATGGAGAATATAATGAACATGAGTAAAAATATGAAGAGGATGACTTTGAGAGCATGGGATATTTGGATGAACATGATGGGAGGCTAAGTACAAGTGGAAGGGAGAATAATAGCTATAAAGGAGACCTACAGGAAGTGATCATGAATGTGAGAACTTGAGTCCTCCGGAAGATTGGAGTAGGGGGGTGAAAATAATGGAGAATCTTATTCGAGTGGGAAGGATATGGTAATTTTGAGGAACAAAATTGGGAATATGAAGAAGAAAAACATGGGAGTGAGGAATATTAGAATGAGAAAGTTTATGTCGGAGGAGCACAAAAAATAACAAATCATGGGGAGCAAAAGAACTTGAGGGAGCATAAGTGCAAATGTGTGGGAGTTTTGAGAACACTTCCTATGATTGTCCAAAGTAAGTTAAACAAAGAATGAGTAATGTAGTGCATAAGACACCGGAAAAATGGCTGCATGAGGGGAAAAGCTATAATTGTTACAGTAGTAGGAGTGATGGCCATTATTGCTATAGAGGCCCAAGTTTGCTATAACAACTAAAGGAGAAGAAAGAATTGCAAGGAAAAATGGGAAAATCTCAAGCCTCTGCAATTATGGTGCAACAAAGGAGTAGTGGAGAATTGACTTGTGAGATTTGTTGTAGTACAAGGCACACAAAGGTTGATTATCCAAATAAATTGGAATATGAAAGATTTTATGGGGTGCACAATTGTGAAGAAGAGAGATAAATTGGGAAGCAAAAAGCTACACTTGGGACTAAAGTGACCATGAAAAATTTTGAAGTTGTTGAGAGGCAAGGAGAAGCAAGAAAAGAAAGAGAAGAATATGAGCAAGAGAATAAAAAGATGGGGGAAAAATGTGGTGCAAAAAAACAAAGAAAATGTTGAGAAGATTGAATAAAAGGTGATGACGAGAGTAGAAAAGGATAATGAGCTTAGTGATTTTGGGGAGAATGACGTAGATCATTTGTGTTCAATTCAAGGTATGACTACGGAATTCACAAACATTCTCTTTTTTTTAGAGGAACAAACATATTTCTTATAGGTGTTGGGGGAGAATGAGCAAAAAAGAGTAGAGCATGATGGTGTTGAATTTGTTGAGGGAGCTCTAAAATAAAGGAAAAAAAATGAGAGTTGGCTAGAAGGGGTGTATGAACAAATGAGGAATAAAGCTAGTATGTGTAAGCCATCTAGTCCAACCTTGCATGAAAACCCCAAGACTAGAGACGCAAGGAGGATAGAAAAAGGCAAAGCCTTGTTGGGATCACAAAGGTGTTGGGACATCAAATGCTACAAGTGTTTAGGATATGAGCATTCCTTCTAAGAGTGTCCAAATAAGAAGATGGTGTTCATAAATGACCAAGGTAATATCTCGTCCAGTGAGGAAGAATATGGTGAGGCTTTGGAAGAAAATTTTGAAAGGGACGAAGGTAGAAAAAAGGGAATTATGATTGAACCTACTTGTTCATTGATTGGGGTAGCAATCGAAGTTGAAAATGCTTGTGAGGGTATGGAAGAAGGAGAAAATTCGCAAAGAAAGAATATATTTTTTTCAAGGTGTCTAATCAAGTAAAAATCATGTAGTGTCCTCATTGATGGAGGAAGAAGTAAAAATGTGATTAGTGCTATGCTGGTGGAGGAGTTAGCAATAGAAACCTTGAAACACCCTACACAATTGTGGAGAGGTGTAGGTGAACAAATAAGCCAAGGTTGTCATTGATATGGGGAAGTATAAGGATAAAGTGGTTTGTGATGTATTTCCCATGCATGTAGGGCCTATTTTGTTAGGAAGACCTTAGTTGTTTGTTAGAGATGTGGTCCATGAAGGGAAAAGGAACACTTATTCTCAGAGCAAAGATGGAAAGAAGATCACTCTACTTCTCTTATCCTATAGTGAGGTTTTGAAAGATCAAAATATCTTTAGGGAAAGAGACAAAGAAGTGAGAAAGGGAAATGAGAGGAAAAAGAAGATGAGTGAGAAAAGAAATGAGGAGAAAAAATGAGAGAATAGGGAAGAACAAAAGAATAGGGAATAAGAGGTTGAGGTGAGAGAATAAAGAGAAATAAAATTTAAAGAAATAAAGGAAGACGGGGATGAAAGGATAGTGACCACCTAAAGTTGGAGAGAAAAGGAAAAGAGAGACAAACAAGAAGACAAAAAAAGAAAAGAAAGATGAGGGAAAATGAGAGGGAAAATGTAGGAAGTGAAAAGAGAAAGTATAGAGAATAATGAGGTACAAAGCCATGACATTTGACTTTCACAAAAACTCTCGTGTTTGAATTCTTGTACAGGTTTTGATTCGAGGACAAATCCTTTTCAAGAAGGGGGAAATGATAAAAATCACCCCGGGCACGAAGGTCACTCAAAAGAAGACAAAGAGAAATTCAAGCCACAACTCATGACACCTTGGGTGAGATCTATTTTCAAGAAGTGTCAGGAGGATTTTCAAGCCATCCAAGCGTACAAGCCAAGAGCTGAAAAGTTTGTCAAGAGATGGGTTATGAAGGGAGCTGTAAATGGGACATAAAAGGAACAACAATCCTTGTAAAGAATCAAGCCAACATTGAAACAAGGATTGATGTCCAAATGAGTAACAAGAAAAGCTCAAAAGGACCAACATTTTATTTGGAAGATCAAGGGAACACATGGAAAAGGAATGGAGGTCAAATGAGTAGGGGTTGGAGTGCATCAAAGCAAGAGAGGCTACCTAGAGCTGACCCTGTGCCAGTCGAGATCGACCGACCCAGCGTCGGCCCTAATTTGGCTCGGTTCTATCCAAGCAATAGAACTGAGCCGACGCCAACTCCATGTGCTAGAACCGGCGTCGGCCCTATTCGGGCCAATTCCAAACTTTTGCAATTTTTCTTGCTTTCAGCCTTTTTAGTTGTAATTTAACTTCCACAATTTTTATTATATTTTAACCTATTTTAAGGCATGTAATGGGGCCTCAAAACTTGTATTAAGGCCATTTAATAGCTAGAATTAGTTTGTTTAGTAGTTTAGGTCAAGCCCACTATAAATATACTCTTATAGCTTTGTAAAAACAACTTTTGATATTTTGGGATGCAGAAATTCAGATTTTCTCTCTAGAAAGAGTTTTTGAGGGTGTTCCTTATTGGTGATTCCATTAAACATCAAGACTAAATCAAAGAATTTAGTCCCACCTTTGATCTTATCTTTAAATCTTTAGGGATAATCTCAACTCCTTCTCTATTCTATGTGCTAGGTTGCCTAGTATATTTGATAGGATTGAGTTAGATGCCATCAAATTCCTATCCTTGGCGCTATAATCGCTAGTTAGATTAAGGTGTTAAAGGTGTCTTTGAAGTATGATAAATTTACATTATCACACGAGTGTTAATTTCTTTGCATTTTGTTGTTCTTGTGTGTGAGTTTGTTATGGTTCTTGTTCTTGAGTTCAAACCACAATTTTGGTGCTTCCCGAGATCATATCACATAGGATTTCAATCTTACTTTGATAATTTATGGTGCCTTTTTAGATAATACGTGATGTATTTTGAATGCCATTAAGGACATGGAACAGTTGAAATTGGTGTTAGAAATTGGAGCATAAATTTAAGTTAAGTTTGGAAAGTGAAAGTTTAGTTGAGCAAAGGTCTATCTCTGGAATTAGAGGTAATCAGGGATGGTTTTAAGATAGCCCTAGACAAGGTAGAGTCCGCATAGGATGTCATCAAGTATTATATCCAAGAAGGATCCTAGGTTCACTACATGATTTTAGACTAAGTTCTTAGAGATAATAGGATCTACTTGGAAGTTCTGAACTGTAGCATATCCTCAAAATTGATAGCCAATAAGAGAGACTTATTCAAATATTGAAAGACATATTTAGGTAATGTATACTGGACTTTGTTGATAAATGGACTGAAAGTGTGTCGCATGTAAGTAGGCGCACAACAACAATTACCGATGTTCTATTGGTATAGCCCTCTATGAAGCGATGCAAAGCCAGACATGTCAAGTACCAGTATAGTAACAATAAATAGAAGATAGACAGATTATCAAATCTGATAAAGTTTGTGTTCGAGAAATGGAAAACAAGATAAAAGTAACAAGAGAAGGACTGAAGGCGACTCAGAGTCGGTAGAAGAGCTATGTGAATGATAGGAGGAGAATGTTGGGATTGTCGTCTATAGATTAGACTTGCCAAATATTTTGTTGAGATTATGAGACGTGTTTTATATATCTCAGCTAAAGATGTATGATCCTAATCCTAAACATGTTTTAATGACGAGCCTTTACCATTGCAACCTGATTTGGGTTACACGGGGAAACTGATTAAGATTCTAAATCAAAGCACCAAAACTCTTCGACGTAAGTAGATACCGAAGGTGAAAGTGTTATGGGAGCATCACGATATACAAAAAGACATCTGGATTATTGCAACCATTGCCAACACCAAAATAGAAATGAGAGGAGGTAACAATAGATTTCGTCACTGGCTTACCTAGGTCAACACCCAAAAGGATGCTTTTTGGGTAGTGGTTAATCGACTAACGAAGACAGTGCACTTTATCCCTGTAAGTGTAAGGGACTTTATGAAAAAGTTAGGTCAAACATATGTACGAAAAATAGTAAAGTTGCATGAAGTACCCTCAAGTATCACCTCTTACCGAGACCCGAGGCCTACATCGCGGTTTTGGGCAAAGTTTGAAATATCAATAGGTTTGATTTGAAGTCAACATGCTGGCACATAAGATGCCACATGGGAAGCGGAAGAATGGATGAAGCAGAAACATCCCGACTTGAGGTAAAGGTACACGCAGAATTTTGGGAAAAAATTCTTCTAAGGAGGGTAGAATGTAAAACCCCACCTAAATCTACCCTAGAATTAGAAGGATAGGATGCATTTCATGGCATATCACATAAAAATATATTTACTGGATGAGTTTGTGTGTTTTAGATTCGTTATATGTGTGGTTTATATGGTTTATTTGTACTTGTTGAGTATTGAGGATAATTAGGAAATTTTGCTCAATTGGATAGAGAAGGAAAGAAATAGGAAGTAGGAGGGAAGAGAAATAAGTTGAAAAAATAAAAATAAGAATTAATGTGGTTAAGTGGATAGAGTTTTGTGGCTAATTCCTAAGGTCCTGAGTTCAAATTCCTTCAACTATGTATTATTTTTAATTATCCTAACTAATGTTTGAATTTTATTTCTTGCATTCCACGAAATTAGGAATGTTTTCTTGGGGAAGACACAATGGTATTATTCTCACCATGTGATCTTGTCCTAAAAGAAAATCTAGAGGAATTTCAATCTCCATTGTTTTAGCAACCAATGCCCTAGCATGTTTGAATTTGAAATATTCATATTTCTTGAATTCTTTTAAATTTTCTTATAAAATATTTTAGATGATCTTGGACTTGAATGTTTAGAAGGAAAATTCCAGCTCTTGGAGAATTAGTTAGCTGAAATATAGGAGTGATACTAGGGTGTTTCTTTTCCAAATTAAAACACCATGATTTCTTCTCTAAAGAATTTCATTTTGCCTATTCTTATTTTGGTGCAAAGATGAAATTATTTCCAGCACTTCCTCTTGGCTAAAATTCCAAAAATATGCAGCAAAAATTCCTCTTCTTTCCTTGCTATGAACAGCTATTTCATGTGTGTAGAAAGCTGAAAAATCCCTTGGAAATTCGGAGTTAATATAGCTTCAACAAACCAGAAAATTTTCCAGCAAACCACAAAGTATTTTAACCATAGGAGTTGAGCATTCAACCCATACACAAGTTCATCTAAAGTCCTCTTCTTTTCCTTCAAGATGATGGCAAAAATCTACTTTAAATAGACCTTGAAACACTCCTATTTTACAGCTGCAAATCCATTCAAAATAATTCAAATTCTTGCTAACAAACCACCTAGATCTTATCACTTCTTCTAGCTAGCTATCCAGAATTTTTTTCCAGCTTTTCCAACCTTCAACTAGCTAGCATTTCTCTTCATTTTCTTTTGCAATTCTACTTCATTTCTTCACCATATTTTCGGCCATACTAGGGATCTAGCTGAACATCCTTTCTTCTTCACCAACCTTAGCCAACAAAACTCCATTAACGCACCTCAAAACTCTCCTAGTTTCTCTCAATTCAAAATACTTTGAATTTGAAAATTAAAACCCATCTTTTGCTCCATCAAACACTCACCTATCTAGTAACCAATCCTATCAAACCAAACTAGAAATTCTGCACTCATTTCCACAAGGAATTTTTGCCAATACCTAGACTAGAAGAGCTCTCTATTTCTCTACCAAGTCTTAGCCAAATTAGTGAACCACCATTGAAGGGCTAGAGACCTTCAAGAAGAAATCACCTTTTCCAACATCTCACCTCAAGAATCTCCACTATTTCCTCAACCATTCTTCAAAATTCAAATTTGAAAAACACCTAGAATTCTTCTCACCTAGCTAAACTGAACCACTCTATCAACCAAGGCCATTCGGCCATCACCAATCTAAGAGCACTCTTCCACTTCATCTAGCTTTCCCTCCTATTCTCTCAAGAATACCAAGAACACACACTACCCACTTTCAACCATTTAGTCACTTCTAAACAACCCAAACCACTCTAAAAACCTCAAATCAACTAGAATTCAATCTTTACTCATCCTTGGTACACTTTATAACACTAAAACAACCAAAGTTGATTCTTCTTTAGGATCAAACAAACTATTTTGTTCAAGACAACGAAAACACCAAAAAAGGCAAAATAAGTCCAACTATCTCATCCTTGTTCTTTTCTTTATCATCTCAATCTCTCTCTCATAGACTCTCTCTTGGCCGAATCATTGGTGGCCATCTTTGGACAACTTAAACATTAGAGGACTCATCAAAGCACTCAAGGTCCTTCATTTGTCAAAACAACACCTTCAACTCAAAACGATCATCAAACAAGTATTTTGTCCTAACTCACTCATTTATTTTCAAACTCAAGATTAGTAGGATGATGGCTTATTGATGAATGATCTAGTGGTGTTGGGGAAAATAAAAGCATGTTTATATGAAATGGATGATTTTATGATGTATAGATTGAGATGTGCATTAGGACTATTCTATAAAGAAGATTTTAATTTTGATTTTAACATGAGGTTATGATATGTTGTTAGTATATTTGTAAATTGGGTCTATATGACACTAGCATGAGTTGATATGGTGGATAGGGAGATTGTTGCTATTATGATTTTTCTCAAGCTTTAATATTTGTTGATCTTGCCATCAATTACCATGCAAACGTCTATATGGCTAATGATATTACTTTTGCTATGAAAATTATTATTATCACTCTACTTCTATGATTACTACTTTATTTATTAATAGCAAAATTATTATTACCTTTAATACTAATAGTAATATTATTGCTACTTTTGATACTTAAATCGCTATAATTATTTTTATTATTAACATTACTACTATATTATTATTTTTAATGATATAATTTTTATTAATATTATAAGTATTATTATTGATTTTGCTATTTTTAAGTATCATCAATAGTATTAATATTACTATTATTATTACTAATTATCATTACTTTAGAGAAATATTAATAAAATTTATACTATTACCGTTATTAATGCTACTAGTCATATTATTTTTATTATTTTTATTAAACATTGCTATTTTTCTTTAGAAATATACATATATATAAATATATACATAATAATATCATCATTACTATTTATGTTATTATTTTCATTATCCTTATGGGAATATTATTATTCTATACTTTTGACAATATTACTATTTTTGGTTATACTCAATTAATACTTATATCACTTACTTTTGTTACTATAGTATAAAATTTTTTTTATTAACCTCAAGTTTATTTTATTAATTAAACTTAGAACTCCTAAACCATTAACATCATATTTGGGTGTTGCTATTAGTTATGTCCATGTAAAGTTGGAAGTTTTTTGTACCTATGCAATTTTGTTTCTTAGTTGTGCACCAATGGTGATATATAACCCGTGTTTAGCCCAAATAGGGTTAGGTTGCCTTGAGTAAGACTTGGAGGATTATTTTGCCAAATGGATTTAAGAGTTCAAAGTAAGTCCTTGCATAAAGATGTTTGTAACTAAAAGTGCTTATGCAAGTAAAAATGCACGGACTGCCGTGGAAGATTTACTTTAGGATGGAATTATGGGCAATTTATTCCTTCTACTAAAATAATTTTCCAAGCAAAACGATAAATTTTTCTTAAACAAATTTTTACCTAAGTTTGTTCAAAAACCATAATTGCTACTTCAGAGAAAGCTCTTCATTGATTTTACATTTCCCAAGTTGAATAAACATAACGTTGAGTAATCAATAAAGGTAGACTACTATGACTAGTCTTTGAAGGGTTAGGTAAGTGTCTCAGTAGGAGGCTACCTTTGTGGGGTGAACCTTGCCTAGACAAGACGACAATTTCTTGTTGGTCAGGCCAATCTAAGCTAGTAGTACAGTTCATGTGGACTGTTTATTTTTGGAGTAGACAACCGGTAAGTTTGGGTGTAGAGATGGAGGAGTATCTCACCTGGTAGGCTGTACACCCACCTTGTATCAAAATGTACAAAGTGTGGCATCCTGATCATTCTCTTGTCATGATGCACAAAGTGTGGCATCCTAACCATTCTCTTCTCATGGTGCACAATGTGTGGTGCCATATCCACTTATAATGCACGGTTTCATAGTCAACTTTATTTGAGTAGTTATTTCTTTACAAGTTGAGCACTTTTACTTTACAAATACTGATAACACACAACTCAATACTCAATGACAAATTTCTAGACTTGCTGACTTTTTGTTGTGACTTGTTCAAAACTTGCATACATGAAATGTTTTCTTAAACTATTATGAACACACACAAGACTTACTGAGAAATGTTTCTCATCCCTTTTTATATCATGTCTTTAAATCGATCTTGCTTCTAAGGTTGATTTACTTATGTCTCTATGAGCTTGGAAGATTTATTTTTTTGTATTTATTTGTTAGAGATTTTAGTTACCTTCTATTTGTTTTAAGACTTGTGTAAGTATTGTTTTGGGATTGTAATAAGTTTAATATCAAGTTATTTTCTTCTATATTTTATATTACCTAGTTATAAAGACCCCTTGTCCTAAGGATAGGGCGACATCCCCGCCCCTTTTAGGGTACGTAGGTAATGGGGTATTATAAGTTACAATATTGAAATCCAAATGAATACTCCTAGCACATGCTACCCATTATAAGTGTGAGGTCTGGCAAATGGATGTGAAAATAGCTTTCTTAAATGGAAACCTGACAGAGGAAATGTACGTGACACAACTTGAAGGTTTTATATCCAAAGATAGTACTAAAGTGTGCAAGCTGTAAAGGTTCATTTATGGACTAAAGCAAGCTTCTAGGAGTTGGAATATCCATTTTGATGAAAACAATTAAAGAATTTGGTTTCATTCAAAACATCGATGAACTTTGTGTATATAAGAAGATTAGTGAGAGTGCAATCGTTTTCTTATTACTTTATGTTGATGACATTTTGCTAATAGGAAACGATCTTTATTCTTCAATCTGGGAAAGTTTGGTTATCCAAAAAAATTCTCGATGAAAGATCTTGGAGAAGCAAACTATATTTTGGGAATAAGGATCTATAGAGATAGATTAAAAATATTGCTCGGTCTTTCACAGTCTATATACATAGACAAAGTGCTGAAGAGGTTTAGCATGGATCAATCCAAGAAAGGATCAATCCAAGAAAGGATTCTTACCCAAAAAACATGGGTAATCCTTTCAAAATCAATGTGTCCTAAGATACAAGATGAAAGGGATAACATAGTAGAATATCATATACTTCACCAATCAATTTTATTATGTATGCTATGATATGTACTAGGCCTGATATATCTTGTGCTCTTTGTTTTACGAGTAGATACCAATCTAACCCTAGAGAGGTCATTGGGCAGCTGTATAGAATATCCTTAAGTACTTACAAATGACTAATGACGTATTCCTGGTATATAGAGAAGGTGATTTGAAAATGAATGGGTATACTGATTTAAGTTTTCAATCTAATAAACACAATTTCAAATCATAATCTAGCTATGTATTTATATTGTGTAGAGGTGCAGTAAGTTGGAAAAGTTCCAAACAAGATACTATTACCGACTCAATGATTAAAGCTGATTGCAAAGCCGTTTTTGAAGTAGCTAAGGAAGAGGTTTGGATCAAAAAGTTCATTAGGGAACTAGGAGTGGTTCCTAGCATTGTTGATCTAATATCTTTGTATTGTGACAGCAATAAAGCATAAGCAAAGGAGCCACGTCTCATCAGCTATCCAAGCATATACTTAGGCATTTTCATTTAATTAAAGAGATCATTGATAGACGAGATGTAAAGATAGAGAGAGTTCCTACGGATGAGAACATAGTTGATCTGCTCACTAAAGTGCTACCTCAGAAGAAACATGATAGGCATGTTGTGTCATTTGGTATTTAATACATAAATGATTAGCTGTAGTGCAAGTGAAAGTTTGTTAGTGTTATGCCATAGAAACAATCACACATATGTTGTATATTGCACATTTATTCAATAATAAAAAGCATTCTTAATCTTTCAGTTTGTTTTATTTATACTTTTATGTGTATGTAACTATTAGATAAAGTTTCAAGCACAACATTATATTAAGAAAATCATGACAGAGATCATGATGTGAGATTCCTACTATTCCAGATTATGTTTCTAGTTAAAATGATCCCTAGTCATAGTATTAATGAGATAGGACATCATCAATGCACGAAGACTAACACATGTTATATTCTTTGATTAGACTAAGCAGAGGTTCTCATATTTGTGAGTGTTGGGGTACTCAAGATTAACATGTGGATGCTTGTTATTTCAACAAGTTCATTGAATAACCCCAACTGTGAGATAATCATATGGATAACTATTTAGTGCCAATGATAGAATCTCATTATACCGAATGTGCAAGTATCATTGGATTTGAGATCTCCAAAGTACTTTGCTTACTAAGCGTTATCCTTTGACTTCAATCTCTGGGGTCCTTCCAAGACTACCTATGGGATAGACATTGGGTACAACATGATATAAACAAAAGTAGTTGAGAGTGTCAATAAATGATTCAACACTCCTAATAGTAGAAGAGTTTATCTCACAGCCGCTTGTAGGAGGCATTACTCAAAAAGTCCTTGACCAAGGTGAGTATATGTTGGAAGTAGTTCCAATTGATACACTTGTTGAGTAAATGGAATCCATGAGCAAGTACTAAAATATTCGGACTAGAATTAATTCATATTCTGGAGAGAGTTGGCACTAATTCCATACTCTAGACGAAATGAGATATTGTATGGTGAAAGGAGTATATTGTACTGATGTTCTACTATTGAAAAGTTTATGTCAAGCCACTTGAATTTCTATACTTATGGGTGGTCATAATGTATTGCTAAATACCACTCATGATCTACTAAATATGGATTTATTAATTAAAGAATTAATAATTTAGTCCTAATTAGAATTAATATATTAATTCTAATTATTAAGGATTATTAATTCTAAAGCTGTTGGGATTAATTCATACTTTACTACCACTAGATCCAGAAACCTAATAGGTCACACACAATAGAGGATTAAGAACTCAAGATGTTATTTGATAACATTACGGGGTTAATTGTAAGAAGAAGTTATTATGGTCGAGTTGTAATTAGTTATAATTCAAGAGGCTAAATTATAATTATAAGAACTTTTGGGTGCTAATTATAATTATTGGAAATCCTATTTGTTTAGGAATCTAAAACCACGCGTATATAGATATAATGATATACATATATATAGATAAATGGCTTGAGATTTATTATTAAAAAAAAACCTCAACAAACATACTAAACACATAGAAACGATTTCTGCTGTGTTTTCTTCTAGAAAACCCTAGCTGCCATATACTTCTTGCTAGCACCAGAGTTAGGTAGCTCTTAATTTCTCCTCGTGTGGATACTATTGGAGGCAAACTTGCTCTTTGTTTGCAACGGCTATAATTGAACAAGAGAAAGAACATTCTCGTTGGATCGACTGTTGGATCACACTTGTCAATCGTGAGAAGAATTTTTAATTATTAGAGGTGACACTAAAGGCATTGTAGGTAATATTTCTTGCTTTTTCTCTAATCCATAACATGCATATATATTTATTCGTTATGTAGCTTTCTCATTTTTTTGCTGTGTAATCTGATTGCATGTTCGAGTAATTAACACATTTGCCTTCCCTCTTATGATAACCAAGATTCTATAGCAATTTCACGTGCCAGTGGAGGGTGAGGTAGTATCTACTACTACTACTTCTAGTGAAGTTGTAGCTAATAGGACATTAGTTAGCTGTGGTTACAGCTATGATGACGATGTAATGAGATGGCTAACTCCTAGTGAGTTCAAAGAGCACACAGGACAAAGATGGCAACCTCTACCATAGCAATAACACCCAGCTACAAAGCCTACTAGAGTAGAGTCTTCTAGAGCTCAGAGGCCTAGCATTGGACAACCTGCTACCACTGCTGATTTCTAGGCAACATTGCAGGCATATTTTTCCATGCTAACCAATAGCATCCATACACTTTAAGATACAGTGGCACAACACAATCAGATTATTGCTCAACGTAGCAGATGATAGATCAGATGATAGGATTACAAGATAAGCAAAGGCAAACAGGTGATGGATTTGGGGAGCAGTTAGAGATGGTTCGGACTAAGCTCTGGAATATGGGAGCAGGGCTAGATCAATCCATGCTTATTAGTCCACTTTAGATACTTTCCTACGTACTATGTGGGATAGACAGAGAGATATGGTTGTCTGGAACCCGATGAGCCCGAGCAGAGCAACACGGAGGCTGTAGACTATATTAGGGATAGGAGTTAATTTGTTTTGTTCTTTGTAGATATTTAATTAGTACTTTCTCTTCAGTTAGTTTTATTTCATTTCAAACTTATTAGTACTCATTTCTTTTGGATGGCTATAGATATTATTTTTCCCGGATGCTAAAAATCCTGATTTTCTTCTCTTCAGTACAAGATTCAAGATTTTATTAACCTAGGAAGTATTACTTTTATTCTTTCCTCCTTATGATTATTTTTAGTCCCATTGCATAGATTCACATTTCATATTTTGTTGGCCAATAAGAACATTGTCCATTTTGAATGTGGGGGAGAGATTAAAGTATATTCTTTGCAAGGTTATTTGTGAGTTTTATTTCCAGGATTAGAATTAGTTTCTAAAAATTTAACCTAAATTTTTGTTATTATTGGATTAGTTTTAACACCTTTGGAATTGCTATTGACAGGGTCTATATGTACTTATATTTTCCTAGCTATTTGAGTTGATTTTGTGATGTTTTTAATGTAATAGCTACTCAATTCATCTACTTTTTAATGAAATTGAGATAATCAGTTGTGGAAAGGTTTATTTTGGTTTTTGTACAAGAAGCACGAAGTTTGAAGTTGAAAAACAATGTTCTAGACTTGAACCGGCGTTAGCTGGGTGATGGTGAACTGGCCTTAGTTCGGTTATGGAAAAATAGGGCAAAACAGGGAAAGAAGACACTGAATTGGATGCTGACCAATGCTGAGCCAGCATCGGCTCATTGAGTATGAATCAACGCTAGCTCTACACTACCTTGTGTCAGCGAAGAATCCTTTTCAAATCCAAATCAGAAGTTGTTGTGCAGTTTTTTTGGTATCTAACTTGTACGCAACTCAGAACATTCAAGAAACATTTTTAGCAACCTAGAAAACTATAAATACACAAAAAAAAAAAAAACACAAGAATATAGGGGAATTATGGGGATTAATTGTAGATTAAATGATTGAAGAAGAGAATTCATCAAAAAGAGCATTATTTCAAGAGAGTTTCAAAAGGAGAAGAAGGGAGCTTATCTATGAGTTCTTTCTTTTTCCTTTGTTTTCTTTTTCTTGAACAATGATGAGATCAATGTTTTAATTGTATTTAGATGATGTTTTTGGATTCATGATTTTGTATTAATTTTTAACTTTTTAATCAATCAAGTATTATTTCTAGTACTTGGTTACTTGATTTATTTGATGAATCAATTGAATGTTTCTTCTTTCTAATCGACTTGAAAAATGAAGTTAGGAATGGATTGAATTTAATTGATTTCATATTTGTTATGTCTTAATTGGATTTCAAAAGAATGTTAAGAGCAAGAACTTAAATAATCAACGATTGGTTGATTTCACCTAAAATATAGGGTTATGGGTTAATTTCATGTTCGTATCACCTAGAATATAAGGGTATTTTTTAAAGATTAATTTAATGCATCTTTTGAGTGAATTGGAGGGATAGAATATATCTACTAATTTAATTAGAAGATAGGGAGTTATGAATTGCAAACGAAGTGATTCTAATTTATTCTTTCATATTGCTAAGATAATGATTAGTTGAGAGATTTGCTAGTAAATTATTATTATGTTTTTAGGGATTTCTATCTATGTACATATTTTCCCTCCTATGTTTTGTATTGATTTTTTTTTCTTTTATTCCTTCTTGATTAATTTATTAGTAGGTTAAACAAAGGATGAAAGGTTATTAGTGTGTACTTATTCCTTGAGGATTGGTAATCATTATTTCCCTATATTATACTTAATGATGGGTACATTTTCTCATGTGTGTGATTTGAGGTTAACATTTTAGTTAAAACTTGATTGGTAATGGATCTAAAAAGAATGATTTTATTACCCAAATCTAATGCATCAAGTTTTTGGCACCATGGTCGATGAACAATATAATGAAAACTTGGATTCTATTAATTTAACCTTACATATACATATATGTTTTGTTGTAAATAGGTGCCATATTTTGTTAATTGTATAATTCTGTGGACTAATGTCCTAACTAACTTTTAATAAGTGTATTTCGTGTACTAATTGTATGTAGTTAAACACTTATCAATCCCAAGATCTTCTTTTCTTAATTCTCTTTTCAGGTTCAACTCTTGGTTTATGACTCGATGAATAAAAGGGGACATAGTGGACTTTGATCTAAAAATTGAAAGAACTCTGACAAGAATTCGAAGGGCACATAGGCAGAAGGTTAAACAACAAAGTTCTATAGGAGAGATGGAAGTGAACCAAAACAATAATGATGGCAATGCTAATAGAATGACTATGGGTGATTTTGCTAAACTTATAATTTCAGGCAAGTTGAAGTCAAGAAGGTTTGGGCCATATGTGGTAAGTAAGGTATTCCTATTTGGAGTTCTTGAGGTTCCTCACCCAACGACTGGAACTTTGAAGGTTAATGGTAGTCGAGTAAAGCACTATCTTAGAAAATAACTAGACCTCTTAGAGCAGACTGATCCTGTTCTATAGGGAGAATAACTTTTTCGCAAATTTTCTATATTTCTCTTTATTTTTTGTTTCTTATTTTCTTCTTTTTCTTCTTTTATGGTGTGTTTTTGTTTGTTCTCTTATTTGTTTGTTTTAGGAATGCTCAAATTCTCAAGGAATTTGCTCTTTATGATGGAATTCTACCCCTAGCTTGCTTGTGTAGCTTTATTGAAGTGTGATGGAGTATTTTCTTTCTTTTTGTCTTTTCCCTCTTTATTATTAATGTTTTTTTTTTTGGGCCCCTTAGGTATATTTTGCTTGAGATATTTTTTATCATTGGGATAATATCCAGTTTAAGTGTGGAGGAGGGATTAGGAGTTAGATATTTTCTCAGGTATTCATGTTCTTGAGCTAATAATGATGATTGATTTTTTTTTTGATTTTTTTTTCGGGCTAATTGTTTTCCGAAATTTTAGGATATGGTCCTTTAATAAGTTGATATAGTAGAAATATTATGATTTCTTTTGCTTTGGGACATATTATATTCCTTTTTCAATTGAATTAATCTATAGTTTAACTTGTGTGTTAGGTTATGATATGGTTAAGATTTGAGAATTAAAGTTATTCTTGTTTATGTTTTTGAGATATTTGAAGTTTTATTCTTATGGTCTTGATGTGGTTGATATGATGAAGTACAAATTTCGATGTTTAACTAATGCTTGTTTTGTTGGTATCCAGACATCTTGTCCAAGTTAAAGTAAATAGGGTAAGAAGTGAGACTGAGAGAGAGAGAGAGAGAGAGAGTCAGAATGTATGTATGTACCCGTTCTGGAAAAAGTGAGGAGAAAAAAAGTCTGGGAATACAAAACGCATATCTTTTGGCAAAAACAACAAGTGAGTGAAAAAAAAATACAAACAAAGTTGAAAAATGCTTGAAAGATACTAAATAGTTGAAAAACAATGTGATGGAAAAGTGAGATATGAGAAAACAAGAGCATTGGTGAAAAAAAAATAGAGTGAACAATTTAAGGGGGCCAATATGGTGAGTGAAGAGAAATCCATTCACTTGAGACTATGAATTCTTGATTGGTGAGAATATTCCTAGCTTGCTACCTAGATTGTGATAATTTGAAACCAACTAAAGCTTGTTTTGGTTAGGATTATCATGATTTATATGAGTTATGTTTACTTTATTATTAGCTTAAAGAAATGAGTGGATGGTGTTTCATGAATATGGCCTTATGTAACTGTACTTCAATAGTTTTGTGTATATTTGATCTAATACTTGAGTTTACCTTGGGATTAATTGAGTTGGATAATGGGAATAATATTTGTCTTTGTGAAAGGAAGGATAATGTTTTGTTATATTAGCTATGATTGGATATATAAATTGGTAATTGTCTTGTAACTATGTTGCTTAGAATTGTGTGTTGTTTTACCTTGTCTTAAGTGTTTGCTTGAGGACAAGCGAAGGCTTAAGTGTGCTGGAATTGATAGGGCCTAAATATACCTATATTTCCTAGCTATTTGAGGTGATTTTGTGATGTTTTTTATTTAATATCTAGTCAATTCATCTATTTTTATTCAAATTGAGATATTTAGCTGTGGAAAGGTTTATTTTGGCTTTTGTACAGAAATCACGAAGTTTGAAGCTGATAAACAAGTTCTAGACTTGAACCAGTACTGGCTGGGTGATGGTGAACTGGCTCTGGTTTGGTTCTGGAAAAACATGGCAAAATAGGAGAAGAGGTGAACCGGACATGGAGTAGTATTGACCGGCACCAGCTCAGTGAGGGTGAACCAGCATAGGCTCTACACTGTCTTATGTCGGCGACGAATCTCTTTCTGATCTAAATTGAAAGTTGTTGTGTAGTTCTTTTGGTATTTAACTTGAACACGACCCAGAACTTTCAGGACCCATTTTTGGCAACCTAGAAAGCTATTAATACAAGGAAAACACAAGAATATATGGGAATTAAGAGGATTAGTTGTAGATTAAAAGATTGAAGCAGAGAATTCATCCAAATGAGCATTGTTTCAAAAGACTTTCAATAGGAGAAGAATAGGACTTGTCTATGAGTTCTTTCTTTTTCTTTTATTTTTTCTTTTCTTGAACTATGGTGATATCAATGTTTTAATTGTATTTAGATGATGTTTTTGGATTGATAATTTTGTATTGATTTTAGCTTTTTAATCAATCGATTGTTATCTCTGGTATTTGATTACTTAATTTATTTTATGAATCAATTGAATGTTCCTTCTATCTAATCAACTCAAAAAATGATTAGAAATAGGTTCAATTTAATTAATTTCATATTTTTTATATATTAATTGAATTGTAAAAGAAGGTTAAGAATAAGAACTTGAGTAATCAAAGATTTGTTGATTTCACGCAGAATATAGAATTACTAACTAATTTCATATTCATTTCACCTAGAAAAATTGGGTATTTGTTAAAGATTGAGTTTAGTACATCTTTTGAGCAAATTGGTGAGATGGAATGTGTCCACTAATTTAATTAGACGATAAAGATTCATGAATTGCAAATGAAGTGATTCTAATTTATTCTTTCATGGTGCTAGGACAATGATTAGTTGAGAGATTTTCTAGTCAATTATTATTATATTTTTAGGGTTTTCTATCTATGTACATGTTTTCTCTCCTATGTTTTGTATAAATTTATTTATTTATTTATTCCTATATTCCCTCTTGATAAATTTATTAGTAGGTTAAACACATGATGAAAGGTAATTAGTGTGTACTTATTTTTTAAGGATCGATACTCGTTAATTCCCTATACCATACTTAATAATGGGTATACTTACTCATATGTGTGATTTGGAATTAACGTTTTAATTAAAACTTGATTGGAAATGGATCTAAAAATCAATAATTTTTATTACCCAAATCTAATGTATTAGCTATTCTTTGTCTCTTGGTATAAGAACATGGAATGAGTTTATTTTGACTAGATATTCTTAGGTAATTGTGTATATTTTATGTAATATGGATTAGATCTTGAGAATTTAGCTTAACCTTGTTTATGTTTTGGTAAACATGGTGACATTTTATTTCTTGGGAATAGATGAGAAACTTGTGATGAAATCTAAATAAGAAATCTTGACTTATTTATATCCTATGATCTTCTGATATGATCTTGAGAAGTTAAATTGATGGAATATTAGACAACAAAGGGCAAAAACCTTAGCTCATATAGTAAAACCCAAGCAGTGGAGTTTTTGTAGCCAAATGGAGGAAAATAACTACCTAACTACACTCTGGCAAACCCTTGAAGAATAAAGCATCAAAGACCCACAAGAATAGTATCAATATTAACTATAGACTCATCGAAATATCCTTGAAACAACAAAGGTAATCAAGAACAAAACAGTAGAAAACTATAGGCACACAAATAATGGAATTCAAGATAAACTCTAGAAGAACAAAGCAACTACCTAATCAAGAGAAACTACATTGGATTATCCATAAGATTTAGAGACTTATTCAAATGAAGGACTAAACCCTAAGCATGGTCTTCAACAAGATGAACAAGAAAGTAAAAACCTCTCAAGACTTTTTTTCAAATTTGAATAAAGTATGTAGATTGTCTTGTCAAATCACAAAAAGATGAATTTGTACTGCCCGAACCCTAGTCAAGTGATGACTAAGACCCTAGGATAAACTAAGGCCTTAAAGGGTCTTTACAAGATGTTTAAACTAGAGAAAAACCAGAGAAAACATTAAAATTTGCAAAACAAGGGTAGGAAACCTGACATGAGCTAGCGCCAATTCTGGTGCTAGGGTCAGTGCAAGCTCTTAGTTGAAGAACGAAAAGTTGGTCGGTAGTGCACAATCGGTGCTGGTTTGGTGCTGTTGCACTATTCTTCAGCTTTTTCTCCCTCCTCTGGTGCTGGCTTGAGTTTTTGTTAGGTTTCATTTTGGATAATCATCAAGTTGTACTCTTGGTGTAACACCCCACTACTTTTGCCCTCATTATGGCCGGGGATGTCGCCCCGTCCACAAGACAAAGGGTCTTTATAATTAAGACACACAAAATAAATGAAAGAAATAATTCAAAATTAAACTTATTACAACCCAAGTAGTACATGAACAAGTTCAAAATAATAAATGTCTACTATAGTCTCTCAAATGAAATACATAGAAAAAATGACAATGAGTCTTCAAAATATAGGCAATTCTATAGTTAATAACCTTCAAAGTAGAATCAAGCTAAAAACATGGTATAAAAGGTGATAAGATATAAATCTCATTAAGCCTGTGTGTACTTTGAGTGTTTCAGGTAAAACAGTTCATGTATGCAAGTTGTGAAATTTTCAAAAAAGAAAGTGCTGGCAAGCCTCAAATAAATTTTACAAATGAAGAGTGGTGTTTTGTTTTCCAAAAAATACACATGCACAATAAATACAACCACTCAAAAAAGGTAGCCATGGCACCACACTTTGTGCACTATGACAATATAACGATCAAAATACCACACTTGACGCGTATTGACATCAGGTAGGTGTATGGCCTACCAGGTGAGATACTCCTCCATCTCTACACCCAAACTTACCAGTTGTCCACTCCGAAAATACACAGTCCACTTGATTAAACTTGCTAGCTCAGACCGGTATGACCTACAAGACTAGCATCCTATCCGAGAAGAACTCACCCCTCAGAGGTGGCCACCTAGTGAGAGACTTACCTTAACTTTTTAAAGACTAGTCCTAGCAGTCTACCAATATTGAGTATTCAACGTTGTTTGTCCCACTTGGGAGAAGAAAGATCATACAATGATTTGCTTGGAATTAATTAATATGAAACCTACATAACGTTTCTCTAATAATATTTTATTATTTATATTTAATAAAAAGATTTTATTTATTTAACTAATAAAATAATAATATTTTAAATAATCTTCTATTTCAAACCAACATAATGTTTTTCGAATTTTGTAGATTAAATTGCATAACAGTATGAATTAAATTAATGGTAATAATGTTCGTAAAAATAATTCTTGAATTAATAAAAAATAGTTCTTACAATAATTTTCTATTGTTAGAGAAGATCCACGAACATATTCTTACATAATAACATGTTAATCTATCTATGAACATAGACTTGAATTAACATATACTACAACATAGATGATCTTCTACTAGGCATAAGATTATCTATGGCTTTATTGAAAAATAATATCATGAAGCCGAATCAACAATAGCAGCATAATATCTAACATGCATCAAAACAACCATAAATCTCTTTAATCATGATGAACGTATAGTGATTCTAAAGGAAAATCCATAAGGCACAACATTCATTCCAATTCTCATGTCTTAACTTTATCTCTTTCACCCACAAACATATTCTCAATCCCTACTTTATTCAATCAACCTATTAACATCTAGGAGTCTTGATTCTGAGTATTAAAAAGGAGATTAAGAAAGAAATACTTGATTGATGCTCGTATGATGAAGGATTCTCCTTGGTTAGTGAAGATTCTTGATTGCTTGATAGCCTTTAGTTGTCCGAAAGTAGTCCATGGTTGATCATCAACATGTCGGCCAAGAGAGAGAGTGTGTGTGAGAGAGGAATGAATGAGAATATAAGAGGATAATAGAAGTTGAATAGAAGAAGAACAACAAGAAGATTGTTCTTATTTTACCTTTTTTGTGTTCTTCCAATATTCAACAAAAAAAGAATGGTTTGATCTGTTTGAAAGTTTAACTTTGTGTGTTTTGGTGCTATAAAGTTCAGCAATGAAGAATATAGGTTGAATATTGATGTTCTAGAGAGTTTGGGAGTGATTAGAGGTGTTTAGGAGTGGTTTAGGGTTGAAGATGTGAAGTATGTGTTCTTGGTGTTCTTGAGAGAGTTTGAGGGGAGATGAATTTCGTGTGTGTTTGGGATTGTGATGGCCGAATGGCTTAGACTAGGAGGAGCTTTTGGTTATTCAAGAATAAGAGAGAGAGTTTCAGACTTTTTTTAAAATTCAAATTGAGAGAAAAGTGGAGTTGTTTGAGGTAGAGGATTAGTTAATGGTTGCTATTGGGAGGTTTCTTGTTCTTCAATGGTGTATGGCTGAAGTAGCTATGTTTCAACTAAAGGATGGAGAGTTGTTTCAGACTTAAGGCTGGCCGAAAATAGCTATGAAATGGTAGAGGATTTTTTGGCTTTAGCAATTAGCTAGAGGAGTGTTTTAATGGAACAAATCTGAAATTTTAATTTGAAGTTTGAACGAGTTTGGATAGAGTGAAGATAGCAGCTTTTTGAGGTATGATAATAGAGTCCTATTGCTCAAGGTTGGTGGGGAAGCCAAGTTGTTCAGTTCATGGCTGTACAAGGGCCAAAACTCAATGAGGTTTGCTGAAGAATTTCAGCCTTACCCTTGAAGAGACAAAGCTAGAAAATTTTCTGGAATTGAAGCTCAAGAACACTTGGAATTAAAATGGTGTTGGTGGAGAATTTTTTGTCCACTTTCGCATGATTTTGCAGCTGAATTTTAAGGGTGTTTGAAGGTCTTTTAATGGTGATTTTCCAGCCTTCATCTTGAAGAAGAACAGAGGAAGTTACAGCTATTCATATGTTCTAACGGGTGGCTTCAAGTTCAAGTTCAATGTTGCTAGTTTGCTAGAAAAAAAATTCTGCTTTGGGATTATTTGTACAGCTCCGAAAATTCATGGACTTTCCAGCCTTCATCCTCACATAAAATGATTGGTTTTCTTGCAAGAATTAGGTAGGAAAACTTGCTGCAATTTTCAAAAATGGCCTTGGAGGAAATCTTGAAAATTTTCCAGATTTTTAACCAAAACATGAACAAGATGAAGATAGAGTTTTGAAGCAATAGCTATGGTTGTTTTTCTTGGAACCTCTACCTATTTTTCCTCCTTACTTTCGGCCATCTCTATCCTACAAGAGCTACGATTTTTGAAATTCTAAGTTAGGGAATTAACTCAGAATTTTTATGATTAAAAATGGATTAAAGAATCAAGAGTTGTTTAAATTTCAAAAATGTTAGGACAAGACTAGCAAAATTAATAGGGACAAGAATTCTTCTAAAATTCTTTTTAGGACAATGCCACATCGTCAAAACATTACCATTGTGTCTTCCTTTAGACAACATTCCTATCTTTAAGGAATGTAAGGAAAATGAAAATTCAAACATGGCTAAGATAAATATAAATAAAACTTAAGAGATGGGATTTGAACTTAAGACCTTAGAGATTAAATCACAAACCTTTAACTACTTAACCACAACAACTCTTATTTTTATTTTCTCAACCAAATATTCTTCTTATCTAAACCGCAAGCCGTCTTCCTATTTTGACCTCAAACAAAATTACCTTTTTACCCTTTCTACCCAACAAGCACAAATAAATCATTTAACCTATAAACCACAATTCTAAGGCACGCAAAATCGTTCAAAAGGTTTTTTTTATGCATGATGACATGATTTGCATCCTTTCCCCCCTTACTTTAGGGTAAGCTTTAGGTGGGGTTTCACAGGTGCTGTTTCATATCCTTCCCTCCGTAGAAGAATTTCGTTCCAAAATTTAGGCGTACCTTTATCTCTGGTCGGGGTACTTTTGTTTTATCCACTCTTCCATTTTCCATGTGGCATCTTAAGTACCATGATATTCCCATTGTACCTTCACTATAGGAATCTACTTATTCCAGAGAGTCTTGATACTTCTTCGGTCCAAAATTTTCACAGGTTTCTCCATGTAGCTCAAGTCAGGTTGCAATACCAACGGTTCATCATTCAAAACATGTCTAGGGTTGGTATTATACTTCTTTAACTAAGACACATGGAATACATTATGTATTCCCGTCATCCTATTCAGCAAATCCAGTAGATATGCCACCAGTCCAATTCTTTCTTTTATCGAAAACGGTCCCAAATATCTCGGATTCAACTTTCCACCTTTCGGATGCTTCAAAATTCCTCTATTCGGTATCAACCTTAAGAACACACTATCTCCTATTTAAAATTCCAACTCCCTTTGCCTATTGTCTACATAACTCTTTTGTCGGCTCTGGGCCGCTTTCAACCATTCTCTAATCAGCTTTACCTTATCTAACATTTCCTGAACGCAAACTTCTCCAGACTTGCTTATGTAGCCATCTTCTGACCAACTCCAATATAGAGGTACTTAACACTTACGTCCATACAATACTTCATATGGGGCTACTCCAATCAAAGATTAGTAGCTATTATTGGAAGCCAATTTTGCATATGGTATACATTCAATCCACTTATCTCCAAAATCCAATACACAAGCTCTTAACATATCTTCTAAAATCTTAATAACCATTTCTGACTGACCATCAATTTACGAATGCGCCGTTGTACTTAACTTTAGACTAGACCCTATTGATTCTTGAAACTTACCCCAAAATCGGGATGCAAATCTCGGGTCTCGGTCAAACACAATACTCGAAGGCACTCCATGCAATTTGGCTATTTCCCGTACATGGGTTTGACTAACTTCTCCATTGAATCCCTTACGTTTATTAGTATGAAATGTGCAGACTTGGTTAACCTATCTATCACTACCTATATGGTGTCCTTTTAGGCCCTTGCCATAGGGAGTCTGGTAATGAAGTCCATGGTCACCTCTTCCTACTTCCACTCAGGTATCTATAACGGTTGCAGCAATCCTGTCTACTTTTTGTGCTCCACTTTAACTTTCTGATAGGTCAAACACGTGGAGACATACTTAACCAAGTTCTTTTTCATTTCGAGACACCAATAAGCCTTTTGAGGTCTTCATACATTTTTACCTCTCCCGGATGAATAGCGTACTTGCTTTTATACGCCTCCTACAAGATCCTATCCTTCAGCTAGTATGTAACACCCCTACTGAAGGTAACAGCGGAAGCATACCAATATTGGGTGTTGCCCCGTCCAAATACCCAGACAAGGGGTCTTTATAACGAATAATCAACAGAGTATATAAGGTCCAAAGAGGAGACATCCGGACCTATTCTGCTATCACTGTGGTATCGTCCTCTATCCGTATGTTCTTCCAATTCCGGATCCTAAAAAAAAAAAGTAAGATAAAAGACACGTGTGAGTGAAAAATCACCCAATAAGTCCCGTGTGTGTGCCAGTGTTTCCCTTAAAAGAGAGTCGACTTTCAAAATCTTTGCTGAAGTAAATTATATAACAAGGAAAATAGCAATAATTGATAAATTCAGGTCATTTTATCATATACGTTCGAAAAACAGTAATTTTCAAACACACGGCCCCCAATTCAATAAATGTGGGTTCTTCCCCATCTAGAAGTGCGACCCATGTGCAAAGTTCAAAGAACTTCGCCTTCGGCTACACGGTCTCTTGTGCCAGGGACTACGCCTTACAGCACGTCACCCGTGTCATGCCGGAAGGATGAGTAGCGTACCAATGTACCTCATCGTGCACTTAGGGATCTTTTACTTGCCACCATAAACCAGGGGTCCCAATCCTGACGTCAATCACCATCAAGATGGCAAGGGGTTGAACACGCCGAATGTCCCCGCTCGGTCTCATGTGAACAACCCACCAATAATAATCAACAACAATTGCCGGGCTCACAACGGCTAGCCAGGGACGACTCATCACAATCTCCTGTCACCCTGTTTAGAGTAAGACAATCCCCAGAACTGATCAGGTTACTTGGGGTCATCTATCTCTAATATGGGCTAATACAAAGATCAAAGTCCCTATTGAGTACTCAACGCAACAACACCAACCCCATCTGACTGATCAGGCCAAAGGGTCATGTGATCCCGCAGGATTTTCAAATCAAAACATTTCTTATGGTCTGGGGCCGTACTTGATCACAAAAATCATTTTCCAAGGGTATTCGGGTCATTTCACCCATTCCAGATTCCAAAAGACTTTTTGAGGGTATTCGGGTCATTTTACCCTTACCCGATTTGAAAAATGTTCACAAAAGTTCCAATAAGGATAATTCGGTCATTTACCAAATACCCGAATTCCAAGAGTTTTCATAAAATATTCCAATAAGGATATTTGGATTATTCTCCAATTACCCGATTCCAACATTCACTATTTTTCGGAAATCCCAAATATTTAATCTAAAAAGGACTAAATTCACAAAATTCGTGTTTTAAACATCCAGTAAAGTTTCCAAGCTGAATATGAAATTTATTCGAGTCGGAAATAGCATAAAAGCAAATCTTGCTCATGTAAACCTCAAACATATTCGAGGATTTCCAAAATGGCATAAAGCATAGCATTTCATGGCAAATCAAAGCACACTAGCCTTTAAAAAGGTTTAGAAATCAATTGGACTCACCTCGTGTCCTAAGCCTCTCATTCCGTTCACGACCATCTAACCTCCATTCCTACCGTTTTTGACATTTCGTTAGCTGTTTGTCGCTAAACCTACACCAAACATTGTTTTCAGGTCAATTGGTGTTTGGCCAAAAAATAGCCGTCGGGTAGCCGACGTCCGGCCGATGTGCCCGACGGTTAGCTGACGTTCAACCGTCGTTTAGCCGTTGGAGCCGACGGTTAGCCGCTGCTTAGGAAAAATGTTCAACTTTTGTTCGCAACATTTTTCCAGCGTTTGATCAATTCTTTCATTTTAATTTTTCCACATCCTTCCTCACTTCATAAACAAGGGATTCACTTCATGTTTCCCTAATTTTTTTGTCCAAAATCACATAATTAATCACTCTTAAGTCCATTCATTTTCGGACTACTTTTCTGGAATTTCACTGGTTTGACATACCAGTTTGCTTTGCACATAACTTTTAATTTACAGCTCCAATTTGGCTCCATGATATACCAAAATGACCGTGAGACTCTTAAATTTAATTCAGTATAGGCCGTTTTTAGGTTTCTGGTTCCAGCATCACGGTACTGGGCAAACACAGCCTCAGTAGTTTTGACTTAGTTTCACTATTCATTCTTTCCTTAACATTCTGCAATTTTCCAGTTTGACACCCTAACTTGTTTTGCCCATTACTTTTAATCCACAAATCCAAATGATGTCAAACCAATTGTAAAATATCCTTAAGACATTCCTTTACTAGTTCCAATTCATGGAGTACCAATTCTATTGTCCATTCTGTTCAGTTTTGCACACAAAGTTCTAGTAGTAAAAATCCCGTCACTGACTTGGCACCTTTTACTATTTTCACCATAACTTTTGATCCGTAAATCCGATTAACGTCAAACTTGTTCTAAAATGTCTCTATGATCCTTAGCTACAAAGATATATTCCTGCTTCGTTCAAATCCAGAAACATTACATATTTACTGAACATAAAACCTCCCAGAATTTTCTGCACACAAGGACAGCTTTCATACAACTTCACCTAACTATCACACATAAACTTCTCACAATATATATACCAAAATGATCTCCATGCTTTATATAATAACTTTACTTCAAGTAAGGTAGATCTTTACCTTTTCTTTGCTGCGTTTGGAGGCTGGACAGTCCAAGCATCTTCTTGCTTTTCTCTCTCTCTTTCTCTCCTCTCTATTTCCGGTTTCTCCCTCTCTTTCTTCTCTATTTCCTTTTCTTTTCTCTTCTCCCTTTTCTCTCTTGTTTGCTCCGAAATTCTGGCTATCTAAAGCCATTTTAGTTGGCCTTCATGGCCTATTTATAGATGTTAGAAGGCTTGTATAGGAAGCTTTGCTTATGTAATGCCTTACATCACATGCTTTTGTCATGGCTTATGTAGGACTCTTGAGTAGGAAGCTTTGAAATGTAATTGGTACACATGGAATGATTAACCACAATTTCTAGAAAGCTTTAGGTGATGACTCATCACTTGTAGAAACTTATGGAAAACTTTAGAGTGCTCTAGAACCTTAAAGAAATTTATAGAAAAAGGTAGAAACTCTTAGAACATTATAGATATTTTCTAATCTTGCATGGCCATGCATAATCAACCTTGATTAACTTACTCAAATCAAGATTAGCTTAATTAAGCTTGGTCAAATGAAGTCAAAAGGTGGTCCAACTTGGTCAAAATTTTCATGCTTGTGGGCCATCCTTATGTATTTCTTGTGAACCATTCTTATTTATTTCTTGTGGGCCATTCTTCTTTATTTCTTCTTCCTTTTTTTTTTTTTTATCACAACCAATCAAATAGAAACACTTGGCCTCATTAACCAATCACTAAACGACACTTATTTTCATCCACCAATTATAAGAAGCCACACGTCCCATTTCCAACCGTAATTTTTTATTTTCTTCAAAAATGACTAAAACCGGGTCCGTAATGAAAAATATTTTATTTCACTACCCAACTCCAAAAATTCCACTGAATCCATTGGTAACACTTAAATTCTTCAATTCCCTCTCTACTTGGTCAAATTTGTGGTCAAAGTCGCGAGCGCGGTCAAAATGACGAAAATGCCCCCGATACCCCGGGTAGCATAATTCGCACCAAAACGTGTGCCTCATTGCATTGATCAATTTCTCTTTCTAGAGTACCCTAAAATTCTTATTCTTTTAATCTTAATAGCCTTCCAAAAATTTAGGGTTCAGGTAAAACAAATCCAATAATTACATCCAGGTCCCGACAAAATTTTATTTCTCCAGAGTGTTCGTCTCAATACACCGATCAACTTTTGTTCTGGCCGTTGATATAAATTCTCATCCTATTACAGGTAGTAACCAACCGAAAGTAAAAAGGTGGGGTGTTACATAGTACTCATCAGGTACACACATGAAGGAATTGATAGAAACAGAGAGCATGCTTCGGTGGAACAAAAATGGAGGAAATAAATAGAAACAGAGCATGGAGGCAGCATGGAGGCATGAAAAACATACCCCTTGGAGCCTTAAACCTTGAAGAATATGGTTGAATGAATTGAAACTCAAGAACAGCTTCTCTCTTCCATTGGGATGAACACTTCGGTAGCTTTCTTTCTTCCCCGTGAGATGAACACTCTGGTACAATGCTCAGCTTTTCAGTTCATAGAATATCACCCTCCCTAATTCCAGTTAGTGATCATAGAAAATGAATGAAGAAAGCCTCAATCTCTATCAATCTCTCGGTTGGCATTTTATGTTGACAAAAACCAAAAGCCAGTGAAGAAAACCAAAATGCCAGAAAACCAAGAGACACACACGAGAGGGAGAGAGCCAAGAGACTCGGGAGAAAAAATTTTCTCTTTTCTTTTATTTCATTTTTCCACACAGAAAGCCTAGAGTCATGAAACCAAAAATAATTATTTTGATAAAAATAATATTCCCGAGATTTAATACTTCAAACACTCGAATATTATTAACAAAATAATTTTTTGCTTCTCCTTAACTCTTCTGAACTGTGTCCAGAAAAATTCTATGGTCTAGGCTATTAAGCCAAAATAATATTTATTATTTTTCTTGAACCCAAAAAGCCCAAAATAATAAACATTAATTATTTTTCTTGGGATTAAATAAATAACCCAATAAATAATTACTGTGCCCAAATGAACCCAAAAATAATTAAACTGTAATTATTTATTTCTTGGGTTTAATTAAATAAATAACCCAATAAATAATTAAGTATTAATTATTTTCCTCTAGTTTAAGTCCCAATTAATTTTCTAATTATTCAAAATGGACCTCGGCCCTGAATAATTAATTAAACAATTAAACTAGATAATAAATTTCTCTCAATTTATTTTATTCCAATCCAATAATAAATTAGACTTCCTGAATAAAAACCTCTCAACCGAAACCAATTTCTCAACCCAAAAAATAATTAGGACTTACGGGCTATTCCGATGAGCAAAAAGACACATCGCCTTGGCTACTAAAATGACCAAAATACCCCTACTATATCAATAGATGTATTTTGCATTTTAAATATTTTCTAATATCACCATAAGAAAATATTGACCCCAAGGACAATGCTGCATTAGCAAAGTCTTTGACCTGCAGGTGAAATGACTAAAATACCCTTCTACACATCGCCATACATTTAGAAAGGAAGAAATGTACTAACACCCCTCTAAAAGACATCTACCATCCTTAGGCTTCTAGTCCAATGATCTACGACTACCTAGAGTGTTTCCATTTTCCAAGGGAGCTACCCTAAAGCAAACATCCAAGTTATGTTTCCCAAGGCCCTAGATATTTAGATTATTCGGACAATCACAAGGGGCGATATAGTGTACAAACTATCTTGTACAAGTCTGTCTTAACTAACTAGTTACACATACCCAACATGCAAGTATATTGGCCCTACGATAGAACCTCAACTATAGCATATCAAAGTATATGCTTCCAGCTTCGTCAGACCACCAACTTATACTCAAGTCGTAGAGTACTAGTCCATACTATAGCGGTAGTAGTCTAGGCTTCTATCATATAGTACTTTTAAAAATCACTATTATAGGTCATATTCTACATATTCGAAATACGTTTATGTCATGACGTGAGTGGACTACTCACTGGCTAAAGGTAAGCCATTCCCCATTGGAATTCATAACATAATAACCTAAACATGATGAAATTCCCATTCTCATCAAACGGTTAAGAACAAATTTTTATCTGTTTAAATAACCCATGATCCATACCTTACTATGAAAGACCTCCATTTACATGGATCACTTATTTAAACATAATGGGTATTTTCCAAACAAAAATATGCACAAATAAAGCAAATAAATTCACAAACGATTTATGAAAATACATTCTTTTATTAAAATATTCGATATTTACATCAGAAACCTAGTCTAAGAGGGCACATTCCCAACAACATAAACGATCTCGAAAATACATCACACCCATTTTATCCTGTCAGAAATCACTGTCTTACCGTTTAAGCTCTTTGTTCTTGAAAAGTTGAAATTTCGTATTACTTTGCTAAGCTTCGATGACTTCCCGCCTTAGGTCCGGTATCTCAGATTGCTAACAATAATCCTCTCTTCTTGTAGTTTCGTCCTTTGATCCAACACTTCTTGGACTGCTTGAATCTCCTGCACTCTCAGCCTGGCCATTTTGATTTTACAGCTCAAGGCATCAGCAATAACGTTAGCCTTTTCGGGATGGTAGTTGATAGGACAACGATACTTTTCCAAAAATTCCATCCATCTCTACTGCCTCAAATTCAAGTTCTTCTGGGTGAAGATGTATTTCATGTTCTTGTGGTCGGTAAACACTTCATACTCGGCTCCATACAAGTAATGCCGCCATTTCTTTAAAGCACATACAATGGCAGTTAGTTCCAAATCACACGTTGGATAGTTGACTTCATGAGGCTTTAACTTTTGAGAAGCATAGGCTATTACCTTCCTATCTTACACCAATACTACTCCCAAACCTTCTATTGAATCATCAGTATACAGAGCGTAAGGTTTATCTCCCTCTGGCAAACTCAACACAGATGCTATCATTAACCTCTGCTTCAGTTCTTGGAAACTCTTTTGGCATTTCTCATTCCAGACAAAAGGTACGTCTTTTCTTAGCATCTGGGTATAGGTGATGCTAGCATTGAGAACCCTTTAATAAACCTCCTATAATAGCCAGCCAGTCCCAAGAAGTTTCGAATCTCCGTGATGTTCTCTGGTTACTTCTAGTCTGAAACTGCTTCAACTTTTGCTAGGTCCACCTTAATTCCATCCTTGGTTACCACATGGCCAAGGAACGACATATTATCTAGCCAAAATTCGCACTTGCTAAATTTGGCATAAAGCATGTGCTCTCTTAGCTTCTCCAATACCAACTTCAAATGTTCTATATGATCCTCGGGACTCTTAGAGTATATAAGTATATTGTCGATAAATACTACCATAAACTTATCCAGGTAGGGTTGGAAAACTCGATGTATCAAATCCATAAACACTGCTAGTACATTTGTCACCCCAAAGGGCATCACTACAAACTCGTAGTGACTATATCTTGTGTTGATGGCCATCTTGGGAATATCCTCCTCATTTATCCTCACTTCATAATATCCTTGCCTCAAATCCAGTTTGGAATAACAACTGGAGCCTTGCAACTGGTCGAACAACTCGTTAATTAATGGTAGAGGATACTTATTCTTGATGGTCAGATTGTTCAACCCCCAATAGTTGATACACAACCTCAAGGTTCCATCCTTCTTCTTCACGAATAGCACTGGAGCTCCCCAAGATGACATGCTAGGTCTTATGTAACCTTGCTTCACCAATTTCTCTAGCTGCTCCTTTAATTCCTTCAACTCTATCGGTGCCATCCGATATGGGGTTTGGGATACAAGTTCCGCTCCTGGAATTAGATCAATGGTGAACTCAACTTCTCAGTTGGGAGGTAGAGAAGTGAGTTCTGTAGGAAACATGTCGGGAAAATCTCTTACCACCTCAGCATCTTCGAGGGTGCACTGATCCTTTGGCTTGTTTATCACATAGGCCAAATATCCTTGACATCCTTGCTTTAACAATTTTCGGGCTTTTGCTCTAGCTATCAAAAACTTCAACTCTTTTACCTATTTGCCGTTGAACCCCAACACATCGCATCCCAGTCTAATGAATTGGATGGACTTATTCTTACATCTACTATAGCCCCATGCTTAGCTAGCCAATCCATACCCAAAGTCAAGTCGTGGTTGTCAATAACTAAGACTACCAAATCTCTCTCCAAGCTTTTTTTCCCCACTTCAATCTTACAATTCTGCACATACTGATCCACTTACACCATTTTCCTAAAGGGCATACTCACTAACAAGGTAAAAGGAAGTTCTACTCTATCCCAACCTAAATGATATGCACAATTCTTGTAAAATAGGAATGGGTAGATCCAGGGTCTATCAATGCATTAACGGTACAATTCTGCATATACTGATCTGGGTTTCGTTGCCCGATTCGGAGAAATTTTGGACAAGCGTTAAGCAGATGAGTCAAATCTTCGCAATTTTAGCATTTTTTTCGCTCACTCCCTTGGACCAACAATTCTTCTCTATATGACCCTTCTTCCCGTAGTGTCGGCATAATGGAAGATTTTGTGCAATACTAACTGGTGCCGTTCATGCTTGCTTCCCTCTATTCTACCATTGCTAGATGGCAGGTTGCTTATTGGGTTATGGCATCTGAAAGGGTTTCGGTGGTTGTCGTGGCAACAAGAAAGGTCTTGGTACCATCCTACTTCAATCCTCGTTCTCAGTCTAGGTCGCCGCGTCTACTGTCCACGAATAAGTCATTGGGGGAGAAAGTGCTAAAGCCCTTCTCAACTCCTGCCTTAATCCTTTGACAAACTACCTTGTTCGGTTCTGCTTGGTATCTACCAGCCTTTTGCAGTATTTTGACAATTGGGTAAAACGAGCAGCATACTAAGCCACAGTCATGCTTCCTTGCTTCAAATTTTAGAACTCATCTTCCCTTTTCTCCACTATCCACTGAGGGATTTGTTCTACTCTGAATGCTTCCACAAAGTTGGCCCACGTCCAGTCTTGATCTATAATTTTCCAGTCATCTTGGACTCGCTGCCACAATACCCAAGCTGGGTCCCTCAGCCTAAATGCAGCAAATTTCACCATTCGCTTCTCGGTGTACTGGAGTGTGGCAAAGATGTCCTCCATCTGCTCCACCCACTACTCTACTTTCTAGTCTTGCTCGGCCTCTCCCAAGAAGGCGGGAGGTTGAAACTTCAGAAACCTCTCCAACGCTTCATCTTCCCCCCTTGGATTCCTTTGCTCATACAGGGTTTGCAGAATCTCCATCATTTTATGGAATGCTTGCCCTATAGTTACACTGACAAGTTCTTCAAATCCCACTTCTTACTCCAATTCATTCTCATTTTCCTAATTTGGCGATGACAGTTGAGTCGCATCAAACTCTGAAGTCACGGGTTCTGCCTCAGGAACCCTTTTGCTGGATGTTGCTGCACGACGCTTTGGTGTCATTCTAAACCATGCCCCAAATAATGAGTTTATGCATAAAAGTTTAAGACATTTAAATCGAGCATGTACTCACATTCAAACTTAAGTAAAAGCAAATTAGATGCAAGCTTTGCATAAAGAATTACAATTTTCAAAAATTAGAGTACACCAAGGTACTCTTATTTGCATAAATTTTGAAATAAAGCATTAAATATAAATAGACCCCTAGCACAGGAGTTTATTGAAAGATGTAAAAACTTCTTAAGCATAGCAAAACTTAGGCCCCATGATCCCCATCAGAATCTTCGGTATCAGCATCATACAACCATCCTCTAGTATTCCTAGAAAAATCCATCCCTACACCATTCAAGAACTCATAGTTTATTAGCTCCTTCCCGATTCTCCTAGAACTCTCCCCAATTTCAACATGGTTGGGTGGGGGTACAAAAGAAGGTTTAGGTGGAGATTCATAGTCTATCTCCCCCGGGTCATCACTATCAGCGATCAAGTCAATCACGGGGCTAGGTAGGTGTGGGACATACTTTATGCCAATTTCCTCATGCTCACTATCGGTAACTAAGTCTATTATAAGTATAAGAGGTGGCTCAATAATCTAAACCTCATCATCACTGCTCTCTTCCATGGGTATGACTAGTTGAAGTGCGGGTTGTGGTGTAGGTTGTGACACTGGAAAATCTTCTGGGTTGATTGGGATTAGTGGATGCCATTGCTGCCCCTTCCTCGTAGTTCTAATCATTCTAACCATCCTACAGTCTAAACAAGCCAGATTAGTCAAAAAAGTTTAACCCTAATGAAACAAAGCATATACAAGCAATAATTGCCTAAACCTAGTCTCTGATACCACCTGTAACACCCCACTACCTATGCCCCATTTAGGGCTGGGGATGTCACCCCGTCCACAGGACAAGGGGTTTTTATAACTCGGACACACAAAATAAATGTAATGAATAATTCAAAATTAAACTTATTACAACCCAAGTAATACATGAACAAGTTCAAAATAATAAATGTCTACTATAGTCTCTCAAATAAAATACATAGGAAAAATGACAATGAATCTTCAAAACATAGGCAATTCTATAGTTAATAACCTTTACAACAGGATCGACATGAAAATATCATATAAAAGGTGGTGAGACATAAATCTCAGTAAGCCCGTGTGTGCTTTAAGTATTTCAGGTAAAACAGTTCATGTATGCAAGTTGTGAAATTTTCATAAAAGAAAGTATTGGAAAGCCTCAAATAAATTTCACAAATGAAGAGTTGTGTTTTGGTTTCCAAAACATAAATTTGCACAATGAATACAACCACTCAAAAGAGGTAACCATGGCACCACACTTAGTGCACCATGACAATATAACGATCAAAATGCCACACTTTGTGCATACTGACACAAGGTAGGCGTACAGCCTACCAGGTGAGATACTCCTCCATCTCTACACCTAAACTTAGTCCACTCCGGAAATATACAATCCACTTGACTAAACTTGCTAGTTCGGACCGATACGACCTACAGGACAGGCATCCTATCCGTGAATGACTCATCCCTCAGTGGTGGCCACCTACTGAGAAAATTACCCTAACCATTCAAAAACTAGTCCTAACAGTCTACCATTATTGAGTACTCAACATCGTTTATCCCACTTAGCAGAAGAAAAATCATACAATAATTCACTTGGAAATAGAAATTATGGTTTCCAAAATTCTTGCCAAAGTCAGGTTTTTAGGAAAAGTTTAGCGCTTTGTGTAAAATTATTTGTTTAACTTTAAATGGTTTCCTTGACTGAAACAAAAAGGAAAATTATCCATAATTGCCTCAACTGTACAAATACTCATATACATTGAGTTTAACTTGCCACGATAACTTTGGTCTTCAAATGGTTTTATGCAGAAACTTACCTGATCTTTTGCTCTTCTTGAGTTCAAAAGTCTTCCAAGGTAGTTCAGGTCAACCTAACCCCGCCTAGGGTAAACACAAGGTATAAGATACTATCTAGACCATATTTGCCTTAAATAAATAATTCCTAATTCAACTAGCCACCTCAATAACTAACCATGACTGCAACGTCTTACATTTTAATACTAGTTGATAAAGCATTTGATAAAATAAAACAAGCTAGACAAGTTAAAATAAATAGGTGTTATAAAATAAATAATAGTAAATTATAGTTCCAAATAATAAATAATGAGTAATATTGCTAATAAATAAAATTAGTATTAAATAATGGATAATAATAAATCCTAAATAATATTGGTAAATAGTAATACTTAAATAGTATTATTATAGATAATAAATTATACTTAATTTTTAATTAATAATTAATAGATAATAAATAACCAATAAAATTAATAATAAATTAATTATACTTAATTTACAATTAATAAATTTTAATATAAATAATATTTATGAGTATAGATAAAAGTTTAGTAAGGCTAACTAATATAATTAATATGGTCTACCAGGTCATTTGATATTAATTAATTCCAATATTTTATTATTTATATTTAATAAAAAGATATTATTTATTTAACTAATAAAATAATAATATTTTAAATAATCTTCTATTTCAAACCTAGATAATGTTTTTTGAATTTTGTAGAATAAATTGAATAATAGTATTAATTAAATTAACGGTAATAATGTTCGTAAAAATAATTCTAGAAATAATAAAAAATAGTTCTTACAATAATTTTCAATTGTTAGAGAAGATCCATGAACTTATTTTTAGATAATAACATGTTACTCTATCCATGAATATAGACTTGAATTAACATATACTACAATATGGACGATCTTCTACTACGCATAATATTATCTATGGCTTTATTGAAAAATAATACCATGGAGGCCTAATCAACAATGGCGGCATAATATCTAACATGCATCAAAACATCCATAAATCTCTTTAATCAAGATGAACATATAGTGATTCTAAAGTAAAATCCATAAGGCACAACATTCATTCCAATTCTTATGTCTTAACTCCATCCCCTTCACCCACATACATATCCTCAACCCCTACTTTATTCAATTAACCTATCAACATCTAGGAGTCTTGATTCTGAGTATTAAAAAGGAGATTAAGAAAAAAAAATACTTAATTGATGCTCAATTGATAAAGGATTTTCCTTGGTTAGTAAAGATCCTTGACTGCTTATGGCCTTTAGTGGTCCGAAAGTAGTCCATGGTTGATCGTCAACATTTCGGCCGAGAGAGAGAGTGTGTGTGAGAGAGGAACTAAAGAGAATAGAGAGGATAATAGAAGTTGAATAGAAGAAGAAGAACAAGAAGATTGTTCTTATTTTACCTTTTTGGTGTTCTTCCAATATTCAACAAAAAAAGAATGGTTTGATCCGTTTGAAAGTTCAACTTTGTGTGTTTTGGAACTATAAAGTGCAGCAATGAAGAATATAGGTTGAATATTGATGTTCTAGAGAGTTTGGGAGTGATTAGAGGTGTTTAGGAGTGGTTTAGGGTTGAAGATGTGAAGTATGTGTTCTTGAGAGAGTTTGAGGGGAGATGAATTTCGTGTGTGTTTAGGATTGTGATGGCCGAATGGTTTAGACTAGGAGGAGCTTTTAGTTATCCAAGAATGAAAGAGAGAGTTTTAGATTTTTTAGAATTCAATTTGAGAGAAAAGTTAAGTTGTTTGAGGTATAGGATTGGTCAATAGTGTTTGCTCTTGGAAGGTTTCTTGTTCTTCAATGGTGTATGGCTGAATTAGCTATGTTTCAACCAAAGGATGGAGAGTTGTTTCAGACTTAAAGCTGGCCAAAAATAGCTATGAAATGGCAGAGGATTTTCTAGTTTTATCAATTAGCTAAAGGAGTGTTTAAATAGAACAAAATCTAAAATTTTAATTTGAAGTTTGAACAAGTTTGGATAGAGTGAAGATAGGAGCTTTTTGTGGTAGGATAATGGAGTCCTATTACTCAAGGTTGGTGGGGAAGCCAAGATGTTCAGTTCATGGCTGTACAAGGGCCGAAATTTAGTGAGGTTTGCTGAAGAATTTCAGCCTTACCCTTGAAGAGACAAAGCTAGAAAAATTTCTGGAATTGAAGCTCAAGAACACTTGGAATTAAAATGGTTTTGGTGGAGAATTTTTTGTCCACTTTCGCACGATTTTGCAGCTGAATTTTAAGGGTGTTTGAAGGTCTTTTAATGGTGGTTTTCCAGCCTTCATCTTGAAGAAGAACAAAGGAAGTTCCAGTTGTTCATATGTTCTAATGGGTGGCTTCAAGTTCAAGTTCAATGTTGCTAGTTTGCTAGAAAAAAAATTCTGCTTTGGGATTATTTGTACAGCTCCGAAAATTCATGGACTTTCCAGCCTTCATCCTCACATAAAATGATTGGTTTTCTTGCAAGAATTAGGTAGGAAAACTTGCTACAATTTTCGAAAATGGCCTTGGAGGAAATCTTGAAAATTTTCCAGATTTTTAAGCAAAACATGAACAAGATGAAGATAGAGTTTTGAAGCAATAGCTATGGTTGTTTTTCTTGGAACCTCTACCTATTTTTCCTCCTTACTTTCGGCCATCTCTATCCTACAAGAGCTACAATTTTTGAAATTCTAAGTTAGGAAATTAACTCAGAATTTTTATGATTAAAAATGGATTAAAGAATCAAGAGTTGTTTAAATTTCAAAAATGTTAGGACAAGGCTAGCAAAATTAATGGGGACAAGAATTCTTCTAAAATTCTTTTTAGGACAAGGCCACATCCTCAAAACATTACCATTGTGTCTTCCTTTAGACAACATTCCTATCTTTAAGGAATGTAAGGAAAATGAAAATTCAAACATGGCTAAGATAAATATAAATAAAACTTAAGTGATGGGATTTGAACTCAAGACCTTAGAGATTAAATCACAAAGCTCTAACCACTTAACCACAACAACTCTTATTTTTATTTTCTCAACCAAATATTCTTCTTATCTAAACCTCAAGCCATCTTCCTATTTTGACCTCAAGCAAAATTACCTTTTTACCCTTTCTACCCAACAAGCACAAATAAATCATTTAACCTATAAACCATAATTATAAGGCACGCAAAATCATGTAAAAGGTATTTTTTATGCATGATGACATTATATGCATCCCAACCCCCTTACTCTAGGGTAGGCTTTAAGTGGGATTTCACAGGTGGGGTTTCACACTTGGCTTCCTCCAACATCCTTCCAAATCTCTCCCATCCTCAAACAAGGTTGTATGAACAATTGTAATCATCTTGGAACCTCTTGGGCCTCAATCTTGTCATTGGTCCTTGTAAGGTCATTCCCCCTTCTTAAGATTGAACCAATTGGCTAGCTTGATTCCCATCATCTTCTAACTAGTCCTTGTTCCAGGTTTAAGTAAATGTAGACTAGGACAATTATGGAGAAATGAGTAAAGTAATGTAATTGTTTAAAATCTTTCATTTTATCTTCATTAGGCAATTACATTACCTTGCCATTGAAAGAAAATGAGATTAGAGGGTAATGTAAAAGCCGAAAATCTTTTATTTTATCTTAATTAGGCGATTACATTACCCTACAAAAGTGAGCATATAGACCAATCCTCTATTCACTACTTGGATTGCAGTACCTTTAGGAAGTTAGAAAACTTAAGTAACTCATCATTCCCTACACATATGAATCACTTGAGTCGTATTCCTAACCTAGAAAATGGGATGACACTTGTTGAATAGTATAGGCTTGTTTAATCCAACATTGATGGTCCAAGTCTTATCTATTCAAATATATATATTTACACGAGTTTAGCCTAATTGAATAATCTTGAATTAAATTCTCATCTTAGTAGAAAATAAATATCTTTTTCCAATAGCAGTCATTGTTCCAAAAAATCTACACTTGATTTTTATTCTTTTTCTTTGGAACGTTTTTATTTTTAATACTTTTCTTGAGGATAAGCAAAAGCTCAAGTGTGGGGGAGTGATGAGTGTCCATTATCCACATATTTTATATATCATTTTTGTCTAAATTGTGGGGAAATATATCCTAGATTGCTATTTAATCCCCTATTTTCTCCTTGTTTCATGTGGGATGAAAAAGTTAAGATTAGATAAGGATTCAAGGAGAAAAGACTAAAACAGAGCTAAATTGAAAAGACCTGGCCATGCCACTCATTCTACATACTGTCGTGCAACTGCTGAACTTTAGAAATCAACATTATGGTAGTTGACGATATTGTACCCATCACCTTGCACGTCATCATACACCTTTACAACGTCAGAAATATCACAGATTCAGCAAGCCGACAGTGCCATACAAATCATTCTCCAGCCTGCTGTGCATGATTCCAACACCTTAAGTGATCAAGTTAAACGACAGTGTTTTGAAGTAAATAGAGCATATGGAAGCATGCACTACGTCATGCAAGCCACTTTCCACGGTGCTGTGCAATATCACAAACTACCCCATGTTCTACAGATTTCAAGGGGATTCATGAAGGAATCTATAAATACTACTTTTTTGGGTCATTTGAGAGAGAGCTACCCACGAAAAATATCAGAAAAAACCCGTTGGAACACAAGAAAGAGAAGAGGAGAAGATTAAGGAGGATTTGAGGAAGAAAGAGTAGCCCTAAAAGAAGATTGCAAAATAGAAGAGAGACCTTGTCTATGAGTTTTTCATTTTTCCCTTTATGATTTGATTTTGTAGATGTTGAATTCATTGATTTGAATTGTAATTAAAGGGTTGTACCCTAATTTACTCTTATATTTGATGTTTATTTGATTAATTCATGTCTATTTTGAGCAATTTATCACTTGGGTTTGCTTGATTGAATTAATTGATTGGGTAATTCTCTTATGTTAAGCTTGAGAAAGGATTTATGAGATAGGTTCCATTTTATGTTAATTCAGTATATTTCTTTACCTTTAATAAACTTATGGAAGGATTTGGATGATTTAGAACTTGGTGATAGATGAGGTACAAAGGTCACCAAAAGATAGAGATTCTAGAGCTTTTTGGCTTGTAATTAGATTTCCTTAATTTTATAAATATCTGGATTTGATTTGTATGATAGAGATATCCATAGATTGGACCTAGGGTCGAAGATTCATTACTCGAGAGAGAGTGGAGTATACTTTATTTTGGAAATCCTCTCGATGCTTGAATTTGATGTCAATTGGTTGAGTAATGTTCATTATCTTAGGAAAATTCTTGTTTAATTACATGGTCAATCTCTTTTCCTTAGTAAATCTTCCCTTGTGATCTTTTAGTCTTTATATTGAAAATTGGGTTGATGTATTGATAAGGGCTAAAATCATTACTATTTTTCTAGTTATTTGAGGTTAAATTGAGATACTTTTAGTGTAATAACTAGGCATATTCCTTCCTATTTGACATTTTTCTTGTAGAAAATATTTTTGACAAATGCAAATTTAAGTTGATTTCGAGCAAAAAGTGACAAATTCTAGAACACACCTAGTACCAAGCCCGGCAAATGGATCCGGCACCAGGTCTATTCTGGTCCAGCCAGAGAAAAAATAGAGCAAAAACTCAAGGAAAAACAGAATACACCTGGCGCCAGGTAGGTCTACTAGACCCAACTCTAGGTCCACTCTAGGAGGTAAAATCCTGTGCACAAATTTAGTAATTTTACAAAGATTTTGGTATTTTTTGAATCCTACTCGGCCAAGACCCCTCAAGCAACGAATTTGGCATCAAAAAAGCCTATAAAACCAAGAGAAAACATAAGATAAAAATAGTGAATCCAGGATCAAATATTTCAATCACTAAAAGAATGTGAGATCCACCATTTAAGGAGGGTTATTCCAGAGAGTCTTCAAAAGAGAAGAATGAGGCTTATCTATGAGTGCTTTCTTTTACCTTTATTTTCTTATTATTAAACAAAGATGTATACAATGTTTTATTTGTAATTTGACATTATTTTGGGATCATGATTTTGTGTTAATTTGGTTATTTGATCAATTTTCTATCATCTTTGGTATTTGATTACTTGTTATCATTAGTTATTGATGCAAGTTCTTCTAATTGACTTGGGAAACGATGTTAGGAATTTATTGCATTGATTTCGTATTTGTCAAATCTTAATGGACTTAGGAAATGAAGATAAGATTAAAGGACTAAAATGATCAAAGATTAGTTAATTTCATGATATGATCTTAGGAAGCTCCAAAAATGTGGATTAAGCTCAAGAACACGAACCCTAACAAACTCATACACAAGAACACCAAAATACAAAAAAAAAAATTAACACTCGTGTGATAATGTGAATCTATCCTACTTCAAAGACACCTTAACATCCTAATCTAACTAGAGATTGGAACACCAAGGATAGGAATTTGAAGGAATCTAACTCAATCCTATCAAACACACTAGGTAACCTAGCATATAAGAATAGAGATGAAGTTAAGATTATCCCTTAAGGTTTAGAGACAAGATCAAAGATGGGACTGAATCCTTTGATTTAGTCTTAATATTTTTGGGAATCACCTAAGAGGATCACCCTCTCCAAAACTCTCAAAGAGTTCTTGAACTCTCAAATATTTCAAATATCTCTAAAAGGTTGTTTTCACAAAACTATAAGAGCATATTTATAGTTACCTTGACCTAAACTACTTAGCAAACTAATCTAACTATTGAATGGCCTTAATACAAGTTTTGAGGCTCCATTACATACCTTAAAATAGGTTAAAATATAATAAAAATCGTGAAAATTAAATTACAACTGAAAAGGCTAAAAATAAGAGAAATTGTAAAAAGGTTGGAACCAGCCCAAATAGGACCAACACTAACTCTAGCTCACGGAGCAGGCACCGGCTCGGTTCTGCCAAGTAACACAATCGAGCCAGATCCGGGCCGGCGTTGGGTCTATCGATCAAGGCTAGCATCAGGTCAACTCCGGGTAGCCTCTCTCATTTTGTTGCACTCTAATCCCTGCTTATTTTACCTCCATTCATTTTCCATGTGTTCCCTTGATCTTCCAAATAAAATGTTGGTCATTTTGAGCTCTTCCTATTACTCTTTTGGACATCAATCCTTGTTTCAATGTTAGCTTGATTATCTACAAGGATTGTTGCTCCTTTTGTGTCCTATTTATAGCTCCCTTCACTACCCATCTCTTGACAACCTTTTTAGATCTTAGCTTGTATGCTTGGATGGCTTGAAAATCCTTTTGAAACTTCTTGAATGTTGAATGTTACCATAGAGTTTTGAAGAAAGTCTTGACTTTCCATCCCCCTTCTTTAGATATGCCTCATTGCATGGACAGATTCCTATCATTTCCCTCATCTTTGCGATGATTTGTCCTTGAATTTATGTTCCTTGTTGCTTGTATAGATTTTCCTGTATAAGAATTCAAACAAGAGTTTGTGTGTGAAAGTAAAATTTCAAGCTTTTGCTCCACGACTCCTGCCTTATTTCCTCTCTTTTCAACCCAATTTTTTACCCTCAACATACTTCGCTCTCTTTCTCCCCTCTTATTATTTTCACCTCTCCAAGCCCAAGTTGACACTCTGGTTTTACCTCCTGGCTCCCTCATGTGTTCTCTCTCCTCCCATATTTTTACCCGTGTTTGGAGCTCTAACCTCTTTTTTTCTTATTTTGTTCTTCTCTCGTTTTCTCTCCTCTCTTACTCTTGTTTTTTCCTCTCTTGTTTTTTCCTCTTTTTTCTATCTTCCTCCATCAAAATGTTTTGATCTTTTACTATCTCACTTGGGGACATAGGGCAAAGTATGAATTTCCTTCCATCCTTGTGTAAAGAGTAAGTGTTTTTCTTTCCATGGTGAACTACCTCCATATCATATAGCCAAGGCCTTCTCAACAATATATGCCTAACATGCATGGGAAACACATTACACATCACCTCATCTTTATATCCCTTCATGACAATTGTAATCTTGACTTGTTTGTTCACCTTTACTTCACCACAATTGTTCAACCATTGAAGTTTTTAATGTTTAAGATGTTTCTAGGCCTCCATTCCCAATTCTTCCACAAATGTAGCACTAATCACATTTTTACAATTCCCTCCATCAATAATCAAGCTACATGATTTTTCTTTGATTTGACACCTTGAATAGAAAATATTTTCTCTTTGTTGATCCTCTATTATTTCAACCACACAAGCTTCAACAATTTCTCTCATAACACCAATTAATGGACATGGTTTCTCAAGTATATCCCTATCTCTTTCATCCACTCTATCTCCTCCAGTAGATTTGGTGTCATTTTGTGAAGTTGAACTAGATGCTTCAGTCTCGCTAGTTTCACTCATTTTCATTTGCTTTTGCATCACCTCTAGCCAACTCCTCTTTTTCTCCTCTTGTGGGTGTGAGCTTTCTCCCACTTCATAAGTGCTTGAAGCATTTTTGGGACATTCATCTATAGCACGCATTTGCTCCCCCTCTACTTCATTCCTTAAATGCAATTGCTCTTCAACAGATTCTACTCTATTTTGATCAACTCCATCTTGCTCATTCTCTTCTAACACTCCTAATAGGTTTGACTCATCCTTTAGGAAAAAGAGAATGTTGTAAAATTCCTTAGTCACCCCATTGTTGAACTCAATGGATCCATTTCTTCTTCTTCATTATCACTAAACTCTTTATCAATCTCATCAATATTTTGCGTTGCCACTTTAGTCTCAAATCTAGCCTTTTGCTTCCTAATTTATCTCTCTCCTTCACAATTGTGCCCCTCACAAAATCTTTCATATTCCAATTTATTTGGACAACCAATCCTTGTGTGCCATGTACTACAGCAAATCTCACAAATCAATTCTCTACTACTCCTTTGTTGCACCATGCTTATAGTGTCTTGAGATTCTCCTATTTTTTCTTGTGACTCTTCCTTCTCCTTTAGTTGTTGTAGAAAACTTAGGCACCTGTAGTAATAATGGCCATCACTCCTACTATTGTAACAATTATAGCATTTCCTCTCATGTACCCCTTCTTTCGGTGTCTTATGCACGATATTCCTCCCTCTTTGTTTAACTCTTTTCAGACAATCATAGGAAGTATGCTCAAAACTCCCATATATTTTGCACTCACGCTCCTTCAAGTTCTTTCGCACCCCATGCTTTGTTATTTTTTGTGCTCCTCCTACATAAACTTTCTTATTCCAATATTCCTCACTCCCATGTTCTTCTTCATACTCCCAATTTTGTTCCTCAAAACTACCATATCCTTCCCCACTCGAATAAAATTCTCCATTATTTTCTCTCCCCCTACTCTAATCTTTCATAGGACTCAAATTCTCACATTCTTGATCACTTTCCCCCTAGGTATCCTTCATAGCTATCATACTCCCTTCCGCTCGTACTTGGCCCCTCATCTTGTTCATCCAAATATCATGAGCTCTCATAATCATCCTTCTTATACTCGTACTCATGTTCATTATATTCCTCATAACTACTAGCACTATAGCAAGACTCCTCATAATTGTCACTCTCTCCACTTCTACTGCAACTAGCCATTGTGAAGTTCTTTTAAGAAAAATTCCATAAAATGTAAGTAGAAAACACGAGAGAATTCTCACTTCACACCCTCTCGTGTTTACACTTAATTTTGGTGGTCACTCTTCAGTCGTGTATGCATTCTTCTTGGCTTTTATCATAATGAACTCACCCTCTTGTATTTTTCTCTCACTTCCACACTTAAGTTCTTCCTAACTCTTTCCCACTTCAAAGGATTTAGTTCTACTAATCAAGTCAACTAAATTTCAATGGATAAGAAAGAAAGGTATTTTAAAGGCAATTTATCAAATACTTGGCAGGTTACACTAGAGCCCTCAATTCTAGCAATAATTTTCACATGTAAGACGCAAGCCAAGAACTCATACAATAAATGTAAAGTCATTTAGACATTTTATCAAACACTTATTTTGCAATACAGAAGCTGCATGGACTATTAGTGTTATGCCCTAGAGGCAATCACGTGTACGTTATATATGACATATTTTATTTTAATAGAAGACTTTATTTATCTTACAGTTTCTTTTGTTTACTTTTATGTAATATAATTGTTAGATAAAGTCCATAGTACAACACTTTGTTAAGGAAATCATGATAGAGATCATGATAGGAGATTCCTACTACATTGTATAGTGTTAGTACTTAAATAGTCCCTAGTCATAGTATTAATGAGACAGGACATCATTAATGCATTAAGACTAGCATGTGTTAGACTTTCTGATTTGATCAGGCATTGGTTCTCATATTCGTGAGTATTGAGATACTCAAAGTTAACACATAGATGCTTGTTAATGGAACAAGTACATTGGATGACCTAACTATAAGATAATCACATGGATAACTATTTAGTGTCAGTGATATAATCTCAATATAGCAAACGTGTAAGTATCTTTAGACTTGAGATCTCCAAGGTACTTTTTTTGCTGAGCGTTGTGCTTTGATTCCAATCTTTGGAGCCAGATCGAGGGCTGCCTATAGGATGGATATTGGGTACATTGTAAGGTAAACAAAAGTAGTTAAAAAGGTCAATAAAGGATTCATCACTCCTAATAGTATGGACAAATATCTCACGGCCACTTATAGGAATTACTACTCAAGAAGTCCTTGGCCAAGGCGACTGTGTATTGGAAACAGTTCCAATTGATACATATCTAGAATAGTAGGTTCCTGGTACAAGTACTATTATATTCGGGCCAGAATTAATATATTCTGCAAGGAGTTGGACTAATTCCGTACTCCAAACCGAATGAGATATTATATGGTGAAAGAAGTTAATTGCACTGTAGTTTGTTATTGATGTTGGGTATCTCAGACTCGTATCATATACGGTGCAGTGGAAAATAAAACGAGATACCCTCCTAGGACCCGTCTATGTGTGGAAAACAAGACATAATGATACTAAAGGTAACAGCTTTTGATCATCCGAAGAACAAAATTTCTTCTTCAAGTCGAGGGGCGATCCAGCAATCCTCTTGTACAAACTCCACGAGGGTTGGACGTCTAACCACTATAATCACAGTGTGTGATTATCTCTAATAGTAATCCACACAAAGGAATACTCAATCACAAAATTTTTTGTGCTAGCAGAAAAAGATGGTGGCTAGGGTAGTTTTCGTTTTCAGCAAAACTAGAGAGAGAGAGAGAAGAAGAAGAAGAAGAAGAAGAAGAAGAAGAAGAAGAAGAAGATGTTTGTTTTATGGCTCCTATTTTCATTTGAATCACCCTTAGATTAGGGTTTCGAGAATATGCAATATATGTTCCAAAATTCACTGAAAATCTGAAATTCTAAAACAATTAGAATTTTCTAATTGTAATTTGGAAATATCAAGTTCCCACAATTACAACTTGGACAAAAAATTATAACTAATTATAATTTATCCACAACAACTTCTCTTTCTCGCAATTAACTCCACTATATTATCAAATAACATCTTAAGTATATAATCCTCTATTGTGTGTGACCTATTAAGTTTTTCAGTCAATTGGTAGCGAACATGAATTAATCCAAACGTCTTTGAGATTAATAATCCATAATTAATTAGAATTAATCCTATTAATTCTAATCAGGATTGATTTATTAATTCATCAATTCATAAACCCATATTCCCATATCATTAGCAGTATCTAGTAACACATCATGACCACCCAAGAGTCCAGGAAGTCAAGTGGCTTGACATGAACCCTTCAATAACAAACTTCAATGCAATTAACTCCTTTCACCATACAATATCTCATTTGATTTGGAGTAGGAATTAGTACCAACTCCCTCCAAAATTAATTCTGGCTCAAATGCAATAGTAATTGTACCAGGAACCCACTACTCTAGATGTGTATCAATTGGAACTATTTTCAATACACAATTGCCTTGGCCAAGTTGATGTGTTTGGATTTTGGTATGAAAAATCATATAAAAACTAAGCACATTCCCAATCAAATTTACATTAAAACGTTAACCCCAAATTACACATATGGGCAAGCGTACTCATCATTAACATAGTATAGGGTTCAAACGAGTGTCGATCCTCAAGGAACAAGTATACATTAATCACTTCTCTTTCATTGTTTAACTGACTCAATAAAGTGAAAAGAAATAAAATAAAACAAAATAAAATAAAAACATAAATATATATATATATATATGTCAAGGATGGAGAATTATGTAACTCAAGCCATTGTTTAGATAAACATGATCATAAAGTATCCAATCTTTATCACAACCAATTATTCTCTTGGCATCATGAAGGATTAAAGTAGACTCACTTCTTTTCCAATCCATGAATCCCTATCTTCTAGATAACTTAGCATCACATTCCTGTCTCAACCAGTCTTACCCAAAAGATGTATTAAACACAATCTTTTGATTAAATTTCCATTCCTAGCAAACTTAAAACATGGAATTAACTAATGAATCCATTCCTGACAAACATCAATTAACCTTTAATTACCTTGTTCTTAGCAATTAACCCCTTTTCCAAGCGAGTTAAAAGATAACAAATATGAAATCAATAAATTGAAACCACCATCAACCCCTTTTCTAAGTAAGTTAATGGGAAGAAACAACAAATTAATCTTGTAATAGACCCAAGTAACTAAATACCAAGAATAACAATCAATTAACCAAAAGATCAAATAACTCTAAACATCATAAATATCTAAAATAATGTCAAATTACAATAAAACAATTAACATATCATTGTTCAAGAAAAAGAAAACAAAGGAAAAGAATGCACTCATAGACAAGCCTCATTCTTCTTCATTTGAAGACCTTCTCGCACAACCCTCCTTAAACTGAAGAATTCCTCCTTTGATTGAGTAATTTTCTGTGATGATCAATGAATTCACCCCTTTTCCCTTTTGTTTTTCATCTATTTATAAGCTTAGAAAGTGCCTAAACTTGTTGGTGTAATGTTCTTGGCCGAGTAGAAGTAGGAAGATACTAAAACTTCACAGATTACCAAAAATCGCGTAGAAAAATCACAATCCCACCTTTTCCTCAGAGCACAGCTAGCGCCACCATGGCTCTCGAAGCCGGTGATGGTTGTGTTCTGGTTCTCTACTCGTTCGCCGATTTTTTTTCGAATTCTGTACAATGTATTCCAGCATGCAGCTGACGCTGCCTTAGCTACTGGAGCTGGCACTGGTTCCACTCTATTCCACTTTGTTTTGAAAATTTTTTATCACCTCAAAGTTTGTGTCATAATGCATGGTCGGCGCCAGTTCTTCTGCCCTGTCCAGCACCGCCTCTCCTCTGTTTTGCGACGTTTTTGCTTCGTTTTACCCCAAAAATCTGTAATAATGAACAAAATACCTTTCCAAGGGTAAAATCTCAAATATGAAGAAATATGACTAGTTATTGAATAAAATGTATCACAAAAGAGCCTCAAATAACTACGAAAAATATGACTAATTTAGCCCCTATCAGACTTTTCGAGTAGTAGTATTCTCAAAATGTATCACAAGTGGCCGTGAGATATTCGCCCCTACTGTTAGTAGTGGTTAATCCTTTATTGACCCTCTCAACTACTTTCGTTTATCTTACAATGTACCCAATATCCATCCCATAAGCGGCCCTCAATCGAGCTCCGGAGATTGGAATCAATGTACAAAGCTCAGCAAACAAAGTACCTTAGAGATCTCAAGTCTAAAGATACTTACACTTTTGCTATATTGAGATTATATTACTGGCACTAAATAGTTATCTATGTGATTATCTCAAAGCTAGGTCATCCAATGAACTTATTCTATTAACAAACATCCATGTGTTAATTTTAAGTATCTCAATACTCACGGTTATGAGGACCACTACCTGATCAAATCAGGAAGTCTAACACATGCTAGTCTTAACACATTAATGATGTCCTGTCTCATTAATACTATGACTATGGATTATTTAAGTACTAACACCATCTAGTGTAGTAGAAATCTTATATCATGATCTCTATCATGATTTCTTTAACACAGTGTTGTACTAGAGACTTTATCGAACAGTTATATTACTTAAAAGTAAACAAAAAAACTGTAAGATAAATAATGCCTTTTTCCTAAAGTAAAATATGTCATATACAATGTACAAGTGATTGCCTCTAGAGCACAACACTAATAATTGAAGGGTTCATGTCAAGCCACTTGACTTTTTGGACTCGTGGGTGGTCACAATGTGTTGCTAGATACTGCTCATGATCTAGGAATATGGGTTTATTAATTGATGAATTAATAAACCAATCCTGATTAGAATTAATAGAATTAATTCTAATTAATTATGGATTATTAATCTTAAAGACATTTGGATTAATTCATATTCGCTACCAATTGACTGGGAAACCTAATAGGTCACACACAATAGAGGATTATATACTCAAAATGTTATTTGATAACATAGTGGGGTTAATTGCGAGAAAGAGAAGTTATTGTGGCCAAATTATAATTAGTTATAATTTATGGTCCAAGTTATAATTGTGAGAACTTGATGTTTCCAATTACAATTAGGGAATTCTAATTATTTTATAATTTTGAGATGGAGTAACTTCAGCAGGTTTTTCGTGATATGTGTGAAACACATACGAAACCCTAGCTTAAGAGGAATTGACGCCAAAAACAACATTTCCAAACCTTCTCTTCTCCCTCGTTTTTCTTCAGCAAAGAAAAAACGAAAAACCCTAACCCTAGCCTCCATTTTTTTGTTTATGTTAGCACATAAACATCTTGGTGCTTGAGTGTGATCCTCCGTATGGATTTCTGTTAAAGATAATTACACACTATGATTATAGTAGTTGGATATTCAACTCTCGTGGTGTTTGATCAAGAGGATTGCTGGATCACGTCTCAACTTGAAGAAGGAAAATTTTATTTTTCAGACGTTCAAAGAAATGTAAAGCTGTTACTTTTGTTCTCTTTATGTCTTGTTTTCCACCCATATGCAGATCTTGGGTTGGTATCTCATTCTTATTTTTCTGCTGCGCCATATATGATATGCGTGAGATACCCAACAGGGACTTCAAAGAGTTGTTACACAAGGTGATGCTATCACAACCTCAATCACAATTTAGCAATTAACAATCACTTAAATGCTCTTGACTAAATAAATTATTCATCATACTTCATGAATGGAAGCTTTGGTAGTTATTTATAAGCAATCACAATTCATTGGGACAACATATCAAACACATTCTGCGCATTCCTATAACTCAATTTAGTATAGCAAATTTCAGCTTGGTTTTGGCCCTAAATCAGCAAATTTTTACACCAAATGACTCCTCAAACTTCAATATACCATATAGGGTCAAATTAACAACATTTTCATGCTACAAATTCAAGTTTTCAATCCCCAAAAAAGGTAAGGAATATAGTTACGGGAATAAGAATATTGTAGCAATAGGAGCTTCAAATCAACAAATTTCCATGCCAAAATATTCCTCAAACATTATACCAACATATAAGATCAATTTAGCATCAAGTTTATAGCATAATATTGAGTTTCAAGCATTCTAAAATTGCAAAAGAAAAAGTGATGAAAAATTGAAAATATCCAACAAATCTTGAAAAAGATTGTACCTTAGCCCAAAGAAAGTTGGTTGATTAGAATCAACACAATGCAAGCTTTGATACCAATTAATATGATCTTGGGAAGCTCCAAAAATGTGGATTAAGCTCAAGAACAAGAACTCTAACAAACTTACACACAAGAACACCAAAATGCAAAGAAATTAACACTTTTGTAATAATGTGAATCTATCCTACTTCAAAGACACCTTAACACCCTAATCTAACTAGAGATTAGAACACCAAGGATAGGAATTGAAGGTGCCTAACTCAATCCTATCAAACGCACTAGGCAACCTAGCACATAAGAATAGAGATGAAATTAAGATAATCCCTTAAGGTTTAGAGACAAGATCAAATGTGGGACTAAGTCCATTGATTTAGTCTTGATGTTTATGGGAATCACCTAAGAGGATCACCCTTTCCAAATTGTCAAAGAGCTCTTGAAGTCTTAAATATTTCATATATCTCGAAAAGGTTGTTTTTACAAAGCTATAAGAGCATATTTATAGTTATCTTAACCTAAACTACTTAGCAAACTAATCTAGCTATTAAATGGCCTTAATAAAAGTTCTAAGGCTGAATTACATGCCTTAAAGTAGGTTAAAACATAATAAAAGTCACGAAAATTAAATTACAACTGAAAAGGCTGAATATAAAAGAAATTGCAAAAAAGTTGGAGCCATCTCGCATAGGGCCAGCACTAGCACTAGCACACGAAGCTAGCACTAGCTCGATTCTGTCTAAGCGATAGAACAGAGCCAGATCTGAGCTAGCACCGGGTATGTCGATATGGGTAGGTGCCAGGTCAGCTCTAGGCAGCCTCTCTTGTTTTGTTGCACTCCAATCCTTGCTCATTTGACCTCTTTTCCTTTTCATGTGTTCCCTTGATCTTCTAAATGAAATTTTAGTCATTTTGAGCTCTTCTTGTTACTTATTTGGACATCAATCCTTGTTTCAATGTTAGCTTGATTCTCCACAAGGATTACTATTCCTTTTGTGTCCCATTTACAACTCCCTTCACTACCCATCTCTTGACAAACTTTTTTTCTCTTAGCTTGTATGCTTGGATGGCTTGAAAATATTCCTGAAACTTCTTGAATGTTGAATGTTCCCATAGATATTTGAAGCAAGTCTTGACTTTCCATCCCCCTTCTTTAGATGTACCTCGTTGCGTGGACAGATTCCTATCATTTCACCTTAAGCAAAGAGTCATTAGCTAATTTCATGTTTATGAGAAATTAAGTTTAATCCATGTTTTAGTTATGTTGGTTTGATTAGGATATCTTCTAAGTTAATCAAAATATAGTGATTCTATGGATGGGGAAAGAAGTGGTGTCTATCTAAGTAGATTCATGACATGGGAAATGATTGAATTTTACTTTATATTCTTTCATGATGCAAAGATGATGATTACATGAGATAATTGCTAGATGATCCATTATCATGTTTTCTAGGATAATTGTCTAAATTGCATATTCCTACATCCTTGAGTTGTATATATTTCTTAATTTTTCTTTTTATTATTTTATCACTTTATTTGGATCGATTAATCAATGAATGAAAAGTAATTGTGTGTACCTATTCCTTTGTGGATCGATACTCATTAATTTCCTATGTTATGCTTGCGATAAGTATACTTGTTCATATATGTATTTTGGAATTAATATTTTAATTAAACTTGACTGACGAATGATTTAAATTTAATTATTTTTATACACCCAAAATTTACGCATCAAGTTTTTGGCACCGTTGCCGAGGAACAATATCATGAAAGTTTGAATTTTTGTTGATTTAAATATATTTATATGTTTATATATCTATATGTGAATATGTATATATGTTCTTTGTATGAATATGTGCCATATTGTGTTTTCTTGTATTCTTGTAATTTAATGTCCCTACATGTAATTTTTTTAACGTAATGTGTAAATATGTACTAACTATCTAATTTGTAAATTTTATAATCTCACTATCTTCTGTTTTTAGTAGACCTTGCTCTTAGTGTATGACCCGACGATCTAAAGCTAACATTGTAGATCTTAATCTTGAGATCGAGAGAACCTTCACAAAGATCCAAATGGTTATAAACAAAAAGGTAAGAAAAGACATGGAAGTGAATCAACCCAACAATGATGGTAATGGTGGAATTAACAGGTGAACTATGGATAACTTTGTGAAACCCGTAATCTCGGGTAGGGCTCAAGTATTATGAGACCTAGGATAGAGGCTAACAACTTTGAAATAAAGCCCAACATAATCTAAATAATCCCAAAACATGGTACAATTTGATGTGCTACCTGAGGAAGATTCTAATGCCCATCTTACAAGTTTTTTAGAAATCTGTGACACTTTTAAAATTAATGGTATTTATGAGAATGCCATCAAACTAAGACTTTTTTCTCTTTTCTTTGAGAGATAGAGTGAAATCTTGGTTAAAATCTTTGCCAACAAGATCCATTACCACTTGGAACGTTTTAGCTGAAAACTCTTTGGCAAAATACATTCTCCCAGCTAGAATATCCAAGCTTATGACCAATATTTTTGCCTTCCAACAGTTAGAATCTGAGAATCTTTATGAGCGTTAGGAGAGGATAAATGAGATGCTTAAAAAGTGTCCTCATCATGGTTCGAGCTAGGCATGCAAATATAAATCTTTCATAGTGGTTTAAGTTTGACTACTAGGCAATTGGTTGAAGTATCTATAGGAGGCACCATTAATTCTAAAACCCCGGAGAAAGTATTTGATTTGATTGAATATTTGGCAACAAATACTATGCTTGGGGAAGTTCACGGTGTACACAAGGTGGATGTAATAGTGGCTTTGGAGGCCAACATGGAGGCACTAACACAAAAGATGGAGCAAATAGTAATATATCCTTCTCATGGATAGGTAGTGAGTGTAAGTTGTGACTTTTGTAGGGAGGGGTATCCAAATCATGAGTGCCAAAACATGGGGTCATCACAAGAATCGTTAGAGCAAGCAGCATTTGTGGGCAATGGATGATAAGGTAATAATCCCTATAGCACCACTTACAACCCGAGTTGGAGGAATCATCCTAACTTTTTGTGGACTAACCAAAACTAACATAGGCAAGTTTTTTCTAATTTTTGGACTCAAATGACTTAATCACCCTTGCCTTACAATGCCCCATCATCTACTCCATCATTGGAGAAGTTGGTTAACCAGTTGGTAAGTAGTATAGAGACACGGTTTCAAGGAGTAGATGTAACAACAAGAAATTTGGAGGCGTCCATGCACAACCTTAAGAATTAAATTGAACAATTAGCCAAAATTCTTGGAGATCATCAAGCGGTATCACTTCCAGGAAATACTAAGACTAATCTACGTGACTAAGACCGTGGAAAAATATGATTTTTACTACTTTAAGTTTTGGGACATCTCTTTAATTTTTGTGTTTTCATTCATTTTGTTGTCTTTTTAATTTTTTAGAATGAATTCTTTTCATGATTTCATGTTTTAATTATTATTTGTGTTCATTTAATTAATAAAAAATACATTTTGGTCGACAAGAACTGACTTGGCGCTAGGCCCGAACTTTAGCCTGGGCACCGAGCCAACACGTCCCAAAAAAAAATTTGCTGATAGAATGGACCCGGTGCCAGGCCCAATCGGCCACAGGCTAAAAATGGCCATTCTTGGCCATTTTTTTTTTAAACACTCTCATCTCCCTCATTTTTTTTCTCTCAATATCATCGGGTCTAACTCTGAAACACCTCCGGATCATTTTCAAAACCTCCAAAACACCTTCCAAATACAAAATACTTATTTTGCTCTTGAAGTTTTGGATTAAAACTAGGAAAAATACAATCTTTTCTCCCAAAACCCATTTTTTTTCAATCCTTCCATTTAGTGCACGATTTCTTCAATCTTTTTGCATAGGATCATTGCTCATATTGGAGATCATTGTAGTATGATTTTTTTACACTTTCTACGGTTCAATGTTTCATATTAATTATTGGGTATTTTTCTATGAATTTTGGTCCAAAAATTCTTGTTTATTTTTGGATGGATGGATTGAGTGAAAATTTTTTTCTTTTAAAGATTTAGTTAGCATGGGAATATGATTAATAATAATCTATGATTGATAAAATTCCTATTTTACATCTAATTGGAAGATATTGAGCATGCCTTCGTTGTGAGTAATTCTGAGATATGGGATAGTTGTTCATATTTTACGTAGGCTTATGCTTATGAGCTTTACATTATGGTACGAATAGCATGGCTAATTAATCATTATAATTCTGAGCTTTACATTGCTTCATTGATAACTATTGAGCATTGTGGATTTGATCAAGAATGTTGATATTATGTTTCAATGGGACAATGGCTATATTTCTTGCAGGTTTGTTGGAAGAAGTTATGTTGTGTTTTGTTGACTATATTGTGGTGTTTTGTGTTAAGGTGGTGGTGGTGTTGAATAGTGTTGTAATAGTAAGGTGGTTAAGAGTTTTATTTAATTGTGTTGTAATGAGTGATTGTGAGGGAGTCCTGTTTTATGTTCTATTATCTTTGTTCATCATCTCATCTATATCATGTCTAGAAGACCTAGGGGGTTTGCACCTGGTGCTAAGAGAGCTCGCGATGCATCTTCGTCTACATCTTCTTTTGAGCCTCTACTTACCTAGCCTACCCAATTCCATGACCCCACATGTTAAATTTGGTATCAAAATCATCAACATAACAAAATCATAGTAGAAAAGTGGTATAAGTCCTCCTTAAATAATTCATTGGAGCTTTCCACTATGTTTAGGTGACTGAGGTGGTACTCTATCATTAGACTTTAAGGTGCTTATTGTCCAGAAAGAGTAAGAGAATTTTATGCCAATATGAAGGACAAGAAGAAAAACAACCTCCAGGTTATTTCTACTATCATAAAGGGGTACCCATTTAGTTTGAGAGGGCTAGATTAACCAGGATTTTGGGAGTATCTGATGAGGGGTAATGGATAGCTATACCCATTTAGTTTTATTTATGAGCCTACCAGGGATGTGAGTGTTGTGAGGGCAAGTTTGAACATGTGGATAAAAAGGCAAATAGGTCAAAATCGTTACTACTCCAATAATAACCTTAAGGCTCAATTGCATGCCGTAGTCTACATTTTTACTTTTAATATTTACCCTAAGGCTAGTGGCTTCAATGGATCTAGGGTCCTTGATCTTTACATTCTTGGTAAGATGCAGAGGAGTGGGCCTATTCCTCTTGCCCCTATTATTCTTCAGTCCGTGCGAGAGGTTGTTTACTCTGGCATATCAGCCAAAGCCCTCAAATTTCCCTTTGTTATTATGCGCATCCTAAGAGACTTTGGAGTGAGATTAGATGAGAGCTTAGTGAGCCCACTACTGACCAAGACCTAATGACTGAGCATACTTTGGTTCAGTGTGGTTATCGCTATGATGAGAGGGAAAGGCGATGGAAGAAGCCTTTTAAGGTACAGCACCTCGGGATGGTGGAACTTCCTCCTGATGAGGAGGAGAAAGAAGAGAAGCCTACTAGACCTTCCACCCGTCCCACTGGTTCTCATTCTCGTACTGATTTTAAGGCACTAGTGAAGGCTCAACTAGAGAGTCAAATAACTATCCTTCTTCAGCTTCGAGACTCTATTGCTGACCTCCATCAATGCCATGATGTCCAAGAGCAAAAGTTGGCAACTTTGATCCAAAAATACACTGGGGCATCTACGAGTCGTGCAACCGACGATCTTCAAAGGGAGGACGATAATGAGGATGATGATGAGGACTCTCGACTTACTCTTCGCACTTGTATTTTATTTTATTTTATTTTATTTCTTTTTTCTGATTATTTCTTTTCTTTTGAATTTTAATGACCTTTCCAAGCTTTTAGTTATCTTTTCTTTTTCTTTTTCTAGATTTATGTTTTTGTTTTTGTTTCTTTTGAGTTAAGTACCCTTATGAATTCTCGAATGACTACTCCTTGTGGTAGATTCACATATGTTGGAACTAATGTGCAATGAAAGTATTTTCTTTTCTCTACTCTTTCTCTTTATTTATTTTGGTATTCTTGGCTTTACTTTCATTGCACTATTTTTTGCCATCCAGGAAAATGTCTCATTTTAAGTATTGTAGGGGGGGGGGGGTAGAATGTAGGTATTGAAGATATTTTCCATATCATTTTTGTGTAATTTTCAAAATTTTTTGTAGTTTTCATTGTTTAGCAAGGTTGTAATTCTTTTTCTTACTTAGATATGAATTTTATCATTCATTTGGTGAATTTTTATGAAATTGGTTTATTGGATAAGATAAGGCCAAGACTTGAGCATTTAGATTAATATTGATTATGCATTAATGTTTGAATATTATTTAATTCATCTAGTTTTAATATAGAGAATATGATGAATATAAGAAAAGTTTGTTGGCTAACTCTTGTTTATGGGCTTAAATTTTGCTTAGCTTTGAGTTGTGATAAAGAATGTGAGGAGATAAAATTATGAAAAAATTGTGGAAATTTTTTGTGAGTTAAAAAATTAAGAAAAATGAGTTGATTGTTGTTTCCTCTTTGAAGATGAGAAAGTATTGTTTTTGCTTGATTTTAGGGGCCAATATAGATAGTGAAGAGAAATCCACTTTCTTGAGGCTATGAATTACCTAAGTCATTGAAAAAATTCAGAGAAAAAAATTGAAGGGCTTTCCTTACATCATGACTTAAGTTGTACAATTTTTAGATTTATAATACTTAAGTTGGTAGATAGCTTGACTTGTGTGATTCATGTTATCTATATTTTTACTTGAAGGGTGAAATAATTTTCTTAGACTAAAGTATACACTTGATTAATTTGATTTCAAGAGTTTTGTGATGTCTTATCAAATGTTTCAAAGTTTAATTGTTTTCAAATGGTTGATGAATAGTAAAAGTTGTATCTAAAGTTTGAAGTGAAGTTATAATCCTTGTTATGTTTTAAAAATTTTTGGAATGAGTAAAGGTTTGTGTTTTCTTGATAATTTTCTCAGCATTAAGGTTTTTTTTTTTTTTTTTTTTTTTTTTGCTTGAGGACAAGTAGAAGTTCAAGTGTGGGGGTATGTGATAGGGGCTAAAATCATCACTATTTTCCTAGTTATTTGAGGTTAAATTGAGACACTTTTAATGTAATAACTTAGCATATTCCTTCCTATTTGACATTTTGTTTATAAAAAGTGTTTTTGACAAATTTGAACATATTTAAATTGATTTCGACCAAAAAGTGGCAAATTCTAGAACACACCTGGCGCCAGGCCTGGCAAACAGACTCTGTGCCAGGTCCATTCTAGTCTGGCCAAAGAAAAAATAGAGCCAAAACTCAGAAAAAAACAGAACACACCTGGCACCAAGTGGGTCAACTAGACCCGGCACCAAGTCCGCTCTGGAGAGGCAAAATCCTGTGCACGAATTTTGTAATTTTTCAAAGATTTTGATATTTTTCGAATCCTACTCGGCCAAGACCACTCAAGCAACGAATTTGGCATCAAAGAAACCTATAAAACTAAGAAAAAGCACAATAGAAAAGTAGTTAATCCAAGATCAAAAATTCTAATCACTCAAAGAATGGGAGATTCACCATTCAAGAAGAGCTATTCAAGAGAGTCTTCAAATGAAAAAAATGAGGCTTGTCTATAAATGCTTTCTTTTACCTTTGTTTTTATTCTTAAAAAATGATGTATTCAATGTTTTATTTGCAATTTGACATTATTTTAGAATTCATGGTTTTGTGTTAATTTAGATATTTGATCAATTTTCTATCATCTTTGGTATTTAATTACTTGTTATGATGCAAGATCTTCTAATTTACTTGGGAAATAATGTTAGAAGTTTATTGCATTGATTTTGTATTTGTCAAATTTTATTGGACTTAGGAAACGAAGTTAAGATTAAAGGACTAAAGTGATCAAATATTAGCTTATTTCACCTCAAGCAAAAGGTCATTTGCTAATTTCATATTTATGAGGAATTGAGTTTAATTCATATTTTAGTTATGTTGGTTTGATTGGAAAATCTACTAATTTAATCAAAAGATAGTGATTCCATAGATTGGGAAAGAAGTGGAGTCTATCTAAGTAGATTCATGACTTGAAAAACAATTGAATTTTACTTTATATTCCTTCATGATGCCAAGATGATGATTACTTGAGATAATTGTTAGATGATTTATTATCATGCTTTCTAGGATCATTGTCTAAATTGCATATTCCTACATTCTTGAGTTGTATATATTTCTTTATATTTTATTTTTATTATTTTGTCACTTTATTTGGGTTGGTTAAACAATGAATGAAAAGTGATTAGTGTATACTTGTTCTTTTAAGGATCAATACTCGTTAATTCCGTATACTATGCTTGCGATGAGTATACTTGCTCGTATGTGTATTTTGGGATTAATGTTTTAATTAAAACTTGCCTAAGGGATAGATTTAAATTTGATGATTTTTATACACCCAAAATTTACGCATCATGTATTCGTATGGTACTCTTTCATCAATTTGTCACTTTACTTCTTGTTTTGGTTGATTGAACAATAAAATTCAAGTGGAAGTAGTAGTAATTGATCCTATTCTCGAGGGTCTTCGATACTTACCAACTACACTTTATACTACATGATGGGTATACTTTCCTAAATATCTGTGTATGTGAGTTGAATTGGTATTTTATTTTAAAACTTGATTGAGCATTGGATCTATTTTCTAAAATATAGCAATTATACAAAGCACGCATACATCAAACGACCGATAAGTTTAGATAGGAGAGAGATAGGAGAATCCTACCCTGTGGGCCAATCACCCACTTCACTATGATGTAGGGTTTCATAGTGATTGGTCATGATGCAAGGTTTTATGACTTCTTTAGTTTATGAAGATTTTGTTGCAACTAAATTATGAGTTGTTTGACTATTGAAAACATTTCTAATTTTTTTATTTAACTTCTGAAATCAACGGACTAATTTATGCATTAACGAAAATAAAAACCTCTCGGCATTTATACCTTGAATGATGATTTGAAACTATTTTCCTACCAATGTTTGCATAAAAATTACATCTTGAAATTTTACAAATTCATCATGGACACACACAAGACTTACTAAAAAATCTTTCTCATATATTTTCTCTATCATGTTTCAGGAAGTTCTAGTCTCAATAAGGTGGGGAATCATTAGAGACCAAGACTTTGGTTGCACTTTTATTTTTTGGACTTACAATAATTTGAGTTTTATTTCGAAGACTTTTATAATAATTTAGAAGGGATGTATTTAAGTTTGAATTTCATTTTCATTTTCAGCTTTTGTCTAGTTATAAAAAAACCCCTAGTTCTAAGGATGGGGTGGCATCCCCGACCTTATTTGGGGTTATATCCTAGTGGGGTATTACAAGTGGTATCAGAGCCTAGGTTTAGGTTTTACTCTTATCTTTGGGGTTTATTATTCTAAGTATTCCTATTTGATACTGACCATAGTGCGTAACTTATGTTCAGGATAGTTAGAAGATACATATCTGTTGTGAGATCATGGCCCCCTATATGTGGCAATCCTCCTGCACCACTACCACCACCACCACCACCACAACCACCGAGCAACCACCCTATCTAAGTCGAAGTCCAAACCAGAGATACCTGAGTAGGAGAGTGAGGATGAGGAAGCAGAGATGGTAGAGCCTATCTCAGTCCAACTCGTGTAGGAAATCGATCTGACAATAGATAGTGAAGATCCAGGAGATTTAGACTTTGAGGCACTTAGGAGTGATCTAGAGAAGTACAATGCTAGACAACGTAAGTGGGCTAGATTAGCCAAGCTCAAAGTGAAGCATAAGGTGGAAAACAGTTCTAAGGGACCTACAAAGTATGGGGGGAACCTCGGTAGGTTAAGGATAGGATTTGAGACCCTAATATTTTTGGATGGTAAAGAAATAGATTTTTCTAAGAACACTAAGTGTTGGTTGTATGAGCCCCACTCTGAGGACTCAGATGGCAATTAGATTTTGGGATACTATCAGAAGTGCTAGAACTATGAGGACCCTTAGTGATCTTCTTTTATTTATGTTTTCAATAAGTTTGGCACTTAAAATATTGCAATTTCTTTTGTTCGTTATCTATACATAATTAAATAAGGACGGCTTAGACGTCTGACCTTTCCTCGCAAAAGTATATTCCTTATGAATATATGCATGAATAAATTTCTCTCCCATCTTTTTTTTACTTGCACATTTTTTTTTACCTATCGTTTATGCCTTAACACTAGAAACCTCATTAATGCATTGCATGAGGCGTACATCTACTCGGGATGGAATAGAATACCTACATATCATTTTGCTCTTTCTTCATTTGATAATTTTGATATAACTATGTCACAAAGATGGTACCAAGACATGGAATGACTCCTCGTAGAAGGGGAAGAGGCACTGCTGAACTAACGGCACTTGTGAATGAACCTGCACCACCCCCTATGCCCGAGGAAGAAGTGGAAGTCAACTAAGGGTAAGGAGTGTGATCGGAAGGACCAAAAGTGGTATAAATGGGGCAAGCTTGCAGTAAGATAACAGAGTTGCTGCACAATCTATCAAAAAAGAGAACATTTTGAGGAAAAAAATAAAGCGTTAAAGCGATTCTTGAATTTCTAACCACCCACATTCTTGGGAGAGGTAGAACAGGATTAGAAAGTGAAACAATGGACGGAGTAGATGGAGGACATCTTCTCTACCCTACAGTACTAGGGTATGCATTGCATCATTTTATATGCAAATATGATCGTACTTGGCTTTATAATTTTATGTGTCTTATGAGTAATTTAATTAAATAGCTATTGTTCTAGGCCACCTTAGTTTGCTTGCATACATCATTTGAACAAGTTATAGATTACCTTATTTATTTTGTTTTGTCGTGGGGAGAACTTGAGTGCATGATTATAGTACACAGGGGGTTTTAGCACGATTATAAGGCATAAGAGTTGTTGTGGGATGTTAGAAAGAGTATTGGGATCTTAGTTTGTCAATTAATGATCAAATGCTACCTTTTGTAAGGATTTTTTTTATTTTCCCCTTTCCTCTCTCCTTGGTCAGTCTTTCCCTCTCCTTGGCAGCCATTTTCACTTAGAAACGTGAGAATATTCTCCAAAGGGAGATTATTCCTATTCCCTCCCTTCTTTAACGTAATCTATTTCCTTTTGGTCAAATTACCATTTTCGGTTTCACCCCTTATGGAAAACGGAACAATCAAGCTTGATACTTCTAATTTGGCAACAAGTTTGGTAGGGGAATTATTTGTTAACAAAGCTAGGATTTTATTTCCTTTTCTATGGGATCCAAAATTGGGAACTTCTAGGGAAGGTGTATATTCTTCTTTCCTTTTTAGCCATCCGTTCATCTATTCTTCTCCCCCGCTATATTCGTATTTTCACATTTTAGGCAAGCTAGCAGCCAGCCATGTAAATTATATTCCTTATCTATTAGCTCTAAATGGTAGCACGGATTATTGACAATTACTGCTGGACATGGCTGAAATAATTCCCTCTTTATCTGAATTTTGAACCCCCGCAATGAGTCCATTCATTATCAATCAAACCAGCTTATTGTAGAAGCTGATTCGTTCCTTAATCTCAGCCAGCATACCTCACATACAGCCCTCTTTTCCTTGATTAAATTAGACCCAAAATAGAGAGCAAATCTAGGAATGGAAAATTCATATAATTAAGCAAAGCAAATAATTCTCCTTCATTTTTCAAATAAGGAAAGTTGCCATGCATTTTCCATTCACACAAAATACCCTCTCCAATTCAGTTAAAAGAATTCAGCCATCCTTTTTTTAGCAAAAACAAAACTGAAAGGCAACAAGAGCTCGGCTTTTTCCCTCTCAAGTAAAAAGCACACATGCACCAATGACCCTTATTTGGTCATTATTCTTGAAATAAAATAGCACACACACCATTACCCCCCCTCCCTCTCAATTTTATTACTTAGAAATACAAGATCAAAATCCTTCTCATCCCTCAACCACTTCAACTGACTACACACCACAACCAAGCTATTTCGCCTCTAGATAGCAACAAAATCGAAAGGCCCCTCCTCTCCACCTCTCAGTTTTCATACACAAGAATAGCATTATCACTACTCATCCCCTCCCCCCTTCTCGAATGTATCCCTTAAATTACTCCCCAAACTAGGGCATCACCCTTGCTACATCTCACAAATCACTCCCTTCTCACTTTCTTTCCCCTCAACCGAAACAAACACCTAGGCACTATAGCTATTTTAGCTTCCCTCTCTTTTCCCACATTCTTTCTTCCAAGCATCAAAGCATTATCACAAAGCTCCTCATCGGTCTTATCTCTTAATCCTTTCTACTCTCAAGACTGAATGGATCCTCTCTCTAGTGCACAGCCTTCATCAAGTCAAGGTAAATCTCTCCCTATCATTCTCTCTTTCTATTCTACTCTTGAACCCTCTCATTTTCTTTTTTTCTTATCAAAGCCGAAACCACCATTGTCACAGCTTCGCTCTTTGATCCATTACTTGATTCTTATCAAGCCTAGCCCTAACGAATATCCTCTTAAGGAAGCACATCCACAAACTACTCAAGTCAAGCCAAGCTACCCTTTTTTTTTTCTCAAGTAACTTTTCGGGCTTACTATCAGTTTAGTTCATGATTTCTTAGCATAGGTTAGTTCTCGGATTCATGAGGGGTTGAAATATGTGTAGTGAATAGTGTATAATGTTGTGTTACTTCTTGCAAGCATGTTTTATGTGGTCTATTATTCTCTTGCTTTGATGAGTCATTTTGCTATAGTGGTGCTACATCTAGGGTATGTGCATATTATACTATCTTATGAGATAATGGTTATTACTAGTTTAGTTTCTTTGCTGCAATTTCAATAGAAATCTATGGGATCTAATTATGTTATTTCCATGAGATATTTAAGCATTTGAATAAGTTTTACTATAGTTTACGTATGTTTTGAGGGCAATTCTTTTGATGGTTGATTTTGACCTTGGCGTCACATGACATTCACGACTAGTATGCCTATATTGATGAGATCATGCATATTCGAAATGTTAGGTGTACCATGAACTCTTAAACGTGATGTTTAAAATGATTAGATGAAAATTTGGAAATAGTGCTACGTGTGAAAGCTATTGTGCTATATGTTTTGATACACCATTAGAATAGAATGTCTTAGAAGCTTTATGTTTTTGATAGCTGGTGTTCAATCTTTTTGCCCAATTCAATAACTTGATTTCCTTGAGGAATGTAAGTAAGTCCTTGCATAACCTATTTTTGGTAAATAAAGCATTGGATTTCAAGTCATTACACCTTTGAATATTTTGCTTCAAGAATTACCCGTTTGTTGGATAAATATGGATAAAACACACTTTTGTGCACTAACTACTATTTTGGCCAAAATAATGTTTTCTGAAAATAAAACTTATTCCCCAAAAATACTTTGCACAAAAATTATACTAATTCATGTTTGTTGACCCCACAGTTCTTAACATGTTTGTTTAGCATATCCTTAATAGGGATAAGGTATCATTAAGTAGTCAATACTAGCTTCTGAGGGTTAGGGCTAATCTCTCAATAGGCAGCCACGGAGATGAAATCTTTCAAGAAAAAAACTCTAGTACAAGCGAATCAAGCTAGTTCGCTCTAGCACCCAGTCTTGGTAAGACTGTTATTTGGAGATAGATTATCAGTAAGTTTACGTTGGAAGAGAATCCTATCCAGTGGGTTGATCTCCCACTTCGCTGTGATGTAGGGTTTCACAGTGACTAGTCATAATATAAGGTTTCATGACTTCTTCAGTTTATGAAGATTGTGTTGCAATAAAATTATAAATAGTTTGACTATTAAAAGTATTTCTATTTTTTTTTAACTTCCAAAATCAAAAGACTGATTCATGCATTAACGTAAATAGAAACCACTCGACATTTATACTTTGAATAATGAGTTGCGAATGTTTTCCTTCCAATGTTTGTGTAAAAATTTCATCATGAGCACATGTAGGACTTACTAAGAAATCTTTCTCACACATTTTTTCTATCATGTTTCAGGAAGCACTAATCTCAATAAGATGGGAAATGGTTAAAGACTAAGACTTGGGTGGAACTTTTATTTATGATATTACTTTGGACTTGTAATAGTTTAAGTTTTATTTCGAAGACTTTTGTAATAATTTTGAAAGGATGTATTTAAGTTGAATTTCATTTTCATTTTCTCTTCTTGCCTAGTTATAAAAACCTCTGGTCCTAAAGCCAGGGCAACATTACCGACCCTTTTCCGGTCGTATCTTGGTGGGGTGTTACATTAACTACCTACATAACCTAAATGGGTATGGAATGTTGCCCCGTCCACAAGACAAGGGACCTTTATAATCGAAAAAGAAGTACAAATCTAAAACTTAAGAGAAATAAAGCCATAATTGTGACAAGTCTTAATAAAACTTATACATCATCTGTAGAAAATAAAATAAATGTTCAAAAGTGATGAATCTAGGTTCCAAGAACATAAAGGAGACGAAGCTCGCATTCTTAAACTTAGTACTCCCAACTAGTGTAGAACTCAATATGTCCTAAAGACCATGAATTTAATGTGTGTGAGATAAAAAAATTCAGTAAGTCTCGTGTGTGCATTTGGCTAATCAAAACATTTTCATGATGTGTGCTTGGAGTGATAAAACATTTTGACAAGCAAAGTGAAAAGTAAGAGTATTGAGTAAAAGTAAGTATTTTTACGAGGATCAGTTCCAAAAATTTCAAAGCTTTCTGTCTACGTTCACGGGGCATCCATAGTTTATATTACCAAAAAAATTAGCAATGTAAGGGCATAATGGTAATTCCCACCCATCGATATAATTACATGCAATCCTAAACTACTGACGGTATAAGGGCGCAGAGGTAATTCCCATCCAAAAGAGTAATTACATGAAATCCCAAACTATTGGTAGATGTATATCCTATTGAGTAAAATACTCCTCCCACTCTCACGCAATCCCAATCTGGTTGTCCCACGTCTGACCATTAGTTCCTTCTGAATCCCAACGCTAGATAAGGGCTGGCTCCACTTTCCTACACTATCACCTTAATCAAAAGGAGTCTATCTTCCAGAGATGGCTACCTACCGAAAGAGATCCTCAACCAACCAAGACTAGTATAGAAGTTTTACCCTCATTAAGTACTCAACACTTACCATTTTCACATATTCCAAGCTCCCACAGCAGATTAAATCAAGTCAACTCAAAATGCTAGCCAAACCAAGTTTTCCCATTACTCATATTTTCGCAAAGATATAGTTTCATATATAACATTTACCTCAAGCATCCATAGTAGGAGCCACCTGCTAAAAATAGTCATTCTATGATTTTCGTAAATTTTGTATACATGGATAAGAAAACATTAGTTCTTTTACTTAAAACAAAGCTCGGAGTTAATCACTTAGGCTCCCATGTCAAATGGATGAAATTTAGAAATTTCCATTTTTAGAAAGTTTTCAAAATAGGAAAATTCTAATTATCAAAGGTTTCTAGAAAGAAAGGCTTCCAGGTAACGAAGGTTTTTTAAAAAAATGAAAAGTTTCCATTTATAGAAGGTTTCTAAATTTAGTAAGTATTAAGTTTAAGCAAAGTTTCCAAAAATAAGCTTATGCAATAATTCATGGATGCATAGGAACTTACCATGATCTAGTAATAAACAAGTTTCTCAACCACAATTGGGATGTCCTTGCTCGTGGCAACCTTCCAAGTCTTAAAATAAGCCACAAAAGAAGAATTCATAACATAATCTTACAAAACCATACTTCATATAATACACCTAGTTTATAGTACCTTAGGTTTTACCAAATAACATTCATGTACGGCAAGCATTCTCTTCAAATAAACCAGTATATACATCCTTAATGCATCCATAAGTATGAATATAAACTATTCTTGACCATAGAAAAGATATATATATTAATCTTAGGATGTTTCCTTAAAATACCTAAGCTATTTCCAAATTCTAGCAAACTTAATCTAAATTCCTAAAGGTAAAATACCAACGAAAACACATTGGTTTGGGGTCAAAGTTTGCAAAGAAATACCTAAAACATGTAAGAATATAACACAAGTGGCCAAACATGAAATTCAGACCTTAATCACACCAAGAAAATTTGAAACTATTACTGTAGCATTCTGTCCAGAATAGACCAGTAGCAAGGAAAATTTTGTAACTTTAAATCTTTACATCAAAAAAATCTGAAACTTTCCAATTTAAAACTACATATAGAGCTACATTTTTTCTATTTTGACCCTCCCCAAATTCGTATCTTATCAGGTAGAAATAATAGCCTCAAATAGAACATACAGTAAAACTGAAATTTTGTGTTTTTCTTTCCCCTATATTTCAAAACATTTTTGAGATAAACCCCAAGATTTTCTTGCATGATGTCTAGCATAAATAATATCCTAAAGATTTCTAAAAAATAATATCAAAAGGCCTTGAAAAAATAAATTACTTTGCTATATAATTTTGAATTAAAACCCACAACTACTACAAAATTGCAGAAATTCCAACAAGTACTTAATTTAATCATTACTTCAAGAAATCAACTTCTTGGACTTATTAACTCAAGAAAACATATCCCTAAAGAGTATAAAGAGGGGTGACGAGATCCCAAGAATAAAACATAAAAAGATATTACAAGAACTCGTTAAGAAATCATCTTTAACTTAGAAAATTTTCAACTTTGCAAGAATATAACAAATAAAAAGAAAAGGTATTTTTCTTTGGAAAAATTCTTTGAAATATGGTTTCCTTTTTCATGATCTAAGCAAGTATGTCTCATAAACATAAATCTTTGATCATTTTTTGTGAAGAAAATCACATTAGAAATTTTTTGAACACAAATCCTAATTTTCCTCAAGAATGGTGACACAAGGAATCAAAGGATGGAAAAGTGCTTTTGATGTTACCTCTTGCTCAACTAAATTCGAATAGCCTTAGGGTGGGAAGAGGGTTTTTTCTACTTTTGATTCCACAAAACATTAAATTTTCAATCCAAGAATGTCGTCTAAAGCAAAAGGTATTCTGTAGAATTTTTCCTTCAACAACGGAGATAATTTGTTGAAGAAGAAGAAGAAAAGAATTTTGGTGTTTTGAGAGAGAGAAAGAGTGTGTGTGTGTGTGTGTGTGTGTGTGTGTGTGTGTGTGTGTCTGGGATGGCTAGGAGGGGTTTTGGCTTAACAAAATCTGGTTTGTTTTAGGTTTTGAAGGGAGAAAACATTGGAATAGATAAAGGAAAAGGGAGAGGTGGCTAAGGGAGTTTAATTAGGGATGTTTCCAAAATTCTCTAGGTTTTTACTTAAGTTAGGCTTCACAAGACACTTAAATCCAATCCTAGTAGGTTTAAGACCTACAATAGCTGACCAAGAGAAGGGAAATAGAGGCCACAATGAGGAGAAAAAGTGGGAATAAAATTTAGCTAGAATAGAATTTGGAAAATTCTCCGATTTTTTTTTCAAATAAAATAATTATCCCTTTTATTTTCTTCCAAGCGTGGTGGCTATCCTATGGAAAATATTAATAATTTTCCTATATTTCCTATTAAATAAAATCCATCCGTTGAAATAATTTCACGCAAAAAAATTATCAAAACTGGATAAATCACAAGAGAAGGTAAAGAAGGTTGGGATTCAAAGCCTAAAAGAACATTGATAAATAATTCCCTTCTCTTTATTTTGTAAATAAATAAATAAAACAATTTAATAAAGAGAGTATATAAATTAATGCTTGAATAAATAAACACATAACTATATAGCTCTCCCAAATATTTATTATGAAAAATATTTTATACTTCCTCATCCTTATGAATGATTTCTCAATAATCACCCAAGAAAATAATTTCATGTACATATCATAACGAAATAAATTCAAATGATCAATATAAGTCATGTTTATTTACAAGCATTAGGTTGTTACTTATACACACCTATGCTCATGATACATGAATAACATGCTCCCTTATTTTTAGGTGAATTTAGGGTAGGGTGTTATATTCTCACCCTCTTAAAAGAATTTCACCACCGAAATTCCTATGGTGTCATACCTTATAGCAACTCCAAGTGCTTTTTTCGCATCAACTCTTTTGTTTCCCCAAGAACTTTAACCATCGGGATCTTTTTTTCTTTTCATACCTCTTTAGCATTTTTTTTTCCAAAATCTTGATCAGTTTTTGACATAACTCAAATTGGATTTAGTTGCAGGGGTTTGTCATTAAGTATCTATGTGTGGATAAAAGTAAGTGAGAGCCAAAGGATTAGAATGGAGATTAAAACGGAAGATCAATGGGATGAGAAACCAAAGGAAAAGAAATAAGACAGTACTCTAAATACTAAAAGTTGCATTCCAAATCCAGGATGAATTGAAAATAATTTAAAGTAAGAAGAATTTCAATAACAAGAGGAAAGTGTTGATCAAGAAATATCAAACAACAAGGAAGTCAAATTAAAACTACTGATCGTCAAGAAATCATTATGATTGATCAGCATCGTGCACCTTTATTGAATGGCAAGGAGAAGTCCTTGAATATGCAAGCCTTAAAAGAAGAGGAGGAGCATTTACAAGAAGTAACAAGAGGTATTGAACAAAAAGATGAGTACAGGACGTCAATAACATTTGAAAAAGAAGATAGGAGTCTCCAACGATATAAAATGCTATAATAACAAGAGGATGAAAAGGTTGAGCAAATAGTGCCATTAAAATTTGGTAAAAAAAATAAAGAAACGAAAAGTATGGAAAATTCAATACCAAAAGAAGATTGATGATCAAGAAAACATTAAAGGTAAGAGATTAGAATGATTATAATATTTGATTGTATATAAGTCAATATCGTTTAAAAAAAAGAGAGAAAGTTTTTGGGCATCAAGGAGAACTATAAGAACAAAAGAATGAAAGGATTGTGGAAATTGTGACATTAGAATTTCAAAGATATGAAGAGATAGTAAGAAAAGACATAAATCAAGGTGTTCTAAATCAAAGGAATGAAATAGAACATCTGATAGATGAAGTAAGTCTAGTGAGGAGATAAATAGAAAGCCATCATTGAGATAGAAAACATTTAAGAAAATATTGAAAAGATTGATGATTAACAATTATGAACGTTAAATTAAGTAGTAAAAGGTGATTTAATCAACCAAACCTTGAAAGAAAATTCACAACAAATAGTGGAGAAAAGAGTAGGCATGAAAAGGTTCGATCGGGAAAGCATATGGCAAAATATGCATGAAAAACCTTAGAGAGGGAGGTGAATAAGGTTTTTGGCAAGCAAAAATAATTTTTTCGATTTATCTAAAAAGTAGAATAATGATGATCACCAAGATACATAGACGGACTTTATGGAAACATAGAAAGTTATCCAAGCACTCGTAGATGTGTATCCAGATTTAGACAAAGAAAGAAACACGAAGCAGTAAATGAAAAATGAACAAGAGTGAGATAAGGAATGTATAGTGGTTCGATCTACTAAGATCTACGTTCACTACCTTAAACTCACACTTAAGGATTTTTAACCCGATTACATTAACTTCACTTAATGAAACACTACCATATACAAGAGGCGATCACCACACTAGGTTTTCCAAAACCTCTCAGTCATGCAAATACATCAAGGATCACCCCAACTGGATTTTACAACACAACCTTGATACAAACACTAAACAAGGTTCACCCCAATGGGTTTTACACCACAACCTTGGTACAACAGAGATTTGAATATCAATAGAATAGTAAAACAACTCACTTACTTGAGTAGATATTCACTCAGATACAAAGCATAAGCACTTTTACCTTTGATACATAATGAATTCACTTTGAAGTTTTGATAAAAGGAGATTTTTGAAAATATTGAACAATAGTGTTTCTAAGATGAATGTTTCAAAAATCATATCACTAATCTTGCTCTAAGGGCTATTTATAGAGCCAAAAAGTGGAGTGCCAACGGTCATAAAGAAACGGCTATAAATTTTCTGTTTAAACTCATCCATATTTTGGACTTGGGTTTTGGTCGAGGATGCATCCAAAAGGTAAGTCCAAAATAACACTTAATCAATCAGAATATTTCAACATAGTTTTCAAGATTTTGGATGAACTTTTTGGATTCAAACTGTTCAATCCAAAATTCTGAGATTTTTCAAAAACTTTGAAATCTTCTCCTTTAATGCTTTAAGGTAAATTCAAATGAATCAAGAGATAAAGAGACATAGGAATTAATAGACATACCTTAATAACACTTCCTAGTCTAAAGTTCTTCATAAAGGACTTCTTGATATGTAACTACAAATACTTCGATCTTCTCTTTTAATCTTCCTTACTTGAATTCGATCACGAAAGAGTTGCTAAATAATCTTATCTGAATGCCTTAGAAGAATAGAGGTTAAACATGTCTTATCACAATAGATTAACAAGTTAGTCCATATTAATATTTGTCATTAGTCAAAATATAGAAAAAAGCCCTAAGGGCTAACAATCTCCCCCTTTTTTGAGTGATGGCACACATAGAACAAATGCTATGTAATGAGTGAACATGTTGAATGAAGGGGGTGTAAATAAATGCAATCTCATAGTGTAGATCTCAAGGAGAGCTTATGAACATTTGCTTGTAAACATATCTCAATGAGCCTAATGTCTTTCATATCTCTTATATAAATATTCAAAATGATTTGATAGAGATAGTAGACAAGTCATATGATAAGATACTCCCCCTAAATATATGCTTATATGAACATTTTAAACATAAGAAGGAAAAGCAGAAATCACAATTTGTACGTCCAAATAGGCGTCCAAACCAGTTTTGGAAGTAAGTATAAAACAAGTCTTTTTCAAAAGTCCATTTTGGATACAAATTTTCGATGTCCAAAAGGTAGTCTTTTTAGTTTATCCAAAAGGTATATTTTCTATTCAATATGGCTTCTAACAAGAATATTTGTTTGGATCAGAAAATATTTGAGTCCAAAACTCCTCTTGACTCAATGCACGAGAATCTATCACAGAATCTAGTCTCAAGGATACCTTTAACATACGGAAAACTGCCATTTTGAATCGAATAGCTGTAAATTGAATGTCATAATCAGAAGTTTAGACAACTATCCAAAAGGTTTTCAGAGAACATATACAGTAAATCAGCCAGTTTTAGATTAAAACATATCAGTGATTTTTATAACAGTTCATATTTAATCTCAGTGCATAACTGTTCATATTAGTAGCAGTTCATATCAGTAACAGTTCATGCAGTTTAACTCCAGATATAGAACATATGCAGTCATGCCATAAATCAGTTATATACAGAACATCATCAGACATATAGAACATCAGTTTATGCAGAACATAACTCCAGATACAGAACATAATAGTTCATGCAGTTTATATAAAAAACAATTCAATCATCAATCATATGCTGTCAGATCATGCCGTTCATCAGTTCATGCAATTCAATAGTTCAAGCAGTTCAATGCAGTCCATCATATCAGTTTAAAATAGTTTCTCATAACAGATTCATCATATCAGTTCATCATTTTCTCCCTCACAGTAGTCTTTTTCTCCCCCACAATAGTTAACATCACACTATATCAGTACCAGTTCATCTCATATTAGTTCATCTATTTCTCTCCCCCTTTGTCATCAATCAAAAACAAGAAAGAGAAAAAGCTATCCCAAAGCATAATATAAAAAAAAAAGACTGAAAATAAAAAAGTACCTAGCAGCAATTATCCCAAAGCATAATGCAAAAGACAAAAAAAGTTTGCAGAAAGTAAATTGTTTTAAGATCATCAGAAGATCATATTGCCCAACAGTGCTGCCTAGGAGATATTAATCGTTTCAACTTTTGACCCAGTACCCTTCTTAGAGTATTGACCGGTAATTCTGTTTGATTTTCTCTTCACAACTACATGCTTCTGACATTTTCCAGAAGATTTTGGCTTAGAAGAAGCAGGAGGAATCACTGTTTCCTTCATGGGAGATGACTGTGGAGATGGTTCAGGAGAAAGATTCTTTTCTTCAGCAAGTAGCTCAAATTTCTCTTCTAAAACAGGTTCATCTTTATCATGAACAGATACTGGAGGGGAAGATATTGGAGTAGAAGGATTAGCAGATTTTTCAACAGTAGAAATTCTGTTGCCTAGACTTTTAATTTCTGAGCTGAGAAGGTCTAATTTCTCAACAAAAGAACTGATTGCTCCCAGAATACTTTCAGATAAGCCTGAGTCTGGATTTTTTCCTTTGGCAGAAGATTCTGCCTGAAGGACTTCATCAAATTTCCTCCTTAATCTTCATCAAGTTTTCCCATTCTTTTCCTGCAATCTCTCTCGGCAATTTCCATGTATTATCTTCCCGTACATAGCCCATCCTTTCAAAGGAATAAAAATTGTAAACATTTGTTTTGGATGGATCACAGGGAGCAGAACTTAAATCTACTTCAAAAAATCTAAAAACTTTTGTCAGCAAATTTCCAAATGGCAGAGCTTTACTTGACGTGTTTCTTGACTACAACATCAATTTACTTGCCAGAAAACCAAAATTAATCTACCTTCCCTCAGCTAGGGCCAACATAATCACCATTTGCAGAACACTTATAGAAGTCTTATACCCATAGCTATACTATCATGGTCGACACCATGTGATGCAGAATTCTACCAACACCATTCAGCCATTTTAAGCTCCTATTTCCAAAATTCCCAAAGTTCTTACCACCAGTGAATAATTTTTCAAATCAAACATATCATTTCCCTTAGGAAATTTGTTTAGCTCAAAGTACTAAAACTCGACATCTCTAACATCACAAATCCTATTGAACAGTCTATGATCAAACTCTATGTCTTTGCCCTACACTCTCGACACATACCAGCGAATCATAAAACCACCCTTGATTTCTTCCAGTTTCCCTTTCCTTCAATTTGCATAGAATTCCCATACCAAAGGGGTATATGATTTCTCATCAACAAACAGTAGACTACCCCACCCAATATGATCAAACATATCTAATTTTCAGAACACACTTGTTTTGGAGACGACTCTGATGAATCATAGTGGGATGCAAAAAAGTTCGGTTTAGGAGAGGTTTCTTTCTCTGCTGCTTTGCTTGAACCTGAAACCTTTTTCTTTATTTTCAGAGATGATTTTTACCCTTTCTTTAGTTTTGGAATAGAAGATTTAGTCTTAGCCATCTGAAAGATTAAAGCTTTTTCTGGGCTTTTGGTTTTTGAAGAGGAAGAACACTGATGATTTTGGAAGAAGGCAGTTACAAGAGTTTCGAAGGAGAAAACCAGATTGCTTTGAATGTCTTGAGTAATGTGAAAATAAAGTTCTTTGAAAACATAAGTTTTTCTGAGAAATTTAGAAAAATGCGCAAACCAATTTTTTTGAAATTCAAAGTTCGGAATAAGAAAAAAAATATATTAAGGATGGATTTTGGAACAAGACTCAATCCGAAATTATCATCCAAAAGAGTGTTTTCTTGAAATGCATTTTGGATGAGGGATTTGGATTCAACAAGTGCATCCAAATCAAATGATGATGCGTTTTGGATTTAGAACACTATTTCCAAAACCTTTTTCTTCACAAATCTTGCAAAAAGAAAACTTATGCCACATGATTAGTTATCAAATTCTTGTAATTCCCAAACCTCTTCTCAGATTGTTGAATCTATCCTCAGCTAGAGGTTTAGTGAATATATCGGCAAGTTGTTCATCTGTTGAAATATATTCAGCACACACATTGCCTTTGAGCACATGATCTCAGATGAAGTGATATTTAACTTCTATATGCTTTGTCCTAAAATGCTGTACTGGATTTTTTTTGTCAGATTGATAGCACTTGTATTATCACACAATATAGGTACGCAATTAAAATTAAGATTAAAATCTAACAACATATTCTTCATCCACAAGATTTGAGCACAACAACTCCTGGCTGCAATATATTCAGCCTCAGTGGTGGATAAGGATACATACACCTGCTTTTTACTGTGCCACGACACAAGAGAGTGTCCAAGAAATTGACAATGGCCACTAGTACTTTTTCTTTCAAGTTTACAACCTGCATAATCTACATCCGTATATCCTATAAGATCAAATGCATTAGTATATGGATACCATAATCCATAATCATATGTGCCAATTAAATACCGGAGAATACGTTTAACTACACATAGATGAGATTCCTTTGGATAGGATTTAAATCGAGCACAAAGACATACAAAAAACATGATGTCTGGTCAGCTAGCAGTAAAATAGAGTAGACTCCCAATCATACCTCTATACTTATGCTCATCTACTTTCTTACCTTTTTCATCTTCATCAAGTTTTATGGATGTACTCATAAGTGTGCTGATTTCTTTTGCTTCATTCATTCCAAATATTTTTGAGCAACTCTTTGGCATACTTAGCTTGATTTATGAAGATTCCTTCCTTAGTTTGCTTAATTTGCAGTCCAAGAAAGAAGCTGAGTTCTCCCATCATACTCATTTTAAATTCTTGATACATAATCTTAGCAAACATCTTGCACAAAGAGTCGTTAGTAGCCCCAAAAATAATATCATCAACATAGATTTGAACAATCAGTAAATCACCAGAATTCTCAGATTTAAGGAACAAGGTATTATCAATTAAGCCTCTAAAAAATCCTTTTGAGATCAAGAATCCACTAAGCCTTTCATACCAAGCTCTTAGAGCTTGCTTTAATCTATAAAGAGCCTTAGAAAGTTTGAAAACATGATTTGGAAAGTGCTCATGAGTAAAACCAAGAGGTTATTCAACATATACTTCCTCCTCAATAAAGCCATTTAAAAATGCCTTTTGACATCCATTTTATAGAGCATGAAATTTTTGAAGGATGCAAAAGTAAGCAACATTCGTATAGACTCCAGTCTAGTAACAGGTGCAAATGTCTCATCATAATCAATACCTTCTTCTTGATTAAATCCTTGGGCAACTAATCTAGCTTTATTTCTAATCACATCCCCATTTTCATCAAGTTTATTTCTAAAGACCTATTTAGTACCAATAACAGGACGATCATGCGGTCTAGGAACAAGTTTCCAAACTTGATTTCTTTCGAATTGATTTAACTCTTCTTGCATGGCAATAATCCAAAATTCATCATGTAAAGCAATATCAATGCAGCTAGGTTCAATATTTGAAAGAAGAGCAAAGTTGTCAATGAAATACCATCTAGTTTTAACTCCTTGGTTTGGATCTCCAATAATTTGTTCTTTCGGATGACCTGTTTTGTACTTCCAGTCTTTTAGCAATTGATGATTTGTAGAATCTTCAGTTTGTTCTTTTTCTTGTTCAATCTGTAATTCTTCAATCTTTTCTTCTTTTTCATGAGTATCTAATGGTGGAGCTTTGACTTGATCTAACTTGACTTCTTTTGAACACCCTACATCATCATTATCTCTTTTTGAAGTGTAAATGTTAGATTCATCAAACACAATATGCACCGATTCTTTCACACAAAGAGTTCTTTTGTTATATACTCTATATACCTTTTGATGGAAGAATAACTAAGAAATATGGCCTCATCAGACTTGCTATCAAATTTTTCAAGATTATCTCTTGTATTTAAGATAAAACATCTACATCCAAATACTTTGAAATAAGAGATAGAAGGAGTTTTATCAAACATAAGTTCAAACGGAATTTTTCTCAAAAATGGTATTAGTATAACTCAGCTTATTATATAGCACGCTATGTTAACAGCTTCCGCCCAAAAATATTTTGGAAAGACATTTTCACAAAGTATTGATCTAGCCATTTCTTGCAAAGTGCGATTTTTCCTTTCAACAACACCATTTTGTTGAGGAGTTTTTGCTGCTGAAAAATTGTGAAAGACCTTATTTTCATCACAGAAGTGAGTAAATTCACTGTTGCAAAATTCTTTACCATTATCGCTTCTAATAGAAATCAGTTTGCATCCAATCGAGTTTTGGATGCGCTTTACCAGTTTCGAAAATTCAGAAAATGCTTCATCCTTTTATCTAAGAAATAAAGTGCAAGTAAATCTAGAAAAATCATCAACAAGTACATATGCATATTTCTTACCTCTAAGACTAGCAGTCCTCATAGGTCTAAACAAATCCATATGAACTAATTCGAGTAGTTTTGAGCTAGAAATCATTTTCTTTAGTTTAAAAGAGGTTTTGATTTGTTTCCCAAACTGACATGCATCACAGGTTTTATGTTTATCAAATTTTATTTTTGGCAGTCCCCTAACAAGTTCTTTTGAGGACAATTTATTTAACAAATCAAATATACATGACCTAATCTTCTATGCCAAAGATAACCATCATTGTCATGAATGGATAGGCATCTAATTCCATTAGCTACAAGGTCATTAAGATAAAAAAAACATATACATTTCCCATACATTTGGCAGTAAAGATAATTTCGAGATTTCCACTGTCAAGTATAGAGCAAGAATCTTTTTCAAAAACGACTTTGTAACTATTGTCACAAAGTTAGCTAATAATGAGTAAGTTATATTTCAAATCACCAATAAGTAAAACTTGCTTTATAATTGTTAAGGAACCTTTACCAATATTACTAATGTCGAGAATCTTTCCTTTCTTCTTGTCTCCAAATGTAACAAATCCTTCATTTGTGGTCTGAATATCTTCTAACAAAGTTGTGTTTCCAGTCATGTGTCTTGAACAACCGCTGTCTAAGAACCACTTGGTAAAGCTTAAAGACCATGCCTATACATGAGAAGGAGGAATGATTTTTGGTACACACACTTTCTTGGGTCCATGAAGGTCGGTAATATTTTCTTTGATTTTCTAGAATGTAATTCCACCGGTTTCCACTTTTCTCTTGATAAAGCATCTTGAAACTATATGTTCCGGTTTTTCACAATATGTGCATGCTTTGTATGTGCTGTAAGAAGAAGCAAGTTTAACATATTGAGACTAATTATTTTTTTTTTTTATTCTCATGTTCATATCCTAAGCCACTTTGATTTCCAGCATAAACAAATCTGAGCTTGCAAATTTTATCTTTATCCTCATGTCTATATCCTAAGCCACTTTGGTTACTAATTTGATGATGAGTTCCGAGTAACTTTTCAAGATTGCTTTTACCATTTGTGAATTTTTCAATGCAATTGCTAAGATCATTTACTCTAATTTTCATATCATCAAAGGTGCCAACCATACTTTCAAAAGTTTGAATTTTATCACACAAGTTTTTATTTTCCAGAGATGCATGATGCAAGGCAGTCATGATCACATCTTTCTCAATTATAGCACACGTATGTGTTTCAAGAGACATTTTATAGCCATGCAACAAAGCTTCATTTTCTTCCATCAGACTTTTAACCTTCAACTTTAATTCTTTATTTTTTCTAGACAGTTTTTTTAATTCATAAAACATATCACATAACAACTCATTAGGATCAACATGTTTTTCAGTCATAGATATAAGTGAATTAGGCATGCAGTCAGATATAGAAGAGTTTCCCTCATTTTCTAATGCCATGAAGCAAATGTTGGCAGTTTCTTTTTCAGAATCTCCATCTTCGAACTCAGTTTCATTTAAGTCCCAAGCTCCAATCAATCCTTTGCCTTTCTTTGCCTTCAGATCTTTTTTCTTTTAAAATATTTTTCCTTCCTTACCTTTTGCAATAGGACAGTCCACAATGAAGTGATCAGTGCTTTTACATTCAAAACATTGAGGTTTGAAACCAGAGGTTTATCCTTTCTTTCATATAAACTTCCTTCCTCTTTTGTAGTTTTCTTTGTTGAACATTCTTTTGAATTTTTTTACTATCATTGCCAAATCATCATTGTCCATTTCCATGCCTGCACTACTTTCCGACAGGCTTGTTTCTCCATCTTCATTTTCAGCCTTCAGTACAATCCCTTTTCTACCTTTATCATGATCATCAGATTCATGAAATCTTTTAAGCTTCATCTCATAAGTAAGAAGAGATCTAATCAACTCCTCAGTAAGTAAAGATTTTAAATCCTTAGATTCTTCTACAGTAAGAGTTTTAGGCTGCCAGCTTTTTGGTAAAGCATCTAAAATTTTCTGATTTTGTTCCCTAAGGGAATAAACCTTTCTGTAAGCTTTAAGACTATTTGAGATATTAGTAAATCTCATGAACATATCAGTGGTGCTTTCATTTAGCCTTATAGTAAACAATTCATAGTCATGAATTAAAAGCTCCAGTTTTGATTCTTTGACGTGGTTAGTCCCCTCATGGGTGACTTCAAGTAATCTCCACATATCATGGGCTGAATCACAACCACTAATACGATTATATTCAGTTGCATCTAGTGCACAACAAAAAATGTTCATAGCCTGAAAATTTAAAGTCATCTTAGCATTGTCTTCTATACTATACTCATCATACTGTTTAGGAATTTTTATGCCATCAATCATCTTTGATGGAATAACAGGACCATTTTCTATTAAACTCCATAACTCGAAGTTAATAAAACACACATAAATTTTCATTCTATTTTTTCAGAAAGTATAGTTACTTCCATTGAACAAAGGAGGACGATTTGTTGAAAAACCTTCAACATATGAAAGAAATGATGAGCTTGCCATTAAGATCTTTTCTACAGGGTTGATAAACTAAGAGTATGTAGACCAAGCTCTAATACCAAATGAAAAATCTTAGAGGGGGGTGAATAAGGTTTTTGGCAAGTAAAAATAATTTTTCTGATTTATCTAAAAAGCAGAAAAATGATGATCACCAAGATACTTGGACGGACTTTATGGAAACATAGAAAGTTATCCAAGCACTTGTAGATGTATATCCAAATTTAGACAAAGAAAGAAACACGAAGCAGTAAATGAAAAATGAACAGGAGTGAGACAAGGAATGTATAGTGGTTCGATCTACCAAGATCTACGTCCACTACCTTAAGCTCACACTTAAGATTTTCAACCCGATTTCATTAACTTCACTTAATGAAACAGTACCACATACAAGAGAGGATCACCATACTAGGTTTTCCAAAACCTCTCAATTACGCAAATACATCAAGGATCACCCTAACTAGGTTTAACAACACAACCTTGATACAAACACTAAACAAGGTTCACCCCAATAGGTTTTACTCTACAACCTTAAACATTAACCAACACAAGGCTCATCCCAATGGGTTTTACACCACAACCTTGGTACAATAGAGATTTGAATATCAATAGAACAGTAAACAGCTCACTTACTTGAGCCGATATTCACTCGGATACAAAGCATAAGCACTTTTACCTTTGATACAAAATGAATTCACTTTGAAGCTTTGATAAAAGGAGATTTTTGAAAATATTGAGCAATAGTGTTTCTAAGATGAATGTTTCAAAAATCATATCACTAATCCTACTCTAAGGGCTATTTATAGAGCCAAAAAGTGGAGTGCCAACGGTCATAAAGAAACGACTATAAATTTTCTGTTTAAACTCATCCGTATTTTGGATTCGGATTTTAGTCGACGATGCATTCAAAAGGTAAGTCTAAAATAGCACCTAATCAATTAGAATATTTCAACATAGTTTTCAGGATTTTGGATGAGCCTTTTGGATTTAAACTGTTCAATCCAAAATTCTGAGATTTTTCAAAAACTTTGAAATCTTCTCCTTTGGTACTTCAAGGTAAAGTCAAATGAATCAAGAGATAAAGAGACATAGGAATTAATAGATATACCTTAATAACACTTCCTAGTCTAAAGTTCTTCATAAAGGACTTCTTGATATGCAACTCCAAATACTTCGACCTTCTCTTTTGATCTTCCTTACTTGAATTTGATCACGAAAGAGTTGCCAAATAATCTTATCTGAATGCCTTAGAAGAATAGAGGTTAAACATGTCTTATCACAATAGATTAACAAGTTAGTCTATATCAATGTTTGTCATTAGTCAAAACATAGAAGAAAGCCCGTAAGTGGAGATAAGTCCGATGTGATAAGGAATAGGAAGCCAACATGAAGATGTTATTGGAAAAAATTAAGCATAATGTTGGTGGAGTTGTGATAGGACCTAATCATGTCTATATTTTCGTAATTATTTGAGGATGTTTTGTGATACTTTTGATTTAATAACTAGTTATTGTCCTTCCTATTTGATGTTTTTCTTGTGAAAAGTATTCTTGGTGAATTTGAACAGGAATTGGATGATTTTAAGTGAAATTGTAGTTTTCCATACTTGACCCGGTGCCTGGACAGAGTAATTGAACTGGGTGTGGCTCGGTTCTGGAAAAACAGGGGAAACAAAACTCAAATTGGTGAAGGTTCAGTGCTAGACCAGCGCTAGTCCAGACAAAATGATCTAGCACCGGTCCTGCTCTATTGTGGTGGTATACAGTCCTTTTTCAAATTGAATTGAAAATTGCCAAAGAGGTTAACTTGTGCCCAACTTGTACTCGGCCTAGGGCTTTTGAGAGACGAATTTTAGTAACCTAGAGACCTATTTAACCAAGAACAAGTGAAGAAGAACATATGAATTCAAGGAATTAAAGTTATATTCATTCATTTTAGAGGAATTCATCACTCGAAAGAGCATTATTCAAGAAGGTTTTCAAATGAGGAAGAAGAGAGCTTGTCTATGAGTTCTATCTAAGACCTTTTTTTTTTCTTTGAAAAATGATGAGATTAATTTTTTAATTATTTTTGGATATTATTTTTAGATTCACAATATTGTAATTTATTTAGTCTTTAATTAATTGTTGTTCTTGGTATTTGATTACTTATTTTTCTTTGGTGAGTTGAGGAAGTTGAATTTCCTTTCCAATGGACTTGGGAAATAAAGTTAGATGGAGTTCAATCTAAGTTAATTCTCTATTTGTTATCTTAACTAGATTGGGAAAGAATGTTGAGAATTGAACCTAGATAATCAAAGATTAGTTTATTTCACGTAGAGTATAGGATCATTGACTAATTTCATGTTTATATCACCTAGAGTATTGGGATATTTATGAGGTATAAGTTTAAAGCATGTTTTGGTTATGTTGGTTTGATTGAAAATTCTACTAATTTAATTAGGAGATAGTGACTCCATGGATTGGGAAAGAAATGGTTTCTATATTTTATTCATTCATGATGCCAAGATAATAATTGATTGTGAGAAATGCTAAATGATTCATGTTATGTTTTCTAGATTTTCTATCTAAGTATATGTTTTTCTCTCTGAGAGTTACGTATATATTTTATCTTTATTTTTAGTTTTATTTTTTGACTCTTTATCAATCTATTTGTTAGGATAAACATTGAATGAAAAGTAATTAATGTGTACATATTCCATGAGGATCGATACTCGTTAATGCCCTGTATTATGCTTAATGATGAGTGCACTTGCTTATATGTGTAATTTGGGATTAATGTTTTAATTTAAACTTGAATAGGATTGGAATTGAAATTGTATGATTGTTATAGACTCAAATTCAACGCATCAAGTTTTTGGCACCGTTGTCGTGGAACAATATCATGAAAGCTTGGAATTCATTGATTTAATCATGTTTATATGTCTATAGGTAAATATGTATATATATTTTTTGTTTAAATAGGCACCATAATTTGTTGTTTTATGATGAAATAAATGTATAAAATGTACTCTTTGTTTTTCTTTTAACAAAATATACATTCTAAAAACTCTATCTAACTAGAAAATCATATGTAGGTACCATGGCCAACTGCAGTTTGATCCAAACAAATAACTTGTGAAACCCCAGTCAAGACCAACCTTAGAGTAAGGGGGGTTGGGATGCATATCATGCTTTATTTCATGATTAAATATGTTTTCATATGATTTCCATGTGCTTTGAATTTGATTTTTATTATCTTGAAGTCTTGTTGGTGAGTGATGTGTGAGAGGGGCAAAATGGTAATTTTTGCCCAAGGTGAAAATAAGGAGATAGCTTGTGGATTGAATATGAAATAATTTTTCTAGTAGAAATAGCAACAAGGGTTGTTGTGGTTTAGTGGTTAGAGCCTTGGAATTAATTCTTGAGGTCTAAGGTTCAAAGTCCATCATAGAAGCTTTAGCTTGAGTAAATTTTATTTTGCTTGGAAAAGAATGGTTTCGGCCATAAGGGCCTAGATCAATGTGGTGATGATGTCCTAGGAGAGACATGTTAGGAGAATTCTCACTTCACTCTTTTGTTCTTCCCGAAATGCCTAAAGGGAATTCATTCTCCCTTGATCTTTAGTTTTTCTTAATTTCCAACTCCTTAGTTTGATCAAAGTGTTCTATCCTTTTCCTTTCCAGAAAATTCAGTAGAGGACTAAGGTCTTTTAGGATCAAAATGTCCTAGTAAAAGGCTTCTCATGGTTTGGAAAATGTAAATGAATTGTGGGAAAATTCAAGAGGAAAATCCCTCTTGAAAGCTTGCTGAAATTTTTCCTCTATCTTAGTTCATCTATCTTCATGGAATGAGCTGAAATTTTCCAGCTTGTTGTACCTTCAAAAGGAAAAAAATTCTAGCTCACATTCCCTCCCAAATGCTACCAGAAAAATGGTCTTTAGGATCAGTTTGAAACCTTAAAGTTTTTGCCCAAATTCGGACTGCACAAGCTGGAGCAAAGCAGGAAAAATTCCTGTACGAAAATCAGCTTTGTGAGCTCCAAACCAAGCTGTTTTCTCCCAGATTTTGTGCAGAACCTTAGCTATATTTTTCCTCCATAAAGAAGGCTGGAAACCAGCCTTGAATACCCCTAAAATACCCTTCAAAACTCGCTGCAAATCTGCTGGAAATGGCAGACGAAAATTCTGCCAGAAAATTCCTGTACAGTGAAATTTCTGTGCAGAATTTTTGTCCAGCTTGTTTCCTATTTTGTTCCAACCGAAAACCCCAACCTACTTCAGTCAAAACCTCCCTTAAACCTCCATTAACAGAGCTCCATTGTTCCCTGAATCTTCTGCATGAAATTCTCTCCATGGCTGACCGAAAATCCCTCAACCAAATCCCTGCAATTTAGCTTGATTACTTTCCAAAATTTCAGCCATCTTGTTTAACAACTTTCCATAAAATTTTGCTCAATTGATCAAACATCTTCTCCACCATTGTGCACCTTAGTTTCGGCCATCACAAGCCTCCTTTAACCAGCTTTAATTCCCCAGAAAAGCTGCACAATCCAGTCGGCCATAGGAGACTTCAAGCTGTCCAAACAAATCAAGATATTCTTAGGATATCTACTTTCCAAATTCACTTCCCAAAAATATTCTTCAAGGATTGTAACAACTAACCTTTCCTTTTCCCTTCCAAATCAGAGAATCAACTCCCCAAACCCTACTAGGATTCGGCCAGTCCCAATTCCTCAGAAAATCGGCAGCTTCTTCTTCTCCCTCTCTCGATTTTTCTTCAAGCAACAAGAACACACACACACTACACCAAGAACACCTACTTCTTGTCTACACCTAATACCCCTCCAAACCACTTCAAACCCTCACGAAAATCTCCAAATTTGATCTACTCCTTGCTGTGCATCCATCAACACCCTTATTAACATCAAACGCCACAAATCATCTTGCTACTTTGGATCAAAAAGCAGAAATTTCTGTGAAGAATAAGAACATCTTCAAGGTAAACTTATTCTAACAACTTCATCTTCTCCAAACTTGATCTCTAATGAAAACCTATATGAATAATCACACTAATGACTTCTTCTCTCTCTCTCTCTCTCTCTCTCTCTCTCTCTCTCTCTCTCTCTCTCATGGACCGAAATTCTCTCTCTTGGCCGAATGGTCTCTTCCTCCATGGCCATGCTTTCGCCACCTTTCTTGAACAAGATTAGCCATCTAGGAGTTGAGATCTTCTCTAAACATCTTCAAGTCATTCATCAATCAAGTAAGTACCTTCAATCATTTTTTTAAAATTTAGAATCATGTCTCTAGGTTGATGAATGGCGATGGGTTTGTGTATGTGATGTTGTTGATTGAAGCATGAGTATATGTATGATTGTGAAGGAGATGGGATTTATGCATGGAAGGATTATATTGGTGGATTTAATGATGAGTTGAGATTTGATGCATGTCATAGGTAGTATTTGTGATGAAGCATGCTAGAGATTATGTCACCATGGGTGAATATGATTTATATGCATAATTAGATTTTGAAGCCATGATCATGTTTATGCTAGTAGAGGTTAAATCATGTAATAATAAATTTAGATCTATGCCTATGTGCAAGACTTGGATGATTTGATGAATTGAAGGATTGGGTATGTTATTGATTATGGTTGACCATGGAATCTTGATCATGATCTAGTTGTCCCTAAGAAAATTTTATTTCATGAATAAAATATTTACTAATAATTTTTGCTAAAGAATTTCGAAAACCCTAGGAAGGGTAGATTTGGAATTATAATATATGTAAAGGATATTTTAGTCAAATAAATAATGATTTTTCTAGAAAATAAAATAAATAAATATTATTTAAAATAAAGAAAATTAATTAAAGCCCTTATGAAAAAGATTTATACTTAATAAAGTATTTACTAGATCAAGACCCTTAAGGATTTACTTATTATTTTCCAAGAAAGACTTATTAAATTTAATCTTAACTAGTTTTAGCTATCAATTATTTTCTAACAACTAAGCTATCATTAAATCACTATTTTACCTAGTACCACCTATGGCTCTTGATCAAATAAACTCTAAATTTTCCTTAACATGATTTAAACTTTCAACTTATTAGAATTTATTTCCTAATCCATTAATTATCTTAAATAACAAATTAAATTTTGCTTATAAACCTATTCAATTATTGTTTTTCCTTAGAGCTTGGGACACTAGGATCATGGTAGTAGTGAATTGAGTTGATTTAAAACTAAGGAAGTGGATTGTGGCTTGAATCTGATTAAGATTTGTATTTGCCCATGTGGGGTTAGGTCAGCTGTTCGAGACCTTGTTGTTGTGAGCAAGAATCAGGTAAGCTCCTGCATAAAACCTGATTGATGTGAAATGATTTCCTTATGGCAAGCCAAATGTGGAGTGCAAGGACACTCGGTTATTTGAAAGCAATTGAGGGTTGAATGCATCATTAATTCCAACGCTTAAATTATTTAAAAGTCTTTGAGCAGATTTTTCCAAACTTGAAACTCTTTCTAAAACTAATTTCTCCCAAAGCTTTGGAAACCCTCAAATTGTTATTTTCATGAAGCACAATGCTTTGTTCATTTTATCCCAAGTGGGGAATGTCGTTGAGTACTCAATAAGGGTGGACTACTAGGACTAGTCTTTGAAGGGTTAGGGTGAGTCTCTCAGTAGGTGGCCACCTCTGAGGGGTGAATCCTTCCTGGATAAGATGCCAATTCCAGTGAGTCGTGCCGGTCTGAGCTAGCAGTTTATTTTGTTTCAGTCAAGTGACTGTGTTTTTGCCGAAATGGACACCCGGCGGTTGTTTGGGTATAGAGAATGAGGAGTATCTTACCCAGTAGGCCGATCACCTACTTTTGTCAGTCTACACAACGTGTTAGGCATTCTGACCGGTTATGGGGCCCAAAGTGTGGTAACCCATATCCCTTTCTTTCGAGTGGTTGATTTTATTACTTATGTATGGCTAGAAGAGCCAAAACGCCACTCTTGCTTTTGACTAATGTTTATTGCTTGCCAATGTTTCTCTTATAAAGATTTCACACTTTGCATCAACGAACTGTTTCCGCTAAACACCCAAAGCACACACGGACTTACTGAGATTTCTGTCTCACCACCTTTTATCATGATTTCAGGTTGATCCTGTTGTGGGTGTGTAGCTACCTTGGAAGAGAATGTGTTTTTTTTTTATTTTATGTACTGCTTTGGGGAGACGAGTGTGGATGATCTTAATTATGGTTTTTGTTTTGGGATTTCATAGATGTACTTTTGAAGTATTTTGGGTTGTAATAAATTCTTTTTAGTTTGAGTATTGTTTATTTCAGCAATTTTTTTTGTGACCTAATTATAAAGACCCCTTGTCCTTCGGACGGAGCGACATCCCCGGCCCTGGTGGGCCTAGGTCATCCGGGGTGTTACATAACTAGCAGGACCCGCGGATGAATACCACTTTAGAGAAGTTGTTGGAAAGTTTTGAAAGAACTCTCAGCACATGATTCCAAAAGATAGATGACACTTTCTTGGTTTTTACAGCCATGATTCAAAATACAGAAAGACAAATTTGGTTTTTATCTATTTGGTGATAGACCCAGAAGGAAAATCACTTTTGATCCATACAGAGGTAGATACATAGGCTAAATTTGCAGTCATTACGTTAAGGAGTAGAAAAGAGCTAACAGACAAAATAGAGGAAACCAGACACTGGCCTGATGAAGAGATTTAACACCGATTTTCAATTGGACAAGAGACCGGAAAGAACGGAGACGAACTGGCGCTGGTCTAAGACTACAATTAGGTAGAGGTGTTCATTATTCGGTTTAAACCAAAAAACCTAACCGAATCGATCCTAATTTCAGTTTTTGATTCGGTTTTAATGAAATTCGGTTCGGTTCAGTTCGGTTTTAAAATTTATATAAAATTTCTGTTCGATTTTTTATTTTCTAAAATAAAAAACCAAAAAATCGAATTATATTTTTAAAATTTAAAATATATAATTAATATTAAAATGTTGTTCATTAATTAATTATTTATTTTTATAAATTATGATTTTTTTTAAAAATTTTTGTTCAATTTTGATTATTTTGATTTAGTTTGGTTTGATTTTGTCCAAAATAAAGCAATTAATAATTGAGTTTAAGATCATCTTTGCAATTTGCATCCGTGATCATAATTTTCTACTAAAATGTTTTGCCCAAATCTTTAAAATATTTGGACTTTAATTTATATTAGATTTGAAATGTAATTTATATTAAACTTTACTTGTTTGGGTTTAAATTTATATTATGTTAATGGATGCATTCAAATTCGGTCTACAATCGAACCGAACTGAACCAAACTTATTTCAGTTCGGTTCTATCGATTTTTTTAAAATTTTGGTTTGGTTCGGTTTTAAAAAATAAAAATAAAAACCAAAAAAAAATTAAATTTCAAAACCGAAAACCGATTTAACACCCCTACAATCAAGTACCGGCTAAGCTCTGTGCATAGGAAAAATCACCAGTTTTTAAACCAGTAGTCCCTTATCCTGCTAGGACACATAAGGCTAGAAAGGATAAGCAATTTGATAAGTTCTTAGAAATCTTTAAACAATTGCATATCAACATCCGACTCAATGAAGCTTTGATACACAAGCCTAAATATGAAAAATTTCTCAAAAGTATGCTTGTGAACAAATGAAGATTGGAAGAACTATCCACCATGATATTAAATGAAGAGTGTTCCACTATTCTGCAATACTAAAGAGGATTACCTCAAAAAGAAAACAATCCAAGAAGTTTCTCTATTCCCTGCTTTATTGGTAGTCTTACATTTGGCAATGCATTAGCTGACTTAGGGGCTAGCATAAATCTTTTGCCATATAAAAATTTTAAACTGCTAGGCCTAGGTGAACCTAAACCCACTAGGATGAGCATCCAATTAGCTGATAGATCCATTAAAAATCCTAGGGGGTAGTGGAAAATGTACTTGTCAAGGTGGATAGGTTTATATTTCCAGTAAATTTTGTAATTCTTGATATGGATGAAGACTTTAAAGTTCCTTTAATTCTAGGGAGACCCTTCCTAGCTACTGCTAAAGCTTTGATTGATGTTCATGTGGGAAGGTTAACCCTTAAGGTTGGGGATAAAGAGGTTATTATTCAAATTAATCAAGGCATTAAACATCCTATATTTTTCGATAATTCTTGTTTTACAGTTGATATTCTTGATGGCCTAATTTTGGATTTTGTGCAGGAATCATACGATAATACCTCTCTAGGTTGATGTATACACAATCATCCATGGACATGACAAGAGGGCCTGACTTGGGAGAAATTGAGGTAATTGAGAAACTATGTTTGGGTAGATTAAAGTCCTTTATTGATGAGCTACCAAAGTTAGAACTTAAGGACTTACCCAACCATTTAGAATATGCATTGCTAGCCAAGGAAAGAAAATTGCCCAAGATCATAGCCAAAGATCTTACCAAAGAGCAAAAGGACAAATTAGTAGACCTATTGGGAAAGTACAAGAGGGTCATTACATGGAGAATCACTTATATTAAGGGAATTAGCCCTTGTTTTTGCACTTATAAAATATTGCTAAAAAATGGAGCAAAACCCGTAGTGCAACCCCAACGAAGGATGAACCCTAACATGAGGGATGTCGTGAAAGGTGAGGTAATTAAACTCTTAGATTCATGCATCATTTATGCCATCTCAAATGGTATGTGGGTAAGTCCAACATAAGTAGTGCCAATGAAGGGAGGAATGACAGTAGACCCAATGATAAAAATGAATTGATTCCCACAAGATTGGTAATTGATTGGAGAGAATGTATTGATTATAGGTAATTGAATGAAGCAACTAGGAAGGACCATTTCCTTCTTCCTTTCATTAACCAAATGTTGGAAAGGTTAGCTGGACATGAATTTTATTATTTCTTAGATAGTTTTTCTGGCTACTTCCAAATTCTTATAGCACCAGAGGATCAAGAGAAAACAACGTTCACATGCAATTTTGGTAATTTTGTATATCGTCGCATGCCCTTTAGTCTTTGCAATGGTCCAAGAACTTTTCAAAGATACATGATGGCTATTTTTGAAGGAATTTTGGGAGACATCATGGAGGTATTTATGGATGTTTTTCTATTTTTAGTAATTCCTTTGATTTATGTTTGACCAATTTGGAAAAAGTGTTGCAAAAATGTGAGGAGACCACTTTATACTTATTGGGAAAAATACCACTTCTTGGTTCAAGAATATATTGTATTGGGACACAATATCTCAAGCAAAAGTATTGAGGTGGATAGAGCAAAATTTGAAGCAATTAAGGAACTTCCTCCTCCTACTTCAGTAAAAGCTATTCGGAGCTTCCTTGGTCATCTAGGTTTCTATAGGAGGTTTATCTTGAATTTCTCAAAAATTTCTAAACCTCTTACTTCATTGCTTGAAAAAGATGTTATTTTCAATTTTGATGAAAATGTCTCAATGCTTTTAATATGCTCAAAGAAAAATTAGTAAATTCTCCCATTTTAATTGCATCAGATTGGTCTCTTTCTTTTGAACTAATATGTTATGTAGCGATTTCGCAGTAGGTGCAGTACTTTGACAAATGAGGAACAAGCACTTTCAACCTATCTACTATTCAAGCAAGACTTTGACAGCTACGGAAGAAAACTACACCACAATGGAAAAAGAATTACTTGTCATAGTGTTTATTTTTTATAAATTCGGTACTTATCCTATTTTGTCTAAAGTTATTGTGTACTCTGACCATTTTGCCCTTAAATACCTTCTTACTAAGCATGATTCCAAACCAAGATTGATTAGATGGATTTTATTATTGCAGAAATTTAACTTGGAAGTAAGGGACAAAAAGGGAGCTGAAAACTTGGTTGTTGATCACTTATCTATGTTAGAAAATCTAGACCTAGAACCTCTGGGGAAAGAAGAAATCAACGACACATTCCCAAATGAAAAGCTTATTCTTATTGAAGGTAATACTTCTCAAACTCCATGGTTTGCGGATTTTACTAACACTTTGGCTGTAGGTATAGTCCCCAAGAAGTTCACATCACAACAAAGGAAGAAGTTCTTTTTCGAAGTAAAGCACTACCTTTGGGAAAATCCCTACTTATTTAGGTGTTGTGTTTATCAAGTTATTCGAAGTTGTGTGGATTCCATGAAAAGCTAACATATTCTTCAGCAATTTCATGAAGGACCCGCTAGAGGACATTACCAAGCCACACCACACGCAAGGTGCTTAATTCCGGATTTTATTGGCCAACACTTATCAAAAACTCTTGCATGTTTTTTAAACATTATGATAGGTGTCAACGTGCAGGTAATATCTCTAAATCTAGTAAGTGCCATTATAACTCTTTCAAGCTTGTGAGATTTTTTATTGTTGGGGGATAGATTTTATAGGACCTTTTCCTAATTCATTGGGCAATAAGTACATCTTGGTTGCGGTTGACTATGTGTCTAAGTGGGTAGAAGCTCAAGCTTTGCCTACTAATGATGCTCGGGTTGTGGTCAAATTCCTTAAAAAACTTTTTACCGGGTTTGGTGTCCCTAAGGTACTTATTAGTGATAGGGGTACTCACTTATGTAACCAACAAATGGTAAAAGTTCTCAAATATTTCGGTGTGACTCATAAGTTTGCTATCCCATATCACTCCCAAACCAGTGGCCAAGTTGAGATGATTAATAGAGAAATCAAAAGAATTTTGGAAAAAGTAGTCACTCACACTAGGAAAGATTGGAGTCTTAAATTAGACGACGTTTTTGGGCTTATAGGACTACCTACAAAACTCCAATAGGTACAAGCCCTTTCAAGTTGGTTTATGGGAAGTTATGCCATTTACTTGTGGAAATAAAGCACAAAGCTTATTGGGCTATTAAACTTGTTAATTTAGATCTTAAGCTTACAGGACCAAAGCGCTTATTCCAATTGAACGAATTGGTTGAATGGCATAATGATGCTTATGAAAATTCCATATTTTATAAGGAAAAAATGAAGTGATGGCAGGATAAGAACATTCACCATTCTCATGATCTCAAAGAAGAAGATAAGGTACTATTGTTCAATTTTAGAATTCTAATTTTCCCAAATAAACTAAAATCAAAGTGGTCGAGACCATATACAATACATAAGGTATGTCCCTTTGGTGTTATCAAAATCTCCCATCCCACCAAGGGCCTTCTCAAAGTGAATGGTAATCGAATTAAGCCCTGTCTTGGAGAAATTGAGAGTGAAGTAGTCTAACCAGACATGATACTTCACGATAAGGATGCCTGACTTTTATGATTTTCTACCCTTATTCCTTTCTTTTAGTTTTTATTTCTTTTTCCTTTTGATTTTAATGACCTTTCCTAGGCATTAGTTTCTTTTAGTTGTTTTATTTTATTTTCACTTCTTATTCTAGATTTATGCTTTTTGTTTTATTTCCTTGTTTAGGATTAACTCAACAATTGTCAAGGAAACAATGCCCTTTTTGGATGAATTCAACATGATTTTCAGCACTACATAGTTATGGAAAGTATTTCTTTGACTTGTCTTTCTTTCCCTTTTTTTTTTTTTTTTAGTCCCTTGGATAATTTTCATGTGATATTCTAGGCCATTGGGGACAATATGCAACTTTAGTGTTGGGGGAGGGGGAGGGGGGGAATCAAGTCAACACTTTTCATACTTCCATTATTGATTTTTTTTTTTTAATCAATTTTTGGAGAAAATATTTTCTAGAATTTGCAACAAGAGTGGCTTTAAGCTTACAATTGAAGTAATTTGTCTATAATAGAGTTATGATTTTCTTTTTTACTTTGGATATGGATTTGTCATTCATTATGGTTGGATTTTTATTAAGAATTGACTTGTGTATTAAGTTAGATTTTGCTAAGTTTTGAGAATTTAAGTTAATCTTGGTTATATTTAGTATTTGAGGTTGTTTTATTCTTTGAGTTTGAATATGGATAGTGTGATGAAATATGGGAAAAGTTGTTACCTAATTCTTGTTTCATGGATTTATAATTTGTTTAATTTTGAGTTGAGAATAAGGAAGTGAGAAAACAGTGAAAAAAATAAGTGGAAAATTTTATTGTTTTGAGATAATTGAAAAATAATGAAGAGAAAAAACGCTCTTATTTTGAAAATTTGAAGTCCTTTTGCTGAAAAGAGGGTTAATATGGAGAGAAGTAGCAAGTATTGTTCGGTGCACTCTCTTGAAACTATCCTAAAGGCAAGAAGAGTAAAAGAAGAAAGAGAAAATGTTGCAAAAAAAATAACGAGTATAAGGGGGCTAATATGATGTGTGAAAAGAAATCCATTCACTTAAGGCTATCAATTCCCTAAGCCATTGAAAAAAGAAAAAAATGGAGTGTTTCCTTATTCTACTACTTGACTTGGGCAAATTTGAGTTTATGATACTTGAATTGGTTAAATAACTGGACTTGTATGATTCATGAATATCTATGTTTTTGCTTAAGGGGTGGAATAATTTTCTTGTACTGAATATGAACTTGTTTAACTTAACTTTGATGGCCTTAGAATTATTTGGCTTAATACATGAGTTTGCAAGGTTTTGAAAGGGTTGAATGAATGACAAGTTTATATTTAGGTTGAAAGAAGATTATTACTTTATTATGGATGAATTTGATGGAGAATGAGTGTGAAGAATTATTTTTAATTGTTTATGAACTATTTGCCTAGAGATTAACTCTTGTTTGCTTGAGGACAAGTAAAGCTTAAGTGTGAGGGAATGTGATAAGGCCTAATCATGTCTATATTTTCCTAATTATTTGAGATGTTTTGTGATACTTTTGGTTTAATAACTATTCATTTCCCTTCTTATTTGATGTTTTGCTTCTGGAAAGTGTTCTTAGTGAATTTATACAGGAATTAGATGATTTTAAGTGAAATTATAGTTTTCCAAACTTGACCCAATGCTTAGTCAGAGTGATTAAATCAGCTATAGCTCGATTCTAGAAAATAGAGGAAACAAAGCTCAAATCGGTGAAATTTCAGTGCTGGATCGATGCCAGTCTAGACAAAGTGACCCGACGCCAGCCCTACACTGTTGTGGTTGTATACAGTCCTTTTTCAAATCGAATTGGAAATTGCCAAGAGGTTAACTTATTCCTAACTTGAACTCAGCCCAGGGCTTTTAAGGGGTGAATTTTAGCAACCAAGAGGTTTATTTAACCAAGAAGAAGTGAAGAAGAACATATGAATTTAAGGAATTAAAGTTATATTCATTCATTGAAGAGGAATTAATCACTCAAAAAAGCATTGATTCAAAAAGGTTTTCAAAGGAGAAAGAAGAGGGCTTGTTTATGAGTTCTTTCTATGACCTTTGATTTCTTTTTCTTTGAACAATGATGAAATTAATGTTTTAATTGTATTTGGATATTATTTTGGGATTCATGATATTGTAATTTATTAGTCTTTGATCAATTAATTGTTGTTCTTGGTAATTAATTACTTATTTTTCTTTGCTGAGTTGAGGAATTTGAATTTCTGTTCTAATGGACTTGGGAAACGAAGTTAGATAAAGTTCAATCTAAGCTAATTCTCTATTTGTTATTTTAACTGGATTGGAAAGAAGGTTGAGAATTGAACCTAGGTAATCAAAGATGAGTTGATTTCACCTAGGGCATAGGGTCATTTACTACTTTCATGTTTATATCACATAGAGCATATGGATATTTATGAGATATAAGTTTAATGCATCTTTTAGTTATGTTGTTCGATTGGAAAATTCACTAATTTAATCAAGGGATAGTGATTCTATGGATTGGGAAAGAAGTGGTTTTTATATTTTATTCCTTCATGATGCTAAGATAATAATTGATTGTGAGAAGTGCAAAATGATTCATGTTATATTTTCTGGATTTTCTATCTAAGTATATGTTTTTCTCTCCGAGAGTTGTGTATAATTTTATCTTTATTTTTAGTTTTATTTTTGACTCATTATCAATCTATTTGTTAGGTTAAGCATTGAATGAAAAGTAATTAGTGTGTTCTTGTTCCTTGAGGATTGATACTCATTAATGTCTTATATTATGCTTAATAATAAGTGCACTTACTCGTATGGTAGTTTGGGATTAATGTTTTAATTTAAACTTGCTGGGAATGGACTTGAAATTATATGATTTTTATATACCCAAATTCAACGTATCAAGTTGATGAGAAGCAATTCTAAATAACAAATTAAGTGATGATAGTCGCCTTAGCCAGCTCAATCATGAGAGAGAGCTTATGATACCAACAAAAGGTAAAGTGGAAAAGTTAGTAAGAAGAAGCTCGAAAGAAAGAAGACAGAGCCAAGATCAAGAAGAATGAGCCTTTATTTACGAAAATTACCAACACGACTCCCATTCCTCTTTTTACTGCATGTGTATAAGGCATAAGAGTCCCATCTTCTAGAAAAGTAGCACGGCTGTAGACATAAGCTTTCACTTAAGTTTCTTGAAAGCCCTTTTCATACTTTTTAACTATAGGAACAACTTATCCTTCCGCCATTAGTTAAGTCAGGGCAATGTAAAGGTTGAGAATCCTCTGGAATGTGTCAATAGTACTATCTTCCTAATCCCAAGAAATTTCTAATCTTCACAACAGACTTGGAATATCTTCAATTGGCGATATCTTTCACTTTAAATGAGTCAACCGTAATCCCATCCCCAGTTGCTACATGTCCCAAAACAAAACTATTCCTAACCAAATTTCACATTTACTAAACTCGGCAAAAGTTTATGCTTCCTCAACTTTTCTAAATCTAACTTTAAATGCTTTGCATGCTCTTCATGGCCTTTAAAATATATTAAAATATTACCTATAAAGATCACCACAAACTTATCCAAGGAAAATCACAGAAAATCCTCTGCATTTATTCTATTAAAGTAGCAGTGGTACTTATCATCCTAAATGTCAACAATACAAATTCTTAATGTTTATTCCTAGTATTAATCGAAATCTTAGGTATATCCTCCTCTCAGGTTCGCTCTTAAAATATCTTCATCACAAGCCTAGTAGAATAGCAACATTCATTCTTGATGGTCAAACTATTCAATCCTCTATAGTCCACCTATAACTTTAAAGTTTCACTCTTTTCCTACACTAGTAATAGTGAGGTTCCGTAAACTAAAACACTAGGCTAGGTATATCTTTCTTAAGAAGTTCCGTCAGTTGTTTTTTCAGTTTCTTGAGCCTTGCTGTCGGCATATGTTAAAGAGTTTTTGAGAGGGATTTTGTGTAGCACCAAAGTTAATTCAAGTTTTACTTCCTATATTAGAGATAATGCGATGAACTTCATTGGAGAAATTATTATAGAAACCTTTAACCACTTAGGTATCTTCCTATGCTCATAGCTTACGGATTATATCCACTAATAAAGCTAGATATCTAGATGTCCCTTCAGCATTTGTTTCGAGTCTTCATTCTACTATTAGGCATCATAATTTTTTTCTTCTACCTCACCTTCTCTAAATTTAATCACATCCATATGGTCTACAATAATTCACCACTCTATCCCTATATTCAACTCAAGCCCCTCGCTTCAGTAATCAATCCATGCCTAATATGTTGTCATAATTCTCAAAGGATAAACATATAAGATTTCTTGGTAAATTTATTTCTCTAACCAAAACCTCACATCTCAGATAGAAACTTATAAATTTTCACTTTCTTACACAAAGGGGTGTGCAAAGACAATTTATAAGCCTATTCACCACTATCATCAGTCAAACAAGTAATACACTACACAATATCCATAGAATCACACAGAATCAAATTAGCAAGCATATTCCTATCAAGAGATAGGATACAAAGTTTGCCTAGTGTCATGGGTACATCCGGTCCCCACACCTTCTCTGTTTAAAGCAAACTCTTTAGCCTTCATTGGTGACTTCGCCCTATTTCCTCCTACTGCGAAGACAAACTATCAAATTTAGAGTATTTTCTACTGGAATAGCCCTTGCTTGCTTTCCTTTGTTCTTTCATTGTAGTTCTACCAATCTTTTTAGCATGGAAGTTTTGCATCTTCAAAGTCGTTCTCGAAATCATCCTGTCTAGTCTTCTTTCTTCGTTTCTGTAGTTGCATCCATTACAGTAGCACAAAATGTAGATGGTGTCTACTTCTCACAATCTCCTTTTTTTCTTAATTCTACTCCCAAGTAATATCCAAATACCCATCAATGAAGCATTCCTAAACCCAATTATTCTAGCCTAAAATTAAAGTGGAAATATGTCATGTACTAAAAATAAGTAAATTCATATGGCATGCTCAATCAAATAAAAGACATATAAAGATGTTTCATGTAGTATACACCATATGCAATCATAGGGGCATTCCAAACAATATTCTTATTATACATACATAATTAACAAGCATGACAAAAATCACAAATCTCCAAAGTACGGATATCTAGATTCTAAATCCCAGCAAAAATCATCATTCCTAGACTCTTGCTTCCACCATCATAATACAACCCTCTTCTTCAAATCAGAATTAAGATAGTCAAAATCAAAAGACTAGAATGGGTGTCAAGATCTTATATCTCTTCGTCACTTCTAGTCCTCTTATACTTAAGGGATCTCACTTAAGTATATTTATCAAATTCTCCAAAATACCTATTTTTGTCAACATAGACTTTTCTTACAATATAATCAAGGTTATCATCCTTACAATATATGGGGATAAATTTGCTCCACATATCAACTCTTCTGTACCTATTAAGGTCTCGAGTTCAAATCATCATCAGAAAAGCTCAAACTTGGATAACCATAATCATACATAGATTCTAAATTCTTGAAATCAAAGTTAAGTCCCAATCCTAGGCTTAATGCAATCTTTGCTTTAATACCAATTGTAACAACCCAACTAGCTACGTAACCTTGATGGGTCGGGGATGTCATTCTGTCCACAAGACAAGGGGTATTTATAACGGAAAAGGAAATACAAATCCAAAACATAACAAAAATAAAGCCATAAATTATTACAAATCTTAATAAAACTTATGCATCAATTGTAGAAAATAAAATAAATGTTCAAAATTGATGAATCTAGCATTCCAAGAACATAAAGGTGACAAATCTCGTATTCTCAAAATTAGCACTCCCAACCTGAGTAGAACTCGGGATGTCTTGAAAACCTTGAATTTAAAATATGTGAGATAAGAAATCTCAATAGTCTCGTATATGCATTAGGCTAATCAAAACATTTTCATAATGCATGCTCGAGCGATAAAACATTTTAATGAGCATAGTGATAAGTAAGAGAATTAAGCAAAAGTATGTATTTTCATGACTATCAATTCTAGAATTTCCAAAGAATTCTGTCTATGTTCACGGAGCATTTATAATCCATATTACCAAAAAATCAGTGGTGTAAGGGCATAGAGATAATTTTCACCCATCGATATAATTACATCAATCCCAAACTACTGGTGGTGTAAGGGCACAGAGGTAATTCCTACCTAAAGGCATAATTACATGCAATCCCAAGCTATAATATATGTGTATATCCTACTGAGTGGGATACTCCTCCTTCTCTCACTTAATTCCAATCCAGTTGTCTCATGTCTAGCCATCAGTTCCTTCTAAACCTCATCGCTAGATGAGGACCGGCTCCACTCTCCTACAATGTCATCTTGAGCAAAAAGAATTTATCTTTCAGAGATGTCCACCTACTAGAAGATATCCTCAATCCAACCAAAACTAGTATAGAGGCTTCGCTCTTATTGAGTACTTAACGCTTACCATTTTCACATTCACCAAGCATTCACAACAGATTACATCATGTTAGCTCAAAATTTTAGCCAAACAAAGTTTTCCCATACTCATATTTTCAAGCAGAGATAGTTTTATATATAACATTTACCTCAAGCATCAATAGTAAGAGCCACCTGCAAAAGTAGTCATGCTATGATTTTCATAAATTTTGTATGCATGGATATGAAAATATAAGTTCATTTACTTAAAACAAAGCTCAAAACTAATCACTTTAGCTCCCATGTTAAATGGATGAATTTTAGAAAATTTTATTTTAGAGAACCTTCCAAAACAAGAAAGTTCTATTTATAGAAGGTTTCTATAAAGGAAGGCTTCCAAATATAGAATTTTTTTTAAAAAAAAATTCTGTTTGTAGAAAGTTTCTAAATTTGAAAAGTAATGATTTTAAGGAAAGTTTCCAAAATAGGCTTATTCAATAGTTCATGGATGCATAGGAACTTCACTTGATCTAGCAAAAAACAAGTTTCTCAACCACAATAGGTATGTTCTTGTTCGTGGCAATCTTCTAAGGCCAAGAAAGAGTCATAAAATTGGAAGGCATAACCTAATCCTAATTATCTTAGGCAACCATAGTTCATATAGTGCACCTAGTTCATAACACTTTAGGCTTTACCAATTAACATTCATGTACATCAAGCATTCATACCAAATAAATCAATTTAGGTCCTTAATGCATCCCTAAGCATGAATATAAATAATTCTTGACTATAGAAGAAATATATAAATTAATTTTAGAAATTTTCTTTAAAATATCTAAGCTGTTTCCAAAATCTAGTAAACTTAATCTAAATTCCTAAATGTAAAACACCAACGAAAACACATCAATTTAGGCATGCAAAGATGTAAAGAACATAATACAGGTGGCCAAACATAAAATTCTGACCATAATCATGCCCAAAAAATTCAAAACCATTACTGTAGCATTCTGTCTAGAACAGACCAGTAATAAAGAAAATTTTGAAACTTTAAGTCCTTAAATTAAAAAATTAAAAATTTCCAATCTAGAACTATACACATAAAGCTACATTTTCTCTTTTTTTACCCTTCCCAAATTTTTGCATTATTAGGTAGAAATAATAGCCTCAAATAGAACATACAGCAAAACTAAAAACCTATGTTTTTCTTTCCCCCATTTTTTGAAAAATTTTTGGGATCAATCCTCGATTTTCTAGCATGATCTCTACCATAAATAATATCCTAAACATATCTGAAAAGTAATATCAAAAAGCCTTGCAAAAATAAATTACTTTTCTATATAATTTTGTATTAAAACCCTGTCTTAAGGAAATCATGATAGAGATCATGATGTGAGATTTCTACTACACTGTATTGTATTAGTACTTAAATAATCCCTAGTCATAGTATTAATGAGATAGAGAATCATTAATGTGTTAAAAATAGCATGTGTTAGACTTCCTAATCTATCAGGTGGTAGTTCTCATATCCGTGAGTATTGAGATACTCAAAGTTAACACGTGAATACTTCTTAATAGAACAAGTACATGGGAGAACCTAACTATAAGATAATCACATGGATAACTATGTAATGCCAATGATAGAATCTTGTTATACCAAACGTTTAAGTATCCTTAGACTTGAGATCTCCAAGGTACTTTGTTTGTTGAGCATTGTACTTTGATTCAAATCTCTAGAGCTATATCAAGGGCCACCTATGGGATGGATATTGGGTACAATGTGAGGTAAATTAAAGTAGTTGAGAGGGTCAATAAAAGATTCACCACTCTTAATAGTAGGGGCAAATATCTCAACGCCACTTGTTGGAATTATTACTCGTGAAATCCTTAGCCAAGGTGATTGTGTATTGTAAACAGTTTCAATTGATACACATGTAGAGTAAGGGATTCCTGGTACAAGTACTAATATATTCGGGCCAAGATTAATGTATATTCTGGAGGGAGTTGGTGCTAATTTCGTACTCCAAACCAAATGAGATATTGTATGGTGAAAGAAATTTATTACACTGTAATTTGTTATTGAAGGGTTCATGTCAAGCCACTTGATTTCCTGGATTCTTGGATGGGCATGATATGTTGCTAGATACCACTTATGATTTGCTGAATATGCATTTATTAATTAAAGAATTAATAAACCAATCCTATTTAGAATTAATACGTTAATTCTAAATTATTAAAGATTATTAATCTCAAAAACGTTTGGATTAATTCATATTTGCTACCAATAGACCGAAAAACCTAATAGGTCACACACAATAGAGGATTAAATACTCAAGATGCTATTGGATAACATTGTGGGGTTAGTTGTGAGAAATAGAAGTAATTATGGCCAAATTATAATTAGTTATAATTTGGGGCAAATTATAATTGCTAAAACTTATGATTTTCAATTACAATTTAGGAATTCTAATTTGATTAGAATTCACAGACACTTGTTTTCACAAATTTCAGTGATAACACTTGAGTTAAAAAAAAAACTGGATATATTTTGATATATGATGAGAATGGTTCTCATGGCTTTAGTGGGAAAAACACAGAACGCACAGCTTTCTTCTCTCTCTCTCTCTCTCTCTCTCTCTCTCTCTCTCTCTCTCTCTCTCTCTCTCTCTCTCTCGTTTCTCTTCTACACAGAGAAAAGAAAACCCTAGCCGCAAAAGACTCTTTTAGTAGAGAGTTTTCTTTGTTTTCCTTAAGTCCCTCGTGTGGATACTGTTAGAGGCCATCCTCGCTTGGACTTCAATGGCTGCTATGAGCAACTGATCATAGAACAAAGAGCTGTGTGTTGTGTTGATTTTGTGATCGTGATCACAGTAGTTCGGAACTGAAGAAAATTTTTGCACTAAGGCTACAACAGGTAAATCTCGTTACTTGCTTTCTTACCCATTTTAATCAACAAACATGTGATCTTTGGGAGGGATTTCGATTTTATTTTTCACTGTAAGTATGCTCTCATATGGCAGAATCCCTACAGTGGTATCAGAGCCACCATGTTTGTATTTTAATGGGTTATTTTTTGGTATGAAATTGTTTCAAGCATGCTTTTGGGTGTTGTTAAGTGCTACTGCTTGGTACATATAGTCTGGGTTTGTGAAAAATGTTTTTCACAATCTTATAGAAATTGTTTCTATATATTTTCTGGGTTCGCGAAATTGTTTCTACGTGTCGTGGGTTATTCTGTAATTGATTTCTGATTTGCATGAAATGAAATCTTTTTTCTTGAACTATTTGTATTGTTGATTTAATGGTGATGGTGATCACAGATTGTTGTTAATATGGATTAACAAATAATTAAATCCAAAATGGTTTTGAACTATCTAAAAATCGAAAGAAAATGATCCAAAAATTGTTTCTAGAAGACAAAGAAGAAAATATAAATAAATAAATAAATATATATATATATATATATATATATTTTGCCCAAGCCATGGCTTGAGGCACAATTGGCCCCAAACCATAGCTTGGAACCACGACTCGCAGGCTGTCTGTGGGTTCATCATAACATCCTACCCAGGATGAGTTTTTGTCCTATATGGGCTTCATATCTATAAAAAACCATTTCCTTTCAATTACATTTTGGCTGGTTTTTTTTTTCCTGGAGACCCACGAAGTGTTTTTTTTCTTTTTTCTTTTCACTAACCGCCCCAAATCTTCCCAAGATTTATATTTTGGGACTATCCAATATTAATTTCTAAAATTGGTTTTGGAAATTAATATATATTATCTAAAAAAGTGATTTTAGATATGTAAAAAAAAATAAGTTTTTTTTTTTTTTATCTTTTCTAATTTTAAGAATAGATTCTAATAATGATTAGAATTTGTTTGGAACCCATGATTTGGGATAAAAGTATTTTTCAAATTTAGATTATGGACCCATAAGTTTTAAATTTTTTATTTTGGCCCAAAATTTTTCCAAAATTCGATTTTGAACCCAGAGTTTTCCAAAATGCTGATTTTGGATATTTTATGCTTACTATTTTAAGCATGCTTCATTGTCATGGTGGATGGTTATAGACTTAGACCAAATATATTTATGCATGCATTATTTAACGCTTTGGTTTTAATTAAATAGGGCATGCGTGTCCTGCCTTCTCTAAAATTATTATATAATTCTTTTCTCATCTAACTCCCCTTGAATGTAATTTGAAGTTTCTCTATTTAGAAATTTTATGTAATTAGATTACATATGTTAGATAAAGATAGAATTATTTTATTTTGGAGATGGCGACCAAAACAAGGCGAAAGGGTAAGACTTTCTACTTAAATTATGCATAACACATAAGGTTTACCATATTAATTTCCTTCATGGCTCAAGGAAATTAATTTAAAAAATTCCATAACCATACCACGTAATTTTATATTACCATGTTTATCAATTTATGCTACTTATTGATAAATTTTATTCATGCCAAATGGTGAGACAACTAAAAGGAACAAATCCCTCAAAAAATATTAAACATAATGCCTTCCATTAATATAGTAAGAACAAGAGTCATTTTTCGAGACCAAGTTGTTGGGCTAACCCAAGCTTACTTGACGTCAGGCATGTTCAAGCTATAGAATTAAATTCTTATGGAATTGAATTCTTGATTAATGGGTCGGGTTTAACTAAATTTCTTTATCCCGATTGGGCTAGCTCCTACATAAAGAAAATTAGAAAAAATATTGGGTTAGCTTAAAAGCTTTTAGATTAAAAGATGTTAATTACCTAATGATCCGGTAATCACATTGGATATAATTGGTATTGGATACCTACCATTGAACTTAAGGGTGGCTTGCTGGGCAAATCCAAGGTTATTCTTGAGGAATTTGGACACCAGTCCACTATAGAAAACTTCCAATGGGCTTTCCCAAATCAATAGTGGAGCTATTGGTCTGAGTAAAATAGTGGAACAGCAATGCAATTAATTAAAGACCTAATTATTTACATTACATGTACATATACAGCTAGTTAATGTTCTCTATCTTTATATCTAGGTCACGTGCATCATGTCAACCAACCTAAACTTACGTAGCATCTTGGGGACCAACAAACTAATTAAATCGAACTGTCTTGACTGGTATAGAAACTTGAGAATCATTCTCAAATCGGAAAAGTTACTCTACGTGCTAGATGCTCCTATTCCGCCACCACCAGCTCAAGATGCTCATGCTAATGAGCATGCTATCCACAAGAAGCATAAGGAAGACAGTGAAATGGCATCTTGTATCATGTTAGCGTCAATGATTCCTGAAGTACAAAAACAGCACTTGCATATGGATGCTCAATCAAGTATTCTCCATCTTCGAGAACTATTTGACGCCCAAGTTAGAACAGAGAGATATGAGATCTCAAAGTAACTGTTCCATTGTAAAATGGCTGAGGGTGCTTCTATAGCTACTCATGGGCTAAAGATGTTGGGCTTGATTGAGAAGCTTAGATCTCTTGGGTTTGTGATGGACCATAAATTAAATGTTAACTTAATTCTATAATCTTTACTTAATAGTTTTTCACAATTTGTGATTAACTATCAGATAAACAAGATTGAGCCCACCATTCCTGAGTTGATCAATCTTTTCAAGACTACGGAGTCCTCTATGAAGAAGGAATCTAATGCAGTATTGATGGTAGAATCTTATTCTTCTAAGAAGAAATTTCTTAAGAAGAAGAAATCTCCCATTAAGCCCAAAAGTGGTGCGAATAAGAAGAATGCAGCCACCAAGGGCCCATGCCATTGTTAGTGTTATGCCCTAGATGCAATCACTTGTACGTTGTATATGACACATTTTATTTCAAAAGGCATTATTTATCTTATAGTTTCTTTTGATTACTTTTGTGTAATATAACTGTTAGATAAAGTTTCTAGTACAACACTATATTAAGGAAATCATGATAGAGATCATGATATGATATTCCTACTACACTGTATAGTGTTCGTACTTAAATAGTCCCTAGTCATAGTATTAACGAGATAGGACATCATTAATGCGGAAAGACTAGCATGTGTTAAGACTTCCTGATTTGATCAGGTAGTAGTTCTCATATCCGTGAGTATTGAGATACTCAAAGTTAACACATGGATGCTTGTTAGTAGAACAAGTTCATTGGATGACTTAGCTATGAGATAATCACATGGATAACTATTTAGTGCTAATGATATAATCTCAATATAGCAAACGTGCAAGTATCCTTAGACTTGAGATCTCCAAGGTACTTTGTTTGTTGAGCCTTGTGCTTTGATTCCAATCTCCAGAGCTTGATCGAGGGCCACCTATGGGATGGATATTGGATACATTGTGAGGTAAACGAAAGTAGTTGAGAAGGTCAATAAAGGATTTACCACTCCTAATAGTAGGGGCGAATATCTCATGGCCACTTGTAGGAATTACTACTCAAGAAGTCCTTGGCCAAGGCGTATGTGCATTGGAAACAGCTCCAATTGATACACATCTAGAGTAGTGGGTTCCTGATACAAGTATAATTATATTCAGGCTAGAATTAATATATATTCTGGAAGGAGATGGCACTAATTCCTACTCTAGACCGAATGAGATATTATATGGTGAAAGGAGTTAATTGTACTATAGTTTGTTATTGAAAGGTTCATGTCAAGCCACTTGACTTCCTGGACTCTTAGGTAGTCATAATGTGTTGCTAGATACCACTTATGATCTGGGAATATGGGTTTATTAATTGATAAATTAATAAACTAATCCTGATTAGAATTAATAGGATTAATTCTAATTAATTATGGATTATTAATCTCAAAGATATTTGGATTAATTCATGTTCGCTATCAATTGACCGAGAAACCTAATAGGTCACACATAAAAGAGGAATATATACTCAAGATGTTATTTGATAACATAGTGGGGTTTATTGCGAGAAAGAGAAATTGGTGTGACCAAATTATAATTAGTTATAATTTATGGGCTATTTTGTAAGTCTGAGAATTTGATAGGTTGCAATTGTAATTGTTTGTTTGGAATTCTCAAATGGTTTTATTGTTGAGGTTTTTCGGGTGACCTAAGAGGCACACATGAAACAAAACAACATAAAACCAAAGGGCACACAAGAGGATAAAGATATAATCTTTTGTTCTCTTCACTCTCTCTCTTTCGTGAGCTTCTTCAAGGAGAACACAACCCTTCTTCTTCTTCTTCTTTCTCTGGTTTTTGTTTAACAAGAAAAACCCCAACCACCATTATTGTTTTCTGCTAGTACAGAAAATCTTTGTGCTTGAGTGTGATCCTCCGTGTGGATTTCAGTTAGAGATAATCACACACTGTGATTATAGTGGTTGGACGTACAACTCTCATGGTGATTCTTTAAGAGGATTGCTGGATCGCACCACAATTATCATACTTGAAGAAGGAAAGTTTTGTTTTCCATACAAACAAAGAAAGGTAAAAGTTGTTTTCTTTGTTTCTTTGTTTTCTATATATATATCTTGTTTTCCACACATATGCGGATCCTGGGATGGTATCTCGTTCTTATTCTTCCGTTATGCCGTATATGATACGCGAGAGATACCCAACAGCCATCACTATGGCAAGATGGACTATTGGAGGTGCAACTGCAAGGCCTACTTAGAGACCATAAAGGAGAGGAAGGAGAAGAAGAAGCTTACAGGTACTTCTACTCCTGGTATGTTTATGATTAAGATAAATACTACTTTTAGAAATAAGATAAGGTATTGGATACCAGATATGGATCTCATCTTATGTAATAATTTGTAGGGACTAAAGGACAGTAGAAGGCTTGAGAAGGGCGACGTGGACCTACGTACTACAAATGGAGCAAAGGTTGCTGCATTTATTGTGAGGACTTACAAGCTACACTTACCTTCTGAATTAGTTTTAGAACTTCAAAAATGTTATTATGTACCAGTTTTATTGAAAAATATTATCTCAGTTACCTGTTTAGATTTATATAGATTTCATTTAATTTTTAAGAATAAACGTTGTTCTTTTTCATTAAATGATATCCACTATAGTTCTGCAACTTTGGTTAATGGTTTATATGTTCTAGACATGGATAATCCAATTCTCAATATAAAAATTAAGAAACCAAAGACTGATAACCCAAACACCTCTTACTTATGGCATTGCCGTTTAGGCCATGTAAACGAGAGTCGTGTTTCTCAGTTACATAGGCTTGGTGACTTATGATCATTTGATTATGAATCATATGGCACTTGCGAGTCTTATTTACTAGATAAAATGGCTAAAACTCATTTTTCTGGAAATTGAGAAAGGGCTAAAGAGTTATTAGAACTCATACATTTTGATGTACGTAGTTCAATGTCTACACAAGTAAGAGGAAGTTATAACTATTTCATAACCTTTATCAATGATTTTTCATGATATGGGTATTTGTATTTAATGAAATACAAATCTGAAGCTTTTGAAAAGTTCAAAGACTTCCAAAATAAAGTAGAGAAATAACTTGACAAAAGTAGTAAGACTCTAAGATTGGATCGAGGAGGTGAATACTTATGCCAAGAGTTTCAGGGTTATCTTAGAGATAATTGGATATTATCTCAATAGACTCTACCACATATACCTCAACATAACGGTGTATTTGAGAGAAGGAATCAAACCCTTCTAAATATGGTACAGACCATGATGGCTTCTGCAGACTTGCTAAAATCATTTTGGTGGTACGCACTAGAAATTTCTGTTTATATTCTAAATAGAGTTCCATCAAAAATAGTTGATATCACCCCATTTGAGATGTTCTTTAGCAAGAAACCAAAGTTATCTCACTTGAGAGTATAGGGTTGCCCTGCTTTTGTCAAAATGACATAGTCTGACATACTTGAGAGTAAGTCTGACAAATGTTTGTGTGTGGGTTATCCGAAAGAATCTTTCAGGTATTACTTCTATCTCCCCTCCAAAAATAAAGTGTTTCTTGTGAAGCATGCTGTCTTCTTAGAGAAGGAGCACATGCTCAAAGGGGATAGTGGGAGTAAAATTGAACTTAATAAAGTTCAAGAAGAACAAACAAATAATGATTAATCGTCTAATCCCACATCTATTGAGAGAATAGATTAACCTTCTACTACACAAGATCCAAATAGATTGAGTAGGATACGTATGTCACCTGATAGATATGGATTTCTCATTAGTGACCATAATGATGTATTGCTCATAGATAAAGATGAGCCTACTACCTACAAGGAAGTCCTGAACAGTTCAGAATCTGACAAATAGATTGAGGCCATGAAATCAAAGATAGATTTCATGTACGACAACCAAATATGGACTTTGGTTGATCTACCCAAATGAATCAAACCTATTGGGTGCAAATAGATTTTCAAAAATAAAACTAACATGGATGGTAACGTAGTTACCTATAAAGCACGACTAGTGGCTAAGGGTTATCGTCAATAACATGGCATTGATTATGACGAAACCTTCTCGCCAGTAGCCATGCTAAAATCCATCAGGATAATCCTAGCATTACTGCTCATCATGATTATGAAATCTGGCAAATGGATGTGAAATAGCTTTCCTAAACGAAAACCTGATTGAGGAAGTATATATGACACAACCTGAGGGTTTCACATCCAATGATAGCATAAAAATATGCAAGCTACAAAGGTTTATTTATACACTTAAGCAAGCTTCTAGGAGTTGGAATATCCATTTTGATGAAACAATCAAAGAGTTTGGTTTCATTCTAAACGTGGATGAACCTTATGTATACAAGAAGGTTAGTGGGAGTACAGTTATTTTTTTGTTACTTTATATAGATGACATATTGCTTGTAGGAAATGATGTACCTATCCTTCAATTAGTGAAAGTTTGGTTGTCTAAGAAATTCTCCATGAAAGACCTTGGAGATGCAACCTACATTCTTGAAATAAGGATCTATAGAGATAGATCAAAAAGGTTGCTAGGTCTTTCACAGTCTATATACATAAATAAAGTACTAAAGAGGTTTAGTATAGATCAATCCAAGAAGGGATTGTTACCCATGAAGCATAGAATAAGCCTTTCAAAATCAATGTTTCCTAAGACATAAGTTGAAAGGGATCACATGAGTAGAATACCATATATGATATGGTATTCTATAATTAGTTCTGTCATGTATGCTATGATATGTACTAGGTCTGATGTATCTTGTGCTCTAAGTTTTATGAGCAAATACCAGTCTGATCCTGGAGAAAATCATTGGACAGCTGTAAAGAATATGCTTAAGTACTTACGAAGGTCTAAAGATGTATTCTTGGTGTATGGAGAAGGTAACTTAAAAGTAAATGGGTATACAGATGCTAATTTTCAATTTGATAAGGACAATTTCAAATCATAATCTGGCTACATGTTTACGTTAGGTAGAGGGGCAGTAATTTGAAAAAGTTCCAAACAAAATACTATTGGCAACTCAATGATCGAAGCTGAGTACATAGCTGCTTCGGAAGTAGCTAAAGAAGCAGTTTGGATTACGAAGTTCATCACAGAACTTGGAGTGCTCCCTAGCATTGTTGATCCAATATCTCTATATTGTGACAACAATGGAGCCATTGCACAAGCAAAGAAACCATGATCTCACCATTGATCCAAGCATGTATTTAGATGTTTTCAATTGATTAGAGAGATTTTTGAAAAAGGAGATGTAAAGATAGAGAAAGTTTCCACTGATGAGAACATAGCTGACCCGCTTACAAAAGAACTATCCCAGAAGAAATATGATAGGCATATTAAGTCATTCGATATTAGATATATAAATGATTAACTCTAGTGCAAGTGGGAGCTTATTAGTATTATACCCTAGAGACAATCACTTGTAAATTGTATATGACACATTTATTTTATAATACAATATATTATTTATCTCTTAGTTTATCTTCTTTATTTTCATGTAAAATAACTATTAGATAATGCCCCTAGTACAACACTATATTAAGAAAATCATGATGTGAGATTCCTACTACACTGTATTATGTTAGTACTTAAATAATCCTTAATCATAGTATTAATGAGATAAGACATCATTAATGCATTAACAATAACACGTGTTAGACTTCCTAATTTGATCAGGCGGTGGTTCTCATATCCATGAGTATTGAGATACTCAAAGTTAACACATAGATACTTGTTAATAGAACAAGTACATTAGATGACCTAACTATGAGATAATCACATGGATAACTATGTAGTGCCAGTGATCTCGTTATACCAAACGTGCAAGTATCCTTAGACTTGAAATCTCCAAGGTACTTTGTTTGCTAAGCATTGTACTTTGATTCCAATCTCTGAAGCCAGATCGAGGACAGCCTATAGTATAGATATTAGGTACAATGTGAGACAAATGAAAGTAGTTGAGAGGGTCAATAAAGGATTCACCACTCCTAATAGTAGAGGCAAATATCTCACGGCTACTTGTTGAAATTACTACTCGTAAAATCCTTAGCTAAGGTAATTGTGTATTGGAAATAGTTCCAATTGATAAACATGCAAAATAGGGAATTCCTGGTACAAGTACTAATATATTAGGGTCAGAATTAATGTATATTCTGAAGGGAGTTGGCGCTAATTCCGTACTCCAAACCGAATGAGATATTGTATGGTAAAAAAAATTTATTATACTATAGTTTGCTATTGAAGGGTTCATGTCAAGCCACTTGACTTCCTGGACTCTTGGGTAGTCATGATGTGTTGCTAGATACTGCTCATTATCTGTTAAATATGGGTTTATTAATTGAAGAATTAATAAATAAATCATATTTAGAATTAATACATTAATTCTAAATTATTAAGGATTATTAATCTCAAAGACTTTTAGATTAATTCATATTCGCTACCAATAGATCGGGAAACCTAATAAGTCACACACAATAGAGGATTAAGTACTCAAGATGTTATTTAATAACATTGTGGGTTTAATTGTGAGAAATAGAAGTAATTGTGGCCAAATTATAGGTCAAATTATAATTGCTAAAACTTATGATTTCCAATTACAATTTAGGAATTCTAATTTGATTAGAATTCACAGAAATGTGTTTCCATAAATTTTGACGATAACACCGGAGTTAAAAAAAAGCTGGATATATTTTGATATATGATGAGAACGGTTCTCATGGCTTAGTGGGAAAAACATAGAATACACAGCTTTCTTCTCTCTCTCTCTCTCTCTCTCTCTCTCTCTCTCTCTCTCTCTCTCTCTCTCTCTCTCTCTCTCTCTCTCTCTCTCTCTCTCATTTTTTTTTCTACACAGAGAAAAGAAAACCCTAGCCACAAAGGACTCTTCTAGCAGAGAGTTTTCTTTGTTTTCCTTGAGTCCCTTGTGTGGATACTATTAGAGGCAGTCCTCGCTTGGACTTCGATGGCTGCTGTGAGCAACTAATCACAGACCAGAGAGTTGTGTGGATTTTGCGATCATGATCGCAGTAGTTCGGAACCAAAGAAAATTTTTGCACTAAGGCTACAACAGGTAAATCCCGTTACTTGCTTTCTTTCCCGTTTTAATCAACAAATATGTGATTTGATAAGGGCTAAAATCACCATTATTTTCCTAATTATTTGAAGTTATTTTAAGATACATTTGTTGTAATAACTAGACATATTCATTTCTATTTGACATTTTTCTTTTAAAAAGTATTTTTTATAAATTTGTCCAGATTTGAGTTAAAATTGAGCAAAAAAGTGAACAATTCTAGAATGTACCTGGCACCAGGCCCAACCAAGGGACCAGGCGCCGGGTCCATTTTGGTCCAATAGAGGAATTTGAGCAACTTTCAAGAAGAAACCAAAACAGACTTGGCGCCAGGTCTGGCAAGTATACCTAGTGCCGGGTCCATTCTGTCCTGCCAGCAAAAACGAAGCAAAACTCCAAAGGAAGAACAGTGTGTACCTGGCGCTAGGTGGGTCGAAGGTACCCGGCACCAGGTAGGTTTTGGAAGGCAAATATTCTGTACACGTAATTAGGAATTTTTCAATGATTTTAGTTTTTTTTTTTTTCGAATCCTACTCGTCCAAGACTTCCTAAACCACGAATTTAGAGAAGGGAGAATACATAGAGAGGTGGAAAAAAGAGCAAAAAAATTTTCAATCACTCATTGAAGGAGAGATTCACCTAATTGAGGAGTATTGTTCAAGAGAGTCTTCAAGAAGGAAGAAAAATGCTTGTCTATGAGTGCTTTCTTTTACCTTTATTTTCTTTTCCTTAAACAATCATGTATTCAATATTTTCATTGTAATTTGACATTGTTTTTGTGATTCATGATTTCTTAAGTTAATTTAGTATTTTGATCAATTCATTATTTATCTTGGTATTTGATTATTCATTTTTCTTACGGAGTTGGTTGATTGATTTTTAATATTAACTTACTTGAAAAAAAGGTTGGTAATGACTTCAATTAATTAGTTTCATATTTATTATCTCTTAACTTGCTTGAAAAAGAGGTTAATTATCTAAAACATTGGTAATCAAAGGTTGGTTGATGATTGATAGAATATGGATTCATTGACTAATTTGATGTTTTAAATTACCTAAAATATAGGGGTTTATACGATGATTGATTTTAATGCATCTTTTGGCTAAATTAGTCAAGACAGAATATGTTCACTAATTTAACAAGAAGATAGTGATTCCATGGATTGCAAACAAAGTGGGTATATATTAAATTCTTTATAAGACCAAGATAATAATTGATTGTGATATTAGCTAAGTGATTGATTATCATATTTTCAAAAGCTTTTGTCTAAATTACATATTTTCACATCCTTGAGTTGTATATATATTTTTATTTTTATTTTTCTTATTTTCTCACTTTATTTAGGTCAGTTAAACAATAAATGAAAAATGGTTAGTGTGTACGTATTCCTTTGAAGATCAATTGTCGTTAACTCCCTAAGCTATGCTTGCAATAAGTATATGTAACACCCCTACTAAAGGTAATAGTGGAAGCATACCAATATCGGATGTTGCCCCGTCTAGATACCCAGACAAGGGGTCTTTATAACGAATAATCAACAGAGTATATAAGGTCTAAAAAGGAGACATTCGGAACTATTTTGCTATCACTGTGGTATCATTCTCTATCCGTAGGTTCTTCCAATTCTGGATCCTACAAAAAAAAGTAAGATAAAAGACACATGTGAGTGAAAAATCACCCAATGAGTCCCGTGTGTGTGCTAGTGTTTCCCTTAAAAGAGAGTTTATTTTCAAAATTTTTACTGAAGTAAATTATATAACAGGGAAAATAGCAATAATTGATAAATTCATGTCATTTTATCATATACGTTCGAAAAATAGTAATTTTCAAACACACGGCCCCCAATTCAATAAATGCGGGTTCTTCCCCATCTAAAAGTGCGACCCGCGTGCAAAGTTCAAAAAACTTCGCCTTCGGCTACATGGTCTCTTGTGCCAAGGACAGCGCCTTACAACACGTCACCCGTGTCATGCTGGAAGGGTGAGCAGCGTACCAATGTACCCCACCGTGCACTTAGGGATCTTTTACTTGCCACCATAAGACAGGGGTCCTAATCCTGACGTTAATCACCATCGAGGTGGCAAGGGGTTAAACACACCGAGTGTCCCCACTCGGTCTCATGTGAACAACCCACCAATCATAATCAACAAGCAATTGCCAGGCTCACAACGGCTAGCCAGGGACGACTTGTCATAATGTCTTGTCGCCCTGTTTGGAGTAAGACAATCCCCAGAACTGATCAGGTTACTTGGGGTCGTCTATCTCTAACATGGGCTAGTATAAAGATCAAAGTCCCTATTGAGTACTCAACGCAACAATACCAACCCCATCTGACTGATCAGGCCAGAGGGCCATCTAATCCCGCAAGATTTCCAAATCAAACCATTTCTTATTTTCTGGGGCTGTACTTGATCACAAAAGTCATTTTTCCAAGGGTATTCGGATCATTTCACCCATGCCAGATTCCAAAAGACTTTTTGAGGGTATCCGAGTCATTTTACCCTTACCCGATTTGAAAAATATTCACAAAAGCTCCAATAAGGATATTTCGGTCATTTACCAAATACCCGAGTTCCAATAGTTTTCATAAAATATTCCAATAAGGATACTTGGATTATTCTCCAAATACCCGATTCCAAAATTTACCATTTTTCAGAAATCCCAAATATTTAATCTGAAAAGGACTAAATTCACAAATTCGTGTTTTAAACATCCAGGAAGGTTTCCAAGCTGAATATGAAATTTATTCGAGTCCGAAATAGCATAAAAACAAATGTTGCTCATGTAAACATTAAACATATTCGAGGATTTCCAAAATGGCATAAAACATAGCATTTCATAGAAAATCAAAGCACACTAGCCTTTAAAAAGGTTTAGAAATCAATAGGACTCACCTCGTGTCCTAAGCCTCTCATTCCGTTCATGACCGTCTAACCTCCGTTCCTACCGTTTTTGACATTTCGTTAGCTGTTTGTCGCTAAACCTACACCAAACATTGTTTTCAGGTCAATTGGTGTTTGGCCAAAAAATAGCCGTCGGGTAGCCGATGTCCGGCCGACATGCCCGACGGTTAGCCGATGTTCAACCGTCGTTTAGCCGTTGGGGCCGACGGTTAGCCGATGCTTAAGAAAAATGTTCAACTTTCGTTCGCATCGTTTTTCCATCGTTTGATCAATTATTTCATTTTACTTTTTCCACATCCTTCCTCACTTCATAAAAAAAGGGATTCACTTCATGTTTCCCTAATTATTTTGTCCAAAATCACATAATTAATCACTCTTAAGTCCATTCATTTTCGGACTACTTTTCTGGAATTTCACTGGTTTGACACACCATTTTATTTTGCACATAACTTTTAATTTACAGCTCCGATTTGGCTCCATGATATACCAAAATGACCATGAGACTCTTAAATTTAATTCAGTATAGGCCGTTTTTAGGTTTCTGGTTCCAGCATCACGGTACTGGGCAAAAACAGCCTCGGTAGTTTTGACTTAGTTTCACTATTCATTCTTTCCTTAACATTCTGCAATTTTCCAGTTTGACACCCTAACTTGTTTTGCCCATAACTTTTAATCCACAAATCCAAATGATGTCAAACCAATTGTAAAATATCCTTAATACATTCCTTTACTAGTTCCAATTCATGGAGTACCAATTCTATTGTCCATTCTGTTCAGTTTTGCACACAAAGTTCTAGTAGTAAAAATCCCGTCACTGATTTGGCACCTTTTACTATTTTCACCATAACTTTTGATCCGTGAATCCGATTAACGCCAAACTTGTTCTAAAATGTCTCTTTGATCCTTAGCTACAAAGATATATGCCTGCTTCATTCAAATCCAGAAACATTACATATTTACTGAACATAAAACCTCCCAAAATTTTCTGCACACAAGGACAGCTTTCATACAACTTCACCTAACTATCACACATAAACTTCTCACAATATATATACCAAAATGATCTCCATGCTTTATATAATAAATTTTCTTCATGTAAGGTAGATCTTTACCTTTTCTTTGCTACGTTTGGAGGCTGGACAGTCCAAGCATCTTCTTGCTTTTCTCTCTCTCTTTCTCTCCTCTCTATTTCCGGTTTCTCCCTCTCTTTCTTCTCTATTTCCTTTTCTTTTCTCTTCTCCCTTTTCTCTCTTGTTTGCTCCAAAATTCTGGCTATCTAAAGCCATTTTAGTTGGCCTTCATGGCCTATTTATAGATGTTAGAAGGCTTGTATAGGAAGCTTTGCTTATGTAATGCCTTACATCACATGCTTTTGTCATGGCTTATGTAGGACTCTTGAGTAGGAAGCTTTGAAATGTAATTGGTACACATGGAATGATTAACCACAATTTCTAGAAAGCGTTAGGTGATAACTCATCGCTTGTAGAAACTTATGGAAAACTTTAGAGTGCTCTAGAACCTTAAAGAAATTTATAGAAAAAAGTAGAAACTCTTAGAACGTTATAGATATTTTCTAATCTTGCATGGCCATGCATAATCAACCTTGATTAACTTACTCAAATCAAGATTAGATTAATTAAGCTTGGTCAAATGAAGTCAAAAGGTGGTCCAACTTGGTCAAACTTTTCATGCTTATGGGCCATCCTTATGTATTTCTTGTGAACCATTCTTATTTATTTCTTATGGGCCATTCTTCTTTATTTCTTCTTCCTTTTTTTTTTTTTTATCACAACCAATCAAATAGAAACACTTGGCCTCATTAACCAATCACTAAATGACACTTATTTTCATCCACCAATTATAAGAAGCCACACGTCTCATTTCCAACCGTAATTTTTCATTTTCTTCAGAAATGACCAAAATCGGGTCCGTAATAAAAAATATTTTATTTCACTACCCAACTTCAAAAATTCCATTGAATTCATTGGTAACACTTAAATTCTTCAATTCCCTCTCTACTTGGTCAAATTTGCGGTCAAAGTCACGAGCGCAGTCAAAATGACGAAAATGCCCCCGATACCCCGGGTAGCATAATTTGCACCAAAACGTGCGCCTCATTGCACTGATCAATTTCTCTTTCTAGAGTACCCTAAAATTCTTATTCTTTTAATCTTAATAGCCTTCCAAAAATTTAGGGTTCGGGTAAAACAAATCCAATAATTACATCCAAGTCCCTACAAAATTTTTTTTCTCCAGAGTGTTCGTCTCAATACACCGATCAACTTTTATTCTGGACGTTGATATAAATTCTCATCCTATTACAGGTAGTAACCAACCGAAAGTAAAAAGGTGGGGTGTTACAGTATACTTGCTCATATGTGTATTTTGAGATTAATGTTTTAATTAAAACTTTACTAAGGGATAGATTTAAATTTGATGATTTTTATATTTCCAAAATTTATGCATCAAGTTTTTGGCACCATTGCTGGGGAACAATATCATGAAAGTTTGAATTTTGTTGATTTAAGCATATTTATATGTTTATATGTCTATATATCTATATGTTCCTTGTATGACTCGGTGCCATATTTTGTTTTCTTGTATACTTTTATTGGTAATGTCTCTATATGTTGTAATTTTCTCTAACCAAATTTGTAAACATGTACCTTAACTATCTAACTTTATTTCAAATTGTGATGTGTATATATGATGCTAACAAGTTATTGGAGCATGGGATGGTATCCTAACATGTCTCACGGGATGACATCTCAACCATTCGACTCCATTGCCTTAGAAGGGGTGTTGAAAAAATTTGCCACCCATGTAACTAAACGTTTTTCTGAGATAGATGACACATTAGTAAAATTTGAGGGCATGGTTAGAAATATGAAAAGGTAAATTAAATTTTTAACGGATTTAGTGATAAAATCATCACTAGGGTAGAAGCACAACATAATTTAGCTCCCATTACATTACAAAGTGGTAAGGAGCTGCTCAATCCCAACACGGAACCGGTACCATCTAAAGAAGATGAGTCGGAACCAACCCCTCTTGTTGAACATTTTGAAAAACAAATTAAAAAATCAGATTTTCAACCACTAGTACCTTACCCTACTCGCACATACAAAACAAGAAAAGATACGCAATTTGATAAGTTTTTAGAAATATTCAAACAACTGCACATAAACATTCCACTTAGTAAGGCCTTGGTGCACATGCCCAAATATGCAAAATTTCTCAAAAGCATGCTTGTGAACAAAAAAAGATTGGAGGACTTTTCCACTTGTTGGAATATATGCCCTCTAGACTAGTTTTCTACTGTAATTATGGATTTTATTAATAAAAGAATTTATTCTCAAAATTTATTTATGAAATTACATTTTATTTGTGCATAATTTACATTTGGATAGGACCCTTTATGTTTAAATAAGTGATCCATGTGAATAGTAATCTTTCATAGTAAGGTATGGATCACGGGTTACTTAACACATAAACGTTTGTTCTTAACCAATTGATTGGAATGGAAATCTCATTATATTTAGGTTATTATGTTATGAATTTCAAATGGGGAATGGCTTACCTTTAGCCAGTGAGTAGTCCACTCACTTCATAGCATGGGCATATTTCAAATATGTAGAACAGGACCTGTAATAGTGGTTTTTAAAAGCACTATTTAGAAAAAACCCTGATTATTACTGCTACAGCGTGGACTAATACTCTACCGCTTGAGTATGAGTTGGTGGCCTGAGAAATTGGAAGCATGTACTTTGATATGATGTAGTTGAGGTTCTTCGTAGAGCGTCCCTTATGACTGCTCAAAATAATCTAATTATTCAGGGTTCTAAGGAACATGACTTGGATGTTTACTTTAGATTAGCTCTCTTGGAAAGTGGAAACATTACAGAAGTTGTGGATCATTGGACTAGAGGTCTAAGGATGGTAAATGTCTATTAGAGAGGTGTTAATACACTCCTCCTCTCTAAATGCACGGTGATGCATAGAGGGGTATTTTAGTCATTATACTTGTAGGTCGAAGATTTTGCTAATGCAGCATTGTCCTTGGGGTCAATATTTTCTTATGGTGATATTAGAAAATATTTAAAATGCAAAATATAGCTATTTATATAGCAAGGATATTTTGGTTATTTTAGTAGCCAAGGCGATGTGTCTTTTGATCCCCGAAATAGCCCTTAAGTCCTGACAGATTTGGGTTAAGAATTGGTCTTGATAATTATGAATTTTATTTTATTTTATTTAAGTAATCTAATTTATTATTGGACTAGAATAAAATAAAAGGTCCAAGAGAGAATATATATTTTATCTAGTTTAATTGGTTAATTAATTATTCAGGGCCCAAGGCCCAAATTGAATAATTAAAAAGTTAATCTAGGTATAAACTATATAAAAGGCCTAAAATTTTATATTAGTCTATTTGGGCTTGTTAATTATTTATTGGGCTATTTAATAAAGCCCAAAAAATAAATAATTGAGACTTATTATTTATAGGTGTTTAAGCTCAAGAGTAAATAATTTTATCTAACCCAATGAATAAGACTAAGGGTAAAATAAAATTTAAAAAATATATTAATTAATTAAATAAAATAAAATAAAAAAATAACAATGGATGGATCCCGTGTTGTTTTGCGTGAAAGATAACAGAAAGCGTAGTGCTTTTTGTTTCATGCTGTTGGTCTCTCTCTCTCGGAGAAGGAATGAAATGAAATGAAAAGGAAATCAAGCAGGGAGTGCATTTTGATTTTTCATTTCATAGAAAACCCATTGAGACACAAAAGCTTTCACAGGCTAAGCAAACCCAACATTCTATGAGCTTCACTGGCAAAAGAAAGGGCACCATTTCAGAAGCTCAAAAGCTTTGCATGAATGAGACGAAATCGACGTTTACAAGGACATGATTCAGTAGCTTCAAGCATCCTGGTACAAACATCTTCTTCAATGCCAATAAGGTCATTTAAATACAGAGGTAAATTTTTTCGTTCTATAAGCATGCTCTTGGTTTCATCATTTTTGCCATTTCCGTCCTTCACCACTATGATTTTAAATGAAAAATGCTCAACTATCTTATTGGACCAACGAATTTTGCCACGAAAAGAAAGTAATCCAGGGAGTTTTTTTATTCCTTGTCTTGTTGGTACTTTTACGTTTTGTAATGCATTAGCCAACCTAGTGCCAATCTTTTACCATATAAGACTTTCAAAAAGCTAAGCCTAGGTGAACCCAAGCCCACTAGGATGAGTATTCAACTTGCGGATAGATCTATTAAATATCCTAGAGAAATAATTGAAGATGTCTTGGTTAAAGTGGATAAATTTATATTCCCTATGGATTTTGTTATTCTTGATATGGATGAAGATTCTAAAGTCCCTTTAATCTTAGGTCGACCTTTTCTAGCTACGACCAAAACATTAATTGATGTTCATGGGGGAAAGTTAACACTTAGGATTGGGGATGAAGAAGTCATTATCACAATTCATAAAAGCATGCAACATCCTATTTCTCATAATGATTCTTGTTTAAGGCTTGATATTCTTGATGAATATGTCCTTGACTTTGTGCAGGAATCATTTGTCCAAAGCTACAAGAAACAATCCATTGCATATTTGGAGGATTCAATTGAGGGCCCTAAGTTGGAAAATTTTGAGGAAATTGAAAAAAGCAATTTGGGAAGGATGAAGTCATCCATTGAGAAACCACCAGAATTGGACTTGAAAGACCTCCCCGAGCACTTGGAATATGTATTTTTGGCAAAAGGTGAAAAACTGCCTATGATCATTGCCAAAGACCTTACTGGTGAATAAAAGACTAAATTGGTAAGTCTATTGGGAAAATATAAGGGAGTTATTGAATGAAAAATCACGAATATTAAGGGAATTAGCCCTTCCATTTATACTCATAGAATCTTGTTGGAAGAAGGAGCCAAACCCGTAGTACAACCCCAACATAGGTTGAACCTAAACATGAGTGATGTCATAAAAGGTGAAGTGATTAAACTCTTAACTTTTGGCATCATTTACCCTATTTCTGATAGTATTTGGGTTAGTCCAACACAAGTGATACCAAAGAAGGGAGGAATGACTGTGAGCCCTAATAAAAAAAATGAGTTGATCCCAATGAAATTAGTAACCAGTTGGAGGGTTTGATTTGATCATAGAAAATTGAATGAGACAACTAGGAAGGATCATTTTTCTCTCCCTTTCATTGACCAAATGTTAGAAAGGTTAGCTGGACATGAGTTTTATTGCTTTTTAGATGGCTTTTCCGGTTACTTTCAAATTCCCATAGCCCCAAAGGATCAAGAGAAGACCACATTTACATGCCCTTTTGGTACTTTTGCATATCAACGTATGCCTTTTAGTCTTTGCAATGGTCCCAAAACATTCCAATGGTGTATGATGGCTATTTTTGAAGGGCTTGTAGGAGATGGAGGTATTTATGGATAATTTTTTTGTTTTTGGTGATTCTTTTTTATTTGTGTTTGACCAATTTGGAAATGGTACTCCAACGGTGTGAAGAGACCAACCTCATACTTAATTGGGAAAAATGCCACTTCATGGTGCAAGAAGGTATAGTATTAGGACACAAGATTTCAAGGAAATGTATTAAGGTTGATAGGGCCAAAATTGAGGTAATTGAGAAACTCCCTCTTCCAACTTCCGTAAAGGTAATTCGAAACTTTCTTAGGCATGCAGGTTTTTATATGAGGTTTATCTTAGATTTCTCAAAAATTTCTAAACCCCTTACTTCTTTACTTGAAAAAGATGCTATTTTTTATTTTAATGAAAAATGTCTTAATGCTTTCAACGTGCTTAAAACAAAATTGATCAATTATCCTATTTTAATTGCACCAGATTAGTCTCTTCCTTTTGAATTAATGTGTGATGCAAGTGATTATATAGTGGGCGCAGTGCTTGAACAAAGGAAGAATAAGCACTTTCAATCAATTTACTATGCAAGCAAAACTCTTACGGTAGCACAAGAGAACTACATCACAACAGAGAAAGATTTGCTTGCAATAGTATTTGTTTTTGATAAATTCCGTTCTTATCATATTTTGTCCAAAGTCATTACATATATGAATCATTCCGCCCTTAAGTACTTACTCAACAACTATGATTCTAAACCAAGATTAATAAGATGGGTTCTATTGTTACAAGAATTTAACTTGGAGATTAGGGACAAAAAGGGAGCGAAAAATTTAGCTGCGGATCACTTATCAAGGTTGGAAAATCCCAACCTTGATCCATTAGCCGAAGGAGACATCAATGACACCTTCTCAGATGAACAACTTCTACTTGTTGATGATGAGATTTCTCAACTATCTTAGTATGAAGATTTTGCTAATTACTTGATTGTAGGAATTATTTCGAAAGATTTCAATGCACAACAAAAGAAGAAATTCCTCTCTGAAGTAAAGTATTACTTTTGGAAAAATTCGTACTTATTCTGGTATTATGCTGATCAAATCATTTGAAGGTGTGTGGATTCTGTAGAAAGTACCAATATATTGAAGCATTGTCATGAAAGACCCGCGGGAGGCCACTACCAAGCTACCAACAATGCAAGAAAGGTACTTGAGTCTGGTTTTTATTATCCTACACACTTCAAGGATTCTCACAAGTTTGTTCAAAGTTGTGATATGTGTTAACGTATAGGTAACATCTCTAAATCTAATGATGGAGAAGTTGTTCAAAGTTGTGAAATTTTTTACTGTTGGAGAATTAATTTCATAGGTCATTTTCCTATTTCTTTAGGTAACAGATATATCTTGGTTGTGGTGGAATCAAAGTGGGTTGAGGCGCAAGCCTTGCCAACTAATAATGTGCGGGTTGCCGTAAAATTTCTAAAACAAATTTTCACCCAGTTTGGAGTGTCTACGATACTCATTGGTGATAGGGGAACCCACTTTTATAATACCCAATTAGATAAGGTTCTCAAGCATCTAGGAGTTACTCATAAGTTTACTACCCCCTATCATCCCCAAATAAGTGGCCAAGTTAAGGTGGTTAATAGAGAATTAAAAAGAATATTGGAAAAAAGTGGTTAATTATACAAGAAAGGATTGGAGTTTGAAGCTAGATGATACTCTTTGGGCTTATAGGATAGCTTTTAAAACTCCTCTTGGTACTATCCCTTATTAATTGGTGTATGAAAAATCTTGTCATTTACCGGTAGAGATTGAACACAAAACTTATTGGGCTATTAAACTTGTTAACTTTGATCTTGATCTTGATCTTGCTGGACAATCTAGGTTACTTCACTTGAATGCCTTGGACGAATTGTGCATGGTTGCATATGATAATTTTCTCATCTACAAGGAGAAGGTAAAATGGTGGCATGACAAACATATTACTCAATCCCAGGAGTTTAAAGAAGTGATCAAGTATTATTGTTTAACTCTTGCTTGCAACTCTTTCTGAAAAAGTTGAAATCAAGATGGTCCAGGCCATATGTGCTAACTAAGGTTTATCCTTTTGGTACACTTGAAGTCTCTCACCCGGATAATGGTATCTTCAAGGTTAATGGAAATTGGCTAAAGCATTATTTTGGGGAGACACTGGACACCTTGGATCATGTAAATGTTTTTCTCTATGAGCCATGATTCTTCTTTCGAATCGTATAGATGTTGTTCATATTTGTCATTTTTTTAATTTTTTGTTTGATTGCTTTTTTCTTTCTTTTTCTAGATTTATGTTTTTCTTTATGTTGATTCTTTTTAAATAGGCACTCTTGTAATAACTCTTCCTTGTGGTGGATTCAAACATGGTGGCATTACGATGTAATGGAAGTATCGTTTTCACTTTATTCTTCTTCTTTATTCATTTTGGTCTTCTTGGTTGTACGTTTATTGTTCTATCTTTAGCCATTGAGGACAATGTCCAATTTAAGTGGAGGGGGGGGGGAGAATGAGATTGAAGGAATACTTGTCCATATATCATTTTTGTGAAAATTTTTCAAAAATTTCAGTGGTTTTCATTGTTAAGCAAGGGTATAGTTCTTTTTCTTACTTGGATATGAGTTTTGTTATTTATTAGGTGGATTTTGATGAAATTGGTTTTGTTGAATAAGATATTTGTCAAGATTTAAGAATTTTGATTAATCTTGTCTATGCATTGGTATTTGAATGTTATTTAACTCATCTAGTTTGAATATGGAGGATATGATGAATATGGGTAAAGTTTATTGGCTAACTCTTGTATTATGAGTTTAAATTTTGCTAGCTTTGAGTTATGATGAGGAATGTGGGCTGATAAAAGATCTTTGAGAGAAAAAATTATAGAAAAAATGGTGAAACATTCTTGTGAGTTGAAGAATTGGAAGAATGAGTGGTTATTTCCTCTTTGAAGATGAGAAAAAGTTTGTTTTTGCTTGATATTGGGGCCAATACGGATAGTGAAGAGAAATCCACTTTCTTGAGGCTATGAATTCCCAAGAGCAAAAGAAATGAATATTGTTCAAAAAAAATGATGAGTGATGGCTAAAAGAGGACCAATATGGTGTGTAAAGAGAAATTCATGCACTTGAGGCTATCAATTCCCTAAATCATTAAAAAAAATAGAGGGAAAAAGATTGAAGTGCTTTCCTTACATCATGACTTAAGTTGTGTAATTTTTGAATTTATAATTCTTGAGTTGGTAGATGGCATGACTTATGTGATTCATGTTATCTGTATTTTAACTTGAAGAGTGAAATAATCTTCTTAAACTAAGGTATACAGTTGCTTAATTTGACTTCAAGAGTTTTGTGGTATCTTGTCAAATGTTTCAAAAATTGAATTATTTTCAAAGGGTATGAATGACAAAAGATGTATCTAAAGTTTGAAAGGAAATAACAATCCTTGGTATGATGAAAGAAAATTTTTGAATAAGAAAAGACTTGTGTTTTCTTGATAATTTTTCTTGGATTAAGTGTTTTACTTAAGGACAAGTAAATATTCAAGTGTAGGGATATGTGATAGGAGCTAAAATTAACATTATTTTCCTAGTTATTTGAGATTGTTCTAAGATATATTTGTTGTAATAACTAGGCACATTTCTTCATATTTAACATTTTACTTGTAAAAAATATTTTTGACAAATTTGTACAGATATAAGTTAAAATTAAACTAAAAGTGAACAATTCCAGAATATACTTAGCGCCAAGTCCAGCCAAGGGACCAAGCGCTAGGTCTATTCTGGTCTAGCAGAGAAATTCGAGCAACTTTGGGGAAGAAATCAGAACAGACCGGCGCCAAGTCTGGCAAGTGTACTTGGCGCCAGGTCCATTCTATCCAACCAGCAAAAATAGAGCAAAACTCCAGAGGAAGAATAGTATGTACCTGGCGCCAGGTGGGTCGAAGGTACCCGCGCTAGGTAGGATCTGGAAGGCGAATATTCTATGCACGAAATTAGAAATTTTTCAATGATTTTGGTATTTTTTGAATCCTACTTGGCCAAAACTTCCTAAGCCATGAATTTAGCATCCAAGAGGCTTATAAAAGCACAAGAAAACACAAGAGAAGGGAGATATACATAGAGAGGGGGAAAAAAGAGCAAAAGAAATTCATAATCACTCATTAAAGGAAAGATTCACCCAATCAAGGTGGATTGTTCAAGAGAGTCTTCAAGGAGAAAGAAAGAGGCTTATTTATGAGTGCTTTCTTTTACCTTTATTTTTTTTCCTAAAACAATCATGTATTCAGTATTTCCATTGTAATTTGACATTGTTTTTGTGATTCATGATTTCTTGAGCTAATTTAGTATTTTGATCAATTCACTATTTTTTTTTTTTTGTATTTGATTATTTGTTTTTCTTACGGAGTTGATTGATTGATTTTTGTTATTAAATTGCTTGAAAAAAAGGTTGGTAATGATTTCAATTAATTAGTTTTATATGTGTTAACTCTTAACTTGCTTGAAAAGAGGTTAATTGTCTCGAACATTGGTAATCAAAGATTGGTTGATGATTGTTAGATTATGGAGTCTTTAACTAATTTCATATTTTAAATCACCTAGAATATAGAGGTTTATACGGGGATTGATTTTAATGCATCTTTTGGATAAGTTAGTCGAGACAAAATATGTTCACTAATTTAACTAAAAGATAGTGATTCCATTAATTGCAAACGAAGTGGGTCTATATTAAATCCTTTATGAAACCAAGATAATAATTGATTGTGATATTGGCTAAGTGATTCATTATCATGTTTTCAAAAACTTTTGTCTAAATTGCATATTTTCACATCATTGAGTTGTATATATTTCTTTATTCAAATTTCAGATAATTAGTTTAGTTTTATGCCTAGACGTTCCACTACAGAGGCAATTCATTTATTATGGCAGATGATTGAATATTATAGGAAAAGAAAGAAAGATTTACATATAGTATTTATTGATCTAGAGAAAGCTTATGATAAGGTGCCTAGAGAAGTAGTTTGATGGGTGCTAGCCAAGAAAGATGCATTAATAAAGTATATTACTCTTATTAAAGATATGTATGAAGGAGCATGTGCAAATGTAAGGACTTACGCCGGAGTGACTGCAGAGTTCCCTATTAATATTGGGGTGCATCAAGGATCAGTACTTAACCCTTTCCTCTTTACAACCGTTATGGATGAGTTGACCTACACTATACAGGAGGCTATGCCATGGTGTAAGTTATTTGCGGATGATATTGTATTGATTGATAAGACTAAAGTCGGTGTAAATGCTAAATTGGAGTTGTGGCGGCAGACATTAGAATCCAAGGGCTTCAGAATTAGTAGGAGTAAAATAGAATATATGGAATGCAAGTTTAGTGGTAGCAAAAACATAGCCCAGAGTGTAACTTTGGAAGGTAGAGATATACCATTAGCTGATTGTTTCCAATATCTAGAATCTATTATTTAGAAAGACAGAGAACTCAATAGCGACATCACATACTGAGTTAAGGTGGGTTGGTTGAAATGGAGGAGTGCGACTGGTATTCTTTGTGATCGTAATGTACCATTGAATATGAAGGAAAAGTTTTATAGGACAGCCGTAAGACCTGCTTTGTTATATGATACGGAATGTTGGGTAGCTAAAAGGTGTCATATTCAAAAAATGAAAGTAGCTGAGATGCGTATGTTATGGTGGATGTGTGGATATACTAGAAATGATAGAGTTAGAAATGAGACTATTAGGGAAAAGGTGGGCGTGGCATCTATTCAGGAAAAGATGAGAGAAAGTCGTATGCGTTGGTTTGGACATGTTTGGAGAAGACCGAGGGATGCTCCTGTTAGGACGATGGAGAGAGTGAAGCAGGATAGGTTAGACAGAGATAGAGGCAGGCTTAAAACGATATGGATAGAGGTGATTAGGATAGATATATCTTTGTTAGATTTGGATAAGAGTATGACGTTCAATAGAAGGAAGTGGTGAGAGAAGATTCATGTGGATGACCACACGTTACCTGACATTGGTTGTTATAGCCGACCCCAAGTTACTTGGGATTAAGGCTTAGTTTGTTGTTGTTGTTGTTATTTTCTCAATTTATTTGGGTCAGTTAAATAATGAATGAAAAGTGATTAGTGTGTACTTATTCCTTTAAGGATCGATACTCGTTAATTTCCTATGTTATGTTTGCCATGAGTGTACTTGCTCATATGTGTATTTTGGGATTAATATTTTAATTAAAACTTGACTAAGATATGGATTTAAATTTGATAATTTTTATACACCTAAAATTTACACAGCATGATCTTTGAGAGGGATTTTGGTTTTATTTTCCACTGCGTGTATGCTCTCATACGGCTGAATCCCTATAAAATAGAGGTAGCAATGAGAAGGAAAAGTAGGAATATAATTTAGCTAGAATAGGATTTGAAAATTTCTCCAAAATTTTTTCCCAAATAAAATAATTCTCCCCTTATTTTCTCCCAAGAGTGGCGACTAACCTATGGAAAATATTAATAATTTTCCCTATATTTCCTAATAAATAAAATACATTAGTTGAAAGAACTTCACCCAAGAAAATTTATTAAAATCGGATAAATCATGAGAGAAGGTGGAGAAGGTCAAGATTCAAACCCTAAATGAACTTTTAAAAATAATTTCCTTCTCTTTATTTTTTAAATAATAAACAATTATTTAATAAAGAGAATATATCAATAAATTAATTTTTGAGGAAATAAACATATAAATATATAGCTTTCCAAAATATTTCTTATGCAAAATACTTTATACTCCCTTATCCTTATGAATGATTTGTCAATTATCACCCAAGCAAATAATTTCATTCATACATCATAACGAAATAAATTCAAATGATCCATGCAAGTCATATTTATATACAAGAATCATGTTATATACTCATATACACCTACACTCATGCTACATGAATGACATGCTCCCTCATCTTTAGGTGAATTTAGGGTAGGGTGTTACACTAAAGATATATTATTGTGTAATTTTTCTAGGAGGTTGATAACAATGTATTTTGTGATGCTTACCATAAATGTAAACTTAAAGCATGTTTAGGTTGAAGGATTTGGAAGAAAAAAGAAAGGAAAAGAAACAAATTGAGGTGCTTGGATTGGTTTTTGTCGGGGGCGGGGAAAGGAAATGAAATTAAAGGGATGGGAATAAAGGGATTAGGTATAACTAAATATCCAATTTGATTTCTATCCAAAAGTAAAAAAAAAATGAAGAGAAATAAAACTAATTTTAATGAAAACATTTGTGCTAATTAACTAGGGTAAAGATGAATATATTCATATTTAAGGTATTTATATTTACATCAAAGCATAAATAAAGATATAAATTAATACGTTATTACTTTCATCCCTTCTATCAATTATTCAAAATGCAATAAATACTCGCTCATCCCATTTCTGCTTATTTCCTTTACTTTCTCTCTAATTATTCTCTTCTCCTTTCCTTTTAGCCACTCTCCTTTTTTCTCCTCTCCTTCCTCTCAAACCAAAAGCCATATTTAAATATGCCAAATCAGGAAAAACTTTTAGGGCATTTTTTTTTTCATTTTACTGAAATAAAACCTGTTTTAGGGTTTATTTTTAAGAACAAAATGAATAGATATAACACAAATAAATTTTATTTATAATACACTAACAATTTTATCACCCAAAATATATCACAAAATATAGGTTCCAAGGTCCACAATTTTTTTTTTAAAATTCAAAATATTTTTTAGATGTTTTTGCAAAACTATTTTTATAAGGCCAATCTAAATAAGCCCTTATGTAATGATAATGCTTGTCAATTTCTTCTCCTCTTCAAAATTATTTTTCTAACAAAAAATATTAAAAGAACAACATGAATGAGTTCAGACTTCAGAACATGGAAATCCATTCCCTCAAGGAAAGAAATACAAAGGAAAAAGGTAGAATCCCCTTTGAAAAAAAAAAAAAAAGAAAAGAAAAGGTGAATCTTCACATATTTATACGTTCTTGGACGGGCTCACCAGAACCAATTTTGTAATACACGCATCCTACCGTCTTCCTTTTATAATATGGGACTTTACCTCAAAAGTTTGAATAAAGGACTTGGGGACAGGACTGATAGGCCTAGGTTCTGTCAGATTATTAAAGCAATTTTAAAAGGAGAAGTTGGACAAAGACGTGGGCCCACCTGCCATAAAACGATACATACAAAACAGGTGCATTTTTTTACCCCCTTCTGCTTCCTTTTAAATTCTATGTTTTGTTATTTCTTTTCTGTTTGAAAATTCCACGAAGTCAGTCAGCCCATGTTTGCTTCAACTTGTATTCATCCAAATGGCTTCCACAACCAAGTTAGAATCATACAAATTTCTTTTTATTATCGTTTCAATAAAAATAGTGTCAATTTTATAATAAATATTGCATTAAATTATTCACTCTGTTTTCTTTAACATTAAGCCGTTAACTCTTTTAATAAAGTATTTCTCAATGGATACATGAAAAGTAAATATCAGTTTGTAATTATTATTATTTTATAAGTATATTATTTGTGAATATTAATTGCTGTTGAACAACATCCATTAATTTTTATAACATTTTTATAAGCAAATTGCGACAATTTTTATTAAATGCTATTCATTTTTTGGGGACAAAATTGGCACTTTTAGCCCTTAAACTTTTTAATTTGGCAAGTCAAATTTCTAATCTTTATTTTTAAATTTTTAGACTCTTCATCTTTTTTCAAGTGAATTATTTGGTTCTCCTATCCACCTACAGGTGATCAACGTTTATTTTGACGAACATTTTTTGAAGAAAAAATTTTAGGGACCAAACTTGTCAAAAAAAGTTTTGGGACTAAACTTGTCAAATAAAAAATTGGGCAAAATATATCAGCCACCCTTAAACTTTCACAAATTTTGATTACCACCATCAAACTTAAAATTGCTTGATTTTAGCCCTCAAACTTTTAAAATATATAAAAAATAACCATTTCAACAATAAAAGCCCAAGTACAATACAAAATCACTAGATTTTAGCTCTTATTCTTCTATTTTTATTTCTAAAATATTATTCTTCAACTTTAATCTCGCTTTCTTCTCTTTGAATTAGCTCTTCCATTAATTAAAACTATTAAGTGTTCACGGAAGTTCATCACATGACTTCCACATGACCTATTTTATAGGTATTTTCATTTACTCAACTCTCACAATGTGGTGTCATCCTTCTAATTCTTATAAAGTAACATATATATATGACAGGAAAAGACTACTGCAACTTGCGTATCTCTCACTTCTCTTTTTAAATTTTTTTTTAATAATTTACTTTTACTTTCAAATTTATTCTTCCTTCCTGTAGAAATGCCAAGAAAATTAATATTCATCAAGAACTTAATCGATTTTTTTTTCATCTTTACGTCTTAATTTTGTTTATTAAAGAGTAAAATATGTTAATTTTGTTATATGGTTAGATTCGAAAAAGTGCGAAAGAGTAATCTCAAAATTATTGAGTCGCATAAAAATTTTGAAATTATATCTTAAAATTGTTGTTGATAAATGAAGAAATTCAAAGAGAAAAAACGAGATTAAAGTTGAAGAATAATATTTTAAAAATTAAAACAGGGGAATGAGAGCTAAAATCTGGTAATTTTATACTGTACTTGAGCTTTTATTGTTGAAAGGGCTATTTTTTAGGTGTTTTAAAAATTCGAGGGCTAAAATCACACATTTTAAAGTTCAAGGGTGAAAATTAAAATTTATAAAAGTTTAAGTGTGGCTGATATATTTTGCCGTAAAAAATTTTATGGACTAAATCTTATATATATATATATATATATATATATATATATATATTATTTTTAAAAATTTTCTAAATATATTTTGAGACAACAAAAAATGAGAAATACAAAACAATTTTTATCTTATTTTTTTAATGAGATAATCTAAATAATAGAGTCATAATATGATTGTTCTGAAGTTTAATTTATATTTTTATTCTTTATATATTAAAAATGTTTTTATTATAATTAAATGTCTATATTTGTATTTAAAATATAAATTTTATTAATTCATATATCTTACTACTAATTTTTTAAATTAATAAAGATAATATAATAACTCTTATATTAAAATATTTTCTTAAATTTACATATCAAGTAAAAATAAATATATTTAAATTTTAACAAGATGAGTACAAAAAGACCATCCTTTTCAAATTAAAGCAAAATACCCTAGAAGGGAGAATGGGGTGGGAGGAGGGGATCTTTATCCTCACATCTTTATCTAGCAAGTTTCGTAGATGAAAAGATGACGAAATAGTTTACATCTTTACACAATTATCAATTTTTTACAACATTTGTCTCATTTTATGGTGTATTTGTCATTTTTTTGCTACCTCAAAATATTGGTTCTTTTCATGAAAAAAAAAAAATCTTGCAAAATTTATAACATATCTAAAAAGTTAGCAATTTAATTGTACATTACCCTCGTACAAAAATAAAGGTTCACTTCTTTATTTTCAAGATATTAAAAAATAATATTCATAATTTGTAACACACCTAAGTTTATAATATTTCTTCTTTTTCCACCAAAAAAAGAAAGAAAAAAAATACTACTTGTTCTTTACACATATGAGTGACCGAATAGTAGTCTAGCAGTTAGGGTAGATTTTTTTGTAGCTTCTCTAGTAATAGAGTAAATGTGTTCAAGTTTCATAAAAACATAAGCAGTTATTTGCTTAATAATTAATTATTTGAGAAATATAAAATAAACATTATTCAAAGATTGATATAATTTAAATCTCAAAATTATATTATTCTTTTTTTGAATGGGCGAGAATAGAAGATGAAAAATATATTTTGAAAATCTTCAAAATAAAAAATAATATATATAGGTAAATTGGCAGATTTAGTCTTTAAAATTTTTTATTTGGCAAATTTGGTCCCTAAATTTTTTTCATTTGACAAGTTTGGTCCATAAAATTTTCTCTTCTAAAAATGCAGCTCAAAATAAACGTTGATGAGTGTTAATTATTACTAGGTGGACGGAGGAACTAAATAATTTACTCGCAAAAAGATGATAGACCTAAAATTTTAAAAATAAAGATTAGAAATTTAACTTACAAAGCTAAAAAAGTTCAAGGACCAAAAGCTCGAATTTACCTTTTTTTTGGCTGAAAATTAAATGTATTCATGTTGGTAAGAAAGTTCTATTACATGAGGACAAAGCAATACTAATTAAATATGGTAGTTATTTAAAAATTATGGTTGCGATTCAATAAATGTTACAGCGTAATCTTCCCAAAGGCAATTTATTGAAAATAGAAAATACTTCGTACTTGTTTGTATATGATAATTTTGTCAAAGCTGTACATTACAAATAAAAACGGAACAAATATATTTTGGAAAGTATTGCTTATATATCTATACAACAGTGAAAATAAAAATAAAAAACCGAATAAAAACGATAATAAATTATTACTTTTGTTTGAATTTGAAAATTTATATTTTCATTTTGAGATATAAAAAAAGATTTATTTTGCTAAAATAAATCTTTTCCCCCTAAAAACTTCAACCTACACCAATCTATGGATCCTATAATCATCTACTTTTATTAATAAGAATTTCGTGATAATTCATATACAATGAAATATTTTTCTAAATATTTATTTCCAACCAAAATTATATATTTGGAATAGAGAAAGTAAAATAATTGAATAATCAACTTCTATGTAAGGTAAAATAACTGAATATTGCCTTCTAGGTAATAACAATTGATAAAAAAATACATATAATAATTTAGTATTTAAATACTTATTTTTAATTAAGGTGACTCAACTTTGGAAATTAAATCATAAAAAAAAATGCAAATAGCATGAATAAGTTTTTGTTAGGCTACATACAATAGTTGAGTCTGTAAGACTGTGTATGGATATCACGATTTACTTTGGGTTGGTTTTAATTATTTTTCAAATTAAACTAATTAATGATTATGATTTGAAAATTTTCTAACCAAATCAAATAATTTAAAATCTTAAAGTGGGTTCAATTGGTTTGGCTTGGTTTATGTTTGATTTGAATGATTTGTTATTCCAAAAATTGCTATCAAACAAAATAAATTATAATGCTGCATTATATTAAATAGAAAAGTATTCTAATAATAATGCAAATGAACAAAAGAATGTATAAAAATATTTAATAATAAAACTACATAAAATATCAAACAAACAATGAAGTAGATATTTCACTAAATAAATATAAATAAGGGACATGGGGATGAAAAAGTAACAAAACGGAGAGATGTGAAGAAGTAAAAAAACTAAACCAGAAGAGGCATGAGCATCAACAGAAAGATTGGGAAAGGAAGCTTTAGACTTAAGGTAAGATGGTTAATGGAATAAAAAGCCTACAATTTGTACAAATACTTTTTAAACTTTTGAAAGAAAAATAAACTATAAATATATATAGATATATATATATATATATATTATTTTATAAAAGTTTATTGGTTTGGTCTGATTTGAAGAAAATTTTCAAATCAAATCAATTTTACGATTCGAAAATTTTTAAATTGAAATTAAACTAAATACAGTGATTTTCCGTTTTGTTTGATTTAAGCGTATTAGGGTTTTTTTTCTTCCTAACATTCTAAGGTGAGAAGGTTTATGCTTGTAATTTACCACTCACTCATTCTCTTTTTATCTGTTTATTTTAATTAAGATTTTTGTCTCAATTTATCTGTTTAATTAGCAAATCATTGTTATTTTTTCACAAATACTCCTCTTTAATACAATGAGTATTGTGCACTTATAGTAAGAAATAGAAATAAATTACATATGTTTACAACACCTAAAACTTTAGAATTTGACTACTCTTTAATAAAGAGAGAGATTCTTTGAGAGTAAAATATGAATGTTAATTAATTAACTGAAAATCTTATTTTTCTTAAAACTTATGAATCGGTTTAAATGGATAGATAAAAGGGGATGGAGGGAGTAACTTATAAAGGGTTTATTATAATTTACCCCTATTAAGTAAGGGGATAGTGATATTTTAGTATCGCAAGTTGTAAAAAAATATATTAGAGGTCTATTAACCATTAGTGAATATCAATATTGACTAATGAAATTTACTTTTTAAATAAAATATCTATTTTACTCATGTCAATTATTTTTTATTATATTTCAAAATCCCATGTATTAACTATTTTATGCTAATTTTGCAACTTTTGCTCCTCCAATTATTATCATACCAACTCATTTATCCATGTTCAAGTTTTATTCTAAATATTTGGCAATACAATCGGTTTATTTTTATGAATATAATAAAAAATTTTAATATTATTTATATGAAGATTAATTGTGTCTATTATACGAAGTTTTAAGGAGTCGTATTTTTTTACAATAATTATAATCAAATCCAACATTTTATAAAAAAAGAAATTTTTATATGATTGTGTTCGAAAAATATTGTAATACTAATTGTTTTTTTCCTCATGATAAAAAAGAAGAAAGAAAAAGGAAAAAAAAAAATATTAGCACAAGGTTGTTTCAATCCGTGTTTCTTAAGAAAATAACAAAAAAACAAAAAACAAAAAACAAAATGAGTCTATTGAAAGTTATTTCATCAAATATTATGATTTTTTAATTAAAAAAAGTATTATAATTTTTTATTTTTTCTAAAATTATAAAGACAATTTTATAAATAAATATTATTTGTTTATATTAAGGAGAGATTATAAAATTAGGATATGATAGCAAGATCCTATAATTAGTATAGATAGAATATATATATCTTATTATAAAAGTAATTTCTGTTAGTCAATATCGTCATTGATTAACGGTCAATAGACCTCTAGTATATTTTTTTACAACTTATGGTATTAAAGTGCCATTACTCCCAACTTAATAGGGGATAAATTGTAATAAATTCACTTATAAATAATCTACAAGTTATACTACAATTACTCAATCCGTCCACAAATAATTGACTTAATTTCTTTTTTAGTTTGTCAAAAAATAACTGTTCACTTTCTAAATGTAAGTTGTATTTAATTATTTTTTTTCAATTTTACCCTTAACACAATTTTCTATCAATTAATTAGTATTACAATTATCCATATTGAAGTTATTTTAACCAACAATAAAATCACGTTATCCTATAAAAATAGTCAAAAGTATAATTTAATGATGTGAAATGGATAAAAAGAAGAATTATTAGAGTATTATAATGAAAGAAGTTGTGAAATTTAAATTAATGAGGTGAGAAAGATAATAAAAATACTCCAAAGAGTATAATTGATATTTTAATTATTTTTACTATAAAATTTTACAATTTCTTAATATGTATAATTTTTATAATTAGACTAATTATTTGTAAATGGAAGAAGTATTAAATATGAAATAGGTTTATTGTGAATGCTAAAGAAAGAAAAAAAAAAAAAGCGGGCAAATGAGTTATTTTAGTCTTTTAAAAAAAGTGCATTACTCTAATAATCAGGTAAATTGTAATAAATCCACTTATAAATAATCTACAAGTTATACTTCAACTATTAAATATGAAACAGGTGCATTGTGAATGCTAAAGAAGGAAAAAAGGGGGGAAGAAAAAAAAAAAAAGGTCGGGGCAAAGGAGTTATTTTAGTCCTTTAATTTGTTTCAATGCAGTTTAATATTGATCTAGTTTTTTAATTTTGCATGTACTAAAATAATATATTAGAGACTAGAGAGAATAGAATGTGGGTCTTCTGCTTCTGTTTCCCATATTTATATCATTTAGTTTGCTTCTGTTCTGATGAGTTAGATTGAGCTCAGGTTTTTCTGCAACATGGGTTCTGAGGTTTTTTGTTCTTCTCACACGAAGAATGTGTATAATCTCTGGTGCTGCATGCAGGCTAATTGATTCTTGAAATGCTTTCTGTTCGTGGATTCTTCTCGTACTTCACTCTTGTAAGTCTATTTCTCCATTTTTCTATTTCGATTTTGTCTTCTATTTGTTGGATTTGATCTGGGTTTTGCTATTTGTTCCCATTTTATTGTTTTTTCCTCCAAGTCTGGGTTGTCCTTGCGATTGTGAATGTGTTGAGTTGTTCTTTTGATGATGAAACTGAAATTATTTGCTTTTTCAGTTTTTTCATGTTAGGGTCTCTTGGATGTAATTTTGCTTTGATGTAATCCTTGGGGTTTGCTCATGGCAGTAGAAGAATTTCAGTTGTTTTATTGTTAAATAAGGGGATTGTGAAATTTATTTCTGGTGGGTACTTGATTTTGTGTATAGAAGGACCAGTGAATAAGAACATAGAAAATGGGATCTCAAGGGGGCATTGGTGGTAGTAGTATGGGTGGAAACCATAGCCAAGAGCCAAAATCAAGCTTACTGGCCAGACAGGGGTCTATATATAGCCTCACTCTTGATGAGGTTCAGCACCATTTGGGGGATTTGGGGAAACCCCTGAGCAGCATGAATCTCGATGAGCTTCTTAAGACTGTTTGGACTGCTGAGACTAATCAAACTATTGGGGGTATGGATTTTGGGGTCCAGCAGCATGGGCATCTTCCCTTGGCTTTAAACCAACAGCCAGGTGTTACTTTTTCCAGGGATCTAAGTAAGAAGACTGTTGATGAGGTGTGGCAGGATATTCAGCAGGGACAAAAAAGGAATTGTCTTGACAGGAAAGCTCATGAGAGGCAACTCACACTCGGTGAAATGACGCTGGAGGACTTCCTAGTTAAGGCTGGCGTGGTTGCTGAATCAGTTCCAAAGAAAAATCCTGGTTCTGGTTTAGGGATTGATCCACTGTCAATGCAGCATCAAAATGTTCAACAGCCGGCTCAGTGGATGCATTATCAGATTCCATCCATTCATCATCCACCACCACAGCAGCATCAACAACAGCAAAACATGCTGTCTGCTTATATGCCAGGGCATCCAGTTCAGCAACCTCTTCCTATGGGTTCAAACTCATTGATGGATGCTACATTTCCTGAAAGCCAAATGGCAATGTCACCATCCACTTTGGTTGGCACTCTATCAGATACACAGACACCAGGAAGAAAGCGAGTGGCGTCTGGTGATGTGATAGAAAAGACTGTTGAAAGGAGGCAAAAGAGGATGATCAAGAATAGGGAATCTGCAGCCCGTTCACGAGCAAGAAAGCAGGTGATGTTTTAAATAATTTCAATTATATTTTGTTCCTTTAAAAATGTCTCACGACTAAAAAGCTGGTTGCTTTATCAATAGGCTTACACCCATGAGCTAGAGAATAAGGTTTCCCGCCTGGAAGAGGAGAATGAAAGGCTGAAGAAGCAAAGAGTTTGTCTTATAGCCTTTATTGCAAATTTGCAACTCATTTTCATTTCCATACTTAATTGCCAGCTCATGCTTTACAGTTTTTTTTTTTTTAATCCTTATCTTGAAGTGGATATCCTTATAGTTGATTTACAACGCATATGATGATTTGTTTTACGTTTGTTGGCTTATGACTTTTATGAACTTGAAATCTGATATCCTTTTTTTTTTTTTAATAATATTAATTTCATTGCTTAGTAGCACATCATTGGGTAGGAGTGAAATTTGACAACTGTGAAGGACCAGAATTGACTGAAGTCAGTTCAGCTTCCTTTTTTAATCTATTCAGTGAAACCTTCACATCTCCTTGATTGTTGCTTTGATCACCATGGTTAAAGTTCTTGCACATTTGAAGCTCTAAATTTGAGTTACTCTGTTATTGAAATATCTGCTAGTTGTAGGTCTCTGTATCATGCCTAACCTCTGCCACTTCCTTTGTCACCCTGCAAATGAGGGATCTCTAATTTGATCCTGGCTGACTTCTTTCTGTTCTGCTCTAAGCTTTTGTTCTTATCAGAGGAGCACCAGTACCCTCCAATTCATGTCTAGTCGAAACCTTGCAGAAATTGTGAATTATTGGGGTATATTTATTCAGGAATACAGAGTAATTTTTGGGAGAGTATTTTTTGTGATTAAAAATGTCTAGAAACAGTTGCTTCCAATGTTCCTTTATTGGTAGTCCTTTCAAATTCCTGGATTTTTTCCCCACAAACTGATTTAAGTTGTCTAGTAATTCAGGTATTAAGGCTTGAATTTTCTGTGTCTAGAATCAAGCGCTTGGATAAGTTTGGTCTATGTGTGAATTGAAGCAGCTTGCCAGTAAGAATTTTGATTGTCATTTTTTTATCATTGGTTTTCTCTAAATACTCAGAAAAAGTCGACCTTGTACTTGTTTATGTTGTTTGATAACATATGCAGACAATAGTATCTGCTCTATTTTGGGGTCATCCTACTTTGATCTAGGTAACACATAGCATCTGTGTTGGAATGCTTCGATACTCCTTTCTCTAAACTTACTCATCTCAAAATATTCGTGAGAATTACATTTTATAGCAGTTGACTAACTATTTACTCTTCCTTTAGCTTCTTTCGCACATTTTACGAATATGGTTTTGATATGGTGTCTATGTATCTAATAGTTTCTATTGTACAAGCAAGCTCACTAGCCCAATAGTTGTAGTAACACCAAATTACTTTGTTAGTTACAGTTCTCTTAGCTATTAGTGACAGATTTTCTCATATAGCAACCAGTTTGTCACAGAAATTCTAACAGCTATCAGCTGTGAAACCTAGCTTGCTAATATTTTAAGCTGAAAGTTTGTATTACAGCATCACAATGTGAAACAATCTCCAGAAACATTTCGTGTGATCAAGATAGAGAACAAAATGGCATGTGCTTTGAATATTTGGAGAATCATTAGAGGCATAATTGCTAGGGTTCAAATGCAATATATGTTCAATTTTTGAGCCTTAATGCAGCAATAAAATTTCTGTCCTAGTAACACTAAAAGATTTCCATCCATCTTGTGGAAATTGACTTCATGCAGATTGAAAAAATTAAATCCATATCCCATCTTCATTTTGTCTAATTTATTTGAAGTTGAGTAAAAGTTACAACATTTTCCAAACATTTCTTATCTTCTTTCTTCATCAAGCTGCTTTCCCTTAATTCATGTCAGAGAAAATAATTACCTAAATTAAACACAGAAATACATGCATGCATGTAAGCTGATAAATTGAATGCCCTAGCGTTAAGGAGTTATCATGTCTGGGAACATTAGGAAGTGATGGTAGAGTCTGATACTCTTCCTATATAATACAGATTGATTCATGTGATAAATAGGCCTGATTTATTTAGTGAAAGTAGAATAGAGTTTTTGTCAACCCCCCTCATTCTATCTATCTAGTTTTAGTTCCCTTGCTTTGGATAATTTCTTTCTCATTTTGGTTAAGTAACTCTGAGTTTGACTGGGGTGAAATGTGGAAGGAAAAGGGGAGGGGAAGTAAATGTGTCATTTATGTCATTTGGATAGAGTGAAATATTGAGATGAAGTAAATCATGAGGGCTACCACTCACTCTCCATATCAGTATTTCTTACTCTCCCAAATTGCAAGGGTTGGCAAAGAGAAAATAATTTAAAGACATTAATGACAAGATTAACCTTATTTTTAGCTTTAAAAAATAAGATAAGAGAGAGAATGAGGGATAAAAGGGCAAAATGAATCAATAATTCTCTTTCTTATCCTGCCTATCCCCCCTCCTCATCCTCTCGTTCCATAGCAGAAAGAACATAAAAGGAAATACTTCCCCTGGGTGAAATGTATGTTTCCTTCCCCTTTCCCTCCCGTGAACCAGACTATGTCTAAATGCTGTTATTATAAGATTCCACGATCATATTTCAGATTATTGTTTTGGCTTTTATTCTAGTCCTTGCTGAAAACTTGTCTTTGGGACTTTTCACATTCAATGTTTTTAGTTGCTTCCAATGCTTCCTACTTAGATTTATAATTACTGATGCAAATAAAAACCAACGCAGCCAAGAGACGGTGAAGAGATTTCTCCCAACCTATTGTGTATTGGTTGATGGTTTTTGCACAGGACTCAAGCCATACTCTATATATCATTGGCATTGTCCTGTACAAGCTTGGATTTCTATTGGATCACTTTTTTGGATAATAACCACTACTTTCCAATTGATGTCCTGTTGTTGTTGTTTATTTATTTTTATTTTTTATTATAATTTGTTTTACTTAGTCAGATACATGTCCAGATTATGATAACAATGATGCATTCTTTTTGTTTTCTCCGCAAACTATTATTGGCACTCCAAATCACATAACTTATTTGTTGAAGAGACAATATTAATGTATGCTTTTCTTCTTATTATTCCATATTTATGGAAAATTCTTAGATAGCCCGTCTTCATAAACAACTGCCTTGAAAACTTGTACCAGGTGCATTGCATGTTGTAATCTTCTAGAAGGGTGCAAGTATTTTATGCGTATGGTCCACAAGACTAAGTGCATTGCATGTTGTATCTTCTAGAAGGGTACATGTATTTTATGCATGTGGTCCACGCAGACTAGGTCTATGTAAATATTTTCCCCATATTTGTTACTTTATTTTCCAGTTTCCCTCCTTTTCCTTCTTCCCCACCCTTCTTTCTCTCTGAAAAACCCTAAGCTGTATCCACCATTAGCCATGTTTGTGTCTCCTCTTCTCCAGGCCAATCCACTTCTCTTTGCATTATTTCTTCCTTTTCTCTAGTTTAGGAGTAATTATTTCGTTAATTTATTTAATGTTTGCATTAGATAACATGGTAAGGTGCAGATGGTGTTAATTGGTGTATGAAACAGAGCGCTGGCCAAGGCGTTCACATGTTAGGAGCTCATGACAGCCTGGCGTAGGTTTATTTCATTTTTGATGTGTTAGTTTCGTTATATGTAGGATAGAAGAGTTGCTTTGCTCCATTTTGTTAGTAAGCTGACAAAGTCTTCTTTGTCAAAAGATTTTGCATCTTTACCTTTATTTTTTGTCTCAAGGGTATTCAACAAATGTTTTTTACTTCCAATTATGTTCTCTGTGTGGCAGTATTTATTTCCTTTGCAAATCTTTTTCAAATAAACTATAGCCTTGAATATGCAATAGCTGTTTGTGTATAGAGATTGCAAGCAAGAAGATAAGATGAGCTGGCTGGTCAATATTTCTGCAATGAGGAGGCAGGAAACGAAAGGTCAAGAGAAGAAAGAAAAGAAAAGAAAAAAATAATTACAATATTGGAAAATGGAGAAAATGGTATAGGGCAGGCAGTTTTGTCTATTCAATGAAAAACTAATGTTGTGGGAGTGCCAAAAGCAATTCTTTTTTGTTTGTTTGACACAAATTGAAGTGATACATTCATGTAGTTATCAGTATCTACTTTACTGCTGTGACATTGCTTTTGGCCATAACCACTTCATAGGTCATTGCGATTTTGACTGATGATTCTCCTTGCCCGTCAATATGGCTATTCTGCAGGAGATGGAGAGAGCTTTGTCAACTATGCCACCTCCAGAGCCCAAGTATCAGCTTCGGCGGACAAGTTCAGCTTCTTTTTGATATCTATAGTCATACCTGAGGGTTATGTAGATGTGTTTATCATGCAGTTAGATTTATAATTAACAAGTAGTTATCTTTTTCACCTTTAATGTACTGGGGGTAGCTTGTGCGAGTTACAGCCTTTGGAATTGGTTCTTGGTGCTTTACCACCTTTTTTGGCGCTCTCCACCCTCATGAGTCTTTTTCTTGAATGTACATTTAGTAGTTTGAACCTGGAGTCTCTTTTACTGGTTCGGGACTAAATATGTATGACGGCAACTCTTTCGCTAAGTTTTCCTTGTCTTGCGTAGAGTTTTTGCTTTCTGTCGTCATTTAACTTAGCAACAAGAGGCACCTCCTCTTCTCCCTCCCATCCTCCGCGCACCCCTCCTCTCCCCGGCACCCCCCCCCCCCCACGAAAAAAAAATGATAATAAAATAAAGTAAAGGGAGGCACCTCCCATCGTTGTTAAGTTCAGCGCTGCCTTCAATTGGCAAAGCATATTCTGATTGCGCAAAACATTTGTGGCTTTCCACTTCACCTAAGGCTTTGGCTCAACTGGTCTCCGGATTTACTTTTCAGGTTTTCCCCAAGATCATCTGCCGTCATTTCTTGGCTATTCTCCCAGTTCCATACTCCCCTAGGTATTGTTGGGTTAATCCCCTTCCCCTGTTGCTTCAGACAAAGTATTCATTGGGACCTGTTCGATTTGGCTTTTGAAATGAACCATTTCTGTTTTTTCGAGATGGGAAGCCATTTAGGGCTGTATCTTACACTTCTTTCAAACAGGGAAAACTGCTAATTCCATCAAAAAATGTCACCAAAAGGTTAAAAGGAATGTTAATGTTCAGTAAATAAATATGTGACCTGATTCAAATAACTTAGTTAAGAATAATCGATTACATAAAAACATGACCCATACTATTCATAATTCCATCTTAAAACCATAATCAGTAGCTGCAAAAAATGTCTTGGATGAACCTGTTTAATTCTCAATTAATCAATAGCTGGTTAAAAATGCCAAAAACGTCAATGCAAATGAGGGGAAAAGACACCAAAATTTCTCATTTTGAATATGGTTCCACATATTTTTTTTCCTCAAAATTTAAATTAAAGGTGTTCAAAATTTTGTTTAATACGGTTTTACTCAATTTTTAAATCAAATTAATATCATCGATATGAAAATTTAATAACCAAACTAAACTTCAAATTACCGGGTCTGATCTATTGTTTATACTTAAATAAAGAAGGTTGAGATGAAGTTTCTTGAGCTAAAATATAAAATTATTTGCACTAATGTCAGCTTCGTAGCGGTGAGAATTATTAGACAAAGATGGTATGGCACAGCAGTTCTAAAACGAATATCACTATTAAAAAAAAAAGGGGAATAATCCTATAATGAATTGTCCATATTTTGTATCTTCTATTCTCTTTTTCATCCACCAACAATCCCTCCATCTGATTGGTAACAAAACAAAGTTGTATAAGGAATTTGATTATTTAAAATTGAAATTCACATAAGATAAATCCCTAAATATTCCTTAATATTGTTTGGAAAGTTCATGAATGTTTTGAAAGGAAAATAATTAAAATTCTTCATATTGTTTGGTTTACTCAAGTGCAATTGGAATGGAATAATTTTTTTCCGAATTATGTGAATTTGTAATATCCCGTCATTTTGTACTTTGACTGATGACTACTCTGTATAGAGCGAGTATTTGTACGAATGACCAGAACAATAAATGACCAGTTTAATAAGATGAACATTTCGATATAATAAAAAATTTTAGGGGCATCATTGGAATTTTGATCTCGAACTGAGAAAAGTTGAGAAAGAATTTGGGGATTCTGAAACACACCATTAAGTTCAGTTTAATGCATAAATCGCATTAGTGAAATAAAAAGTTTTCCTAATGGGGTGAATAGTGACTTAATTATGTGTATTTCTCAAGAAATATAATACTTTTCTGAAGAATTAAAGTGATTATAGTCAAAAGAGAATAGGTGGCATTTTGTGATTTGTTATTGAAGACTAAATGCCATTATATGAATGGTTGCAAAAAAATGCATGCAATATTAGGTGGACGATATAAAGCCTTCCAAATGTCATCTTATGATTGGTTGAGAAAGCCATGTGCCGTTATATGATAAGTTGTATGAAAGTTCATGCAAGACTTTAAGAAGTTATATAATTTTCTACAAGCCAACTAAGTTTCTATTTGGGCCAATAAGAATTCACCAATACATCTTGAACCATTAATGCATTTTGACCAATTAATAGAATAATTGACTATGTGATATTTTGGTTATGCAAATGGCGGTGGAAGGTCGGAATTTCGCCAAGAAAACCGGCAGCCAAGAGAAGTAAAGTAGAAGAAAAGAAATAAAGGAGAAAAAGGAAGAAAAACAAGAGAAAAAGAAAAGGAAGAGAGAGAGAGAGAGAGAATAAGAAGAGAAGAAGAAAGTTTGGGCATTTGCAAGCTTGGAGACCCTTATACACAAGGTAAAACATCCTACTTCTTGAATTAAAGTTGTAGATCAGGTTGTGAGGATTATTTTGGTATGAATTATGCAAGGAAATATGCTTGGATCATGAATTGTGTTTAGTGAATATATATGGTATCAAGCTGTTTGTGTATGTTGTGTGTGGTGGTAAACTTGAGGGTGTATTTACTATGTTTTGAATGTTATTTGATTGTGTTTTGAAAGTATTATGGAAGGTTGATTATGGTTGTATATGTAGAAGAAAGAAAGAAGAAGGAATTAAAGTAGGAAATGGTTTAATTGTTAAGAAAATACAGGCTTGTTATGCTTTGTTCATGGCTACCAGCTTTGTTGTTGTTAATAAATGAAGATGCTGGTTTCTTTATGACTGTAAACAGGAAGATTAAGTGATGTTAAAGTGAAGAATGGCATGGATTAAATGATGTTTAGACAGTATAATGAAGAAGGAATAATTGGAGAATGCATTTAGTAAGAGAAACCAGAAATTCTGGGCAGAATAGCAAGATTTTGCTTGCAGTATCTCTGTGTCTGTTTTAAGGCTCACTGAAGGGAGTCCATATAATTATAGCTAAAGGTTTTAAGAATATTTTGGCACAAGTTTGAGGTCATTTGGACTTGTGAATGGAAAGTTATGACGAAAATATTAAACCTTGCAAAACCAGTGTTGTGATCAGGAATCTGGAGGTTTGTGATCAAAACTGAACAAAATGAAGAAAGGAATTGGTGTTCTATGAATTGGGATTGATAAAAGAATGTCTTGGAGATATTTTGAAGCTAGTTTGACATTAATTGGACATGTGAAACAAAAGTTATGTTAAAGATTCTAAAGGGTGTCGTGAAGTGAAAATGCAGAATTCGTTGAGTCATCATATTATGTTTTGTTCCATTGAGTTCAATAAAGTAAGTGAAGTCACGAGGCTAAGCAAATGTCTTATGGTCATATGAAACACACGAATGAAGTAAGGAATATGTAAAGGAAATATTATTCCTTTAAGTACTTTAAGTCATTAAATGCCCTTTGTGAGAAAGTGAATTTAGGAAATGGATAATATCCTTATTAGTGCATTTATTAATGATGCATTAATTTGGGGAATTGAGGTGCTAAGAAAGAATGAAACACTCTTGTGATGTAGGCACGGATAATATGAGGTTTTTGTGAAGTCTCAAGGGAATACAAGCGTGAAGAAGTAGCGTTAGTCATGATGAGTCCCACTTGTTTTATAAATGCTATTTTGTACTAGTGGTTTTCTTGTAAATCCTTTTATTTTTCTTGATCAAACATATGGTTTTCTTGAGAAAGTTAAATCTTATTTCATGCTATAATTTAAATGGGAAAATGGACTCTTATGATTATGAAAACCATGTAATGACAATTATTTCCCTAAAAAGCATGAAAGCAGGGATGATAGACCTTTTGGTTTTTCTGAACTAAATTATGATTTTCCTGAACAAGGATTTGGTTTCTCAGAACTGGAAAATGATTAAATTTTAGGAAATAAAATATTTCTACAAAGAATTTTGAATTCTTTGTGCTATGGAAATTTTAAGTGCAAGTATTTATGGAAAATATCTCTCTTATATATTATATTGCATAAAATGAATATTTTACTTACACAATTGTGTTCTGGTCTATATTTAATAGCAAAGCATGCTAGTTTATGATCTTGTTGCTTTAATGGAATGATGGATTATTTCTAAGGAATTCAGGCACGACAAAATATGAAACCCTTGAATTTAATTCATTTTTTGGATTTGGCATGTTGGATTGGTTGAAATGAAATTCTTTTAGACTCGAGTATACCTAAAATGCATAATTTTACAAAAATACCATTAAGGAATGATTTTGTAACGTAAGAAAGACTTTTTATCTTTCTATGAATTTGGAAAATAATCTCTCGGTATGAGATTAATATTTGGAAAATAATCCCTTGGTTTGGATTTGACTTCGGAAAATGATATTTTATCCCCGGAAAATATTTTCTTGGTATTCATTCATAAATGTGGTTTTGGACTGGTCTTGTGAACCAGTATGGATGTTAAGTACTCAATAAGGGTTATGACCATTTGACTAGCTCACGTTAGAGGTAGATGACTCTATGTAACCTAGTTCCAATTCTGGGGATTGTCTTGCTCCAAACGGAGCAACAGGACATTAGGAATAACCAGTTTCCCCAGCAAGCTCTGTCCCAATATGTTGGCATTGATTAATTAGTTGATCCTAAGCGGGACACCCAATTTGTAATTGACCCTTACCAGCTTCAAAGTTAGAGGAGTACAAAATAGGGATCTATACTACTGCAAGTAAAAAGAATTGATATGATTTGAGGTAGATTGTGCCGACAATCTTATTGTTTCGACAATGCACAGTTGAGTGCTATAGACTTGATCCTTAGCACAATAAGACTATGATATCGAATGCGAAGTCTTGTGCGCTTTGCACGTAGGTCAACCTTCTATTGATAGGAAAACCTATATTTCTAAAAGTATGGGGCAATGATGTTGATAAAAACCAATTTTCCACATATGTCCAAGATATGGGGCATTAATTTTGAATACAATTTGATTTTCTAAACTTGCTTGAGATTTTGAACAACTCTTGAGTAAAACTTCCTCTACTCAGTTGTACAGTTGTTTTCAGTGGAAAAGCCCAATAAATTTATGCTGTTTACTTTTAGTGAATTCATGACAACTCTCTTTGCCTTGTCTTCTTTGAGAAAACAGTAGCACCCACGGGACTCATTAGGTGTAAATTATTCACACGTATTTATATTCTATTTTTCTAGGATTCGGAGTCGAAAGATAGCAGTTCTAAAGTTGATTTAACATGTTTGAGATTGTAAACTCTACAACTTTAGGTATATTACTTCATAGCTCGAAGTATATATTGATGCACAATAAATTCCACATTTCCTTTGGAGGTGTACTACAACTCAAGTTTGGCCAACTCTGATGCATTCATCATCTGATTATCTTTACATTTTGGTTTGTAGGTGATAGAAACCCTTTGTCTAGGTAGCTGGACGTTGACGAGGTAACACCCAGCTTTATTATATGCTTCCGGTATGTCTTTTATGAGGGATGTTATAGAAGTAGCCTTCATACATATTCTATTGAAAAAACTAAAATCAACAATAAAATTAAATTACAAGATCCTACACCTCTACTCGCGAGGTGTACATGTAATCTAAAAACCAATCATATGAGGACAACACAAATTATATAAAGATTTGATTTTTATTATGGAACCACCACCGATTTTATTAACGTTAAAGCACACTCTTTGGTTATTAACCATGGTCTGATCTCAATTGTAAGATCTAATATATCAAACATAGTGGAATAAATATTAAAAAGTATTTGAGATTAGGAGAATATGCTTACTTTTCTTCTTCAAATTAGAAGAAACTGAGGGTTATATGCATTTTACTAAACTACTAGGTGCCTAGGGTTTGACTAAATTGCATTTTCTAGAGTATTGGAAGACCTACCAACCTTCATGAAATGTCAAAACTTCCTTTATTGACCTTCGGAAGTGTTTTCTCAACCTCACAAATTGTTCTACTACTGAAAATAGCTAGGATGTTTGTTACAGGGTGAGAGAGAAACCAAGAGGATGGTGGCTTTAGGGTTTCCATTAACCTCTTTGGCCAACCTTCTTAGGGTTATTGTTAATCCTATATCTGGCAAAACCGTAGTCCATGACGGGTTAGGATTTTATCCCATCTCACTAGGTTTATTATTATATCTGGGCTTTTTTAATTCTTTTTGAAACAAAAATTCAAAACAATAAATTCAAAACCTACTCACTTATTGTTTTATCTGGGACTTTTAATAAATTAAAATCCAAAATAATAAATCCATTACCCAAGGCCAACTATTTATCTTATTATAGCACATATATAAATTTGTATTTTTTTTAGAATTAACTAATTATTCTAACCCATGCATTAATATGGACTTTCTAGAATAAAATGATTCCTCTCTTTTTGTTTGAGTATGGTGCATAGTAATAGCCTCTTGACCTAGTGGTTTATTTTATTATATTTTTTAATACAGCTTGTGTGTGTGCCTTTCTTTATTATTCTGGTTGTATTTTCTTTTCTTATTTCATTCCCCTCTAATGTTACTTAAGGTTTCTTCTACATCATACACAATATATTTATAGTATAGGAGACACTATGAAGGCAACAATGCAAGGTGGTCCAAGAGGTGCTTGAAGATTTTCTTTTATTTTCTTCATTCTAGATTGACTTTTGATTCTTTTATTTGCTTGAGAGAATCAACATAGGATGGCCAATTACTATATCACATTTTATGTTTCATGTATGACATGCATGTCTGTTGATTTGATTAAAATAAATAAAACCATTAATACAAAATAATTACGGTGAGATCATTTAATTTTAAAATTCTCTCAAACTAAATATTCAATCAAATAAAAGCTTTCCAAATTTAGATATCATCAAGGCTCAGATTGATTATGTGTATGTCGGCAAAAGTAGAATGCACGATCTATCCAAGTAAGGTGTGATAGGATAATTGTGATATCCAAATGGCTAAATGTTAGGTCCAACTTAACTAAGTCATCTCAATAGAATTGAGGACTAAAAGTGAAGTGTTGAGAAATTCATAATGATAAATTAGAATAATTTTTGTTCACTCAACAATCTAAGAGTTGAATAAAGATGTAATTGAATAACCAAGTCTTGAGAGATTAGCCAAAGTTAACTTAGAAAACTTAGAATGATGTGAAATATGGATTTTGTCCCACTATAAAGTTTATGATTTTCTGAATTAATATTGAAGGCCATTAATTTGAAGAATATAGTGGAATTATCATCTAATAAAGTCCGAATTAAATGATTTCAAACATGGTACTTATTTTGCAATTTTGTTTGGCTATTGTAGAACCACATGCTAACTAATAACATAAGTCTACTATCAATCACCGCAATCCATCCTTGAAAAGGACAAGTTGATTCAGGTTAAGTGCTTTAACTAGTACAAGAATTTGAGGACTGTCCTCAAACATGAACAGAAGTTTTATGTGTAACACCCCACCTAAGACCACCCTTAGAAAAGAGGAAAGCCATGCATTGCATAACATATTATATGAGCATATGATTTTCATGGTGCATTTATATGAGTTTTATATTGAATACTTGTGATCTTGTTTTTGTGTTGTTGAGAATTTATACTTTGTGTGAGTAGGTTTTTTTTTAAATTAAGTTGATGATAGATAAGTTGAAGAGTTAGCTTTGGAAATGGAGTGAAGAGAATTATTGGGGAAAGATTTGGACACAAGGGTTGTGGTGGTCAAGTAGTTAGAGTTTAGTGATTTTTTTGCTTACAACTTGATGTATACCTTGCGAATGGAAGTACTGTTGGGTATCTCTCATGCATATCATATATGATGCAACAGAAGAATAAAATGAGATACCATCCAAGGATCCGCATATGTGTGGAAAACAAGACATAAAGACAACAAAGGTAATAGCTTTTACCTTTCTTTGATCGTGCGAAGAACAAAAATTTTTCCTTCTTCAAGTCGAGATGCGATCCAGCAATCCTCTTGATTAAACTCCACGAGAGTTAAACATCCAACCACTATAATCATAGTGTGTGATTATCTCTAACAGTAATCCACACAGAGGAACACTCAAGCACCAAAATTTCCTATGCTAGCAGAAAAATATAGCGGCTAGGGCTTTTCTCATTTTTAGCAAAATAAGAGAGAGAGGAGAGAAGAGAAGAGAGTTTTGGTGGCTGCTATTTTCATGTGAATCCCCCTCCTAAGGTTTCGGATATATCATCATATAAACCGAAAAATTCAATGAAAAAAATTGAAATCCTAAAACAATAAGAATTCCCTAATTGTAATTGGAAACATCAAGTTCTCACAATTGTAATTTGGACTACAAATTATAACTAATTATATTTTGTCCACAACAACTTTTCTTTCTCTCAATCAACCCTACTATGTTATCAAATAACATCTTGAGTATATAATCTTCTATTGTGTGTGACCTATTAGGTTTCCCAGTCAATTGGTAGTGAACATAAATTAATCTAAACGTCTTTGAGATTAATAATCCATAATTAATTAGAATTAATCACATTGATTCTAATAAGGATTGGTTTATTAATTTATCAATTAATAAACCTATATTCCCAGATCATGAGTGTTATCTAGTAACACATCATAACTGCCCAAGAGTCCAAGAAGTCAAGTGGCTTGACATGAACCCTTTAATAACAAACTACAGTCCAATTAACTCATTTCACCATTCAATATCTCATTTAGTTTGGAGTACGGAATTAGTGCCAACTCCCTCTAGAATTAATTCTGGCTTGAATACAATAGTACTTGTACTAGGAACCCACTACTTTAGATGTGTATCAATTGAAACTATTTCCAATACACAATTGCCTTGTCCAAGGACTTCTCGAGTAGTAATTCGTACAAGTGGCCGTGAGATATTCGCCTCTACTATTAGGAGTAGTAAATATTTTATTAACCCTCTCAACTACTTTCATTTACCTCACAATGTACCCAATATCCATTCTATAAGCGGCCCTTGATTGAGCTCTAGAGATTGGAATCAAAGTACAATGCTCAGCAAACAAAGTATCTTGGAGATCTCAAGTCTAAGGATACTTGCACGTTTGCTATATTGAGATTATATCACTGGCACTAAATAGTTATTCATGTGATTATATCATAGCTAGGTCATCCAATGAACTTGTTCCATTAACAAGTATCCATGTATTAACTTTGAGTATCTCAATACTCACGGATATGAGAACCACTGCCTGATCAAATCAGGAAGTCTAACACATGCTAGTCTTAACGCATTAATGATGTCCTGTCTCATTAATACTTTGACTGGGTACTATTTAAGTACTAATATTATATAGTGTAGTAGGAATCTCATATCATGATTTCTATCATGATTTCCTTAACACAGTGTTACACTAGGGACTTTATCGAACAATTATATTACTTAAAAGTAAACAAAAGAAACTGTAAGATAAATAATACCTTTTATTAAAATAAAATGTGTTATATACAATGTACAAGTGATTGCCTCTAGGGCACAATACTAACAGGTACATGATCTTGTAATTATTATTTTTTTATTTACTAATTTTTTAGGTTTTTGATAGAATCAGATGTACCCCTCGCAAGTGAAGGTATAGGCAATTGTAAAATTATGTTTTTGCATAAAAGCTTTTATTTTCCTTAATATTTAAGCTCTAGACATCAAAAATCTGTTGGAACCAACAATAGATTGAAGAAAAGATATAGGAAAAGGCTAAACAAGCTGAATCAGAAATTCCCCCATGGAGGATTAGAAGCCAAGCAACATTGCCCCTCTAGCCTGAGTGGTGCTGCTCCCTTTTTGGAAGAAATCAGCCGTTGAAGATTCATCATCAAGTGGCGCCACCTAACTTGGGCCAAGCAATGTTGCTCAGTTCCTATTCCGGCACTTTTGCAATTTTTCCTGTAGGTTTTAGGGAAACCAATCGTACGTGTGTAGCGTATGAAGCTCACAGAAGCCATGCACGCATAGAAAATAAAAGCCAAAAATAGCAAAAAACACAGAGTGCACAGGCAGAGAGATATACCTTAGTGCTATAGATTTCTCTTCGACTGTGAATAAGCTAATTGAATCACTGGAATGGCTTCTTCTCTGGATGACGATTCCGGTTGAAATCCTGCGATTCATTGACTTTTTCTGGTTTGCATGAACGCGAGCCCTTCTCGAGAACTCAGAATATTCCATCGTCTATTTACTTGTTGGTGAAACAATTTAGGAGAGGAAAATCTACCCTCAAAATCATTCTTGAGCCTTTGCTATTTGATTAGAAAAATCAAGAAAACTACAAGGAAATATATGAACGAGAGAAAAACAAGAAGAAGGAAAAGCTATAAGGTTTTTTTCCCTTTCCTCATGTGTATCCTCCGTGTGACAAAAAAACACATGACTTCACTATTTTGATAACCAAAACACCGGGATTTTGATATTTCGAAACTCCCGGAGGCTATCAATAGAAGATAAGCCTAAACTCTTCTATTCTGTGAAGTAAAAAAAAAAAAAAAATCCTTTTAGTTCAGGCTATTGGGCCATTAATAATTTATTATTTTTCTTGGACCTAATGAGTCCAAAATAATAACCATTAATTATTTATTTTTTGCGCCTATTAAAATAACTTAATCAATAATTAATGAGTCTAAATGAACTAAAATAATTATTTAAACCTTTTTATTCACTAGTTTAGACCCAAGTTAATTTTTTTAATTATTCAATCTGGGCTTAGGCCCTGAATAATTAATTAACAAATTAAATTAGATAATAAATTTAATTTCTCTAGTTCTTTTATTTTATTCCAGTCTAAAAATAAATTAGGTTTCCTGAATAAAATAAAATCCTTTTTATTAAGACCATTTTCTAGACCTAAAATTAATTAGGACTTACGGGTTATTCTGAGGACAAAAAAGACACATTTCCTTGGCTAATAAAATGACCAAAATACCCCTGCTATATAAATAGCTGTATTTTAGATTTTAAATATTTTCTAACATCACCATAAGAAAATATTGACCCCAAGGACAATGCTGTGTTAGTTATATTTTTGACCTACAGGTGAGATGACTAAAATACCCTTCTACACACCACCGTGTATTTAGAGATGAAAGAGTGTACTAACACCTCTCTAAAAGACATCTACCATCCTTAGGCTTCTAGTCCAATGATTGACAACTTTTTGGAGTATTTTTGCTTTCCAAGAAAGCTACCTTAAAACAAATATCCAAGTCATGTTCCCCTAAAGCTCTGGATAATTAGATCATTCAGACAACCACAAGGGGTGATATAGTGTAGAAACTATCTTGAACAAGTCTATCTTAACTAACTAATTACATATGCCCAATTTACAAGTATATCGGTTATTCTAAAGAGCCTTACCTATAGTTTATCAAAGCAAACGCTTTTAGCTTCGTCAGACCACCAACTCATACTCAAGCTGTAGAGTACAAGTCCACACTGTAGCAGTAGCAGTTTAGGTTTCTATCACATAGTACTTTTAGAAACTACTACTACAGGTCTAGTTCTATGTATTCGAAATACGCTTGTGTTATGAAACGAGAAGACTACTTATTGGCTAAAGGTAAGCTATTCCCTATTTAAAATTCATAACACAATAACCTTACTTTAATGAGATTCTCATTCTCATAATTCGATTAAGAACAATAGTTTATGTGTTAAGTAACCCATAGTCCATACTTTACTGTGAAAGACCTCTATTCACATGAACCATTTATTTAAATATAACAGGTATTTTCCAATGAAAATTGTGCACAAATATAAGGAGGATTTCACAAACAAATTTTGAGAAAAATACTTTTGTTAATACAATTCAAAATTACATTAGAAACTGAGTTTAAGAGGGCATACATCCCAACAACGTGAGCTTTATTTTTATGCATAGCTTTTATTTATTTCTATAAATAAATTGCTTGAAAATGGTAGTTGGAACCACCGTAAGATTAAACAAGATAATCTGTTACGTATGATATTTAATCTTGACTTATTTGGTACATAGGTTAAAAGAATAGAAATATAGTGAAAATAATTTATTTTGTTTTGCACAAGCTTTATTCTTTTGCTGTGATCAAGAAATAAATTATGCTTCAAGTAAAAATGGTAATTTGGATTTTCTTTTTAGGTGAGATTCATAATTTAATTTCTTAAAGGAGTTGCTACATTGAGATAAGAAAGTAATTTGAATCTATGAATTTTATAATTAATTATCTAGATTATTTCTTGACAAAACACAAGTAAAACCCTTTAAATAAAATATTAAGTAGGAGAGGTATTCCAACGGTCTTATGGCTTCCACCCAATTTAATATTAAGGATTATGAACTTTCTCGAGTTACCCTAGGAGTGGCCCCATATAGGATGGAATTTTATAAGAATCCAGATTTAATGAATTGGTTCCAACTAATTTAGGGTAAGTATTATATTTTGCCAGCCCACATTAGAGTCTATAATCCTAAATTGCTGATAGTTAATGTAAAATAGTGGCCAACCCATATTGGAACTAATTTCTAGATTATGAGCTAAATAATTTAGTAGTGGGTGGTTATACACTTAACTTAGAAAATCATTAACCTTTTTAAGAAACTTCGTTAATTTTTCTAAGAGCTAAAATTTAACATTTTAGTAATAGTTTTATTATTTATGTTCACTTTAGATGCTATGTTCACTTTAAGTGTATGTTTTATGCGAATGAACACAAACTTATAATTTATTATTGGTTTAATTCCACATTTAGTCCTAGAACATTTTTTTACTACAACGGTTGGTTTCCAATATTTATCTTTAACTTTTTAGATCCTTAATAATTTTTCGTTCAACATACTTGTTCTTTCTATCCAAAACCCTCGTCAGTCAATGCCAGTCAACGTTCATGGCTTGACTTTTAATTTATTTATTAGGATATTTTCGTAATTTTAGTTCTTTTAATTTTTAAAAATAAATACTATAATAATTATTTTATATATCTCCCTTTCAAACCTAATAGGTGTGTCTCCCACTCTCTTCATTACAATCTCCACCATCTGCACCTTCTTTTCTTTCCTTTACCTCATTCTCTTCTTTTCCATTCTCTATTTCATTTTCCCCTCCAAAAGAGAAACCCCCCCTCCTCTTTTCGTTTCTCTCCTACTCTTGAACAAGAACAAGAAAATTTATCAAGATGTTAAAGGAAGATACTTTGGTTATGTCTTTTAAAGTTTCTTCTTCCTACCCTGATGAGTCTTAGCTTGAGCTGAGCTTTGGCCTCCGTCTTAGTTGCGGCCGAGCTACTGCGGCTAAGTCCAAGCTGGCTCCATGGATATAAATTGGACTTCTCTTACCGATCTCATAATACAATTCGCTAAGGGTTGCTCTTGAGTCAACCCAAGCAATGTTGTCCTCATAGTTAGCCACAATGGATCTAAGATTTTGGAAATCTAGGGAGACAAAAGGAACCTCAGAACGATATGACAACCTTTCATAGCCATCTATTCGACTATGGATTCTAATTTGTATTCCGGCCTATTTTCTGCAAACGACAGCAGCTTGGACATAAGAGTAATATAGTAGAGTGATAATAGCCAGTGGTTTGGGTGACTTGAGAAATCTAAGATTTTGAATTCTAGAATGTAGCATAGCCTGATAGGAAGAATTGCCGGGACCATACAGAACGCTAAAAATAGATTGATTTGACACAAATTTATTGGAAACACAATTAATAAAAGCTTCAAGAATCATGCCATGCAATGTTGAAAGTGGAACAAGAAAGCAGAAACATGAAAGAACTTTGAAGACTTTTGTAAACATTTCTTAGTTTTTTGTACCTCGCCACCTCTTATCCTTTGTAAAGTTTCGTGCATATATAAAATAGGGAAGTTGTGTAATTCCCCTTATATAGTAAGTTCCAAATAATACAAGATGAAATAGAGAATGGAAGAGAAAAGAAAAAGGTACATGAAAGGAAGGTAGGCGCAAATGGTGGAGATGGAAAAGGTGATGGTGAAAGCGGGTAGAGATGGAAAGAGTGGGGAACGCACCTATTGGGTTTGACAGGAAAGTACATAAAAGAATTATTATTGCATTGATGTATGAAAAAATAATAAGATTAGTAAAATTGCGAAAATACCTTTTTGAATAAGTTAAAAGACAAGCCATGAGCATTAACTGATAGGGGTTTTTCGACGAAATGAGCAAGTCTATCAAATGAAAATGATTGAGGGTTTAAAAAGTTAAAAATAAATATTAGGGACCAACCATGGAAAAAATGTTTAGGGACTAGACATGGTATTAAGCTTTTATTATTTACAAAATATTGTAGAAATATCTGGTGGAGGTTTTTTTAGTTTGTTAAGCATGAAATAGTCACATTTTTATAGTATAGTTCCTTAGCTTTTGTGCATGAATTTTATAGTACAAATTTGAACCACTTTGTTTGCAATCTACGGATTCACTATATTCCAATTAAATTAGTGGATATATTCTATCTGACCAATTAACTCAAAAGATACATTAAACTCAATCCTTAACAAATACTCCTATATTTTAGGTTATATTGACCAATCTTTGATTACTCAAATTCTTACTCTTAAACTTCTTTCGCAATCCAGTTAAAAAATAACAAATATGAAATCAATTAAATTGAACCCACTCCTAATTTTGTTTTTCAAGTCCAAAAAAAAAAAAAAAAAAAGAAAACAAAAAAGAAAAAAGAAAAAGAAAGAAACAATCACTTAATTCATCAAATAAAGCAAGTAATAACAACCAATTGATTAAAAAGCTAAAATTAATACAAAATCATGAATTCAAAAATATCTTCTAAATACAACTAAAACATTGATCTCATCATTGTTCAAGAAAAAATAAAAATAAAAAATAATAAAGAACTCATAGACAAGCATTTTTCTTCCCCTATTAAAAACTCCATTAAAATAATGCTCCTTTTGATGAATTCTCTTTTTCTAATCTTGAATATGTAATTAATTCCCTAAATTCATCACAATTTAAGAAAATATCACATGATTGGAAGTGTTATCTCACACTATGTACATGCATGTTTCTAGGATGTTTTGGCTTTAATTTATAGTTAAAGAGACTTCCTAAAAGTCCAAAATACAAAAAAAAGTAATTTCCTAATAAAATTCTAAAAATTTTGTATGCTGCACTAACATTGAAACAGTGTTGAACTGGCCGTGGCTTGCTACAGGAAAGCTTTCAGTTTAATTGCTTCTAGGTAGTCCAAGGATGATTACATCTGGTCACAAGCTCTACTGTTTGACTTGTATTCCTTTTTGTTGCTCATCAATGCAATCCATGGATGAACAAAGCCTTGCCAAGGCTTTACTATTTTCTTTATAGCCTTTCTTTCTTGTTCAAAGCAATCCAAGGCTCAAGCAAGCCTTGGACCGTCTTCCTCTTTTATTCACTAAAGCCATTTGTTTGTTGCTTGTTTGCTAAGTGTCTTGGTTAGCTTGGCTGCACTTCCTTAAGCTTTTCATGCCCAGTTTTTACTTTGTTTTCATGGCTTTATTTGCTCTTCTTGGTTCCTCTTTTTTTCTTGCCTTTTTCACATCTTTTTGTGCAATATTCCACAAATGTTTTCAGTCTTCAATTTACACAAAAATATAACAAAGTGAGGAGAATCAATGACACTTAATCTAAAAATCAAGCATAAACACATCATAAATACCTATAAAATATGTGTATAATTTACCCCTATCAATTCCCCCATACTTAAGCTTTGTGATATTTGGTTATTTCATGCATATTTTACATAGAAATTGAGCTTAAAATTTTTAATTTTCATTATAGGCTACTACTCGTCTCTCCCAAATTTCTTCTAGTTTAATGTAGATTAAAAAAATTGAAGTTACAAAAGAATTCAAGAAGAAAACATTGAAAAAGAGCTATGCAGGGCATGCACGACACTGTCAACAATGATCTCCATGCCACCGTGCATCAGTTGAAATTCAGAGATTGATCTTCTGGGCATACATGGTGCCGTGTCCGTTAGGATACACGTCGTGCATCATCAGAATTCAGAAACTGCAGAACATCAAAAGCTCCACGATGCTTTGCCCACTGAGCTTCATGCCACCATGCAACAATCCAGCATATGGCAACAATAAGCTTTACGACGTCGTTTGACATGGGAATTATAGGATCAATGCATGCACAATGTTATTCCTATCTACATCCACGGTGTTGTGCTACATCATAGGTTGTGCTCTGTTCAGTGTATTTAGGGCTTTTCATTGGAAAAAAAAAAAAACTATAAATAGCTCATTAGAGGATGAGCCTAGGAGGAGCCACCCACAAATTTCATTAGAGAACCCCTTGAAAGTATAAGAAAAAGAAGAGAAGAGAAGAGAAGATCAAGGAAGAATTGAGGAAGAAGAAGTAGCCCTAATTCAAGCTTGCAAAGTAGAAAAAAGATCTTGTCTATGCGTTTCCTTTTTCTTTTTATTGTGATTTGAGTTGTGGTTGTTAAATTTCATTGAATTGAATTGTAATTAAAGGGTTGTGCCCTTTTTTTACTCTTGTATTAGATGATTGTTTGGTTAATTAATTTCTATTTTGAGTAATCTATTACTTGGGTTTGATTTGTTGGATTTAATTTATTTGGGCAATTCACTTGTATTGAACTTGAGAAAGATGTATGAGATGGGTTCCATTTGATGTTAATCTAATAGATGTTTTTACTCCTTGATAAACTTGAGAAAGGATTTGGGGGATTGAGAACTTTGTGGTAGATAAAGTTTTAGTATCACCTAGAGATAGGGGTTTTAGGGCTTTTTGGCCTATTGAGATTTCCTTGATTATTTTGCATTCTTAGGTTTAATTTGTGGGATAGAGATATCCATGGGTTCGATCCTAGGATAGTGATTTCATTACATGAGAGAGAGTGAGTTTTACTTTATTTTGAAAATCTTTCCAATTCTTGGAATTACTATTAGATGATTGAGTGATGTCTATTATTTGTGTAATCTTGGGGGAATTCTTATTTAATTGCATGGGTAATCTCCTTTCCTCGCTTAAATCTATCTTGTGATCTTTTGTTCTTTGACTTGTAATTTGGGTTAATGGATTTGTGTGGTACTTTTATGTAGTTAATAGTTAATTAGCTTAATCTCTATTTTGATTGATTTCACAATAGAATTCAAGTGGAAGTAAGGGTAATTGACCCAGTTCCTGAGGATCTTCGATTCTTACAACTAAACTCTATGCTATATGGTGGGTATACTTGCCCAATTGTGTGTTTGTATTTGAGTAAATTGGTAATTTATTTTTAAAACTTGATTGAGTTTGGGCTTATTTCTTTATACACTCATATTGTATGCACAGTGCATGAACACACACCAACAAGTTTTTGACGCCGTTACCTAGGATCGGTTGTAATATTCTAAAACCATTTGAGTTTTGTTGATTCAATCTATTTTGTTTGTATATGTTTGTAAATTTTTCTTTCTAGTAATTACCTAATTGATTTTATTTTCTAGGATAGTCATCTTAGAGTTGTTGTATAGATTTATTTTATTTTCTTTTATTTGTGTTTTATTTGGAATCGAAGAGAATTGATAGTCATTTGAGTTATCTTCAGGAAATTGACACAACTGTGGTTTAAATTGGTTATTACTCTTTAAGAAATATCATTTTGAAGGGTGATGCCAATGTCTTCAGATTTTCATAAAAAAGATCAGTTGCATCAAGAGGTAGGAGATAAAGAATCGATAATGGGGCCACTCATCGAAGATTTATTTGTGGATTTTCCCATCACAACGAATACACATTTGTAGAAGATAGATGAATTGCTCAAACATAGGAGGATTTATTTATTAAATTGGAAAAATAACTTGGCCATTTAGCAAGAACTATTCGAGAAGGATGTGAGGAGTATAATGAAAAAGGTTTAGTCGAGGCAATCATACTTCGCAACGAAAAGGAACTGGAAACAGCAAACAACCCTAGTTGGGTAGGAAAATAGACTGAAGAGGAAAATAATGAGTATAAAGAACTATGGTACCATAAAAAATGACCGCTACAGCGCTGTTAGGTCAGTCTAAAGTAGAAATAGTTAACAAACAATTGCTAGATTCCATTCATCCAATTCCATATCCAAGAAGACCTAAGAAAGAAAAGGAGAATGAACAATTTCATAAGTTCTTGGACTTATTCAAGTAAGTACACATTAATCTTCCATTGGTAGAAGCTTTAGCTCAAATGCCCTAGTATGGCAAATTTTTCAAGAATGTCTTATTTGATAAAAGGAAGCTTGAAGAACTGTTTGTGGTAACTTTGAATGAGGAATGTTCTACTATTGTGCAAAGTAAGGAGATATTTACCAAAGAAACTAAAGGATCCAAGAAGTTTTTCCGTCCCCTGCGTGATTGGAAATGTTATTTTTAGCAATGCATTAGCTTATCTTAGACCTAACATCAATCTGTTGCCTTATGTGCCTTTCAAGAAGCTAGGCTTAGGTAAACTAATACTTACCAGGATGAGTATCCAATTTGTAGACAAATCTATCAAGCATCCTAGGGGGATTGTTGAGGTTGTATTGGTCAAAGTTAACAAATTCATCTTTCTGGTGGATTTTGTCATTTTAGATATGGCAGAGGATTCTAAAATCCCCTTGATTTTAGGACGACCTTTTTTGGCTACTGCTAAGGCTATTATAGATGTTCATGAGGGGAAGTTAACATTGAGAGTGGAGGATGAAGAAGTAGTGATTAAAATTTCTGAGAGCATGAAATGTTCACCTATGCAAGATGACTCCTGTTTTGAAATGGGTATGTTTGATGAATGTACCAATGATTTTGTGTAGAAAGATTCATTGAAAAGACTTGAGCTGCATGTTTGGAAAAAAGTGAAAACGAGGTAAAAGAACAAGTTACACAGGAACTCATGGCACATGCTGATCAGGTTGAGAGCAGTGAAAGAATCTTAGGCAAGAAGTTTTTGAGACAATGGGAAAGTCAAATCTTGGTAGAATGATGCCATCTATTGAAAACCCTCTTACATTAGAGTTAAAAGAGCTCCCTACTCACTTAGAGTATGCATTCTTTGTTGGTATTCGTGGACTCCTAAACGCGGAAAACATCTACGAATTCCTCCCGAGGACCCAAGTAAACGATTAAGAAAATCTAAGATTAGCAAGAATTACCTTTGGTTGCTGTAATCGAAATCATTCGATTCTGATTGTGTTGTTGTACGTTCAACCCGAACAATCACCAGACACTGCAGTATGCGAACGTCCTCTATCAGATACACACCGCGAACTCACTCGATACCCGGGGGGTGCTAGCACCTAGGGTTTGAGAGATTTTTTTTTCTCTGGTAGAGAATGGCACGAATGTTCTCAACCGAAAAATTGGACTCTTGAAAAGACGGCTAGGGTTTTCTTAAAAACCCCCGAACCTCTTAGAGTCCAACCCTAATAATATCTTATCATATTCTAATTTAAATTCAAATTAAATTAAAACTGATATGATAAGATTCTGCCATTATCTCGGTAATTTAACTAATTAATTTACCGAGTCAGATTCTTATAATCTGGACATCATCTAGACACATCGAATGTGGACATATTTTCAGATTCATTGTATCTGGTAAATTTTCTAAGTACGGTTAACTTAGACATATTTCTAGATTCATCGAATCTGGTCACCAGAAAAATAACCTAACAAGTTCGCTTATTGTGTGACCCTATAGGTTCATTTAATACTAGCAGTGTGCCTAAATCATATTTAAATGGCCCACAAGTTATAAGCGGTTTCTAGCAAAACATTATAACTATCCAGGTTAAATGAAGATCGGTGATCTATTTGAACCAAACCATAATTTTATATTTAGTCCTTTTGTCACACGATATCCAGATTAAGCATAAGGCACGGAGCATGTCATCCTTATTAAGCTTAATCAATTATTTCTTGATTTCATAATAGACTGTTCAAAAAAATTATATCAATATCTTAGATTGATATATTTGAGCACGGCCATGCATTTTTAACAGTCTAACTTATCAAGGGGGCCATGGATATCTCTCCCATAATTGAGAGGGACAAATTCCTTCACAATCAATCATATTCTTCTCCTTGATTTATTCTATATCCAACAGTAATCTAATTTATTATCTGGTTAAAGACAACTTTAGACAATGTCAAAATATAGAATTTATCAAGGAGGAAACTATGATGAATTTAGGTCGAAGGACTTTCAATATTATTATGGCTAGAAAGTACTTATGACATATTCCATGAAGTACTCTCACAGTGGGTCATGTCTAATACAATGTTCTCTAACATTTATTTATGTCTTGACTCGATATCACAAATATCCATGGCCAGTAAAACATAGCCATCAAGTCACAAACATACTAATCTTAACTTATTATTATTCCAATAATAATAATCGATCAGGGACAGTTTTAGAATAATCATTGTATTCATTGTAGGATTTTACTATCAAGTCACGTACTTGATACCACAAAACAAAACTCACTATTCATGGAAAGGAAAGCCTCATATTATTATATAAAACATAATAACAATAGTATAAGTACAAATTGACTCTAGGGCATATCCCCAACATTCTTAGCACAAGGAAACAACTTATTAGTCATCATAGCCAAAGATTTGGAGAAAGAAAAGAAGCTTCAATTGGTTCAAGTTTTTGCAAAAGCATAAGAGGCTACAACATGGAAAATCATTGATATAAAAGGGATTTGCCATTCCTTTTGCATACATAAGATCTTACTGGAGGAAGATACCAAACTTGTGGTATAGCTTTAAAAAAGGTTAAATCCAAATATGAAAGAAGTGGTAAAAGGGGAAATGATCAAATTTTTGGATGCAGGCATTATTTATCTAAATTTAGATAGTGTATAGGTAAGCCCAACCCAAGTGGTTCCTAAGAAAGAAGGTATGACAGTAGTGCCCAATGAGAAAAATGAACTAATACCAACAAGGCGTGTAACTGGTTTGAGGATGTGTATTGACTACAAGAAATTAAATGAAGCTACAAGAAAAGACTATTTTTCCTTTCCCTTTGTTGATCAAATGTTAGAGAGGCTAGCTGGACATATGTACTACTGCTTTCTAGATGGCTTTTCTGGCTACCTTCAAATTCCCATAGCTCTTGAAGATCAAGAGAAGACCACGCTCACCTATCCCTTTGGAACTTTTTCTTATAGGTGGATGCCATTTGGATTGTGCTATGAGCCTAAGACTTTTTAAGGATATATGATGACTATTTTTGAAGGTTTAGTAGGGGAGATAATGAAAGTGTTTATGGATGACTTTTCTATTTTTTGGGATTCTTTTAGGTTGTGTTTGAAAAATTTGAAAAGAGTACTCCAAAGATGTGAAAAAACAAATCTTGTGCTAAATTGAGAGGAATGCCATTTATGGTAAATGAGGGTATTGTGTTAGGGCATAAAATTTCAAGTAAAGATTTAGAGGTTGATAGAGTAAAGATTGAAATCATAGAAAAGCTTCCCCCACCATCCTCTGTAAGGGCAATCAGAAGTTTTTTGGGACATGCATGTTTCTATAGAAGATTTATCAAGGATTTCCAAGTCCCTAACCTCTCTTCTAGAAAAAGATGCTCCACTCAACTTTGATGAACAGTGTTTGCAAGCCTTCAATCAATTAAAGTTCCAACTGACTAATTCTCCTATTTTAGTTACACCTGATTGGTCCCTACTATTTGAATTAATGTGTGATACTAGTAATTTTGTAGTGTATGCAGTGCTTGGACAAATGCGAGGGAAGAGCTTTCAACCAATTTACTATGATAGCAAGATTCTAATGGATACTCAAGAGAATTATACTACTACAAAAAAAAGAGATGCTTGCTATAGTATTTGCTTTTGATAAATTTCTTTCTTACTTTATCTTATTTAAAGTAATTGTATACACTGATCATTTTACTTTGAAATATCTATTGTCTAAACATGATGCTAAAGCCAGACTGATGAGGTGAGTGTTACTTTTACAAGAGTTTGATTTGGAGATCAGAGATAAAAAGGAGCTAAGAATCTTGTAGCAAATCATTTGCCTAAACTAGACAACCCTCATCTAGAACCTTTGAAAGAAGTTGAAATTCATTATACTTTTCTTGATGAACAATTGTTATGGATTGAGAGTAAAACATCATCTTCTCTATGGTTTGCCAATTTTTCTAATTACCTTACTGTTGGGATTATTCCAAAGCAATATACTTCGTTACAAAAAAAGAAATTTCTCTTAGATGTGAAGTATTACTTTTGGGAGGATCCCTTTTTTTTTCGTTGTTGTGCAGAACATATTATTAGAAGATGCATGGATCAAGAGGTGGCTAAACACATTCTCCATCATTGTCATAAAGGACCACTTGGTGGACACTATCAAGCTAATAGAATTGCAAGAAAAATTCTGGAATCGAGATTTTACTTGCTCACAATTTTTAAGGATGTTTACAGGTTTGTGAAAAACTGTAATAGATGCCAAAGGATAGATAACTCTTATGATTTCTTTGGACAAGCCTTTCTTCTCTTCTTGTTGAATTATATTGAGCTTCACATCACTTGGGGAGTACTCTTTTGTTCCTTTACTCCTTTTTATTTTTTAAGTCCCATTATATACTTTTATCTTGCACTTTTGTTGAACAATGAGGGAATTATGCATCTTAAGTGTGGGGGAGAGAGATCAGAGTATACTCCTTGCAAGATCATTTGTGGATTATTATTTTTGGGATTGGATCTGATTTGAACATTAGGCTAATTTTTTTTTTGATTTTTGGCATATTTTGACTTTTTTGAAACTACTATTCTTTGTCTTCTGATATACGAATTCAGATTAAGGTTGTTTTGAAGAGATTTTCTTTGGAAAATATGTATATTTATTATGATATATACCAATTCTTGAGAATTTGACTTAACCTTGTCTATGGTTTAGTAAATTTTGTGACATTGTGTTTCTTAGGGATTGATGAGAAACTTGTGATGAAGCATAAGTAAGGAACTGTGGCCTATTTATATTCCATGATTTTCTAAATAGTCCCAATTATGGATTTAAGTAAATGTAGATTGGGGTAAGAGAAAGAAATATTACAGTAAAGTAATGCAAATGCTAAAAAATCACTCATTATAGCTTTACTAGGCAGTTACATTACTTTACCCTAATGAGGGTAATGTAAAAACTAAAAGATTTTTATTCCATTTCTACCATGTAATTATATTTACCTTGCAAAAATAAGCATATGGACCACTCTTCTGTTTACTACTCAGGTTGTAGTAGCTTTTGGAAGTCAGAGAACTCAAGTAGTCCTTATTCCTAGCTTATACAAATCACTGGAGTCATAATCTTGAACCAAGAGATAGTATGAGATTAAATTGAATAAATATAGACTTGTTTAATCTAACTTCAATGGCTTTGGTTTTATCTATCTAAATACACAGGTTTATGCCTATGACTTGGAATTGAATTTTCATCTCAAGAGAATTTGAATAATTTTTTTTTTATATAACAGTAATTGTTGCTAAAGATCCATTCTTAGTATACATGCTTTTTGCTTGAAATGTTTTCATTGTACAACTTTGCTTGAGAACAAGCATAAGCTTAAGTGTGGGGAGAGTGATATTTGGTTATTTCATGCATATTTTACAAACCAATTGAATTTAAATTCTTTAATTTTCATTATAGGCTGCTATTCATCTCTCCCAATTTTCTCCTTGTTTGATGTAGATTAAAAGAATTGAAGTTAGAAAAGAATTTAAGGAGAAAACACTAAAAAAGAGCTATACAGGGTATGCACGGTATCGTCGACAATGATCTCCATGCTGGCATGCATCAGCTGAAATTCAAAGATCGATCTTCTGGGCATACATGGTGCTGTAGCAGTTAGGATACATGTCTCCATGCATCATCAGAATTCAGAAACTGCAGAACATCAGAAGCTCCACAGGACCATGCCCAATTAGCTTTTTACCACCGTGTAGCAATCTAGCACATCGCAACAATAAGTACTGTGATGCCATTTGACATGGAAGTTAGAGGATCACGGCATGCATGGTGCCGTTCCTATTTACATCCATGGTGCCATGCAACATAGCAGATTGTGCTCTATTCAGCACATTTGGGGCTTTTCATTTTAAAAAACAATAAATAACTCATTAGAGGAAGAGCCTAGGGGAAGCCACCTATGAATTTCATCAGAGAATCCCTTGAAAGCACAAGAAAAAGAAGAGAAGAGAAGATCAAGGAAGAATTAAGGAAGAAGGAGCAGCCAATTCAAGCTTGCAACGTAGAAAAGAGATCTTGTTTATGAGTTTTCTTTTCTTTTTCTTTGTGATTAGAGTTGGAGTTGTTAAATTTCATTAAATTTAATTGTAATTAAAGGGTTGTACCATATTTTACTCTTGTATTAGATGATTGTTTGGTTAATTGATTTCTATTTTGAGTAATCTATTACTTGGGTTTGATTGATTAGATTTAATTGATTTGGGCAATTCTCTTGTATTGAACTTGAGTAAGGATGTATGAGATGGGTTCCCTTTGATATTAATCCAATAGATTTGTTTATCCCTTGATAAACTTGAGAAAGGATTTGAAGGATTGAGAACTTTGTGGTAGATGAAGTTTTAGGATAACTTAGAGATAGGAGTTCTAGGGCTTTTTAGCCTATTGAGATTTCCTTGATTATTTTACATCATTAGGTTTAATTTGTGAGATAGAGATATCCATGGGTTGGATCATAGGATAGTGAATTCATTACTCAAGACATAGTGAGTTTTACCTTATTTTGAAAAATCTTGCCAATTCTTGGAATTGCTATTAGTTGATTAAGTGATGTCCCTTATTTGAGTAATCTTAGGGGAAATCCTATTTAATTGCATAGCTAATCTACTTTCCTCGCTTAAATCTTCCTTGTGATATTTTGTTCTTTGTCTTGTAATTTGGGTTGATGGATTTGTGTGATACTCTTGTGTAGTTAATAATTAATTAGCTTAATCCCTATTTTGATTGGTTGAACAATAGAATTCAAATGGAAGTAGGGGTAATTGACCTAGTTCTCGTTGATCTTCGATACTTACCGACTAGACTCTATACTATATGATGGGTATACTTGCCCAATTGTGTGTGTGTGTGTGTGTATTTGAGTAAATTGGCATTTTATTTTCAAAACTTGATTGATTTTGGTCTTATTTCTTTACACATTCATATTGGGTGCATAGTGCACGAACACACACCAACACTTTGCTTGTCCCTAAGCAAACACTAAAAATAAGGCCAATTAAACAACTTTTCTAATCACAAAATCATCTATAACAAAGCCACAATTTCTCCTAACTTTAAACATGAACTTATCATTCATTTATCCAAATCATGTCCTTTGTAAACTCATATATTAAATCAAACATTGTAAGGCCCTCAACGTTAAGTTAAACAAGCTTATACTTAGTAAAAGAAAATTATGTCACCCTTCAAGTTAAAACATAGACAACACAAATCATATAAATAAAGTTGTTTAACTAATTCAAGCCTCAGAGAATCAAATTTTCCCAACTTGAGCAACAAAATAAGAAGACTTTTGATTTTTTTTTCCTAAGAAATTTAGAGAATTTAGCCTCAAGTGAATGGTTTTTCTTCACTCACCGTATTGGCCCCCTTTTAGGGAATTGATAGCCTCAAGAGAGTGCACCAAACAATAGTTGCTACTTTTCTCTGTATTGGCCCCTATAATTGCAAACTTTTTTTCTTCTCTAAAAGATAACGGTATTTTTTCAACACTCATTTTTTTTTTCAACTCATTCACTCATTTTTTTTGACACGTTTTTCACCAAAGGATATGTGCTTTGCATTTCCATACCTTTTTTCTCCTAAATATCCTTATTCATAACTTAAAGTTAGACAAATTTAAATACCATAAAACAAGAACTAATCAACAACTCTTCCCATATTTCATCACATCATTCATATCTAAACTAGAAGAGCAAAATAAAATCTAAATACTAAAGCGTAATCATGGTTAACTTAAAATTTCAAGACTTAGCATATTCAACTTAATGTAGAAGTTTACTTAAAATTGATTCAACTAATTGAATGCGAAATTCATATCCAAAGTTAAAATGAAAATCATAACTTTGTCATAGGCAAAAAAATTTCATGCTAAAAACATTTGCGTGTAAAAACTGAAAAAATTATCTAAAAATTCATCCTAAAATTGTTAAGGAAAGCCATCAAAATTTTAGAATTTCAATTCTAAAGTTTAAGGAGATGTATTTAGTGAAAGTATTGAACTCATCCCCTATACCTAAATTGGACATTGTCCTCAATAGCCTAAAATATCACAATAAAGCATATCTAAGGGACCAAAAAGATAAAGAGGGAAAAGAAAGTAATACTCCCCAAGGTAGATTAGCTCCAATAAAATTAAGATTCTGTCTCCAAAAGTTGATCAGATCATTGTTATTAAGAGGAGAGTGATCAAACCTACAAAAAGAAAAATAAACACACTAAGTAAAAATAGAAAAAGAAACTAAAATAAAACTCATAAAGGGAAATAAATCAAGATAAAAGTAAACTAAAAATAAAATAAAAGGAAAAATAGGAAAAAATAAAGAATTTAAGAACTTTTTGAAGTAGAACGTCAAAACGAGCCTCGTTGTCATCCAAATATGCCTCTTGGGCCTCCAAAAGGATCCCAAAGCATTTCCAATGATTTTCATGAATGTCTTGAGTTAGTCTAAGATGGTACAAAATTTCACCATGCTGTTGTTGAGTATCCTCAATTCGATCAAGCTTTTGATTTTGATTCTCTTGGATTGTTCTCATACTCGCCATGTCTACCCTTAACTGCTCCAAAGATGTGTGAGTTCCAGCTAAAATATTATTACTAACACTTGAAGGTCTCCTACTAGTACTCCTTGGTAAGGGTGCCTCCTCTTCATCTTGTAGCTTAAACAAGCTAATTTGGGCAACCTCTCTTCGTTTTACCTATGTATCCATTGCAATCTTATACCTGTAACCACAATGACAGAGGAACTATTTAGTAATGACATTGTGAGTAGTAGTAGTTTCCACAAATTCACCTTCCATATAGATTCCAAAAGTATGTAAAGCCTATGTAATTACCAAAGGAAGAACAAATGCTTTGGAAGCAAGGCTATAAGCCATTACCTCTTGCATAGAAGTTAGGAACAAAAGGGTAAGGGGAATTGGTTCTTCATGAAGCAATTTATAAAGGATATAATCATCAATTACTCTAACTTCATGCAAACTACTCACTAGATGGAATATATTAAAGCACAGAAAATGCACAATAAATCTCAAGTGACGAGCAAGATCATTATTAGAAAGAAAGATAGAACCACTTTTTGATGTTCTAAACCTCAAACTCAATTCATTACAAGTAGCATGAAAATCCCAATATGGTTTAAAAGTAACTTTATTATTATGATGATCACTTTCTATACATGAACCCCCATTAAGAATTCTCAAGATCAATGCTAAACTACGCCTATCCAAGTCTGTGAAAATATCCTTTATTGTAGTTTTTATCTTCCTCAGGTGCCAACCTGCATATTGCCTGGTTTTCCATAGTGGGAGCCAAATTTTCTAGAACATTGGTGGCCGAAAGAAGTTGATGGCTGTCTTGTTTCTAGAAGACTTGACTTCCCTAGGCCACCCACAAGTAAACTTTGCATATTGCTTAGCGCATTTTCAAGACCCTCGACTCCTTGGCTATAAATATCATTTGTAGTGCACGAAATCAAGGTACAAGAGTTGGAAAAAGGCTAGGGTTTCTCTCAAGAAACCTAGTTCTTGGGAGTTTGCACACAAAGAAGAGAGAAAGACCAAGAGATTTAAGGAAGAGGAAGAAATGGTTGCTTGAAGATCTCAAGAGAAGGAAGAATGAGGCTTGTCTATGAGTTTGCTTTTCTCTTCTTATTGTAATCTTACTTGTAATTCTTATGCTAATATTTGATTTTTAATTATAATGAAGGATTGTACCCTAATTTTATACTCGTGGATGATGTATTTTCTTTGGATCTATACTTTTTGTTCTATAGTATTTAGTATTTATGATTATTTGGTTATCTTAGTTAAGTTAGATTTTAGGTAACTAGTTTCAATTAAATATTCTTCCTTAAAAATTTCGAGAGATGGGTCTAAGGTTTGAACACCAACTTAGTTAATTTTACATTTGCCATTTTCAATTAACCCGAGAGGAAGGTTGGAGATTAGGGCTAATAACTAAAGAATTTGCGAAATTGCCTAGGGATAGAGATATTGTGGCCTCCGGATGAGTTGGGATGGTGATGTTGGAATGTATGCCCACTAAGAATGTATTTCTAATATAATTTCAATTGTATTAACAAAAGTTTTATTCTCATAAATTGTTAGTGTTTTCAAAATTTAATTTTTGCACAATTTTATTAGAAAAGACCCATTGTGTTTAAGTAAGTGATCCATGTGAATGGAGGTCTTTCACAATAAGGTATGGATCACGGGTTACTTAACACAAAAATATCGTTTTTAACCGAATGATGAGAATAGAATCATGGTAAGGTTATTGTGTTATGAATATCAAATGGGCAATGGCTTATCTTTAGCCAGTGAGTAGTTCTATCACTTCATAACATAAGAGTATTTCGAATACGTAGAATTGGACCTATAGTACTAGTTTCTAAAGATACTATTTGGTAGAAACCCAGATTACTATTGCTACAACATGGACTTATACCATACGGCTTGAGTATGGATTGGTGGTTTGGCAAAGCTAGAAGTGTATTCTTTGATATGCTACAGTTGAGGTTCCATTGTAGGACCAATATACTTATATGTTTGGTATATGTGACTAGTTAGTTAAGACAAACTTATACAAGATAGCTTATATGCTATATCACCCCTTGTGACTGTTTGAATGATCTAAATATCTAAGGCCCTAGGAAACATGACTTGGATGTTTGCTTTGGGTAGCTCCCTTGGAAAGTAGAAACATTCCAGAAAATCGTGAATTATTGGACAAGATGTCTAAGGATGATAGATGTCTTTTAAAGAGGTATTAGTAAACTTTTTCTCTCAAAATGTACAGTGATGCGTAAAGGGATATTTTTGTCATAACACCTATAGGTCAGAGACATTACTAATGTAGCATTGTCCTTGGGGTTAATATTTCCTAATAGTGACATTAGGAAGTATTTAAAATGCAAAATACAACTATTTTGTAGTAGAGGTATTTTGGTCATTTTAGTAGCCAATGCAATGTGTCTTTTGGTCCTCGGAATAGCCCATAAATCCTGATAATTTTGGGATGATGAATTGGTCTTAAATAAAATGGATTTTATTTTATTCAGGTAGCCTAGTTTATTTATTGGGTTAGAATAAAATAAAAGGTCCAGAGAGAGAGAGAATTAATTAATTGGTTTAGTGAAATAATTAGTTGTTCAGGGCTTGAGCCCCAATTGAATAATTAAATTGACCTGGGCCTAAATGAAAAATAGACTGTAGCATTGGATGGGTTTAGTTGGATTGAATAATTAATTATTAGGCTATTTATTTAGTTCTAGTTAAAATAATTAATTTGGCCCAAAAGCCTAAACCAGGTCTGATGGGCTAAGCTCGAGCCAGTTTGGAGTCAAGCTAACTAGTTAAGACACGAGTCTAGTTCAGTTATTTTAAATTCCCGGATGATAGCTCAAATAGTGTTTGTATCTATCTTGAATTCCTCGAGGCTATCGGGACTCTAATATGGTTGAACAGAAGGGTGAAAAGTAGTTTAATTCACAGTGTGTTTTGCTCTGGCACTATTTTATCATTCTCTCTGCATTCTGTCTCTATGCATCATCTTCAGGAAAACATACAGAAACAAGTATTACCATTCTTGATACTGCTCTTTAGCAGTTGGTCAAGAGACATTCAAAGACGAATTCTTGTTCTCTATTAGCTTTCACCGAGCCTTCAGGCAATGGTTATATTCAGAAAGCCAAGAGTCCAGTGTGAATGAAAAGGAGCTGTAGGCTTGTCAGTCAAGAACCAGAGACATCCATGAGTGAGCTTGTATAGTGCAAGTAGTTTCTGTACAACCTAAGTAGCTATTTTTGGGAAAATGTAATGGTATAAAATGGTTCCATTTCTCTGTTTTATATGTTTTCTATGGTTTTCAATGCTTATGAGGCCTCGATCCACCTTCAAGTGGTATCAAAGCCATCATTTATTAGCTTAGGAGCATACTTAGGTAAATAAAACTGGCTAATGGTTGTTTAATATCATTCTTGTTATCCTTTGTTCTTTATTGGTATAAGATAGATTAACTGTAAGCTTTGTGAGTGGAAGTATAGGATCACTGTAATTTAATTATTTTCATAGTAATCGTGTAAGCCCAGTCTTTAAGGGCATAGGTGGTTGTTTGGTTTTGTTTTGATTCGATTTGATTGAGTTTTGTAAACAAAATCACACCTATAATATCACTGAGGAAATGAAGAAGAAGATGAACAGTATCGGCTCAGAAGCTGAGGCAAGCCGCCAGCTGATCCACCAGAGAAAAGCTGCCAGTCAAGCTGTGGCTTGGTGTAACTAAGTCAGCTGTGACATGGTATGAACTGGCCGTGGCCTGGCTTTGGTTTTGGACTCTAAGAGGTTCGGAGTGGGTTTTTAAAAAAACCCTAGTCATCTTCTTAAGTGTCCCAATTCGGTTGAGAATATTCGTGCCTCCATTTACCAGAGAAAAAAAACCTCTCAAACCCTAGGCGCTAGCACTCCTTGGGTAACGAGTTAGTTCCGGTGTGTATCCGATAGAGGACGTTCGTGCACTACAGCGTCTAGTGATCATTCGGGTTACACGTACAACAGCGCAATCAGAATCGAAGGATATCGATTACACCAAACAGATGTAATTTTGCAAACTTTAGATATTCTTAATTGTTTACTTGGATCCTCGGAAGGGATTCGTGGATGTTTTTCGCGTTTAGGAGTCCACAAATCCTAACACCCAGAACCCGTCTATGTGTGGAAAACAAGACATAAAGAGAGTAAAGGTAACAGCTTTTTCCTTTGGGTGATCGTCCGAAGAACAAAAAATTTCTTCTTCAAGTTGAGGCGCGATCCAGCAATCCTCGTGATCAACCTCCACGTGAGTTGAACGTCTAACCACTATAATCACAATGTGTGATTATCTCTAATAGTGATCCATACAGAGGATACACTCAAGCACCAAAATTTCCTGTGCTAGTAGAAAAAGATGGCGGCTAGGGTTCTTTGATCAAGATCAAATCGAGAGAGATAGAGAGAAGAGAGAATGTTCATGGCTGTTGTTTTGTGTGTTGTTCAGCTAGGGTTTTTTGTGTGTTACATATACTATATATTACCAAAAATTTCCCTCCCAAAATTGAGAATTCTAATCCTATTAGAATTCCCTAATTGTAATTGGAAACATCAAGTTCTCACAATTACAACTTGGATCACAAATTATAACTAATTATAATTTGTCCACAACAACTTTTCTTTCTCTCAATCAACCCTACTATGTTATCAAATGACATCTTGAGTATATAAACCTCTATTGTGTGTGACCTATTAGGTTTCCTAGTCAATTGGTAGCGAACATGAATTAATCCAAACGTCTTTGAGATTAATAATCCATAATTAATTAGAATTACTCATATTAATTCTAATCAGGATTGGTTTATTAATTCATCAATTAATAAACCTATATTCCCATATCATGAGCATTATCTAGCAACACATCATGACTGCCCAAGAGTCCAGGAAGTCAAGTGGCTTGACATGAACCCTTTAATAACAAATTATAGTGCAATTAACTCCTTTCACCATTCAATATCTCATTTAGTTTGGAGTACGGAATTAGTGCCAACTCCCTCTAGAATTAATTCTAGCTTGAATACAATAGTACTTGTACCAGGAACCCACTACTCTAGATGTGTATCAATTGGAACTATTTCCAATACACTATCGCCTTGACCAATGACATTCGAGTAGGAATTCCTACAAGTGACCGTGAGATATTCACCCCTACTATTAGGAGTGGTGAATCCTTTATTGACCCTCTCAACTACTTTTGTTTACCTCATAATGTATCCAATATCCATCCAATAGGCAGCCCTCGATCGAGCTTCGGAGATTGGAATCAAAGTACAATGCTCAGCAAACAAAGTACCTTGGAGATCTCAAGTCTAAGGATACTTGCACGTTTGCTATATTGAGATTATATCACTGGCACTAAATAGTTATCCATGTGATTATCTCAAAGCTAGGTCATCCAATGAACTTGTTCCATTAATAAGCATCCATGTGTTAACTTTGAATATCTCAATACTCACGGTTGTGAGAACCACCGCCTGATCAAATCAGGAAGTTTAACACATGCTAGTCTTAATGCATTAATGATGCCCTGTCTCATTAATACTATGACTAGGGACTATTTAAATACTAACGCCATCCAGTGTAGTAGGAATCTCATATCATGATTTCCTTAACACAGTGTTGTACTATGGACTTTATCGAACAGTTATATTACTTAAAGTATACAAAAGAAACTGTAAAATAAATAATACCTTTTATTAAAACAAAATGTGTTATATATAATGTACAATTGATTGCCTCTAGGGCACAACACTAACAAGTGGTCTCAGTATATTGATACGTGGTGCCGAAGGTGAGGCCTGCGGGACTTATATACAAGCTGACATTCTGTTAGAGAAGTGCCTATGATATGAAAATTGGGGTAACAATTTGAAATCTGAAATACTATTTTCAAAAAATGATTGAATTTTGAATAAACTCTTTTTTTAAAGAGTTTTGGAATTATTTTCAGTGAACAAATGATAGGCTATTCCACAACATTTTATGTACTCTGTCTTTTTACTAAAGCACTAGCACACACGGGACTCACTGGGTGATTTTTCACTTACACGTATCTTTTATCTTACCCTTTTGTAGGATCTGGAGTTAAGAAGACCTACACATAAGAGGACGATATCACAGTGACAGCAGTTTAGGTTCGGGCATTCCTCTTTTAATAATGTACTTTATTACTGATATTGAATGGAAAATTTTCATGAACGCGATTCTCTGTTGTATATATACGTGACCATCAGTGTGGGATGTGTGTATGGATATCTATTATCGAGATCGGTATTGTAACTTGGAATGGTCAGCAATGAGGTAATATATTTTAACAAAAGCACATAGGAGTAAGTATACCATCCATTCAGGAATAGTAAAGATGCATCATGACTTGAAATGGCATTATTGGTGGATTAATATAAAGAAAGATATTTCAGACTTTGTAACTCGATGTTTAATTTTTCAACAAGTGAAAGCCAACCCGCAACGTCTTGGAAGGTTACTACAACCATTATCTACTCCATCATGGAAATGGGATGGAATTATTATAAATTTCACTATGGGATTACCTATGGCAGTAGGACAACGAAATGCTCTATAGGTGAGAGTGGATTGACTAACTAAGTCTGTTCATTTCATCCCCATTAACTAATGGAATTCCCTAGAGAAGTTAAGGGAAATCTATATTGAGGAAATAATCAAACTACATGAGTAATCTCTAGTATTGTGTCAATCGAGATCTTAGACTTACCTCGAAGCTGAATTAAACTGCAACAGAGATATGGGACAACATTAAACATTCAGTATAACAGCGCACCCATAAGCGGATGGATAGACTGAATGAGTGAATAGAGTTTTGGAAGTCATGTTAAGGGCCGATGCTTTGGATTTTGGAACTAAGTGGGTTGATAATTTGGTGTATGCAGAATTTGCATACATTAATAGTTCTTAATCAACAATTGGAATGGCCCCATTTGAAGTTCTATATGAAGGGAAATGTAGGCTAGGACAAAGGATGGATGAATAAGATGCCTTCGATCCTAAAAAGCTTGACAGGCTGTGGGGATGATCAAAATCAAGTTAGAGGCAGTTCAGAGTAGACAGAATAGTTATATATATCAACATAAGAGAGATTTGGAATTTGCAGGAGGAGATTGTGTATTCTTGAAGTTGACTCCACAACGACAATTGAGAATTAAAGGACCATGAAAAAAGTTGGGAGCCAGGTATATTGGACCATTCCCTATTGTCGAGAGGATTGGAAAGGTGACTTATCGATTAGAGTTACTAATAGAACTTCAAAGTATTCCCGATGTAGTCCATGTTGCCCAACTTCAAAAAATACATAGCCGATCTCTGAAGGCATAGGAAGCGGGAAAAACACAGGGCACGCAGCGGAAGCGAATATAAAAAAATTGGAAAAATAAGAACAGGAATTCTAGGACAGGGCCAGCGCCGATTGCGCCCTGTCCTAATCTCGAGGTTTTAAAATTTTTACCTCTCCTTCTGGTTCTCAAAGGTAGCTGGACTGGAACGTGCGTAACCGGGGTAGGTGTGCTGATAGAAGCCTCTGGTGTGATTCCTGCAAGCCTCCTACTCCGCCTTTGCATGTATGTGATTTTATTCTAGCCCAATAATTAAATCAGGCTACTTAAATAAAATAAATTCCATTTAATTTAATTTAATTCCTTAGCCCGTATTTAATTAGGACTCATGGTCTATATTGGGGACCAAAAGACACCGCCTTGGCTACTAAAATGACCAAAATACCCTTGCCATATTAATAGCTTTATTTTGCATTTTAAATATTTTCTAATATCACTATAAGGAAATATTGACCCCAAGGATAATGCTGCATTAGCAAAGTCTTCGACCTACAGGTGTAATGACTAAAATACCCCTCTATACATTGCCGTACATTCAAAGAGGAAGAAGTGTATTAACACCTCTCTAAATGACATCTACCATCCTTAGGCCTTTAGTCCAATGATCCACGACTTCCTGGATTGTTTTCGCTTTCCAAGAGAGATACCCTAAAGTAAACATCCAAGTTATGTTTCCTAGGGTTCTGGATATTTAGATTATTCAGACAACCACAAGGGGCGATATAGTATAGAAACTATCTTGTACAAGTCTGTCTTAACTAACTAGTCACATATACCCAACATGCAAGTATATTGGCCCTACGATAGAACCTCAACTATAGCATATCAAAGTATATGCTTCCAACTTCGTCAGACCACCAACTCATACTCAAGTTGTAGAGTACTAGTCCACGCTGTAGCGGTAGTAGTCTAGGTTTCTATCATATAGTACTTTTAGAAACCACTACTATATGTCCTGTTCTACGTATTCAAAATATGCTTATGTCATGAAGTGAGTGGACTACTCACTGGCTAAAGGTAAGCCATTCCCTATTTAGAATTCACAACATAATAACCTAGACATGATGAGATTCGCATTCTCATCAATCGGTTAAGAACAAAAGTTTATGTGTTAAGTAACCCGTGATCCATACCTTACTGTGAAAGTCTTCCATTCACATGGACCACTTACCTAAACACAATGAGTCTTTTCCAAACGTAATTGTGCACAAATAAAAATGTAAATTCATAAATAATTTCTGAAAATAAATTTTTTAATTAAAAAATTTGATTTTTTTACATCAGAAACCTAGTCTAAGAGGGCATACATCCCAATAATCTCCCTCACATTTTAAATGAAGAGCCTATTGAGATGACTCTAAACTGAAAGTATAAGGAACCTATTAAGATTTTCGAGTATATTGAAAAGGGTGAGCATAATAAAGAAAATTTCACTTGTAAAAGTATTGTGGAATCATCATCCAGTGCAAGATGTAACTTGGGAAACAGAAGTGAAGATGTTGTAAAGTATCCAGAATTATTCTAGGCATAAGCCAATTTCGAGGAAGAAATTTTTTGTAAGGAAGGGAGAATGTAATACCCCGCATTTTTATCTTTGATTGGCTACTATTTGTAATAGGATGAGAATCTGTATCAATGGCCAGAACAAAAGATGACTAGCATAACGAGACGAATATTTTGGTATCATAATATCTTGTTGGGACTTGAATGCAATTATTAGATTTATTCTACCCGTACCTTAAATATTTGGAAGGCTACTATTATTAATAAAATAAGAATTTGATGGTATGTTAAGAAGAGAATGGACTAGTGTGATGAAACACACGTTTTGGTATAAATTATGCTATTTAGGTCGCCGAGGGCATTTTTGTCATTTTGATCGTGCTTATGACTTTGACCACAAATTTGACCAAATAGAGAAGGAATTGAAGAATTTAAGTATTTCCAATAGATTCAGTAGAATTTTTGAAGTTGAATGGTGAAGTAAAATATTTTTCATTTTGGATCCGATTTTGGTCATTTTTGAGAAAAATTAGAAATGCAGGTAAAACTTGGACATGTGGCGCTATGTGATTGGTGGATAGGGACATGTGTCACATTATGAGAGGTTGTATGAGATTTCATACAGGATAAAGCTTATGAAATAAGTTTTACAAAATAAATAAAAAATAGGTGGACGAATGAAATTGCGACACGCGGTGGATAGCCTATAATTTGTGACCAAATGGTCACCAATTTGGACCATGTATGGTGGTGGAGGAGCTGAATTTTAGTAAAGAAATTTGTTCTTAAAGAGGGAAGAAATAAAAGGAAGAGAAAAGAAAGAAACATGAAAGAAAAAATAGAGAAAATTGAGGAAAATTAGAAAAGGAGAGAGAAAGAAAGAAGTGTGTGGCTTCTAGGTGTGTTCTTGGTGCAAAATCAAGCCAAGAGATTTCACATACACGGTAAAAATCTATTCTTCAAGAATTAAAGTCATAGATCTCATTACGTGATTATTTTAGTATGAGTTTTAACATGAAAACATGATTTTCATGTCTTGATTTTAGATCAAAAGCTAGGGTTTGTGAACTTTGTGTAAGAACCTTGTGTATGCTTATGTGTGCTGGCTGCCTAGGAGGTTTATGGATAATTTTTTGTGTGAGGAAGAACTAAATATGCATGATAGTTTGATGGATTGCTTTTGATTGATGAGATGATGACCAAAGTAGAATGAAAATGGAAGTTAGTTGGAAAAATGAATTATACTAGCTTTTGATTAGAAGAAGTGAATTTGTGTTGAATAAGCATGAATCTTATGAGCTATTGGAATCTATAAAACACAGAATGAAAGATTATTTGGAAGAAAATTGAATGAATTAATGATTCCATGGTGTTAAAGGCTAAAGGAGAATAAAGGAAAACATGAATAGTAGAATTGAAACAAAACTATTGGGGCTATTTTTGCCCATTAGCATGTCATGGGAACCATAATTCTGCAAAAGGCTGATATAGAATTAAATTTAAGAGTCTTACAGTTGTTTTGGTATATCATGGAGACAAATCAAAGTTGTGGATTGAAAGTTATGTGCAAAACAAAATCATGTGTCAAGCAGTGGAATTCCAGAAAAATGAGTCCGAAAATGGATGAATTTAAGGATGATTAATTGTGTGATTTTGAATGAAATGAATGCAAAATATGAAGTGAATCCCTTATATATGAAGGGATAAAGGATGTGGAAAAAGGAAAACTAAAGAATCGATAAAATGATGAAAAAACGACGTGAATGAAAGTTGAACATTTTCCTTAACCATCGGCTAACCGTTGGCCCTGTCCACTAAACGTCGGTTGGACGTCGACTAACCGTCGGGCACGTCGGCTATTTTTCGGCCAAACACGATTTCATCCGAAAATGACGTTTGGTGTAGTTTTATTGATAAACAGCCAACAAAATGTCGAAAATGGTAGAAACGGTGGTCGAACGGCCGTGAACAGAAAAAGTGAATTAGGATACGAGGTGAGTCCCTTTGATTTCTAAAACCTTTTGAAAGCTAGTGTGCTTCACTTTTCCATGAAATGCTATGTTTTATACTGTTTTGGAAATCCCTGAATATGTTTAAGGTTTATCTAAGCAAGATTTGTTTTATGCCATTTTGGGCTAAATGAACTTCATAATTGTCTTGGAAACCTTAATGGATGATTAAAGTATGAATTTTGTAAATTTAGTCCTTTTGGATTAAATACTTAGGATTTTTCAGAAAATGATGATTTTGGGAATCAGGTATTCATAAATTAACTGGAATGCCTTTATTGGATCATTTTATGAAAATGTGTTTGGAAACTTTGAATTTAATCCTCTTTTAGGATTAGAATTCTAGATTTCTTGAAATTATTTCCTTTTGGAATTAGGTATTTGAAAAATGGTTCAAATGTCCTTATTGGAATATTTTATGGATAGCTTTGGAATCGGTATTCGATAAATGACCGAAATATCCTTATTGAAATTTTTGTGAACACTTTTTAAATCAAGTAAGGGTAAAATGACCTAAATACCCTTGAAAAGTCTTTTGAAAATTGGGTATGGGTAAAATGACTCGAATACCCTTGGAAATGACTTTTGTGATCAAATATGGGAAGAAGTGACCCAAATACTCTTGAAAACTTGTTTTGATGCATGAAAAGAGCTCTTTAACCTGTTTTGACACGATTTTGGAAAATGATCTCTCTTGATGAGATTGACTTTTGAAAAACGACTTTTGATCCCTGAAATTATTTTATTGGCTTGATGTGCTTATGGAATGGAATGAATTGATTGGCCTTGCAAAGCCTATGTGTATGTTAATCTAACTTGTGAGTTAGTGGGATCAAATTTTAGAAATTGTTATTTGCCCTAAAAAATGTTTTGATTGAAAATCCTATGGAATCAGATTACCCTCTGGCCTGATCAGTCAAAGGGGTTGATAGTGGTGACATTAAGTACTCAGCGAGGACTTTGTTCTTTGTACTAGCCCAAATTAGAGTTAGACAACCCTAGTAACCTAGCCTAGTTCTGGGGATTATCTTATTCAAAACGGGGTAGCAGGACATTGAGATGAATCATCTTGGCTAGCCGTCTAGAGCCTGGAAATTGCCATGCCTTGTGTGCACTTTTTGATTTGGGTTGTTCACGGGTTGGGTTGGATACTTAGTGTTGTTCGAACCCCTTGTTGCCTCGATAGTGATTGACATCAGGATTGGGACTCCTGGCTTACGGTAGCAAGTAATAGATTGTGTGCTGCGTGCATTGTTGATTATAGTATGCTACGGTGTACTTATTCCGGTGACTCATGGATTGAGTTCTGGGGCGGTGTGATAGGGGTTAAAATCACCATTCTTTTTCTAGTTATTTGAGGTAGTTTTAAGATACATTTGTTGTAATGACTAGGCATATTCCTTCTTATTTGACATTTTACTTGTAAAAGGTATTTTTGGCAAATAGGTGCTAATTTAAGTTAAAATTGAGTAGAAAGTGCACAAAATCAAAATGTACTTCGCTAGGCCTAGCCAGTGGAGCAGGCGTTGGATCCATTCTATCAAGCAATAGAGATTGAACGAGCTTCAGGGATTTTTCCAAAGCAGACCTAGTGCCAGGTTTGGCAAGTGTACCTGGCGCCGGGTCCATTCTGCCTGCTAGGGAAAAGATGGCAAAAAACAGAGCAAAACAGAGGAAGAACAGAGTGTACCTGGTGCCAAGTGGGTTGAAAGTACTCAGCACTAGGTAGGTTTTGGAGGCGAAAATTATGTACGGTGAATTATGGCTTGTCTAAGGATTTTGGTATTTTCCTATTCCTACTCGGCCAAGACTTCTTCAACCATGAAATTGGCATGCAAGAGGCCTACAAAAACCTAAGAGAATACATGGGTTTGATATATACAATGAGGAGAGGTGAATTAAAGAGCAGAAATTCTGATTCTCTCATTGAAGGAAGAATTCACCCAAACCAAGGAGGATTGTTCAAAGAGAGTCTTTAAGAAAGAAGAAAGAGGCTTGTCTATGAGTGCTTTCTTTTCTCTTTGTCTTCTTTTTCTTTAGCAATGATGTATTCAATGTTTTTATTGCAATTTAACATTATTTTGGGATTCATGATTTTGGGCTAATTTACTTATTTGATCAATTCTTTGTCGTCTTTGTTATTTGGTTACTTGAATTCATTAGTTATTGATGCGAGTTCTTCTAATTGACTTAAAATAATGATGTTAGGAGTTTCATTGCATTGATTTCATATTTGTCTAATCTTAATAGACTTGAGCATCGAAGTTAACGTTATACGACTAAGTGATCAAATGTTAGTTAATTTCACCTCCAGCAACGGGTTATTAATTAATTTCATGTTTATAAGGAATTGAGCCTAATGCATGTTTTGGTTAGGATTAGCTTGATTGGCAAATATGTTAATATAATCAAAATATAGGATTCCATGGATTGAGATATGAAGTGGGATTTACCTAAGTAGAATCATGACTTGTGAGATGATTGAGTTTTACTTTATATTCCTTCATGATGCCAAGATGATAATTAATTGAGAGAATTGCTAATTGGTTCATTGTTATGTTTTCTAGGGTACTTGTCTAAATTACATAAATCCATATCCTTGAGTTGTATATGTTTCTTTATTTTTTTTATTCTTTTCTTACTTTATTTGGGTTGGTTAAATAATAAAAGAAGAGTGATTAGTGTGTACTTGTTCCTTTGAGGATGATACTTGTTAATTCCCTATACTATGCTTGCGATGAGTATACTTGTTCACATGTGTATTTTGGGATTAATGTTTTAATTAAAACTTGATTAGAGATGGATTTAGAATTGATGATTTTATAAGTTTTTGGCGCTATTGCTGGGGAACAATATTATAAAAGTTTGGATTTTGTTGATTTAATCATGTTTATATGTTTATATGTCTATATGTCTATATGTAAATATGTATATATGTTCTTTGTGTAAATCGGTGTTCTATCTTGTTGTTTGTAACATTGTGTGACCTAATTTACTAGCTCACTTCATTATGTACTTGGAAATACCACTAACTTTTATGTTTAGGTAGTTTGTGAATATATCTAATGTGTGTGTTTTTCTTTTCTTTATTTTTCTATTAGTTGTTTTTCCTTTTTATTTTTTCCTTTTCTTTATTTTTCAGTTATTTTTGTTTATTTTTATTTTTATTTTTCTTTGAGTGCGAGGTTGACATCATCATGAACAATTATTTTTGGGCATAAAATCAAATGAGTTATAATGATGATAGATTGGCAAGATTACAAGCTCACATTGATGTTTTAGTGAGACGTCATTAGAAACATTAGTGAATTCTTTTGTGGCCAAAATAAATTCATCGATTAAGGGACAAACAGTGTAACCCTCAATTCATGGGCCCATTAATGCCATTGATGATGTGTTGAATTTATCATGCTTCAAGAAGTTGGAACTTTCAACGCTACATCGTAAGAAATCCTTGGAGAATATTGGTAATTTCTACCTTTTATCCCATTCAAAGGGAGGGAACTTAGTTTTTATAGATCATGTATTGCAAAGTAAGGGTTTCTTGATCCTATCTTTAAGAACTCAATTGCTAAGTTTAAAGGGGATTTTTCATTGTGACAAATCTTTTGAAGGGTTAAAAGGTGATTTCAAGTTTGATGCATTCTTTAGAAACCATGTGCACTTATATGTTGACAAAAATATGTGTGTCTAAAGGAATGTTAGAGAAAGAGGTTTATGTGTTTTGCCTTAGTGAGAAAAATTGTTTTCACAAACCTTCTATTTCTCAAAAACCTCTCTGCTCTCTATTTTCATTATGCATATCTTCTTTTTTGAGCTATAATTTCTTTTCAAAAGGTTTGATGACGAAGCATGATGAGTGGAAAAAGTTTTTGTTTTGTTTTTTTTTATTAAATAGTTTGTTTTTCCTCTCATAAATAAGGAAAATATTTTTCATCTTAAAGATGGGGGAGTGAGTCGTGTCTTTATTTTCTTTCTTAGAATTTTTTTGGTATTTTTCTTTAGTTTGTTTTCTTTTGTTTAGGTATGTTTTTATTTTGTTATTATTTTCCTTGTGCTTTTATTTGTGTTTTGTTTTATAGGAATAGAGTCCTCTTGGACAAGCCCTTCTCTCAATGTTAAGTTTTGATATCTATTGGAGCATTATTGCACTTGGAAAGTATTGCTTAAACTTTCTACCCTATTATTATTTTTGGTCCCTTTGGAGATGCTTTTTTGTGTTTATTTTTTGCCAATGTGGACATTGTCCAATTTAAGTGTGTGTGTGTTTGTGGGAGGGGGGGGAGAATAAAGGTTGAAGAAATACTTTTCCATATGAATTTGATGAATATAGTTTGTGATTTGTGATAATTTTTTCAAAAATTTCAGTGGTTTCATTGTTAAGCAAGGTTGTAATTCTTTTTCTTACTTGGATATGAGTTTTGTCATTCATTAGGTGGAATTTCATAAAATTAGTTTTATTGGAAAAGATATTTGTCAAGACTTGAGGATTTTGATTAATCTTATTTATGCATTGGTGTTTGAATATTATTTGACTTATCTAGTTGAAATATAGAAGATATGATAAACATAGGAAGAGTTTATTGGCTAATTTTTGTTTTATGAGTTTAAATTTTGCTAGCTTTAAGTTATGATGAAAAAAATGTGAGCTGTAAAAAGATCTTTGAGAAGAAAGATTGAGGAGAATGTTGAAAATTTTGATTTGAGTTGAGAAAAAACAATGAGTGAAAACAACTTTATTGTTGGTGTGAATTAGAGAAAAGATTCTTATTGATGATCTTTGAAGACCTTTAGGGGAGAAGTCGCACGTGTATTCACTGCACTCTCTTGAGGCTATCCCGAAGGCAAAAAGGTAAGCAAGAGCATAGAAAAAGAATTGTGAAAAAATGATGTGTGATGGCTGAAAAGGGGGCCAATATGGTGTGTGAAGAGAAATCCATACACTTGAGGCTATCAATTCCCGAAGTTATTGAAAAACTTTGAGAGAAAAAATTGGAGTACTTTCCTCACATCATAACTTAAGTATGCAATTTTTGGATTTATAAGGCTTGAGTTGGTAGATGGATTGACCTATGTGATTCATGTTATCTATGTTTTTACTTGAAAAGTGAAATAACTTTCTTAGACTAAGGTATGCACTTGATTAATTTGACTTCAAGAGTTTTGTGATGTCTTGGCCAATATTTCAAAGTTTGAAATTGCTTTCAAAAGGTATGAATGACAAGGGTTGTATCTAAAGTTGAAAGGAAGATATGATCTTTGCTATAATGAAGAAACTTTTGGAATGAGAACAAAACCTTGTGTTGTCTTGATAATTTTTTCTTGGATAAAAGTGTTTTACTTGAGGACAAGCAAATGTTCAAGTATGGGGGTATGTGATAGGGGTTAAAATCACCATTCTTTTCCTAGTTATTTAAGGTGGTTTTAAGATACATCTATTGTAATAACTAGGCATATCCTTCCTATTTGACATTTTGCGTGTAAAAGGTGTTTTTGGCAAATAGGTGCAGATTTAAGTTAAAATCGAGCAGAAAGTGCATAGAACCATAATGTACCTGGTGCCAGGCCCAGCCAATAGACCAGGCACTGAGTCTATTCTTTCTAGCAGTAGAGATTGAACGAGTCCATTTTGCCTGCTAAGGAAAAGATGACAAAAAATAGAGCATAATAGAGAAAGAACAGAATGTACCTGGCACTAGGTGGGTCTAAAGTACCTGGCGCCAGGTAGGTTCTGGAGGCAAAAATTCTATACGCGGAATTAGGGCTTATCCAAGAATTTTGATATTTTCCTATTCATACTCGACCAAGACTTCCTCAACCACAAAATTGACATCTAAGAGGCTTATAAAAACCTAAGAGAACACAAGGGTTTGATATATACAACCAAGAGAGGTGAATTAAATAGCAGAAATTCTGATTCTCTTATTAAAGGAGGAATTCACCCAAGCCAAGGAGGAATGTTTAAAGGGAGTCTTCAAGGAAGAAGAAAGAGGCTTATCTATGAGTTCTTTCTTTTCTCTTTATCTTCTTTTTCTTTAGCAATGATGTATTCAATATTTTTATTGTAATTTAACATTATTTTGGGATTCATGATTTTGGGCTAATTTACTTATTTGATCAATTCTTTGTCATCTTTGGTATTTGATTACTTGAATTCATTAGTTATTGTTGCGAGTTCTTCTAATTGACTTTAGACAATGATGTTAGGAGTTTCATTGCATTGATTTTGTATTTGTCTAATCTTAATGGACTTGAGGGACAATGTTAAGGTTATAGAACTAAGTGATCAAATATTAGTTAATTTCGCCTCGAGCAAAGTGTTATTAGCTAATTTCATGTTTATAAGGAATTGAGCCTAATGCATTTTTTGGTTAGGATTAGCTTGATTGGAAAATCTGCTAATATAATCAAAGTATATGATTGCATGGATTGGGACATGAAGTGGGATTTACCTAAGTAGAATTATAACTTGTGAGACGATTGAGTTTTACTTTATATTCCTTCATGATGTCAAGATGATAATTAGTTGAGAGAATTGCTAATTGGTTCATTGTTATGTTATCTAGGGTATTTCTCTAAATTGCACAAATCCACATCCTTGAGTTGTATATGTTTCTTTAGTTTTTTTTATTCTTTTCTTACTTTATTTGGGTTGGTTAAACAATGAAAGAAGAGTGATTAGTGTGTACTTGTCCATTTGAGGATCCATACTCGTTAATTCCCTTTTCTATTCTTGCGATGAGTATACTTACATGTGTATTTTGGGATTAATGTTTTAATTAAAACTTGATTAAGGGATGGATTTAAAATTGATGATTTTATATACCCAAAATTTATGCGTCATGATAGTCTCAGTACAATGATACGTAGCGCCGAAGGCGAGGCCCGTAGGACGTGCATATAAGCCGACCTTTTGTTGGAGAAGTGCTTGTGATTTGGAAAATGGGGCAACAATTTGAAATTTGAAATTCTGTTTTCCAAAAATGATTGAATTCTGAATAAATTCTTCTTTAGAGAGTTTTGGAATTATTTTCAGTGAACAAATGATATGCTATTCCCCAAAAGTTTTATGTATTCCGTCTTTTTACTAAAGCACTAGCATGCACGAGACTCACTGGGTGATTTTTCACTCACACGTGTCTTTTATCTTATCCTTTTGTTAGATCTAGAGTTTAGCAGACCTGCAAATAGGAGGATGATACCACAATGACAACAGTTTAGGTCCAAACATTCCCCTTTTAATAATGTACCTTATTACTGATGTTGAATGAAAAATTTTCATGAATGAGATTCTCTGTTGTATATATATGTGACCATCAGTGTGGGATGTGTGTATGGATCTGGACCTTGTATACTTTGTTGGTTATTTGTTATAAAGACCACTTATTTGGGTACTAGACGGGGCGACACCCAGTGTTGATATGCTTCCATTTTTATCTTGGTAAGGGTGTTACAGGTATATAAGAGGAAAAGCGGTGTAGATGGGAAGGTGGAAACCTTCAAAGCTAGACTTGTGGCCAAAAGGTTTACTCAGAAAGAGGGAATTGATTATGAGAAATTTTTTTCCCTGGTAGCTATACTTAAGTCTATCCGTATCCTCCTTACCATCACATGTCATTATGGCTTATCTATATGTCCCAACCGAAGGGCTCTATTGCTGAAGGCTAGGAACATATAGTTTGTAAACTTAAGAAGTCTATCTATGGACTTAAGCAGGCATCAAGAGTATGGAACAATCATTTTGATAAGACTATAAAGTCTTACGATTTTACTCGAAGAGAGGATGAATCATGTGTGTATAGGAAACTGGATAGCATAAATATAATTTTTCTTGTACTATATATAAATGACATTCTACTCATTGGGAATGATGTAGGGACATTATCATCTACTAAGGTTTGGCTATCAAGTTCATTCAGTATGAAGGACTCGAGAGAGGCTAGTTAAATTCTCGGCATTAAGCTCCTTAGAAATAGGAAGTAGAGAATGTTAGGTTTATTCCAAGCTACATACATTAACAAGATGTTAGCTAAGATCAGCATGGACTCATGCAAGGAAGCTTTAATCCCTTACAGATATGGGTTGTCTCTTTCTTCAAAAGACTATCCTAAGTATCCGGAAGAAAAAGACCAAATAAGTAGGATTCCCTACACTTCGGCTGTGGGAAATCTCATGTATACCATGCTGTGTACTAGGCCAGATATCTATTTTGCTGTAGGCTTAGTCATCAAATATTAGTAAAACCCTGGGGAGGTCCATTGGCAAGCTATAAAACATATTCTTAGGTACCTTAAGGCAATGAGGGAATATATGCTAGTTTACAGGACTGATGACTTAGTTCTTACAAGATACATAGACTCAGATTTCTTGGTGGATAAGGATGAGAGAAAATCCAGTAGTTGATATGTCTTCATCTTTTCTGGAGGAGCTATTTCATAGAGGAGTATTAAGAAATCTTGCATTGCTGACTCAATCATAGAAGCTGTGTAACACCCAGGAAACCTAGACCCGCCAGGGCCGGGGATGTCGCCCCGTCTAAAGGACAAGGGGTCTTTATAACTAGGTCACCCAAATAAAATAGCGGATTAAAATAATACTTCAACTCAAAAATTTATTACATCCCAAGAATAAATCCAAGAATAAATCCACGAATTCCTAAACACAAATCCATAAATAAAAATTATCCACTCTCAACTCCCCAAAGCAATACATAAGAATAAATGACAACATTCTCTTCCAAGGCAGATAACACTAGCTACTCATCCCCACAGCAGGATCAACCTGAAATTATGGTAAAAGAGTGATGGGACAGAAATCTCAGTAAGCCCCATGTGTGAGTTGGGCTAAAAAGACAAAACACTTTTCATGATGCATGCACTAGCAGTATATCAAAAGCTTGTCATGCCTTCTTTACAAATTTAACTCTCACTTCTTGGAAGATAGTAGTGAGAAGTCATGGAGCAAAATGCTCTTAAAATATTCTGTTTGGAAATATATGAATAATTAAAAGATTTTGAGCTTCGAATAAAATTCCAATGACACTTTAGAACAGTTCCCCGAAAATGGCTTAACGATTAAAGCAACCAAGTTAATCTGACAGGTCACAGCGGTGGCTCTCACACCAGGTGAAGCACTTGACCCTCGACAGGTGGTGAAAGGGCACAGAGGTGGCTCTCACTCCTGTGAAGCACTTGACCCCCAACACCTGGTAGGTGTACATCCTACCGAGTGAGATACTCCTCCCTCTCTCACTCAATCCAAACCGGTTGTCCCACTTCCGGCTGTCAATTATATCAGAACCCCGTCGCTAGCTGAGGACGGCTCAACCTTCTATACTGACGCCCTAATCGAAAAGAGTCAACCTCTCGGAGGTGGCCACCTACCGAGAGATATCCCCAAACCAACCAAAGGCTAGTATAAAGGCCTAGCCCCCATTTAGTACTCAACGTTATTCAATCTTCACAATTCATAAGGCTCCATAGTGGAACCTACAAAATTAGCTCAATACAGTTCCAAACAACATTTTTCAACTCGTACAAAAATTTTAGAAGTCATGGTTTTAAGTCAATAATTTATTCCACAAATTCATAGTGGAGGAGCCACATGCTCAAATAAGTCATGCTGTGATTTTCAAAAATTAGATGCATGCCCAAAAATTTATCTCTCGCATATTCAAAACAAATCAAAATGTTTGATGCTTGGCTCCTAAGTCATGCCTGACACATTTTAAAAATTTATAAATCTAGAAGTTTCTAAAATTAGAAGTTTTCCAAATGTAGAAAGTTTCCAAAATAAGAAGGTTCCAAATATAGAGGTTTTCAAAATCAGCTACCATGATAAAAATTCCGTATTTGCAAAAGATACTCACCAACCTTACTTCCAAACCAAGATAATAAAATAAAATCAATTTCATGAATGCAAGGGAACTTACCTTATCCTTAAGCTTAGGGTATGAACTCTAGTAGATTGGTCCCTACCCTTGACAATCTTCTAAATCTATCAAAGAGTTCATATAAATTAATTACAACACTTTCTAGATCATCCCAAAAGAAAATCAAGTCCAAAATCGACTTTCACACATAAAACAAACTCAACTCACTACTACCATGATCCTAGTGTCCCAAGCTTTAAGGCCAGATAATAAATAAAAAGGGTTTATAAGCTAAGTCTAATTTGATATTTAAAATAATTAGTGTTTTGGAAAATACGTACTAATAAGTTGAAGGTTTAAATCTTGCTAAGAAAGATTTAGAGTTTATTTGATGAAGAATCCTAGGTGGAATTAGGTAAAATAATGATTTATTAATAATTTAGTTGTTAGAAAATAATTGATAACTAAAATTAGTTGAAAATAAATTTAATGAGTCTTTCTTGAAGCATAATAAATAAATTTTTAATAGGTTTTGATTAAAAGATAATAAATAAATTTTTAGTAATAAATATTTTACTAATTATGATTATTTCCATAAAAGGCTTTATTTGATATTATCATTCTATATATAATATCTATATATTTATTTTCTAGCAAAAGCTATTATTTATTTGACTAAAATATCCTTATTATATATAATAATCGAAATTTACCCCTCCTAGGGTTTTTTGGAAATTACTAGCAAAATCTCATTATGAAATATTTTATTCATGAAATAAAAATTAGCTTAGGAACAACTAGGTCATGATCATATTTCTATGGCTAACCACAATCACGAGCATATACAATCCTTCAATTCATCAAATCATCTAAATCATGTATATAAGCATAGATCTAGACTTACTAAGGCATGATCTAACTATTACTAGCATAAATATAATCATAGCTTCAATAATCACACAAGAATATAATTCCTATTCATCATAGATGACATAATCTCTAGCATACTTGATCATGGAGACATACATCAAACCCTAGAACACTATATATTCAACCAAGATAAGCAACTCATGCAAAAATCCCATCTCCAACATATTCATACATATATTCATGTTTCAATCGCAACTCATCACAACAATATATACTCAACCCTATTCATGATTCATCTTCTATCAACATCATCCTAGAGACATAAGTATAGAATTTAAAAGAAGGGTTAAAAAGGCTTACTTGATTGATGAATAGCTTGAAGGAGTTTCGAATGAATTTAAACCCCTAGATGCCTAAATCCGTCCAAAGGAGATGAAGGAAGCATGGCCATGGTTGATGAAATCATTCGGCCAAGAGAGAGAGAGAGAGAGAGAGAGAGAGAGAGAAGAGAAGAAGAGAGTACATTAGCATGTTTAATCACATATATATTCATTAGAGATCAAAGATTAGTGAAGATGAAGTTGATTGAACAAACCTACCTTGAAGGTGTTCTTGAGCTTTCACAAAATTTCTGGTTTTTGATCCAAAAGAGCAAGTTGGAATTTGTAGTTTGATGTTAAAAATGGCACGAATGGACTCACAGCAATGAATAGATGAAGTCTGGGATTTTTAGAGGTGGTTTGAAGTGATTTGGAGTGGTATTAGGTGAAAGGAAGTGGTAGGTATTCTTGGTGTAGTGTGTGTTCTTGATGGCTGAAGAAAAATCGAGAGGAATGGTTGTTGTGGCTGCCGAATTTTCTGTGGAATGAGGGCTGCCAAAATTCTGTAGGGTTTAGGAGGATGTTTCTCTGATTTGAGAGGGAAAAGAAAAGGTTAGTTGTTACAATCCTTAAAGAATATTTTTAGGAAGTGAATTTGGATATCCTAAGAATATCTTGATTATTTGGACAGCTTTGAAGTCTGCCATGGCTGATTGTTTGAGCAGAATTTCGTGGGATTAATGCTGGCTTATGGAGGTTTATGGTGGCTGAAAGTAGGGTGTACAATGATGAAGAAGAAGTCTGGTCCATTGAGCAAAATATTATGGAAGGTTGCTAAATAAGATGGCTGAAATTTTGGAAACCAATCAAGCTAAATTGCAGGGATTTGTTTGAGAGATTTTTGGACAGCCATTAATGGAATTTCGTGCAGAAGTTCAAGGGGATCAATGGAGCTTTGTTTATGGAGGTTTAAGGAAGGTTTTTACAGATTAGAGTTGGTGTTTTGGCTGGAAGAGAGATAGGAAATAAGCTGGACAAAAATCTGCACAGAAATTTCATTGCACAGTGAAATTTCTGGCAGATTTTCATCTGCCACTTCCAACCATTTTGCAGCGAGTTGGAAGGGGGGTTTCAGGGGTATTCAAGGCTGGTTTCCAGCCTTCTTCATGGAGGAAAAACATGGCTAAGGTGCTGCACAAAATCTGGAAGAAAACAGCTTAGTTTTGGGCTCTCAAAACTGATTTTCGTACAGGATTTTTTTCTGTTTTGCTCTAGCTTGTGCAGTCCGAAATTGGCCCAGAATTTTCAGGTTTCAAACTGATCCTAAAGACCATTTTTCTGGCAGCATTTGGGGGGGAATGTTAGCTAGAAATTTCGCCCTTTTGAAGGTACAACAAGCTGAAAAATTCCAGCTCATTCCATGAAGAAAGATGAACTAAGCTAGAGGAAAATTTCAGCAAGCTTACTAGAGGGATTTTTCCTCTTGGAATTCCTCACAACTCTTCCATATTTTTCAGACCATAAGAAGTCTTTCACCAAGATATTTTGATCCTAAAAGGTCTCAGCACTCTACTGAATTTTCTGGAAAGAAAAAGGCTAGAAATCTTGATCAAACTAATGAGTTGAGCATTGAGAAAAATTAAAGAACAAAGAAGAATGAATTTCCCTTCAAGAATTTCGAGTAGAGTAAAGAGTGAAATGAGAATTCTCCTAATATATCTCTCCTAGGACATTATCACCACCTTGTTCTAGGCTCTTAAGGCCGAAACTAATCCTCCCTAAGCAAAAATAAAATTTAATCTAGATAAAACTTCTATGATGGAATTTGAACCCTAGACCTCAATAATCTATTCCAAAGCTCTAACCACTAAACCACAACAACTCTTGTTGCTATTTCTACTAGAAAAATTATTTTCTATTCAATCCACAGGTTATCTCCCTATTTTCACCCCGGGCAAAAATTACCATTTTGCCCTTCTCACTCAATAATCATAATCAAGCCCTTTAGACTATAAAACACAAATTCAATGCACATAAAATCATATAAAAATATATTTAAACGTGCAATAAAATATGATATGTATCCCAACCCCCTTACTCTAAGGTTGGTTTCGACTGGGGTTTCACAAGCTGAGTATGTGGCAACTTCAAAGGCATCCAAGGAAGAAGTTTGACTCTAGAAGTTTCTCATAGAACTTGGAGTCGAGCCATAGATAGACAAGTCGATTGTGTTATATTGCGACAACACAGGCGTAGTCTCACAATCTAAAGAACCCAGAAATCACAAGAAGGAGAAGTATATAGAGAGAAAGTAAAACCTAATCTAGAAATTTATATAGAGACAGGAAGTCATGTTGGAACAAATAGCCTCAGAGAACAATCTAGTTGATCCATTCACCAAGTCTTTGGTTGAGAGAGTCTTTAGAAGACATTTAGATGCCATAGAAGTAGGCATCTATAGACTTACCGTAATACCCCCACCTTTTACTTTTGAATGGCTACTATTTGTAATTGGATGAGGATTTGTATTAATGACCAGAACAAAAGTTGATCGGTGTAATGAGACGAATATTTTGGTATGATAATATTTGGGCAGGACATGGATGAAATTATTGGATTTGTTCTACTCGTACCCTAAATCTTTGGAAGGCTATTATTATTAATAAAATAAGAATTTGAGGGTACATTGAGAAGAGAAATTGATCAGTGTGATGAAACACACGTTTTGGCGTGAATTATGCTACCCAGGGTACCAGGGGCATTTTCATCATTTTGACCACAAATTTGATCAAATAGAGAAGGAATTGAAGAATTTAAGTATTGCCAATAGATTCAGTAGAATTTTTGGAGTTGAATGGTGAAGTAAAATATTTTTCTGTTCTGGATCTGATATTGGTCACTTCTAAAACAAAAATGCGGTCGACTTTAAGACAAGCGGCGTAATATGATTGGAGGATGAAAACAAGTGTCAAAATACCATTAGGGAAGAAAGATATTTGTGGGATTATTTTATTTCAAAAGCTTACTGAATAAGATTATTAATTAAGGAAATTAATTAAATCAACTAATAGGAAAATGGTTGAAAATTGGATAGCCCACAAAGGTTAACTTTGTGACCAATATTGGTCACAATTTGGACCAAGAAGTCCAAGAAAGTGGAGGTGGAAAATGGCTGAAGAAGAGCCTGGATTTTGTTACAATGAAGGAAGAAAAGAAAGGAGAAAATAAAAGAAAAATAGGAGATTTTGCAAAAACTTTCAAAGGAAGATTTTGACCATTTAATGAATCACTTGATCATGTGATTTTGGTCATGAGAATGGCAGTGGAAGCTGTATTTTAACAGCTAAAAATGGACAGCAAGGATAAGAAAGAAGAAAGAAAGAAGAGAGGAAGCAAAAGGAAAGAAAAGCTAGAGAAAATTGAGAGAAAAAGGAAAAAGAGAGAGAAAGCATTCCAAGAAGAGAAAAAGGAAGGAACTTGGAGCATTTTCAGCCTAGAGCAATCAATAAACAAGGTAAAAGTCTATGTTTCATGAAATAAAGTTGAAGCATGAAGAATAAGGATTGTTTTGATATGAATTTTATTGAGAAAAATCATATGAATTGTGATTTATGTTTAGAAAATATTTATGTTTTGGGGTTGTTGTATTTGCTGTGCATGGTGGTGCATTTGGAGGCATGTATGCTATGTTTTATATGATGTTTGAAGGTGTTTTGAAGATGGTTTAAAGAGTTGTTCATGGCTACCAAAATGAAAGAAGGAAATAAGATAACAAATGGTATAATCGTTGAAGAAAATCGAATATTGTGGTTATTATTCAAAGTTGTTGGTTTTGTAGTCGTTTAAACATGAAAGATACTGATTGTGAATGACTGGAATCAAGAAGGATTATGTGATGTTTAGATGATAAACAAAGGATTGTAATAGTTAAACGACTTATGTATGAGATAGGAAAGAAAAGAGAATGGATTAAGTGAAGGAGAGGAACAAAATAGAAATTCTGTTTTGGAAAAATTTCGTGTAGCTCTGAAGTGGTAATAAACTGAACAATATGTCGAAGGATCATTTTGGGACCAATTTTGCATGATTTGGAGTGGTGAATAAAAAGTTATGATATAAATACCAAAGGTTGTTATTTCAGTTACGGGATTGAAGTACTGAGATATCATGGACAGAACTGAATGAAACAAAAAGGGAAATGAGTATTTTATGAATTGGAAATTATCAAGGAGGATCTTGAGGGAATTTTGGAATTAGTTTGGCATCAATCGGAGTTGTAGGTTAAAAGTTATGTCCAAAACAAAATCTTGTGTTAAAGCAGCAAAATTATATCCAAAATTCTAGAATTTTGCTTAGAAAATGGTTGAACTTAAGAATGGTTAATTATGCGATTTTGGATGAAATAATTGGAAAATATGAAGTGAATCCCTTGTTTATGAAGGGATAAAGGATGTGGAAAAAGAAAAACGAAAGAATCGAAAAAATGACGAGAATGGAAATTGAACGTTTTCCTTGACCGTCGGCTAACCGTTGGCCCCAGTAGGCTAAACGTCAGTTGGACGTTGGCTACCCGTCGGGAATGTCGGGTAATCATCAGGTATTTTTCGACCGAATATGATTTGACCTAAAAAGGATGTTTGGTGTAGGTTTGTCGGTAAATGGCCAACGAAAAGTTAAAAACGGTGAAATCGATGGTTGTACGACCGTAAACAGAAAGTGTTTAGTTAAGACATAGGCTGAGTCCCTTTGATTTTTAAAACCTTTTGAAAGCTAGTGTGCTTCATTTTTTCATGAAATGCTATGTTTTATTTCATTTTGGAAATCCTGAAATATGTTTAAGGTTTATATGAGCAAGAATTATTTTATGCCATTTTGGGCTAGATTGAACATTATAATTGGCTTGGAAACCTTACTGGATGATTAAAGCATGAATTTTGTGAACTTAGTCCTTTTTGGATTAAATATTTGAAATTTTTGAAAAATAGTAAATTTTGGAATTAGGTGTTCATAAATTGACTGGAATGCCCTCATTGGAACATTTTATGAAAATATGTTTGGAAACTTTGAATTTAATCATTTTTTCGGATTAGAATTTTGAATTTCTTGAAATTAGTTCCTTTTTGGAATCAAGTATTTGAAAAATGATCCAAATGTCCTTATTGGAATGTTTTATGAAAACCTTTGGAATCGGGTATTCGGTAAATGATCGAAATATCTTTATTGGAACTTTTGTGAATACTTTTCAAATCGGATAAGGATAAAATGACCCGAATACCCTTGGAAAGTCTTTTGGAATTAGGTATGAGTAAAATGACCTGAAAAACCTTGGAAATGACTTTTGTGATCGAGTACGAGAAAAATGACCCGAATACTTTTGGAAACATGTTTTGATGCATGAACATAACTCTTTATCCTGTTTCAATAATTTTGAAAATGATCTCTCATGATGAGATTATCTTTTGGAAAATGATCTTTTGATCCCTGAAATTGTTTTATTGGCCTAGTGTGCCATGGAATTAATTGATTGACTCTCGGAGCCTTTGTGAATGATGATCTAACTTGTGAGTCAGTGGGATCTAATTTTGGAAAATGTTTTTTTGCCCCAAAAATATTTTGATTTGAAAATCTTCGGGGATCAGATAACCCTCTGGCCTGATTAGTCAGACAGGGTTGGTATTGATTAGTCAGACGGACTTTGATCTTTGTACTAGGTCATGTTAGTGGTAGATGACCCCATGTAACCTAGTTAGTTTTGGGGATTGTCTTACTCCAAACAAGGTGATAGGACATTGAGATGAGCCATCTTGGCTAGCCGTTTAGCACCTGGCAATTGCTATGTTTGTGGACGCTTCTTAATTTTGTGTCATTTGCTAGATGCTAGGTAGGGACACTCGGCGCATTTGACTCCTTGCTACCTCAATGGTGATTGATATTAGGATTGGGACCCCTGGCTTACGGTAGCAAGTAAAAGATTTTCCAGCAATGCACGAATTGAATACTGTAGGCTGCGGTCTCAGTACGATGACACGGTGCAAGTTGGTGTGCTTATCTGGCGACCACGGATTGAGTACTGGAGGCTGCGGTCTCAGTACGATGACATGGTGCAAGTTGATGTACTTATCCGATAATGCATGGTTGAGTATTGTAAGGCAAAGTCCCTAGCACAATAATATCGTGATGTTAAAGCGAAGCCTTGTGTGTTTTGCATATAGGTTGGCCTTCTGTTGGAGAAGTGCATATGATTTGGAAATTGGGGTAATGTTTTGAAATTGAAATATAGTTTTCCAAAAATGATTAAGTTTTGAATAAACTATTTGTTAAAGAGTTTTGGAATCATTTCCAGTAAGTAAATGTTATGCTATTCCACAAAATTTTTATGTACTCTGTCTCTTTGATAAAGTACTAGCACACACGGGACTCACTGGGTATTTTTCACTCACATGTGTCTTTCATCTTACCTTTTTGTAGGATCCAGAGTTGAGCGGACCTACAGATAGGGGATGATACCACAGTGACAACAGAATTGGTGCAGACGTTTTCCTTTTGGATAATGTACCTTATTACTGATGTTGAATGGAAATTTTCATGTATGAGATTCTTTATTATGTATGTGCGCGTGACCATCAATATGGGTTGTTGTATGGAACTGGACCTTACTTACTCTATTGGTTTTTTTTTTTTTTTTTTGTTATAAAGACCTCTTGTCTGTGTAACTGGATGGGGCGACACTCGGTGTTGCTATGCTTCTGCTATTACCTTTAGTAAGAGTGTTACAATTGGTATCAGAGCTTAATTTTATAGAACTGTGGTATTGTCATAGGAATGGATAGAACTATTTTATTATGTAGATATGATGGATAGAAGTGATAAGGGCAAGTGCCCAATGGTCGAGCACAGTGATGAACGGAAGAGAGAAGTAGGTGAGAACTCGGGTGTAGTGAGGAAATCTATCTTGAGAAGATGTCGTCACCACATGATGAGGCAAGTGTCGACTCCGATGAGATAGATAGTGATATTGAGCTATACCACTAAGACAATGTTGATGAAGTGGAGGATTTAGAGATAGAGCCAAAACTATAGACTTGGTTGTAGTCAAATGCGGACGGAGATGAGGAGGTTAATGCAGCGGAGCCTTATATAGTCTCGACTGATTCATGACCTCCCATATCAAATAATGAGAATGATGAGTAGCAGGATGAGATGTAGATAAATATAGTATGATATGTATAGTTCAACTGGTGTATATGATTGTGTGCTTGACACACAAATTTTGCATTGAATTTGTGATAAATGAGAATGAACATGTGTTACGTTTTGTTAATTGCACTATACCTATTTTATGACTGCTTTTGAGCTATATTACATTTGTTATATTGGTAAAATCTTATGAACTGTATAGATGCCTCTGAAATGGACTTCCGAATGATCATCCTGGGCTACTCGAAATAACCCTCAACCAATGGTGGAGGAACTGCGGGCGGAAGGTCCCCACCTCACAACCTTGGACCACTCCATGTTTCAAACCTTCTAAAAGATGGCTGGCATGATCCAATGGTTGACTGAGAATGCTAGGATAAATGAGGGTACGAGTTGGGAAAGTCAGCAAAGTGAAGTTGAATCGGATTGAGCCCTTGAGCACTTTTTGAAATTCCACCCTCTGCAATTTCAAGGGCAACCTGACTTAGAATAGGAGGCTAAAAATTGGATTGAACAGATGGAAAATATTTTTGCAACCTTGAATTATTCGGAGCAAAGGAAGGTACAACTTGCTATATTCTAGTTAAAAGGACCTACCCAAGATTAGTGGGCAAGAGAGATGAAGCAACAAGAATGGGAGTGGATAGATTTTAAGGCCAGTTTTAAGAGGTAGTTTATTCCTATTTGGGTGGTAGAAAGAAAGGAGGATGAATTCCAAGCTGTTCAGTAAGGAGGCCGTATGGTGGGACAATACGTTGCTAAATTTACTAGACTATCAAAATATTGCCAACTCTTGGTCCATTCAGAGGTAGATAGGGTTAGATATTTTATGAAGGGTTTATGAGCAGAGTTGAAAAGAGTATTAGCAAGTATAGCTCCCACCAGTTATAACGCTGTAGTGGGATGGCCTTTAGAATGGAAATGGCCGATATTGAGTAGGCGGGTGAGAGGAACCGATGCGGATTTTGGGGCATGATTTGAAGTGGCCTGGAAGGTCCTGATAGTAGAGAAAGAGGAAGCTGCAACAGAAGGGAGGCCCGACTGGCCTGATGGGGGGATCACCCTCCTTTAAATACTTCAATTGTGGGAAAATGGGGCATAAGATTTTAAATTGCCCTCGCCCACGAATGATAGGAGGATGGAATCGACCTGGAAGCAACAGCCAAGGACAGAGGTCAAGATTTCGAGAGGAAACCCAAGGCAGGTCTCTACCTCCAGAACTGGACCTCCTCCTAAACTGCAAGTAAATGCTCGGGTTGTAACACCCCACACTCTAGGTACCTAGATAGAGCAGGATGTCGCCCAGTCCAAAGGACCAGGGGTTTTTATAACGAGGAATAAAATAAAACGAAAATTGCTAAATAAAATTAAAAGAAAAATTCCATTACATTCGAAAGTAAAACTTATACAAGTCTAGAAAATCAAAACTAACAAGCAACTCTTGAAATAAACTCAAAACATAACTAAATAAATGAACTGGAGCTCAACCCTAGCTTTGCTCCACTTACTGAAAGCAATCCCCTGAAATCATGATATAAAAGGTGTTAGATTGACATCTCAGTAAGTCCCGTGTGTGCAAATGTCAGTTATAACCATTTCATATATGCAAGTTTATCAAAACCACAAAATCGTGTTTGCAAGGCAATCTCATCAATAATAATCATTCAAAGGAGCCTTGCTCAATCAATCCAAAACAATTCACAGTAAATTACTGTTTCATCTCATTCACAATTCATTAAATTGGAATTAGCAAATGATTCAGCAATATAGTAACACAATCCATATCATGGTTACCACCATGGTAGCTCCCCAATGTATTCTTTCAACAAAGGGGCATGGGGGCACCACCCACTAGGTGAGATACTCCTCCATCTCTTCACCCAGTACTCCGGTTGTCCAATCTGGGTAAACAATGTCCACATGGACCAATATGCTAGCTCGAACCGGCCTAACTAAGTAGTATTGTCGCCTCTCCAAGTTGAGTTTATTTTCTGGAGGTGGCCTCCTGTTAGAAGACTCGCTCTTACTCTTCGAAACTAGTGCTACTAGCTTACCCCCACTGAGTACTCAATGCTCCCCGATTAGGGGTAGAATCATTTTCCCTTTTTCGAAAGTCTTTAATTAATTTGATTGCAAAACGTGATTTTTGTAACAGTATTATCAAATCGTTTGACAATAGTGTAAGAAATCGCTTTTGAGTTTGAATAAATACAATTTAGTAAATTCATTTTGAAAATAAAACATCCACATTTTCAATCCAAGTCTCACAAAAATCCAGCATAACTCATCATTTTTAGTCAAGGCTCAGTCCTTGTGTCAAAACATCATATTGACATCAATTCTAAATAACATTACAAAAGTTGCTTGCAAACAAGTATTATTTATCAAAACAGTTATGCAGGGACTTACCTAGATAAATCACAGCCAAATTCCACTTAATCGATTGCTCTACTTTCCACTCATTCCTTATCTAAAGTAAATAATCCCACAATTAGGATTCAATCATTCCATCCATTATTTCATACAACATGACTCTCCATGATTTCATTATCTACCCCTTTCATCCATGGTATTTAATTCAATAGATCACATGAATAACTTCCCTTTACTATTCTATTGATCATAACCATGCATTGATCTAGATCAATTCATCACATGACATCTTCCATATTAAACTAACATAAGATCATCATAAATAGACCTATAAACATTAAAAGATCTCATCTTCTGTCTATTTAGCATGGATCTAGATTCATCATGACAAGATACATCAATGTCCTATCTCATACATGCTTTGTCTATGGCTTTCCTCAACATGATCATCAATCTAATATATTCATGCTTTCATACTAGACTCCATAGACATCCTTAAGCCAATATTTTGAAGTTTAAGACCATTTAAATCAATAAAGATAGGATCTTGATTACCTCTTAGCGATTTAGGTTTAAATCATGGTAACTCCTTGTTGACTAGCTTGAGTTTGATCAATAGTTGAAGAGTTTAGTTCGCTTGGATGCCCTTGATCAAGTCTCACCCAAGAATAGGTAAAATCAGTCCCTTATGGACGTGATTTAAGGAAGATAAAAGGAAAAGAAGAGAGCAGGGGTTGAATAGAAGGGTTGAAGATCAATTACCTTGTAGAGAGATTCGGTTTTGGTTTTGTTTGTAGGATTTCTAAATTAATTGAACAGATTAAACGCAGCGAAAAATAGCAAGAAATCTAAACCATGGATCACGGGTTTGCAGTTGAAACGGGGAAAAAGAGAAGATCACGCTTATTACCTCTTAAAGCCGGAATTTAAATTTTTCTTGTTCCAAGAATGCAGGCGCGATCCAGATCACAAAACTAGTTCACAGCAACTCAACTGAAGTCCAAGAAAGAACTCCCTCTAATGATAATCCACACAAGGTCGAACGCTCACAATCTCATAATTCTATGCTAGTAGAATTTAGGAGGCTAGGGTTTGATTAATAAGAGAGAGACGGCTAGGGTTTGATCAAGAGAGAGGCAGATAAACAGTTTCTCTGTTATTGCGTGAATAGTCTATGTCTCTTACCCTAAGAAAACCATTTCCTTATATTTATAGATTTATAATTACAGTAAATTGTAACTTAGTCCTTCAACGTCCAATTGTCAATAAATTGGTCCTTGAAGTTTACTTAATTACAATTAGGTCCAATGGATTATAACAAACCTATAATTCACCTATAAATATATTCCCTTCTCTTAATTAACCCCACAATATTATCAAATAATATATTTCAGCATTCAAACCTTTATTGTGTGTGACCCATTAGGTTTCCTGGTCTTATTAGTAACATAATATGAATTAATTCTAACAATATTAGAATTAATAATCCTTAATAAAATAAAGGATTAAATTTATTAATTCTCTAATTAATAAATCCATATTTAGCATATCAAGAGCGACATCTAGCAATGACTCTTGACCACCCAAAAGCCCAGAAAGTCAAGTGGCTTGACATGAACCTTTCAATAGCAAATTATCAGTGCAATAAACTCCTTTCATCATACAATATCTCATTCAGTCTAGAGCATGGAATTAGTGCCAACTCCCTCCAGAATATTATTAATTCTGGCCCGAATATTTTAGTACTTGTTCAAGAAATCCATTACTCGATATGTGTATCAATTGAAACCATTTCCATCACATAGTCGCCTTGGCCAAGGACTTCATGAGTAATGATTTCTACAAGTGGCCTTGAGATATACTCTCCACTATTAGGAGTGGAAGCCTTTATTGACTTTCTTAACTACTTTCGTTTACTTTACATTGTACCCAATATCCATCCCATAGGCAATCCTAGATAAGACTCCAAAGATTAGAATCAAAGTACAACACTCGTTAAACAAAGTACCTTGGAGATCTCAAGTCTAAGGATATTTTCACACTTGCTATAATGAGATTCTATCACTGGCACTAAATAGTTATCCAAGTGATTATCTCGTAGCTAGGTCATCCAATGAACTTGTTCCAAAACAAGCATCCACACGTTAATCCTGAGTATCCCAATACTCATGGATATGAGAACCACCGCTTGATCCAATCAAGAGATATAACATGTGCCAGTCTTGGCGTATTAATAATGTCCCATCTTATTAATACTATGACTGGGGATTATTTAAGTACAAACACTGCATAGTGTAGTAGGAATCTCATATCATGATCTCTATCATGATTTCCTTAACACTGTGTTGTACAAGGGACTTTATCTAATGGTTTGTATACATATTTAGATATAACAATCAAACTGAAAAATAAAGAATGCCTCTTATTAATTTAATATGCAATATATATGGTACACATGATTGCCTCTAGAGCACAACACTAACATTGTTCTTGGAATAGGCTGGCCAAATTTTGGAGCTGGTTGAATGCTGGTTTTTTTGTGAGTTTGGGAGGCTGAAAGGGTGGAGATTTTCATGGTTTTCTATATAGAAAAGGCTAGGGTTTAAGGTTTAGGTGTTTAAAGGAGGTTTAGTCTTGCTAGGGTTTCTTGATCACAAGAGAAAATTGTTCAGCTTTGGGTGTCTCTATGGCTGCCGAAATTTTGCAAGGAAATTAGGGTTGATTGCTGCTGTGTTTGTGAAGCTAAGGGTGGCCGAAATTCTAGAAAAATAGTGAGGAAAAATCTGGACAAAATGAGAGAAGAATGCTGGTTGCTTTTGGTCTCTAAAGTGGCGAAACAAGAGAAGGAAAAGAAGTCTTTTTGTAGCTGTATTTTGCTTGCTAAATAGAAGAATTTATGTGCAGGTTTTTGTTGAGAATTTCATGCAGAATAAGGCTGGTTTTTTGGCCGAAATTCTAAAGGAATTTGAGAGGAAAATTCTGTTATTCTTTTGGCTAAAACAAAGTCCTAGTTGGTTAAGGTTTTCTTGGACAACCCTAGCTAGGTTTTAGAGAGTTTGATTTGGATTATACTTGCTTCAAGGGTGGCGGTAGCTTTGATGCAATTTTCCAGAATATTTGGTGAGGAAACTAGGTTATCTATTTAGGAAATAATTTAATTAATTCCCTATTTTAATTTGAATAATTTTTAAATAGCTAATAAATAGTTATATTGAGAGAAAATTCTGGTTTCCTACTTTCTTGAAGCTACCGAATTCTTCTTCCTTTTCCTTCCTAAATTTTCGAAAATCATCCTCTTATTCAAGAGATAATTATTTTATTTAAATTCACCTCTAAGCTTTTTATTTCCATAAATAAAAATATTATTTGAAAGAAGATAAAATATGGAAATTTATTTCCTTGAAAATAATACCTATATACTTTCTTATATACATTTTTCTCTACTAGTATATTATTTAGATATTGCTAAAAGAAAATCTAGATTAGTAATCTTTAAAATTATCTAAAAGATTATGATAAGATATTAGAAACTAAAATTTAATTTGTTTCAAATATTTTATAAAATAATTTTCAAATAAATCACTCTCCTAATTTATTTTCCGCTTCTTAGGAAATTAATTTCCTAGTGGCTATTCTCTTAGGGATTTCGGCCAAGCTAGGGAAAATTTAGGGAAGGAGGAAAGAAAATAAGAGAATGAAAAGGATTGAAAATAGTTAGGATTCAAACTCAAGCCCGTCAAGGTTTAAATACCAAGCTTTATCCACCAAGTTACATTTTCTTTCTAAATATTCTCCTAACAACTCCCTTGATTTCTTCCCACTTGCTTTACCCCTTTTTCTAATAAACTTTCCTCAATAAATGAAAACTCAAGCAATCCAACTACATTAAGAATAAATTAATTCATGTAATCCAAACCAATATTTTCATGGAAAATAATTCAAATTATCAAATGCGGTATAACTCAATATGACATGCATGACTTTTCCCCACTTACTAAAGGTGGTCTTATATGGGGTATTACAAAACCTGATGTTAAAGATCCATTAATACTGTTGTGAAATTAGTTACCCCAAAGAGCATACTGTTGGAAAAGTAATGTTTTTGTATCGGGACTCAAGGTCCGAAAGATGATTAGGAAAGAATGCACAAGATACTTAACCTATGTAATTAATAAGCTAGGAGAGATTAAGAAGCCTGAAGTTGTACCTATTATGAATAAATATTTAGATGTTTTTCCAGCAGAATTGAAGGAATTGCCATCGGAGAGGGAAGTAGAATTTTCTGTCGCTCTAGTGATGTCAGCAGAACTAAATTCAAGGATCGCTTATAGAATGGCACCTACAAAATTGCAAGAGCTCGAGAAACAATTGCAGGAATTGATAGGGCAATGGTTTATTCGACCAAGTTCTTTACCATGGGGAGCATTTGTGTTGTTTGTTAAGAAGAAAGATGGGTCATTACGGATGTGTGTAGATTATCGAGGACTAAATACAGTGATGGTAAAGAATAAATATTCATTACCCACGGCTGATGAACTGGTTGATCAGTTGTGAGGAGCTAGATGTTTCTCGAAATTAGACTTAAGGTAAGAATATTACCAGGTCTAGATTTGGGAAAAAAATATACCGAAGTCTGTATATAACACTCGATATAGATATTTTAAGTTTGTAGTAATGCCCTTTGGTGTTATTAATACCTTTGCCATTTTTATGGACCTGATGTACTAAATAGTTCGGCCGTACTTAGGTAATTTAGTGGTCATATTCATAGAAGACATTCTAGTGTACTCTAAGTCCTTAAGGGCATAAGCAGTACCTTCGAAGAGTCTTAGGGAAGTTAAAACAGACCAAATTGTATGCGAAATTCAGTAAGTGTGAGTTTTGGTTGCAAGAAGTAGCATCATTGGGACATGTAATATCTAAGGACGGGATTATAGTAGATCCTACAAAAGTTGAAGTGGTGCCAGATTGAAAATGTCCCGAGACTCCAATCGAAATCCGAAGCTTCCTGAGATTGGCAAGATATAATTGAAGATTTATTGAGGAAACTCCCTAAGGTAGTTTCACTTTTGACTCGACCCGCCCAAAAGGAAGTTCCCTGTGTTAGAACCAAGAAGCGTGAGGGAAATTTCTAGGAATTGAGAGAAAGAATACATTCTGCTCATGTTCTAATATTGCTAGTGATGGAATCATTCATTACTGAGATCAGTATTATATCTTGAAACAGTTTGTGATGAGATAAGATGTTTTAATGAAGGTACCCCAAAGTAAGTATATTATCCATCCAGGAGTCGTGAGAATATATCAGGACATGAAACGACATATTAGTAGATCGGCATGAAGAAGGATATCTCAGATTTTGTAGCTTGATGCTTAACTTGTTAGCAAGTGAAAGTCGATCAGCAATGGCTTGGAGGGTTATTACAGCCATTACAAACTCTATCATGGAACTAAAGTGAAATTACTATAGATTTCATTATGGGACAACATTAAAGTTCAGTACAGTAGCGCGCCCAAGAACGGATGGACAAACTAAATGAGTGAATAGAGTTTTGAAAGATATGTTGCGGGCTTACGCTTTAAATTTTGGGACTAAGTGGATTGATAATTTAGCATGTACAGAATTTACCTACAATAACAGTTATCAGTCAACTATCGGAATGACCCCGTCTGAAGCTTTATATGGAAGAAAATGTCAGTCCCTGTTATATTGGGAAAGTTTAAGATAAGGAATGGGCGAACAAGATGCATTTGATCTTGAAAAGGGTCTGATAGATTGTAGAAATGATTAAAACCAAGTTAGAAGTAGCACAAATCAAACATAAAAAAAAGAAAAGAAAAGGAGGTATATAGATCGACATGGGACAGATTTGAAATTACTGAAGGGGATTATGTATTCTTGAAGTTGTCTCCACAACGATAGTTAGGAATTAAAATGTAAGAAAAGAAATTGGCATTTAGGTACGTTAAACCATTTCTTATTGTTAAAACAATCAGGAAAGTAGCCTATCGATAGAGTTACCAGTAGAACTTCAAGTTATTCACGGCATGTCTTATGTATCCCAATTTCGAAAGCAGGTGGCTGATCCTACCTACATTTTGAATGAAGAATCCATTGATATGACTCTAAGCTTGAAAAATGAGGAAAAGCCTATTAAGATCTTGGAGCTTACTGAAAAGGAATTGCAGAATAAGAAAATTCCACTTGTACAAGTATCGTGGAACTATCATCCTATACAAGATGCAACTCGAGAAAATGAAAGTGAAGATGCTAAAAAGGTACCCAAACTATTCTAAGTATAAACCAATTTCGAGGACGAAATTTTTTGTAAGGAGGGGAGAATGTAATACCCCACCTTTTACTTTCGAATGGCTACTATTTGTAATTGGATGAGGATTTATATCAATGACCAGAACAAAAATTGATCGGTGTAATGAGATGAATATTTTGGTATGATGATATTTGGGCAGGCTATGGATGTAATTATTGGATTTGTTCTACCCATACGCTAAATCTTCAGAAGGCTATTATTATTAATAAAATAAGAATTTAAGGGTATGTTGATAAGAGAAATTGACCAATGCATTGAAACACATGTTATAGTGTGAATTATGTTACTCGGGGTATCAGGGGCATTTTCGTCATTTTGACCGCACCCGCGACTTTTACAGTAAATTTGATCAAGTAGAGAAGGAATTGAAGAATTTAAGTATTGCTAATGGATTTAGTGGATTTTTTGGAGTTGAATGGTGTAGTAAAATATTTTTCTGTTCTAGATCCGATTTTGGTTAGTTCTGAAGAAAATTCTAAAATATGGTCGATATTAAGACAAGCGGCTGATAGGGCCTAAATTAGTCATATATTTTCTAGTTATTTGAGACTATTTTGTGATACATTTTGTACAATAACTGGTCATATTCCTTTATATTAGAGATTTTACCTTTGGAAATGTATTTTGTACATTATTTCATATTTTAAGGGTAAAATAAGGCAAAAACGTCGCTAAACAGAATAGAGCCAGTGCCGGCCAGGACAGGAGAACCGGCGCTGGTCACGTGCTACTAGCACGCACTTTGAGGTGATGAAAAATCAGTGAAATAGAGCTGAACAGAACATAACCGGCGCCAATTGGGAGCTTAGAGGCGACGCCGACTGCAGTCTGGAAGAGGTGGCACGAAAATCAAGAAAAGTTAGCTAACGAACAAAGGAACAGACCATAATTGGTGTCGGCTCTAGGTAGGATAGGCGGCGCTGGCTGTGCACTGCCACTGAGGTGGTGCCTCAATTTTTGTGCACATTTTTTGGGAATTTGCGGAGTTTTAGTATTTTCTTACTTCTAGTAGGCCAGAAACCCTAGAGGGACAGATTTAGGCACTTCTAAAGCCTATAAATAGAGGAAAAACACAAGCCAAAAGGGAGGATTCACATATGAAAATAGAAAATCACTCAAATTAAAGGAGGAATTCTTCAAATTAAGGAGGATTGTACAAGAGGGTCTATGAAGGAAGAAGAATGAGGCTTTTCTATCAGTGCTTTCTTTTAACTTTGTTTTCTTTTCTTAAACAATAATGTATTAATTATTTTATTGTAATTTGACAGTGTTTTCAGTATTCATGATTTTTAGAGTTACTTTGATCTTTTGATTAATTGATTATTATTCTTGGTATTTAATTACTTGTGCTAATTACGAGATTAGTTGATTGTTTCTTTCTATTAACTTGCTTGGACAAAGGGGTTGATGGTGGTCTCAATCCGTTAATTTCATATTTGTTGTCTCTTAACTTGTTTGGACAAGGGGTTAATTGCTAAGAATTGGATAATTAAAGATTAATTTATGTCTGCCAGGACATAGATTCATTGGTTAGTTTTATGTTTTAAGTTTGCCAGGACATGGAAATTTAATCAAGGATTGTGTTTAATGCATCTTTTAGGTGAATTAGTTGAGACATGACATGTGATGTTAATTTATCTAGAAGATAGTGATTTTATGGATTGGAAAAGAAGTGAATCTATCTTAATCCTTAATGATGCCAAGAGAATAATTAGTTATGATAATGATTAAGCACTTTAAGATCATGTTTGTCAAAATAATGGTTTGAGTTACATAATTTTCCATCCTTGCCATGTATATATTCTTTTATTTTATTTTATTTTTCTTTTTATTTCTTTTTCACTTTATTTAGTCGGTTAAACAATAAAAGAAAAGTAATTAATGTATACTTGTTCTTTGAGGATCGACACTCATTTTAAACCCTATGCTATACTTAATGATGAGTATACTTACTCATATGTGTAATTTGGGGTTAACGTTTTAATTTAAATTTGATTGGGAATGTGCTTATTTTTTTATAATTTTTATAACCAAATCCAAACAAATTAAGTTTTGGCGCCATTGCCGAGGAACAATATCATGAAAGCTTAGATTTTGTTGATTTAACCATGTAAATACGTAAATATATAAATATGTAAATTTGTACAATTGTTCTTTTTGCAAAAAGGTGCCATCTTTCGTATCTTGTGTATCTTTGTAATCTAATTCACTAACCTTGACTAATGTTTAATTGACTAAATTGTTCTTGTAATTTTGTTTGAATTGTGAATTCTGTTATCTAACTTTCTTATTTTCTAGGTGCTAGCCTTGGTACATGACCCAACAATCTGAAGGCAATATAGTAGATTTTGATCCTAAAATCGAAAAGACATTATCAAAAATCTACCAGACAATTAAAAGAAACTTAATCGCAGACATGGATGGTGCTCAAAACAATAATGCTAGAAACAACAGGAGGGTCATGGATGACTTTGTGAAACTTGCAATCTTGGGCACGGGCTCGAGTATCACTAGCCCTAGGATGGATGCAAATAATTTTGAAATAAAGCCCAATATCATCTAGATGGTCCAAAATATGGTCCAATTTGATGGGCTACCTGAAGAAAATCCCAATGCCCACCTAGCTAGTTTGCTTGAAATTTGTGATACCTTTAAGATGAATGATGCTTCTGAAGATGCTATAAAGTTAAGAATTTTTCCTTTTTCTTTGAGAGACAGGGCTAAATCTTGGTTAAAGTCTTTACCCATAGGTTCCATCACTACTTGGAATGCCCTAGTTGAAAAATTCCTTGCCAAATATTTTCCTCCAGCTAGGACATCCAAACTTAGAAACAAAATTTTTGCCTTCCAACAATTAGATTCTGAACCTTTGTATAAAAGTTGGGAGAGGTTCAAGGAAATGTTGAGAAAGTGCCCACACCATGGATTTGAGCTAGGAATGCAGATGCTCATCTTTCTTAATGGCCTTACGTTTCTAACACGACTAATGGTGGATTCTTTTGCAGAAGGTTCTATCAATCATAAGACTCCAGAATAGGAATTCGATCTCATTGAAAAATTAGCTTCAAATAACTATTCTTGGAGAAGTACAAGGTCTAAAGCTCATGTGCAAGGAGTGCACAAAGTGGATGCTGTGGCAGCTTTGGAGGCTAAGGTGGAAGCTTTGACTCAAAAGATGGAACAAATGGTGATGCCTCAAGGCCAAGTGTTAAATGTAAGTTGTGATTTCTGAGGAGAAGGGCACCCAAATGATGAGTGCCAAAATATGGGTTCACTCTAAGAAACCACGAAACAAGCAACCTTTGTAGGTAATGTTTGTCCATGTAACAATCCTTATAGCTCTACTTACAATCTTGGTTGGAGAAATCACCCTAACTTCTCTTGGAGAAATGGAAACCAACCTAGGCAGGGTTCTTTCAACTTTGGGGGAAATCAAAGGAACTAATCTCCTTTGAACAATAATTCAGCACCTTCCAAGCCACTATTGGAGGAATTGATTGGACAATTGGTAAGCACAACAGAGACTAAGTTCCAAGGGGTTGATGCTACAACAAGGAACTTAGAGGCTTCCATGCGCAACTTGGAAAGTTAAATTGGCCAACTAACTAAATTACTTGGGGAACGTCAAGTAGGGACATTACCAGGGAACACCGAAGAAAATCCACGGGATCAAGGCCGTGGCAAGCATTGAATTTATTTTTGCTTTAAGTTTTTGTGATTTGGAACAATTTTTATTTTCATCGTTTTGTTTCATTTTTATTTATTTTTTCATGAATTAAATTTCATTAGTCATCACTGCTACGTGTTCATCATTTTTATTTCATTTAAAAAAAAAAATCTCAGAGCCCAGACAGAATGCAATCGGCGCCAGTTAGGCCCAGAACCGATGCCGGCTCCTGTCAGGGAAACAGGCCAATTTAGCCATTTTTTCTTTCAAACTCTCCAACTCCCTCTCAAATCCTCTCTAACCCGCACTGACTTCATCTTCGAAACCCCTCAAGATTTGATTTTTCACCTCCCAAACACTTCTGCAGTATTAATCTATCCTTCTTTTGTTGATTCTATGGATCAAAATTCTCTAAATCTTCCATTTTTTACAAAAACCCAATCTTCAAGCTTTCTTTAAAGAGCTTTAATTTCTGAAAAAGGATGCATATTGTGCTTACCTATGCATAGGAGAATATAAAAGTATGATTTTTCTTGAATTCCCATGGTTAAAATATTGTAGGCAATTTTTTTTTTAGGTATATTTTTTGCCGAAATTTGGGATATTTAATGTTCTCTTGCATTGTGAATCAACTTATGAGCTTCATGACATTGGATATATTATGAGTTGATGATTCTTGAGTACTTTATTCATTCACATGATCATAAGTGAGTTTATGTATTGGCTTAAGGGTATGATTATGGCTATTTTGATGATTGAGTAACTAGTGCACATTAGCCTTAACTTATCTTACACTTGATTATTATAATACCATGAGGATTCCATAATTCACATGATCATGTTATGAGCATCCAGATACATTGGGTTTGTTTAACACATTTATGCTTTACAGTGAGCTTTTATGCTTATTCTTGCAGGCTGTATTGTAAATTGTGGTGGATTGATTGGAGGAGATTGAATTGGTTGTTGTTTGGTGCAAGGTATACTTTAAGGAGTTTGGGCATTGGGGTGTGAGATGGTTGAGAGTTGAGTGGGTGTTGTGCATTGTGTTTGAAACAAGGGAGTTTCTATTCTTCGGAAATCTTTGAGCTTCCCAATCCTTAGCCTCCTATCTTCACTACTACCTACTGGCCAATATGTCTAGGGCATGGAGTTAATCATCCAAAAGGGCTAGAGCTTCTTCTTCCTCAGCCCCTTTATCTATAGACCCCCTATTCCTTAGGACAGTAAAGTTCATTGATCCATCATGTGAGGAGTAGTACAATAGGAGGGCTTCAAATAAGATTATTGTAGAGCGTACCTTTGCACCAACCCTAGACCGTGTCCTTAAACTAGGAATGATGTTTTGGAGGCTAGGGTGGGAACCCATAGTACAGCTTAAGGAGGATTATTGTCCAGTACTCTAAAAAGAATTTTATGCCAACATGGTTGAAAAAGGCAATAAACACCTTCCACGCATTGAGACAAGAGTGAAGAGAACCCCCATTATCATCACATGAAACCATTTAGCTACTCTTCTCCATGTATATGATGATGATTCTTGGCAAGGGATAGATACTAATAATCAAAAGATTCTTTCTGACCCTAATTGGGATGCCAATAGAATTGCAGCTACTCTAGGGTTGCACAAGCACAATACTTTCCAAGCTAATAGCTTCTACTCTAGCAATGATCCTGATGCCAACTTTCGGGCTCTAGTATACATGTTTAGTTTTAATGTCGTACCCCGGGCCAGTGGATTCAATGAGACACACCTTATTGATATGTACAACTTACATAGGATGATGACCACTCAACCTATTGATGCATATGGATTTGGGTAAAAAAATCATATAAAAATAAGCAAATTCCCAATCAAGTTTAAATTAAAACGTTAATCCCAAATTACACATATAAGCAAGCGTACTCATCATTAACATAGCATGGGTTCAAACGATTGTCGATCATCTAGGAACAAGTATAAATTAATCACTTTTTTTTTTCATTGTTTAACCTACTTAATAAAGTTAAAACGAAATAAAAGAAAATAAAAGAATATGTAAATGTCAAGGATGGAGAAGTATGCAACTCAAACCATTATTTTGACAATCATGATCTTAAAGTACCCAATCATTATCATAACTAATTATTCTCTTGGCATCAAGAAGGATTAAAGTAGATTCACTTCGATGGTCAATCCATGAAATCACTACCTTCTAAATAAATTAGAATCACTTGGTCTCGTCTCAACAAATTCATCCAAAAGATGCATTAAACACAATCCTCAATTAAATTCCCTTGGTCTCGAAAAATTTAAAATATGAAATTAATCAATGAACCCTTAGTCTCGGAAGACATCAATTAACCTTCAATTACCAGTTCTAAGCAATCAACCCCCTTGGTCTAGTAAGTTAATAGCCAACAGAATACGAAATTAATAAATTGAAACTACCATCAACCCCCTTGGTCCAGTAAGTTAATGAAGAGAACCAACTAACTAATCTCGTAATAAGCACACGTAATTGAATACCAAGAATAACAATCAATTAATCAAAAGATCAAACAACTCTAAAAATCATGACTATCTAAAACAACATCAAATTACAATAAAATAATTAATACATCATTGTCAAGAAAAAGAAAACAAAGTAAAAGAAAGTACTCATAGATAAGCCTCATTCTTCTTCCTTTGAAGACCTTTTTGTACAACTCTCCTTGAATTGAAGAATTCCTCCATTGATTAAGTGATTTTCTGTGATGATCAATGAATTCTCTCCTTTTTCTATTGTGTTTTCCCTCTATTTAAAGGCTTGAGAAGTGCCTAAACTCATTGGTACAATGTTCTTGGCCGAATAGAAGTTGGAAGATACTAAAACTCCACAGATTACCAAAAATCGCGTAGAAAAATCAAAGCACCACCTTAACTTCAGGGCACAGCCGGCGCCGATTGTGTTATGTTTCTCCAATTATTTATCGATTTTTCCTTGAATTCCGCACAATGTATTCCAAAATGTAGCCGGTGCCACCTTAGCTTCTAGAGCCGGCGCCGATTCCACTCTGTTCCGTCTTGTTTTACCAATTTTTGATTGCCTCAAAGTTCGTGCAACCAGTGCATGGTCGACGCCGGTTCCAGTGCCCTAGCCGGTGCTGCCTCTAATCTATTTCATGACGTTTTTGCTTCATTTTACCCCAAAAATCTAAAATAATGAACAAAATACTTTTCCAATGGTAAAATCTCAAATATGAAGGAATATGGCTAGTTATTGAACAAAATGTATCGCAAATGAGGCTTGAATAAATAGAAAAAATATAACTAATTTAGGCCCTATCAATTCCCCCATGCTTAGCTCTTTGCTTGTCCTCAAGCAAAATATCAAGAACAAGTAGGAAAACATAAGGTTTCATTAAATCACTCAATCAATTTCAAAACAATATCTCTAATGCTTTCTTCATTCAAGAACATAAAACACATACTACTACATCTTTCATAGCAAATGCAAGACTTGTGTAAGTGATAAATGACTTAGTAGAACCATCTCAAGAGTTCACAATATTCTCAAACAATTGGAAAGAATTTAGCTCAAAAAGAATATGCATTCCATAGGCTTACCTTTCATACACTTACTCCACTAATCCGAGACATATCATGATTCTACTTAGATCAAGTAGGACTTTCAAACTTGTAATGTAAGGCTAAAGGCTTGTAATGTAGCTTATCAAACGAAGGATATAGGATAATCAAATATAAAAAAAGCTGAGAGATTGCAAGAAAAGAATAAACAAATGAAATGAATTAATAATTTCCAACCCTTCTTGCTCTCCTATTCCAGAAATTAATCAAACCATATCCTTATTCAGCAATTACAACTCCACTTAAGCAAATCCTGCATTTTTTCTCTTTTTTCTTTTTCCTCATCAACTCTTCTCTATTTCTTTCACAAGATCACTCAAGTTTCCAGCAATAGTGTCATGTACTTTATATGAACTGAACTTTTATAGCTCAATCACCATCCCTTTTGTGATCTTTCGTCTCTCTTTTTTCTTTCAAAAATTTTTCTCTTCTCTTTCTTTTCTCTTCTTTTCACTCTTACCACTGCTTTTCTTTTCTTTCTCAATTTCTTTCTTTCCATTTTTCTAGCAGCTATTTCTTTTCTTCTCTTGTTTTCAATCTCTCTTTTCTTTTTCTTCTCTTTCTTTACTTTCCTTTTTTTTTTCCTCTCTTTCCAGCTCAATTCACTATTGATACATGATTGAAAGTAACAAGTCATGATCTTTTTCGAGTATTCTTCCTCAACATTCTCTTACATGTACTTTCATCCATCAAGAGCATAAAGATATTAAAAATTATTCAAACTATCAAAAACAAGTAATGGACAAAGTATTGTAATGGGGTTTGAAGAAAGAAACCAACAATTTAGGCTCAAAATAGGCACTAGAGATAATATCAAAATAGGTAGGCTTGAAAAGCTTAAACTATCCAAAGAAGGCCTATCACCATCATTCATAAGTTAAATTATGACTGTCTTTGTTATTTCGCCTCAAGAGATATTCAAGCAAGTTCTAGACTGCTTCATGAATTTTAGTAGAAAAATAGGTTTAAGAACAATGCAAAGCATGTGATCAAGAACTACTTCGTCTAAGTGAGTGCAAAAAGTCATGCATAAGCCATAAATGATCTAGAACATATGCTCTATAATCTATCATAAAGACATGCATTAAAAATATAGCTTGAAATCTCAAAGAAAGTCAGAAAAATTTTCACTGAAAATTCTTTGCTCCCAAGAAGGCTAAGGTATATGTATAAAAGACTTGTCAATCAAATCACTCCCCCACACTTAAACTGGACATTGTCCTCAATGGCCAAATAAATATAACAAGGAATAAACAATACCATGGGACCAAAAATATAAAAGAGAAGAGATAAGAAAAATAAACTTCCATTCATTGGGCATTGTTGTTGGATAGTATGCCCTCTTAGATTAGGTTTCTGATGTAAATATTGAATATTTTAATAAAAGAATTTATTTACAGAAATCGTTTGTGAATTTACTTTTTATTTGTGCACAATTTCGTTTAGAACAGACCCATTGTGTTTAAATAAGTGATCCATGTGAATGGTGGTCTTTCACAGTAAGGTATGGATCATGGGTTATTTAACACATAAACATTTGTTTTTAACATATTGATGAGAATGGTAATCTCATCATGTTTAGGTTATTATGTTATGAATTCCAATGGGGAATGTCTTACCTTTAGCCAGTGAGTAGTCCACTCACTTCATGACATAAGTGTATTTCGAATACGTAGGACAGGACCTGTAGTAGTGGTTTCTAAAAGTACTATATGGTAAAAACCTAGACTACTACCGCTACAGCGTAGACTAGTACTCTATGACTTGAGTATGAGTTGGTGGTCTGACGAAGTTGGAAGCATATACTTTGATATGTTATAGTTGAGGTTCTATAGTAGAACAAATATACTTGTGTATTGGGTGTATGTACTTGTTAGTTAAGACAGACTTGTACAAGATAGTTTCTACATAATATTGCCCTTTGTGATTGTCCGAATAATCTAAAATGTCTAGGACCCTGGGAAACATGACTTGGATGTTTGCTTTAGGGTAGCTCCCTTGGAAAGCGAAAACACTCCAGGAAGTCATGGATTATTAGACTAGAAGCCTAAGGATGGTAGATGTCATTTAGAGGGGTGTTAGTACACTTCTTCATCTCTAAAATGTACGGCAATGTGTAGAGGGGTATTTTAGTCATTTCACCTGTAGGTCGAAGACTTTGCTAATGCAGCATTGTCCTTGGGGTCAATATTTCCTTATGGTGATATTAGAAAATATTTAAAATACAAAATACCGCTATTTATGTGGTAGGGGTATTTTGGTCATTTTAGTAGCTAAGGCGATGTGTCTTTTTGGTCCTCGAAATAGCCCGTAAGTCCTAATTAATTTTGGGATGAGGAATTGGTCTCATCTAAAGAGGATTTTATTTTATTTTATTTTATTCAGAAAGTCTAATTTATTATTAGTCTGGAATAAAAATAAATAAATAAATAAATAAGAGTTGAGAGAAATTTATTATCTGATTTAATTGGTTAATTAATCATTCAGGGCCTAGGTCCAGTTTGAATAATTAGAAAATTAACCTGGACTTAAACTAGAGGAAAATAATTAATGTTTAATTATTTATTGGGTTATTTATATAAGCCCAAGAAATAAATAATTAAAATTTAATTATTTTGGTTTATTTCGGCTCATTAATTATTTATTGGGTTATTTCTATAAGCCCAAGAAATAAATAATTAATGTTTATTATTTTAGACTTTTTGGGTCTAAGAAAAATAATAAATATTATTTTGGTCCAATAGCTTGGACCGTAGGGTTTCTTCCAAATACAGTTCAGATGAGTTTAGGGTTAAGCCAAACTTATTCTATTGATAACATCTAGATGTTTGAAATATTATATCTCGGGGGATATTGTTATTAGATGTTTGAGGCTTAGTATTTAGCTAACGATAATACAAGTCTCTTGAAAGGAAAAAAAAAACCCCCCTAATCTCCCTAAGCCTCTCTCTCTCTCACGAGAGTCTCTTTCTCTGGTGGGTCTCTCTCTCTTGTGAGCCTCTTTCTTTCCTCTTGTTCTTGGTGCTTTGCTAACTAATAGCAGTAGAACCAAGAATGATTGAGATCACTCCTCTTCACCCTTTATTTCACCAACAAGGATTGAGGCAGTGGAATATTCCTTGAGCCGAAAAGCTTGGCGTTCACGCAAACAAGGCGAAGTAGGAGATTAGCGAGATTCGAACTGGAAGCTTCATCAAGCGGACAAGAAGGGGCTGTTCCCGTGGTTCAATGCGTTCTTCCACAACCTAAAAGGTTTAAAGCACGCAAATGTATGGTTTAACGCTTCCATGCTGCTATTAAGGCTTGCAGTTTTTTTGGCTCTTTGTTTTTTTCCCCCGTGAGCATGCTCTTTGTTTTGCCAAACCCATCAATTGTGTTGTACAAGAGTTGAATGCTTGAAGAACGAGGCATTGACAAAGTACCTAAAAAAGGAAAAATACAAAAGAGCACACCAAAGTATAAAAACCAGAAAAGAAAATAAATCAAAAACAAAAGAAAGACAATAGTACAAACAAAGGAAGAAAGCAAAAACTACGGAAAAGAAAAAGAAAAAGAAAAAAAATATTAAGAGAGAAAGGAAAAACAAGAGTGATCGAGAAAATATAGACAATCATCGTCAGTTCTCCTCATCATCATCATTCTCATTCTCATCATCATCAACTAATGTAATATTTGCTTTTCTATTTGTGTATAGTACTAACTATTACTTGTATATAAACTTCTTTTCATTTTTATATGTTCTTTGAGATAAATAAATTGTATTGGGTTCTAATGCATTGTATTGTTGTTGTTGTTGTTGTTGTTGTTGTTGTTGTTGTTGTTGTTGTTGTTGTTGTTGTTGTTGTACGTAGCTATCTTGGAAATTGTATATATAGTAGATTCTTAGGAATTAATTTTTGCTTTTATATATGGCCTTGTTGTTGTATACAATTGTTGTTGTTGTTGGGGCATTTTGTATTTGTTATTGTGTTAGTATTCTTTCGATGGAAATGTTGTTGTAATAGGCTATTGTTGTTGTTGTTATTGAGGGGATCTTGTTGTATGATAGAATTTGTTTAATTATTTTTGTATTAGGTGTTGTAGTTTTGAGACTAAGAGGATTGTTGGTACTTTTAGTTGTTGTTGTACTATATATTGTGGAGGGTTGAAATTTTGATTTTACTAGTGGTAAATAGAATGAGAAATTGATTGGTTTGTAGAGTTGGCTTTATATTTTTGCAGACTTTTGATTATGGTTTATGAGATGTTTTACTATTAGGAGGTTATAATACTAAGTGAGTGGTGGTTGTAATGGTGACAAACTTTTGCATAAGCTACTAAGTCCTTGATTCTTCAATTTTTCCTTGTCATTCATTGAGTTTACAGTGTGTGTGTGTGTGTGTGTGTGTGGTGAGTGTGTGTTGTATACTAGTCCTTGTGCTCAAGATGTTGGTGCTTTGTTGTGTATATAGGATAATTATTGATTCTAAGGTATTTGCATGTATATTATTGAATTAGTGTATCCTTAGTAAAGAGGTTGAGTTGTTCATTTACTTTATGGCTTGGTTGTATTAGTAGTAGTATAATTCTTGGTACTAATGTCTATTTTAGTTCTAGTGTTATTAGTTGATTTTATGACTTGTCAATAATACTTGTGTATATTATTATTATTATTATTATTATTATTATTATTATTATTATTATTATTATTATTATTATTATTATTATTATTATTATTATTATTATTATTATTATTTGTTGTTGTTGTTGTTGTTGTTGTTATATGATGATTTATTTGTTATTAATATTGACCCTAATGAATTTTGGATAGCAACTCTTTGTATTCTTTTTAATTTAATTTTCTTTGAATTATTTTCTTTATCTATTATTTTTTTATTATTTTTATTACTATCTCTTTAGCCACGGTATATTATTGTCTTTTTCTTTATTTTTGCAGGATGGAAAATTTCACTTCTTCTAGACAACCATTCAATTATTCCTCCTCGTATGATTCATTTTGTTTCAACATGTTAGGGGAGTATATATGTTTCTTCTTCTCCCTTTTATTTCTTTTAGTCCTATGAAAATTGTGTATATTGCTTGATTTTTGGACAATGAGGACATTGTCACATTTAAGTGTGAGGGAGAGTTTGAATAATATTTTTTTATAATTTTGTATTATTTTTTTGGAATTTTCTTATTTTTTGGGCTAAATTTCTTATTTTAACATTTTGGCTAAAATATTTTCGAACTTTTTGCATTATTGGGTTAGTTTGCAAGGATTGTTGGTGTGTGTGTTGATTTGTGTTAGTAAAGTGGAGTTATTATTTATCTTTTTGCTTAGGGATTCTACTTAAAACTTTTCTAGGAAAGTTATTTTATGTACACTTAGATATTGGGCATGACATAGACTATGCTTGGATAAGTTTTAATCGTGTTTATGCCTTTGAAAATGTTTGTGAAGCTTAATTTTTTGAAAATGGATAAAAACTTAGTGATGAAATATAGAGTGCGGGTTATAGTCTTATCTCTAGTTTCATGGCTAATTCTATTTATTCATTCATTCATTTGTGTTCTAGGTTGTATTATAGAAAATTTCAATTATTTATTGTAATTTTTAGAAAAAGACAAATAGGAGCAAGAGGTAGGTTTCTAAATGCACCGACAGGAGTGAGGAGAAAAAAGTCTCTAGGAATGCAAAATGTATTTCCTATGACAAAAAACAACATGTGATGAAAAAGAAAAGAAAAAGCAAGAAAATAAAAATAAACAAAGAAATAAAAAAATTGCAAGGGATGCAAAAGAGCATTTAAGTTAAAATCACTTCCAATGCATTCCTCATGTAGAAAGAAAAATGGTAAAACATAAGAGGCTCTTATTTTGCCAATTCAAATTGAATTGTATTGTTGTATTGTGGTACCAAAGTATAAGCTATTGTTGTATTGTGTTGTATTGTTTGTAATGTAAGTACTTTAGGAAAGCCATGAGACTTGAGTGAGTTGTTAGATCCTATTTCATATGAATCACTTTTTTTGAATTCTAGATTGGAGATATTGAATGAATCACATTTATTTGGCATAAGCTTGTTTAATTTCACTTTGAGGTTCTTGGTTGCGTCTAGCTTAATATAAGGGTATACATGGGATTAACTTGGATGGATTAGTGTTAAGATGAATCCTAAAGTGGTAGAAAAAATAATCTCTTTACCATTTTGACTTTATTGTATATATGCCAAGTTGCTCTTCATGACTCACCTAGAATTCTATGTAGAATATTTTACATTTTATTTGTAAATTAGCTATTCTTTATCCTTATAAAATAATGTATTTTTTTTTTTAGTTTGTACAATAGTCAAGTTGTGAATATATGTAAGGTGCTAGATTTGTATATTAATCAATTTGTTGTTTGTGAACATGTGTGGTTTGCTTGAGGACATGTAAAGATTTAACTGTAGGGGTGTGTGATGAGGGCTTATCACATACATATTTTCTAGCATTTATGTGATTTAATTATAGTAAATCCTTGTGGAAATCACCACTCACCAAACCACTCTCATCTAGTCTTTGTAGGAGATATAGAAAAATACAAATTGAAGATGAAAGTGAAGAAAGGAAGAAAAATGGAAGAAATGCAAGAGAAGAGGCCGCCTAGAAGAAATAAGAATGGCCAAAGAAAAAGATGTTAGTGGTCAAAGGAAGAAGAACTTCCATAAGCCGCCTAGTACCCATATGTGTGTGTGTATTTGAATGAATAGCAGCCTAGGGAACATCGAGTTCCCTTGGCCGCCTAGTGTATATATATATGTATGTTGTGTGTGTTTAAAGTGGCAGCCTAGTGAAGTTAGAGTACCTTAGGCTGCCTGATGTTGTATATTTGTATGTGTGCTTTAATAAGTTTGTGGCCCAAGGAAGAATAACATCCATAGGCCATCTAGATCAATTCTAAGGTACGCCTAGGCAAAAGCCTTGCTACCTAACCTAGGTCTCCAAGCTTCTCAAAAATTTGGCAGCCCAAGGAACCAGGTTCCCTGGGCCTCCCATATGCATAGGAAGCATGATTCTACGAGTTTTTTGCGATTTTTTTCACTTCTTTCCATTGTATACTATGAATACCCTATTATAAACCCTAGAAACATATCCTTGGTTATCTAGCAACCAAAAGATCCCTTAGGGAGCTCAAAAGATCCTCCAAGGAAGGAAAATCAAGGAGAAGAAGGGAGAAGAATAAGGGGTTGTTGAAGGAAATCCAAGGAAGAAGAAGCTTAAGATCTTGTCTATGAGTGGAGTTCTTTCTTTTTCTTTGTATTAACTTTAAAATATTGATGTTGATATGATTTCAATTGTATTTGAGTGATGAACCCTAATTTATGCTCTTGTGTTGGGTTATTATTATGATTTATTGAATTCTAATTCTTGTATTTGACTACTTAGGCATTATTATATTAGACTGATTGTTTGGGCTTGATTGATTTATTCAATTAATTGGTTTGCTTGTAATGATTTTGACAGATGGGGTTATGAGTTGAACACTAAATTAATTAGTCCAATATTTATTTTCCTTTGATTAACTTGAGAGAGAGGTTGAAGATTGGAACATAGTTGTCAATGGGTTTTCAATAGTACCTAGAGATTGGGCTATTGGGGTTAGGGGTACTTTTTAGGTGACGGGTAGGTGTAAGGCTTCTTTGGGTTTAGTTGATTAGGTAGAGATACCAATTAATTATGCCTTTAGAAAGGAATCTCATAACTCAAGAGAGAGTGAAGTTTATTCTTGAAAACTCATACCGGTGCTCGAATTGGGATTTGATGAACGTATTGATGTACTCTTTACTTAATATGTTTTGGCGGGATTTCTTCCTGCAAATGGGCTTTCCCGTATTCTTACTCCTTGACAATCCTTGTGACTTTTCTTGTATGGGTCCGATATACTCTCTATTGTATTAGGTTAGCATAATTAGTTTTTATTTTCTTCATCTTTATATTTATATTGGTTAGACGATAAGATTAGAGAAAAGCAGTGATAATTGCTAAGTTCTCGTGGATTCGATACCTGCTATTCCCTATACTACGTGATGGGTATAGTTGCCCTATTGTGTGGCTTTGGTACTTAGCATTTTAAATTTAAAGCTTGATTATTTGTGGCTTTTGTTATACTATTTCCATTGCATGCGAAACCCCACGTCAAGTTTTTGGTGCTTTTGCGGGGAAAAATTTATGTTCGTTTGTTTAATAATTCTTTCACTTTTTCCCTTGCACCAAAAACCGACCATCACTATGCAATCATTTGTGCTATAGACAAAGGTGTTGTCCCCTTAGTTATGTTTAACAGTCTATTTGTTGGGGTGGAATGTCTATCCAAAAGTGAGTGCCATCAACAAAGCAAGGGTTATAGATGTATACTATCCTCACAAGATGCTACACTCCGAGAAAATTCCGTTAGCCCCCTACTTATCTCATATATACATGAGATGACAACATATGGCAGTCCCTCAAAGGTCTTTGTACTTTTCTTGGTTATCACCCGAGTACTTCTTTGTGTTGGCGTAGACTTTTTAGTGAAATAGCTATGTCCACGCACACCAATGATGTTTTTTCCGACCTAACTTTGAAAAATATGGGTTATGCTTTCGATAAAAATGAAAAAAGATACTAACACAAAGGGAAGCCTAGGACTTAAAAGAAGAAGAAGAGGATGAACTCCCGAGGGCATCGATGTCTCGAGCTCCGCGACAAGCCAGGATAGAGGACTTTCAAACAGATATTAGGATTGCTCTTGCCCAAATGCAGATAGAGATAGCACAACTGAGAACTAAACAAGGTGAAATACGAGCTGACCAACTGCAATACAATGACTGATTTGCCTAACAACCCGCTTATATGGAACATGACCAGTAATGGAAATTGGGTCAAGAGCAGTAGATGTAACAACAATATGAGTCCTTCACCTATCTTCATGATCAAATGGACCATCTTTTGTTGGACCAGAGGGCTATTCGGGGTTCTCTCAATGACATCCAGTAGATGCAGCACCAACAACATCAATACTTGAATAATATTTAGGATGCTATATCTCAGAATCAGGGGCCACATGGAGACGCGAGACCATCAACTTTAGGAGGAGGCCACTTCTAATTTTATTTTGGGTGATTTTCTTAGACTTACCTTCTTTTGTATCTTATTTCCTTTAGACTCAAATTTGTTCACATTTGATATTTAATTTAACTCTAATTTTATTTTTTCAATTGTGTATAGTATTATTATTTCTTCTAGTTAACATTTACTATATTTTACTTATTTTTTAGCTATTTTCTTTTCTTCTTATTCTAACACGATTATATTTCTCCATAAAGCTGTAATCATTTGGGGAGTATTACGAACTTTCTTTCCTTTTTTTTTATTTCAGTCCAATTTGGATGTGGTTGTTGTTATATTTGTGCCAATAGGGGACATTATATGATTTAAGTGGTTTCAATTTATTTTTTTAATTATGCACTTTGTCTTGATTTAGAGGAGTTGTGTATGTATTGGGCCAAGTTTTCTTGATTTTTGAGGAGTTGTGTGATTGGGATAATTTTTTTTTTTTTTCAAATTTTGGACTTTGTTAGGCCTTAATGGTATTGTTGTTGTTCCCCATTTGACATGAGAATTAAATTTAAAACCTACTGGATAAGTTTGTTTTTGGGTAAACTTGTACATTAGAAATGAAATGGTTAGATTGTGAGAATATAAATTAACCTGGTTTAAGATTTAGTAAAAGTGACACCATATTGTTTCACAAAGTTGTAATCATTTGGGGAGTTTTACGAACTTTATTTCCTTTTTTCTTTATTTCAGTCCAATTTAGATGTGGTTGTTGTTATATTTGTGCCAATAGGGGATATTATATGATTTAAGTGGCTTCAAGTTATTTTGTTAATTATCCATTTTTTCTTGATTTGGAGGAGTTGTATATGTATTGGGCCAAATTTTCTTGATTTTTGAGGGGTTGTGTGATTGGGATAATTTTTTTTTTTTTTTTCAAATTTTGGACTTTGTTAGGCCTTAATAGTATTGTTGTTGTTCCCCATTTGTCATGAGAATTGAATTTAAAACCTACTGGATAAGTTTGTTTTTGGGTAAACTTGTATATTAGAAATGAAATGGTTAGATTGTGAGAATATAAATTAACCTTGTTTAGGCTTTAGTAAAAGTGACACCATATTATTTCTTAGGAATTAAGGTACTGGTTGTGATGAACTATAGGCAGGGAACTTCAGGTTAATATTTGTTCTATCATTGTTTAACTTATCCTTATTCTGGGAGTGTAAATGTGGATTGAAGAAAAATAATGAGAGAATAAAGCAATATAATACAAAAGCTAAAAAATCCTTATTTATATCTTTCCTAGGCCTTTGTATTACCTTGTCTAATCCACAAGAATATATATGAATTTATGGAGTAAGGTAATGCAAAAGCTGAAAATTCATTATTATACAACTTCACTAGGCTTTTGCATTACCTTACTACAAGAAAAACAAAAAGGATTGAAAAAGCTTTGAGAGAATAAAGTGAGCGTACAAACCAATCCTACATTTGCCTATTTGGACTATGGTGGCTGGGAGATCATAGAACTTAGAATTAACTTATTGGGCCTAACTTATATGAATCACACTACTCGCTTTCGAAACCTAAGGAATCAAAATGGAAAACCTTGAATGAGCATAGACTTGTTTAAATTAAGTTCAATGGCTTTGATTATTTCGTTCCTAATTTAATAGTTTACACAAAAATTGGCATGGCTAATTATGTTTTGGACTTGATTCTTAATCCAAAAAAGAAAAAATATCTTTACCATCTTGGCCTACCTATGTTCAAAAGTCTCATCCTATCTTGTGAAAAGACTTTTTGTTTGTGGTGCTTTATGGTTTGCTTGAGGACAAACAAAGATTTAAGTGCAGGGGTGTGTGGTGAGGCTTCAGCATATATCTATTTTCTATCATTTCTGTGCATCAATGGAGATAGATTCTTATTTAAATAATCACTTAGCACACCATTCTCATCTTATTTTTGCTACGAAAAAGGGAAAGATCAAGAGAAGATAAAAGGAAGAAGAAGAAGGAAGAAAATAGGAGCTCTCTGGGCCGCCTGGTTATGTGTATTTTTTTCATATATTTAGTTTAGGTGGCAGCCCAGGGAACTTAAACTTCCTTGGGCTGCCATGTTTGGTCCCCTACTAGCGAGGAAAGCACTATTGTGAGCGAGTTTTAAGATTTTGCACGGAAAAACCACTATAATCGCTATTTACACTCAAAATCAAAAGAGGAGAGTTTGAAAGGCTAAGGTTTCTCTCAAGAGCCCTAGTTCTTATGTGTTTGAGTGCTAAGAAGAAGGAATGACCAAGAAATCCAAGAAAGAGGAAGGAAGCTTACTTGAAGATTTCAAGAGGAAGAAGAAGGAGGGTTTGTCTATGAGTTTGCCATTTTATTCGTTTTGTAACACTATTTGTATTCTTATACTAAGAATTGATTTTTAATTATAATGAAGGGGTGTACCCTATTTTTGTGTGTGAAAATTATGTATTTTCTTTAGATCTATGATTCTTTTTCTTAGGTATTTGGTTATCTTGGTTGATTGGGTTTTAATTGATATATTTCAATTAATTGTTCTTCTTTAATGATTTTGATAGATGGAATTGAGGATAGGACCCCCACTTGACTAGGTTAACATTTGCCTTTTTCAATTAGTACGAGAAGGAGATTGGTAATTATGGCTAATAACCAAAGATTTTATAAAATTGCCTCGAGATAGAGATTTTGTGACCTTTGGATGGTTTGGGATGGTAAGTGATGATTAATGCATCTTTTGGTTTGGTTGGTTGGGTAGAAATACCGATTAATTGAATTTGGGGGTAGAAATTTCATAACTCGAGAGAGGGTGAGATTAGCATATGACTTAATCCGGTGCCAAGAATTAGTAATTAGGGGTACTTATTTCTTAGGTTTTGAATGGGAGACTTCCTTTTGTTACACAACTTATTCTCTATTTTATTCTTTGGAAAAATTGTGACTCTCTCTTGTGTGCAAGAACATGACATCTCTCCTGCTATAGTTAGTGTTATACCATACATTTTCTTTTGACTAAACAATGAGAAGAGAAGGTAGTGCAAGTAATAGCCCTAGTTTTCTAAGGTTCTTCAATACTTGCCAATAATACTAGACTATGTGATTGGTGTATTTGCCTACATATATGTGTATTGTGCAATTCTAATTAGAATTTTAATTATTAAAACTTGTGTGTATGTGGGGTACAATTATTTGAATTTTCTCTATACGCAAAAGCACACATCAATATATGAGCAAATAAGCACATACATAAACACACACATCCTCCATATACTCAAATATTAGTATTATGATTTCATATGCAAATGCAAGATTTTATTCAATGCTCCCATTCCCCAAGTACCAAGTTTAGGGTTTACAAGGGGTATTACAGGGGGTAGTTCTGCTTCACCCATTCCTCCATTTCCAATGTAGTATCCTACGTGCCGTGATGTTCCCATAACACTTTCACCATTAGTATTTGCTTATTTCGAAGGGTCTACATACTTCGATCCAAAATCTTGACTGGTTTTTCCACGTAACTCAAATTAGGTTTTAAAAATAATGATTCATCATTTAATACATGCTCCGGGTCTAGATTGTACTTCTTCCGTTGAGATACATGGAACACATCATGTATTCCCGTTAGACCATCCGGTAAGTCCAATCTATAGGTAACAGGTCCAATTTTCTCAAAAATTAGGACCAGTCCAAAATACCTTGGACTCAACTTACCTTTTTTCGGATGTTTCAAAATTCCTTAGCTAGCAATAAACTTCAAGAACGCTCTATCTCCAACCTAGAATTCTAATTCTCTCGTTCTGTTGTTCATATAGCTTTTTTGTTGGCTCTGAGCCACCATCAGTCTTTTCCTTGTTACTATTATTTTGTCTGCCATTTCTTGAATACAAACTTCACTGGATTTGCTAATGTGTCTATCCTCTGATCATCCTCAATATAACGGTACTTGACATTTGTGCCCATACAATGCTTCATACAGGGCCATTCCAATAAAATATTGGTAATTATTATTGTAAGCTAACTCAGCATAAGTCACGTAATTATTCCATTTATCCCCGAAATCTAACACACATGCCCTCAACATGTCTTCTAGTATCTGAATAAATCTTTATGACTGTCCATCAGTTTGAGGATGAGCTGTCATGCTAAACTTCAAATTAGAACCCATAGATTCTTGAAACTTAGCCTAAAATTGAGATGTAAACCTCAGGTCTCGATAAAAAATAATGCTTGAGGGCACTCTATGTAGTCTCAGTATTTCTCGTACATAAATATGTGCTAACTTTTCTATAGAGTCCCTTACATTCACCAGAATAAACTATGCCATTTTTGTCAGTCTGTCAACTACTGCCGATATAGCATCCTTATATATCTTTGACATGCATAAACTAGTAACAAAATCCATTGTCACCTCCTTCCATTTCCATTCTGGCACTGGTAACGGCAGCTATAATCCCGTCGATTTCTTATGCTCTGCTTTTACTTTTTGACAAGTTAGACTCATAGAGACATATCATATGACATCCTTCTTCATTCATGACCACCCAAAGGCCTTTTTCAAATCTCGGTATATTTTCACCTCTCCTGGATGTATAGCATATCTACTCTGGTGTGCCTCTTCCAAAACTTTTTCTTTAGTGTTTAATCATTAGGCACACATATTCAATCTTGAAAGTATAACACTCCCTCCTCATTTGTTCGAAAATCTCTGCTTCCTCGCTTTCCCTCCTTATTTGTTAAGAAATCTCTGCTTCCTTGCTTGAGTTTTTTGTCCATAAAAGCTTGAAAGTCCATATTATCTTGCTGGGTCTTAATGATCTCTTATTTTGAATCTAGCACAAATTTCAAATTCTTAAATGAATAAACTTTCCCGTTGCACCTCTGCTTCTATATCTAACATTTCCTGAACTACTTGAACTTCTTGTACTCTTAGCCTGGCCATTTTTACTTTTCGACATAAAATATTAGCAACCATTTTAACTTTTTCCACACTGATAATTAGTAGGGCACCAATATTCTTCTAAGAACTCTATCTACCTCTATTGTCTCAAATTTAGATATTTTTGCAAAAATATGTACTTCAAACTCTTGTAGTCGATAAATACTTCATACTCAGCTCTATATAGGTAATGCCACCACTTCTTAATGGAAAATACTATAGTGGCCAATTCTAGATCATGAATTGGGTAGTTAACTTTATGTGGCTTTTGTTTTCGATATGTATATGCTATAACTTTCCTATTTTTCATTAACACTGCTCCTAATCCTTCCTTCGATACATATGTATACAGAGCATAAAGTTCATCTTCCTCTGGCAAACTTAATACGGGGCCTCATCAGCCTTTGCTTAAGCTATTGAAAACTTTTCTCGCATTTCTCATTCTAGACAAATGCAAATCTTTCCTCAATAAATGTGTTATTGGTGATGCCAACATTGAAAAGCCCTTGATAAAACGACAGTAATACCTTGCCAATCCCAAAAAGCTTATAATCTTAACTATGTTCTCAGGTTGCTTCCAATTTCAGACCGCTTCCACTTCAGCTAGGTCTACTTTAATACCATCATTTAGTACAACTTAGCCAAGAAAAGATACTGCATCCAACTAAAACTCACCTTTGTTGAACTTGGCATAAAGTTTGTGTTACATTAATTTTTCCAGCACTAATCTTAAGTGCTTAGCATGATCTTCGAGACTTTTGGAAAAAATGAGTCTATTATTAATGAACACTACCATGAATTTAAGCAGGTATCACTAGAAAACTCAGCGCATGAGATCCATGAACACTGTCAGTGTGTTGGTTACCTAAATGGCATTACCCTAAACTTATAATGGCCATTGCTGGTATTAAAAACTATCTTAGGAATATCTTCCTTTTTAATCCACACTTGGTGTTAATCTTGTCTCAGGTCTAGTTTTGAATAGCTATTAGATCCCTGTGGCTTGTCAAATAATTTGTCAATCAATAGTAGAGGATATTTGTTCTTAATTGTCAAATTGTTTAATGCCCGGTAGTCGATGCACAGCCTCATGTTCAGTCAATCTTCTTCACAAATAGAAATAAAGCTCCCCAAGGTAAAGTGTTGGGTCTTATATATTATTGCTTCATAATTCCTCCAGCTGCTCCTTAAGTTCATTTAATTTCTCAAGGGCCATTAGATATGGAGTTTTCTATGCAAGTTCTGCTCCAGGAATCAAGTATATGGTAAACTCAACTTCTCATGAAGGAGGAAGAGAAGTGAATTCTACAGGAAATCAATCAGGAAACTCCTTCACTATCTTGGTGCTCTCCAAAGTACACCAATCTTTTAGATTATTTAATATATAGGCCAGATATCTATGACATCCTTGTCTCAACAGCTTTCAAGCCTTACACCAACTTTCAGAAATTTTAACTCATTTACTCACTCACTGTTGAATTTAAGCACATCATATCTAGGTCTGATAAATTACACTAAGTTATTTTTACAATCCACTTTAGCTCCATGACTTGCTAACCAGTCCATACCCTATGTCATATCATAATCACCAATAGTTATAACTATAAGGTCTCCCTCCAAATTCTCTTTCCACACATCAACTTTATAGTTTTGCACTTACCTACTTGCACCACTTTTCCCAAAGGGATACTTACCAACAGGGTGTAAGGTAGCCCAATTCTATCTCAACTTATATGATATGCACAAGTCTTGTTTACGTAAGAATGTGTGGATCCGGAGTCTATTAAAGCATTAATAGAATAGTCTTGAATAGTAAATGTACCTTCAACTATCGTTGCATCTGTTCCAACCTCCTCTGAATTTAGGGCAATGACCTTTGCCTTCACCTAAGGTTTTCGACCTCCACTCCCTGAGGCTCAAGAAGAATTGATTGCTTTACTGGCTCTGGTAGGTTATGTTGTGACTCTCTGTCCAATCCTCAGGGGTTTGGGACAGTTGTTTTGATGATGTGTTGGAGACCCGCAATTGTAGCATTTCCTCATATCTCCTTTAGACCAACAGTCCTTCTCCACATGACCTCGTTTGCCACAGTATCGACAAGTTGGCAAGTTTTAAACTAGGCACCACAACCGATTAGCAGGTCGCTTGTTAGTTTATTTCCTTGGAAATTATCTTTGTGCCTGCCTTGATGGTTGGAAGGTCTTGTGAGCCATTTTATTCTTATCTTCATTTTTGGTCTGGGTGGCCGCGTCCACAGCTGCTGAATATGTGGTCAAAAGAAAAGTTGCCAAAGCCCTCATTAGCTTCTGCCTTAGCCTTTTGACAAATTACCTGGTTTTGTTTTGCTCAATGTCGACCAGTCTCTTACAGTACTTTAACAATTGGTTAAAATGAGTAGTATACTATGCCATGGACATTCTTCCTTATCTAAGGTTTTGGAACTCATACTTCAGTTTCTTCATTATCCATTGTGGTATATACTCAGCTTTTAAAACCTCAACGAAATTATTCTAGGTCTAGTCCTGGTCAGTCAACTCCCAGTCTTCTTGAACATGCAGTCATCATGCATGAGCTAGTCCCCTCAGCCTGAAAGTTGCAAACTTAACCATTCTTCTCTCTGTATATTGTAGTTTGGCAAAAATGTCCTCTATTTACTTCACCTATTATTCTATCTTTTGATCCTATTCCGCTTATCCCAGAAAAGTCAGATGTTGAAACTTTAGAAACCTTTCCAAAGTTTCACCCTCTCCTCTTGGGGTATTTCATTCTGCTAGGGTCTGCAAAATTTTAGTCATCTTATTAAATGCCTATCCTATTGTTACTTTAGTGGGTACTTTAGATTCAATCTCCTACTCAGGTTCATAGTCGCCTTCCTCATTTGTTGTTAATAGCTGGATGGCTTCATATGTGGGAGCCACTGGTTCTGGCTTGGGGATTCTTCTGCTAGTTGTGATAACTCGACGTTTTGGAGCCAATCTATTAATAATGCACCTAAATGATGAGTTATGTTACAAAGTCTGAAAGAATTTTACATAGAAGTATAGTCACTCAACAAAGCTTAAACGGTGCATAAAATATTTAAAACATAGTTACATGCAAAATATATGCATAGCTTTTATATAAGAGATAATGTCTTTGTAAAAGGGTGGGATACACCAAGATATCCTTATTTTAGAAGAAAAACTTTGAAGGAAAAGTAAATAAAACACAAATAAAGTTTCCAACGCATAGGCTTATTACAAAACATAAATCAAATGGTCTTCAAAGCATGCTAAAGTTGGGGATCTCTACTTCTTGTCTGAATCTTCAAAATCAACTTTGGATAACTACCTTCTAGAATTTCTAGAAAAGTCTATTTCTGCACCATCTACAAAGCTAAAGGTTATCCGTTCCTTTCTCAGTCTCCTTGAACCCTCCCCAATCTCAAAATAACTTGCTTAGGGTACATCAAGATACCTTGGTCGGGATTTATAGTCTATTTTCCCCAGGTCACCACTATTTATTATTAATCCAATCACTGGGATAGCTAGGTTTAGGGCATACTTCATAACATCACTCTCATCCTCACTATCATGGGTGTAAGAGATGGCTCAATAATTTGAATCCCATCCTCACTATCTTTCTCCAAGAGTGGTTCAAGTTGAGGTACATATTGAGGTGCAGGTTGAGGTTCAGGAAAATTCTCCAACTAGATACAAATTGATGGGTGCCATGATTGTCCATTCATGGCCTTCCTTGTAGTTCTATACATCCTAACCATTCTACAACATGAACAACTTAGGTTAGTCCAGAGATTATAAAACTTAATAAAAGAAGTCCAAATAATGATAAAAGGTGCCTAAGACGAGGCCCAAAAACCACTTGTAACACCCCACTACTAACATATCCTAAAAAGGTAGGAATGTCAACCCGTCCTTATGATAAGAGGTTTTTAAAACCAGATAAAAGAAATAAGAATGGTAATATTCTAAATTTAAAACTTATTACAACGTAAAAATAATACTTATACAAGTCTCAAAATGAGTAAAAGAATAACTAAAGTCCTTTAAGAGATAAATACAATCAAATCAAATTGAGATCTTCAAGTCTCAAGGCAACTCAATCTTGAAAGCAAGATCGTCCTGAAAATGTTACATAAAATGTGGTTAGAAAAATTTTCCAGTAAATCTTGTGTGTGCTTATGTTAATTTAAGAAGCATTTTGTATATGCACTTTTGAACAGGTCATAATAAAAGTCTGCAAGTCTAAATGGTTAATTTTAAACAATGAGTGGTGTTTTTATTTGCATTGCAATTAAAAGAGTTCAATATTGTAAAGAAATAAACAACTCAAATAAAAGCAGCTATGAAATCCTACATCATAGCAATGGCCATAAAACCCTGCATCATGACCGTATATTGTTAAAACCCTACATCACAATACAAGTGAGTTATTGACCCACTAGGCAAGATACTTCTCCATCTTTATATCCTAACTTATCGTTGTCCATTCCAGAGAAAAATAGTCTAATGGACTAGGTTGCTAGCACGAATTGGTTGGACCAACTAAAATTGACGCCTTCTCTAGGCAGAGCTCGTCCCTCAAAAGTGGCCACCAACTAAGAGTCTCACACTAACCCTTCAAAGACTAATCCAAGCAGTCTACCTTTATTGAGTATTAAGTGTTACGTTTGTCCCACTTGAGAGAAATTTAACAAAGTGTGTTACCTTGAAATTGCAATTATGGTTCCAAAAGTCTAAGTTAAAAATCTAATTTAAGAAAATTTAGCATTTTGCTTTAGAAAACCTTTGTTTACTTAAAACTTTTTGTTTTGACAAAAGGTGCGAAGTGTCCATAATTGCAACTCCAACAATAACTTTAAAGAAAAGATTATATTTAACTTGTCGAAGCATATTAGATCAGCAAATAATTTTATGCAAGGACTTACTTGATTCTTTTATCTCTCAGGTAAAATCTCCCAAAGTCTCGATCAAAGAAACCTAGCCCTGTCTGGAGATATTACAAAGTACAAGTCACTATTGGCTAATAACTGTTGTAGCATAATTACATAAACAAATATATAACTCCAAACTCTAAGTTTTTACAACCATATAGCCATAACCCATTATCCACTAATAATATCATTTACTCCTATTGGCAGCAACATCCAATAACGATGAAATAGTATATTATAAATAATGTCCAATAAGGATAAATAATATGCTCTTTAATAGATAGCAAATGAAAATAATTGTTTATAATATAATACAGCAATTTTATAGATAATAAGCTTCATATGACGTACAAAAATTGATAACTTATATGTATATTTTCTTTTAGAAAATAATAACTCATTAATAGTTGCAAGATATTAATAACATGTAGTTTGTTAAAGCTAAATAATGGTTTTAGTATTAATTGATATTTGAACATGCTAGAATTTAGTATCAACGTTAGTAACAAAGATAACTTTGATAATGATAATAAAATAGCACATGTAATGGTAATAATAGTAATAGCAATGAATATAATAATAATAAAAATAGTAGTAGTAGTAGTAGTAGTAGTAGTAGTAGTAGTAGTAACAATGGAAGTAATAACAAAAATAATTAATAATATTAGTTATTAAATATTTTCTAATAGTAATGATATTTTAAACAATAGGCTTTATTATATGAAGCACTTATATATATATATATATATATATATATATATATATATATATGCATGTATCACGTCAAAAAGGTTAAAGATAGATAATCAAGATTAATGTTTTGAACAATGATAATAATCTCATGGTAGAAACTATATCATTTCATAACACAGACACACACACACACACACACACACACATACACAAATTCTAATCATAGTATTGCATACCTCACATATCATCTTATCTAATATTTCTTAACAATCATAGTAAAGGTATGACAATATAAGCATAACTTTACCAAGTCACATCCATAAGAAATTATTATTTCTTAAAATAAAAGCAACTCAAATAGCAACATAATATCTCCCATCCCTAAACCATAGAAACCATATATTCCCACATTTCCTCCTCAAATATCACCATAATAAACTATCATAGATCACCTCCCATAGACCTCATCATAGTACTTCATCTTGTTATTAGTTTATATAACTTGAGTTCATAGAAAACATAAGATTAAACAAAAGTTACTTGTTTGATGATCGGTTTGACTCGAGTTAGGTGTTTTAATGACTACAAGATCTTGATTTCTTCAATGTTCAAGTCTTAAGCTCCTTTGAGATGGTTCCATTAGTTGAAGAAGAATTAATCAAAGCAATCCATACATTTCGATCAAGAATAAAAGAATAAGAAAATAGGGGGGAAAAAAGGAAAAGAATGAGAGAAGAAAAATAGAGATGAACTTGAATACCACCCTGAACTTTTCTAGGCCATAAGACTTGTTTTGATCTTTTAGGGAGGAAATCCTTGGTGAAATTGATGTTATGCTTCATGATATAGAAGAGAGTTGAAGGTGTTCTTGTTTGTTGAAGTGATGTATGGTTATCTAGAGTGTTTAAAAGTGAGAGAGAGGTAGAAAAGTGGAAGTGTGTATTCTTAGTGTTCTTGTGAGAACAAGAGAGCCAATTACAGAAGTGTGGGAATGTTCTAGGAATTGAAGTGGCTGAATTGCTAGTGGAGGAGTAGTATTTTGGTTGGCTTGCTAATAGAGAGCTACTAGGAGTTTGTTTGGTTTTTCTGAATTTTGAAATGTTGCTGAGTGAATAGTGGAGACCAAGGTAAGGAAGAGTTTGTTAACGGTGACCAAATGAAAGATGTATTGAAGGACTTCAATGATGGTTCATTCGGCTACTTAGAATGCAGAAGAAAAATGAAATGATCATGTACTTGTGCTGGCCAAAATCTTGTAATGGTTGGAGACTAAAATTCTAGTAGTACAGAGTGAGGTTAGTAGCTATTTGGTTGAGTGTTTGTAGGAGAAACTTAAGGTCTTTGATTTTAAAAAGCAAACTAAATTGAATGGAGGAAAGTTAGGAGTGTTTGAAGGTGTTCCAATGGAGGTTTTTCGTCTACTATGGTGAGAAGAAGAAAGATGGTCAGCTTGGTACTTGAGAGGGCCAAAATTCTGAAGAAGATCAAAAAGAGAAAAATCTGATTATATGCTACTAGGAATGCTGGAAAAATTCTGGTTATATGCAAGCGTTAATGTAGAGAGTTATTGAGAATTAGTTGAGGTTTTGAATTTTGAATTCAAACCATTTTGAATGAAATGTTTGTAGCTAGGTTGTAGGAGAGTTCTGAGGTGCTGCAATGGAGGCCTGGTCGGCTGCTTTAATGGAAGAAAATAAATGAAGAGGAGGATGATTCTTGGTGCTTTGTGCATATGGTTTTCTGAGCTGGTAGATGGAAATTATGCATAAGCAAAACTAGACAAAATCTTAGTGTTGTGCAGGATTTATCCAGGAGTAGGAAGCTATTTTTCTTTTGGTGTAGCTTACTTTCTCAATTTTGGGGCTGTAAACATCGAGAATATGCTCCATCATTTGCACTTAATAAAGATAATGGGTTCACAAAAGGAAGAAAAGCTTGCTGCTATGGCTTCGGTTATGGTGTAACCTAAGAAGTTGCACAAGAATTATTTTCCAGCTTTTCTTCTACCATGATCCAACAACATGTAGTTCCCTTAGGAGTTAGAATAGGTAATTCAATTTTGAAAACCAAGAGTTTCTCTAACTTCCTAACCCTTCCTATGATTCGGCCAAGGCAACTCCAAATTATAGAAAATCTGGTAACAAATATAGTAATTGTTTACGACATTCAACTTAAATATAGGAGAATTCAAGTTGAGCAGAAAATTCAAATTTGAAAGGATTTTGACATCAAGGACAAGTATAGGAGATGAAGATTTTATCCATATCTCCTTAAGACACATAAGAAAACTCAATCTTAAATTCTCAAGACAATTTTCCTACCTCCAAGGATTGTAAGAGGAAATTTAAATAGTAGCTGAAATGTACCAACTGGCCTTAGAGATAGGAAGAGGGAAAATAAAAAATAATTTTATAGTAAGTGGGATTTGAACTTTAGTTACCAATAAGTAACCTCCAAGCTCTAACCACTATTCCTCCATAACTCTTATGTTTATGTTCTAGCTCAATTATTCCAACCTCATGATTACCTAATTCCTCTCTCATGGATCTAAATTAAATAACCTCCTCATTTTCTAGTAATGTCCTATTCTCTAATATACCAAGAAAACACATATAAACAATTTTAAGTTCTTGTAATTTTCATCTAGAAAATATATATGCATGTTGTTAGTGTTATGCCTTAGGGGCAATTACTTGTATATCATATACAACACATTTATTAATGAAATGTATTATTTATCTTTTAGTTTAATAAATCATTCCTCCTATATGTGTATTAAACTATTAGATAAAGTCTCAAACACATAGTATAGTGTTAAGAAAATTATGATAGAGATCATATTGCGAGATTCCTACTACACTATACAGTACTTGTGCTTAAATTATCCCTAGTCATATTATTAGTGAGATAGAACATCATTAATGGGCAAAGACTTGCACGTGTTATACTTCTTGACATGATCAAGCAGTGGTTCTCATATCCGTGAGTATTGTGATACTCAAAATTAACACATGGATGCTTGTTAAGTGAATAAGTCCATTGGATAACCTAACTATGAGATAATCACATGAATAAATATTTATTATCAGCGATAGAATCTCATTATAGCAAATGTGCAAGTATTTTTAGACTTGAGCTAATCTAGGGTACTTTGTTTGTTAAGCGTTGTACTTTGATTCTAGTCTCTGGAGTCCCTATAAGACTGCCTATATGATGGATATTGGGTACAATGTGAAGTAAACGAAAGTAGTTGAGATGATTAATAAAGGACTCGTCATTCCTAATAGCAGGAGTGAATATCTTAAGGCCACTTGTAGGAATCATTACTCAAGAAACCATTGGCCAAGACAACGGCATGATAGAAATAGTTCCAATTGATAAACATGATAAGTAATGGATTCCAGGAACAAATACTACAATATTTGGGCTAGAATTAATTAATATTCTAGAGGGAGTTGGCACTAATTCCATACTCTAAATTGAATAAGATATTGTATAGTGAAAGGAGCTTGTTGCACTGACGTTTTGCTATTAAAAGGTTCATATCAAACCACTTAACTTTTTGGACTTTTGAGTTATCACGATGCATTGCTAGATACTGCCCTTGATCTATTAAATATGGATTTATTAATTTGAAAATTAATAAATTAGTCCTAATTTGAATATATAAGTTAACTCTATTATGATAAAGTTAATTCATATTAGCTACCAATTGACTAGAAAACCTAATAGGTCACAAAACAAAAGAGGAATTGGTACTCAAGATATTATTTGATAATATTATGGAATTTATTTGTGAGAAGAAATATTTATTATTGATGCATAAATTTTGGGTGTATAAAAATCAATAAATTAAAATCCATCATTTAGTCAAGTTTTAATTAAAACATCAATCTCAAAATATACATACGAGCAAGTATATTCATCGTAAGTATAACATAGGAAATTAACGAGTATCGATCCTCAAAGGAACAAGTACATACTAATCACTTTTCATTAATTGTTTAACTGTCCAAATAAAGTAATAAAATAATAACAAGAAAAAATAAAGAAAAATATATACAATTCAAGGATGCGAAAATATGCAATTTAGACAAAGGCTTTTGAAAACATGACAATGAATCACTTAGCACATATCACAATCAATTATCATCTCGGTCATATGAAGGATTTAAATTAGACTTACTTCGTTTGCAATCCAAAGAATCACTATCTTCTAGTTAAATTAGTGAATATATTCTATCTCAACTAATTTACTCAAAATATGCATTAAAATCAATCCTCATATAAATTCCTATATTCTAGGTTATTTAAAACATGAAATTAGGCAATGAATCCATATTCTAGCAATCATCAACCAACCTTTGATTACCTAAGTTCTAGATAATTAACCCTCTTTTCAAGCACGTTAAAAGATAACAAATATAAAATTAATTAATTGAAGTCATTACCAACCCCTTTTTCAAGAAAGCTAATAATAGAAACCAATCAATCAACTCCGTAAGAAAAACAAGTAATCAAATCCCAAGATAAATAATGAATTGATCAAAATACTAAATTAACTCAAGAAGTCATGAATCCCAAAAATAATGTTAAATTATAATGAAAATATTAAATACATAATTGTTTAAGAAAAAGAAAACAAAGGTAAAAGAAAGCACTCACAGACAAACGTCCTTCTTTTCCTTTAAAAACTCTCTTAAATAACCCTCCTTGAATTGGTGAATTCCTCCTTCTTTGAATGATTTTTTTATTTGAACCTTAAATTCCTTACTTTTCTCTTGTGTTTTCCTTATTTTTATAAGCTTCTTTGATGCTAAAATTCGCTACTTGAGGAGTCTTGGCTGAGGAGGATTCGAAAAATACCAAAATCTTTAGAAAATTACCATATTCGTGCACAAAATTTTTGCCTCTCCAGAGCAGACCTAGCACCAGGTCTAGTCGACCCACCTAGCACCAGGTGTGTTCTATTTTTCCTCCAGGAACTCCTCTATTTTCTCTGCTTGTCTAGAGTGGTCCTAATGCCAAGTGCATTCTGGAATTTGTCTACTTTTTGTTCGAAATTGACTTAAATCTGCACAAATTTGCCAAAAACACTTTCTACAATCAAAATGCCAAATAGGAAGGAATATGTCTAGTTATTACATCAAAAGTATCTCAATTTAATCTCAAATAATTAGGAAAATAGTGATAATTTTAGCCCTTATCAATTATGAACTAGTTATAAAGTGTTATAATTACTTAGGTGAGATTGCAATTATTTAAAAGGTTTGTGGTTGAATTATAAACTAGTTTTAATTCAAGGGGCTTTATTGTAATTATAGAAATCCATGTGCCTATAATTTAAAGGCTAAATGTATTTTACCTAATTAGGAATACATTTACATAAGACCATATTGTCTATTTCTTGAAAGGTATAGGGAACATGTGACAGAAAAGGGTTCAGTACATTGTGTCCTTCAATTTTTAGGAAACATAGAAACCGTGCTTGCCTAAGGCGGTGGACGAAAAGGTATATATATATATATATATATATATATATATATATATATATATATATATATATATATATATATACACAATAAGCTATTGACTCTCCCATTTTTTTTGAAAAAAAAAAAAACCTCTGTCGCCTTCGAGAAAAAATAGGGAAAAACCTCCGTAGCCTTTTTCCCAATTTTCTTCTCTCCAAACTAAATCCCTAATGTAACAAAAATTATCCACTAGTGATAGGAGCTAAATTAGTCATACTTTACTTAGTTATTTGAGGCTCTTTTATAAGACATTTTGTGCAATAACTAGTCATAACTTTCATATTTGAGATTTTACCCTTGGAAAGGTATTTTGTTCATTATTTCAGATTTTTGGGTAAAACAAAGCAAAACAATTGTGAAATAGAGTAGAGGAGGCGCCGGCTGTAAGGCTGGAACCGGCGCCGGCTGAATTCGGGAACTTATGTGCAAAATTTGGAGAAAAATTGGTGAACAAGTGGAGAAGCAGAACACAGGCGGTGCCGGTTCCGAAGGACCAAGGCGGCGCTGGCTATGTTCTGTCCTTGAGGCAGTGCTGTGATTTTTCTATACGTTTTTGGAAACCTGAGGAGTTTTAGTATCTTTCAACTTCTACTCAGCCAAAAACTTTGTACTTACGAGTTTAGGTACTTCTTAAGCCTATAAATAGATGAAAAACACAAGGGAAAAGGGGGGAATTCATTATTCATTATAGAAAATCACTCAATCTAATGAGGAATTCTTCAATTCAAGGAGGGTTGTACAAGAAGGTCTTCAAAGGAAGAAGAAGGAGGCTTGTCTATGAGTGCTTTCTTTTACTTTGTTTTCTTTTCTTGACAATGATGTTTTAATTGTTTTATTGTAATTTGACATTGGTTTAGACGTTCATGGTATTTAGAGTTATTTGATCTTTTGATTAACTGATTGTTATTCTTGGTATTTAATTACTTGGGTTGATTGCGAGATTAATCGATTGTGCCGTTAACTTGCTTGAGAATAGGGTTGATGGTTTAAATTGATTGATTTTATATTTGTTTCCTTTTAACTTGCCTGAAAATGGGGTTAATTGCAAGAATAGAGTAATTAAAGGTTAATTGATGTCTGCCAGAATATGGATTCAAATGGTTAATTTCATGGGTTAAGTTTGCCTGAAAATGAGACTTGATCAAAGAATTGTGTTTAATGCATCTTTTGGGTAAGACTGGTTGAGACATAGTATGTGATACTAAGTTACCTAGAAGATAGGAATTCATAGATTGAGAAAGAAGTGAGTCTATTTTAATTCTTCATGAGGCCAAGAGAATAATTAGTTATGATAGAGGTTGGGTACTTTAAGATCATGGTTGTCTAATCAATGGTTTGAATTACATAAATCTACATCCTTGACATGTATATATTTTTGTTTTTATTTTATTTTGTTTTATTTTATTTTGGTTTTGTTTTATCGAGTCGGTTAAACAATGAAAGAAAGATAATTAATGTCTACTTGTTCCTTGAGGATCGACACTCGTTTGAACCCTATGCTCAGTTAATGATGAGTACGCTTGCTCATATATATGATTTGGGTTTAACGTTTTAATTTAAACTTGATTGGGAATGCGCTTAGTTTTTGTATGATTTTTATACCCAAGTCCGGACACATCAACTAGCATCGGTTTCTTTGTGCCTTTCTTAAATACATCTTTGTGTTGATCAATATTAGAGAAATTTCTGTGCTTGGAATTTAGTGCTTCAAGGCATAGACAATTTTTTGGAAGGATTCCTCGCGTGCAAAAGAAATTTTTTAAAGCAACGTTTTTTAGGTAACTAATTTTTCGCTCCCTCTCCTAATCTATTTAATTACATATGAGTGATCCTTTGAGTGAATTTTCTTTTATTTTTCCGTTTTACATTATTTGATTTTGCATGAGCGAAATCCAACACATGCAATATGCAATGAAAAACATATCTTACCTCTAACCTAAGGGTAGGATTAGGTGGGGTTTTACATCCTTCCCTTCTTAAAAGAATTTTGTCTCGAAATTCGGAGCGTACCTTCGTGATAAGCTGGAGTATTTCTGCTTCACACATTCCTTCGTTTCCTATGTAGCATCCTACATGCCATGATGCTCCCATAATACTTTCACTATGTAGCACTCAAAGGGTCTTGGTACTTCGATCCAAAATCTTGACTGGTTTTTCCACGTAATTCAAATCTGGTTGTAAATCAATGGTTCATCATTTAATATGTGCTCCGAGACGGGATTGTACTTTTGTAGTTGAGACACAGGGAACACATCATGTATTCCCGTCAGACCATCCAGTAAGTCTAATCTATAGGCAATAGTTCTAATTTTCTCAACAATTGGGAACAGTCCTAAATACCTTGGACTCAACTTACGCTATTTCAGATGTTTCAAAAGTCCCCTACTAGGTATTAACTTTAAGAATGTTTGATCACCCATCTGGAATTCTAATTCTCTCCTTCTACTGTTTGCATAGCTCTTTTGCCAGCTCTGAGCCACCATCAGTCTTTTATTTATTACTTTTATCTTGTTTGCCATTTCTTGAATACAAACTTCACCAGATTTGCTAATATATCCATCCTTTGACCATCCATAATATAACGGTACTTGACATTTGTTCCTATATGATACCTCATATGAGGCCATTCCAATAGAAGATTGCTAATTATTGTTGTAACCCAACTCAGCATAAGGCACTCAATCAATCCACTTATCTCTAAAGTCTAACACACATGCCCTTAGCATGTCTTCTAGTATCTAAATAACTCTTTCTAACTGTCCATCAATTTGAGAATGGGATGTCATGCTAAACTTCAAATTAGAACCCATAGATTCTTGAAACTTAGCCCAAAATCGGGATGTAAACCTCAGGACTCGATCAAAAACAATGCTTGGGAGCACTCCATGCAATCTCACTATTTCACGTACATAAATCTGTGCCAACTTTTTCATAGAATCCCTTACATTGACTGAAAAAGTGCACCGTCTTTGTCAGTCTATCAACTACTACCCATGTTGCATCCTTAAGTATCTTCAACATAGGTAAACAGGTAATGAAATCTACTATTACATCCTCAAATTTCCATTCTGGCACTTGTAATGTTAGGACTGTGCCTAAGAAGCAATCATTTTTACAATGTATTTTACACATTAAATCATTAAAAGGCACTCTTCATCTTTCAATTTCTTTATTTTATATCTTTATATGTATAAAACTGTTTGATAAAGTCTCAAGTATGGTATTGTGTTAAGGAAATCATGATAGAGATCGTGAAGTGGGGTTCCTACTATGCTGGTAAGTATTTGTACTTAAATTATCCCTATTCTTAGTATTAATTAGATATGATATCATTAATGATCTAAGATTAGTACATGTTATACTTCTTAATTTGATCAAGCGATGGTTTTCGCATCCGTGAATATTGTGATACTCAAAGTGAACACATAGATGCTTGTTACTTTAACAAGTATATTGGTTGAGCTAACTATGAGAAAATCACATGGATAGCTATTTGGTGACAATGATAGAATCTCGTTATACCAAATGTGCAAGTATCCTTAGACTTGAGATCTCCTAGGTACTTTAGTTTGCTGACCATTGTACTTTGATTCTAATCTTTGAAGTTAAATCGAGGGCTGCATATAAGGTAGATATTGGGTGTAATGTGAAGCAAATGAAAGTAGTTAAGAAGGTCAATAAAAGATTCACCACTTCTAATAGTGGTAGCAAAATATATCAAAGCTACTTGTAGGAGTTATTACTCAAGGAGTCTTTGGCCAAGGCGATTATGTGTTGGAAATAGTTCCAATTGACACTCACGTTGAGTAATGGATTGCAGGAACAAGTATAAAATATTTGGGCCAGAATTAATTAATATTCTGGAGGGAGTTGACACTAATTCTATATCTAATACAAATGAGATATTATACAGTGAAAGGAGTTTATTGTACTGACGTTTTGCTATTGAAAAGTTCATGTCAAGCCACTTGACTTTCTAGACTTTTGGGTGGTCATGATGCATTACTAGATAACGCTCATAATCTGCCAAATATGGATTTATTAATTAGAGAATTAATAAATTTAATCCTAATTAGAATTAATAAATTAATTATAATTATTAAAAGGATTGCTAATTCTATTGTGATATAATTAATTCATATTAGCTACCAATCGACTAGAAAAACTAATAGGTTACACATAATAGAGGAATTGGAATTCAAAATATTTTTGATAGTATCATGGGGTTAATTTGTGAAAAGAAATAACTTTATGGGGCGAATTATAAGTAATTACAATTTGTGTGGCCGAATTATAATTAGCAAGACCTTGTGGGCTTAATAGTAATTTAGAAATCCCAAGCCCATAATGAAAGGACCAGAAAAGCTAACCTATTATTTTGATTCCTAAAACGTTTAGGAAACAAACAAAAAGGGTTTGTTCCAGTTATTGGTGGGTGGGTGTGTTTTGGGCGCCAAAAAGATAGATGCTTTTTGAAAAACACACTGTAGCTTTTTCTTTTTCCCTTTTCACAAGAAACATAAATTTTCTTTTCTTCCATTCGGAAAGGAAGTTCTTTTCTTCACTAATTAAATTAATCATCTAGTCACTAGACATTATTCTACTAGAATAGATTTTGGTGATTCTTAAATATGTTCTTCATGTAGATCAATATTAGAAAAAATCTTATCCTTAAAATTTGGCAGCTTGATTAGATCGACTTTTGAAGGGAATTCGTACGAAATGAAACTTTTAAAAGCTGCGTTTTCAAGGTAATTAAATTTTTCTTTCTTTTTCTTAATCTATTTAATTACATACGGTGATCCTTTGAGTGGATTTCATATTAATTTTTCACGGTATGTAAAATGGTTTGCATTATCGAAATCTAATAGTAGTATTAGAGCCATCTCGCATGTGTTTTATGGGTCTTATTATTATTTTGAAATTATTTCAAAATAAATTTGGTGTAATGAAATTGTTTCATAAATATTTTAAAGTTGAAATAGTTTCAAAATTATATTCGAGTCCATGAAAATTGTTTCATGTAAAATTTTATTTTTGAAAAAAATTGTTTTCAGTGAGTTAATGTTTTTCCGCGTATTTATTAGTGAAATTGGTTTCAGAAAAAGGATTTATAAAATCCTAAGAAGTTTTTTTTACAGGAAAAAAATTTGTTTTGATTGCATTCAAAGTTGATTTAGAAAATATGAATTTCTAATTCAATAATCAAAATTGTTAAGGAAAAACACTTTACGGAAATTTGATTGGAAAATTGTTTCCAATTTAATTGTTTCTGGACCGGAATAAGAAAAGGGAAATTGGTTCCGCAAGGAAAGGAAAGGAAATTTTTTTGTTTTTTGTTTTTTTTGGAAATTGTTTCCAAACACTAAAAAGGTTTAGCAAATGGAAAATGAAATTGTTTTGTGAGAAACTTTTTTTAAAAAAGAAATCGTTTGAAATCTCGAAATTGTTTCTAGAAGGGAAAAAGAAATTGTTGGGTTTTTTTTCCTGGAAAGTTGTTTCCAGAAAATAAAAAAAAAAAGAAAATCGAAAGAATCTAGAAATTGTTTCTAGAAAGAAAAAGAAAAAAATTTACAAAAAATAATATAGCAATTGCATAATTGCGTATGCAATTGCAATTGCCATTTCCCAGGCCCGCACGGGGCTTGAGGAATTGCAATCCTGCGCAGGACTTGTGCAAGCCATGCATGGCTTGCATATTTTATTTTTTAAAAAAAAATCTTTTTTTATTCTTTTCGTAAGGTTTCCAAATTTGTTTTGGACCCAAAAAAAAATTCCAAAATTTGATTTTCGGACTAATTATTTTATTTTTTGAAGACACTGATTTTGGAAATTTATATTATATATTTATTTATTTAGAAATTTCCAAATTCTGATTTTGGAAACTTTTATTGATTTCTAAAATTTGATTTTTGAAATTAATATATTTTCTAAAATTCTAATTTTAGATTTTATTTCCAAAATAGTAATTTTGGAATTGTATGCTATGTTTGAATTTTGCTTATTTTATTTTAAGTATGATTTTGGCATGTTGGCTTGGTTATGGACATAGACCTATTAATTTTGATTAATTAATATTGTGTTATGTATTTTATTGCTTTGTTTTGAATAAATAGGGTATGCGTGTCCTGTATTTCTTTAAAATTCTCTTGTAATTTCTTTTCTCATCTAATTCTCCTCGAATGTAACTCGAGGGTTTTTCCTTAGGAGTTTATATAATTAAATTACATAGGTTAGATATGATTAGAAATTATTTTTTGAATTTATGGAGATGGCGACCAAGGCGAAGCAAGAAGATGATAAGACTTTCTTCTCAAAAACATGCATGAACACATAGGTTTAACTAAAATTAATTTCCTACTTGGCTCAAGGAAATTAATATAGAAAGTCCATGACCAAGCAACATAATTGAGTCTATTACAATTATGTCACAGTGTTGATATTTTGCATACCAAACGATGAGACTGTTAATTAAATAATTAAATCCCTCAAACAAAATTAAATCTAAAGCCTTCCGTTAATTTAGCAAGAATAGGAGTTCTTTTTCGCAATTAGATTGTTGGGCATACCCAAACTTACTCAACATTGAGTATGGTCAAGCTATGGAATATGATTTCAGATTAATGGGTTGGATTTAACTAATATCTTTATCCCGATTGGGTATACCCTAGTATAAAGAATATTAGAGGTTAAGTTGGGGTAGCACTAAGTGCTTTAAGGTTAAAAGATGTTAATCACCTAACAATCTGATAGTTCTATTTGATGTAATTGGTATTAGATACCTACCATTGAAATTAAGAGTAGTTTGTTGGGCATCCTCAAGGTTATTCTTAAAGAATTTGGATACCGGACTACTAAAAAAGCTTCCAACGGGCTTTCCCAAATCATTAGTGAGGGCTATTGATTTGAAGAAAATAGTGGGTCAAATATGCATTTAATTAAAGACCTAATTAAATGCATTTCATGTGCATATACATAGTCTAATGTCTTTTATCTTTCATCTTGGTCATTTGTATCATGACAATAAATTTTAACTTACATAGCATTTTGGAAATAAACAAGCTCACTGAATCAAACATCTTGGACTGGTATAGAAATTTGAGTTCTCAAATTGGAAAGGTTGCTCTACATGTTAGATGCTCCAATTCCACCACCACCAGCTGATGATGCTCTTGCTAAAGAGCATAAAGTCCATATGAAGCACAAAGAAGACAGTGATACAACATCGTGTATCATGCTGGCGACAACAACCACTGAGCTTCAAAAATAGCATGAGCATATAGATGTTCATACTATTATCTACCATCTAAGAGAGTTTTTTGATAAGCCAGCAAAGATGGAGAGATATAAGATCTCTAAGAAGTTATTACATTCTAAGATTGTAGAAGGCACTTCAGTGGCCACCTATGGACTTAAGATGGTAGGGTTAATTGAGAAGTTTGGATCACATGGGTTCACTATGGATCCCAAATTAAGTATAGACTTAATTCTTCAATCTTTGCTAGTTAGTTTTTTATAATTTGTGATATGCTACCAAATGAAGAAGATTGAGATTACTATACCAGAGTTGATCAATCTTCTTAAGACTATAGAGTCTTCTATGAAAAAAGAAAATAATATAGTTTTATTGGTTGATTCTTCTTCTAAGAAGAAAAATGTTTCTAAAAAGAAGAAGAGGAATCCAACTAAACACAAAGGTGGTGTAAAGAAGGAGATAGCTGCCAAAATCCCATGCCAGCATTGTGGAAAAAATAGGCCATTGGAGGCGTAACTGCAAAAGTTACCTAGAGACTGTTAAAGAGATGAAGGAGAAGCTTGCAAGCACTTCTACTTCAACTCTTGGTATATTTATAATTGAGATCAATACTGCCTTTAGTAATGAGATATGGGTATTGGATACCGGATGTAGATCTCATTTGTGTAATAATTTGTAGGGACTAAAGAGCAGCAGGAAGTTGGAGAAAAGTGATGTGGATCTTTCGTACAGCAAATGGAGCAAAGGTTGTTGTACTTGCTGTGGGGACTTATCATCTTCACTTGCTTTCCGGATTAATTTTAGAACTAAAAAAACTGTTATTTTGTACCAATTTTACTTAAAAACATTATCTTAGTTGCTTGTTTAGACTTACTTGGATTTCATTTAAAGAATAAAAGTTGTTCTTTTTCATTAAATGATATCCATTATGGTACAACAACTTTGATGAATAGTTTATATGTTCTAGAAATGAAAATTTAAGTTCTCAATATAAACAATAAAAGGCCAAGAAAAGATAACACAAACCTATTTTACTTATAGCATTGTCGTTTAGGCCATGTAAATGAGAATCGTATTTCTAAGTTACATAAGTATGGTAGCTTAGGCTCATTTGATTTTGAATCATATGAGACTTGTGAATCTTTCTTACTAGGAAAAATAAAACATGTTTTCCTAAGAAAGGGGAAAGGGCTAAGTAATTATTGGAACTAATATATATTGATGTATGTGGACCAGTGAAATTACAAGTAAGAAGGGGTTATCAATACTTTATAACCTTCATCAATGATTATTCTCAATTTGGGTATTTGTATTTAATGAAATATAAATTTAAAGCCTTTGACAAGTTCAAAGAATTCAGAAATAAAGTAGAGAAATAACTTGGTAAGAGTATTAAAACTCTAAGATCAAATCGAGAAGATGAATACTTAAGCCAAGAGTTTTTAAGTTATCTTAGAGATAATGGAATATTATCTCAAAATACTTCACCATACACACCTCAACATAATGGTCTGTCTGAGAGAAGGAATAGAACCCTTCTAGATATTGTATAGACCATGATGGCTTTTGTAGGCTTATCAAAATCATTTTGGAGGTATACACTAGAGACTGTTGTTTACATTTTAAATAGAGTTCCATCAAAAAAAGTTGACACTATCCCATTTGAGCTATTCTTTGGTAAGAGACCAGAGTCATCTCACTTATGAATATAGAGTTGCACTACCTTTGTCAAAAAGGCCACAGTCAGCAAACTTGAGAGTAAGTCTGATAAGTGTTTGTTTGTGAGCTATCTGAAAGAATCTTTCGAGTATTAATTCTATCTGTCTTCTAAAAAAAAATATATTTTTTTTGAAGTATGCTATCTTCTTAGAAAAATGAGCACATTCTCAAAGGGAACAATATAGGTAAAATTAAATTCAGTGAAGTTCAATAAGAACAAACAAATATAGACCAACTGTGTGTTCCCACATCTATTGAGAGAATAGATGAACATTCGTCTACATAAGAACCTCGTAGGTTGACTAGGATACGTGTGACACATGAGAGATATATATTTCTCATAAGTAACTACAATAACATATGGCTTATAGATGAAGATAAGCCTACTACTTACAAGGATGTTCTGAATAGTTCAAAATCTGACAAATGGCTTGAAGTTATGAAGTCAGAGATGGATTCCATGTATGACAACCAGATATGGGCCTTAGTTGATTCACCTAAGGGAATAAAACCTATAGGATTCAAATGGATGGCAATGTAGTTACCTATAAAGTGTGACTGGTTACAAAAGGTTATCGTTAACAACATAGTATTAACTATGATGAAATTTTCTCACCAGTTGCTATGCTAAAATCCAGTAGGACACTCCTAATACTTTCCATTTATTATGATTATGAGAATTAGAAAATGGATGTGAAAATAGTTTTCCATAAGAGAAATCTGACTAAGGAAGTATACATAACACAACCTGAGAGTTTTACATCCAATGATGGCACAAAAGTATGCAAGCTGCAAATATCTATTTATGGACTTAAGCAAGCTTTTAGGAGTTAGAATATCTCTTTTGATGAAACAATTAAAGTTTTGGTTTCATTCAAAACATGGATGAACCTTATGTATACAAGAAGGTTAGTGGGAGTACAATTGTTTTCCTATCACTCTATGTAGATGACATACTGCCAATAAGAGATATTGCCACTACTCTTCAATGAGTTAAAAAAGATATATTGATACTAGTTTCCAATCTGATAATGATGACTACGAATCACATTCATGCTGCGTGTTAAATTTGAGCGCTATCACTTGATTTATGAAATCATTGATAAGAAAGATGTAAAAGATAGAGAGAGTTCCTACTAATCAGAACATAGATGATCTACTTAAAAAGGCATTATCCTAAAAGTAATATGATGGTCATGTTCCGACATTTGGTTTTAGATATATGAATGATTGAGGTCTAGTGCAAATGAGAGATTGTTAGGATTGTGCCCTAGAAGCAATCATTTGTATAATGTATTTTGCACATTAATTCATTAAAATGCATTCTTTATCTTTCAGTTTCTTTGTTTCATATGTTTATGTGTATAAAACTATTAAATAAAGTCCCAAGTATAACACTGTGTTAAGGAAATCATAATAGAGATCATGATGTGAGGTTCCAACTATACTAGAGTGTGTTTATACTTAAATTGTCCCTAGTCATAATATTAATGAGACAGAAAGTCATTAATGTGCTAAGATTATCATGTGTTATATTTCTTGATTTTATCAAGTGGTGGTTTTCACATCCATGAGTATTGTGATACTCAAAGTTAACATGTAGATGCTTGTTACCTGAACAAGTATATTGGTTGAGATAACTATGAGATAATCACATGGATAACTATTTATTGTTAATGATAGAATTTGAGATCTCTAAGGTACTTTGTTTATTGAGCATTGTACTTTGATTTAATCTTTGGAGTCCGATCGAGGGCCGCCAATAAGATAGATATTAGTTACAATGTGAAGTAAACAAAAGTAGTTGAGAGGGTCAATAAAGGATTTATTACTTCTAATAGTAGAAGAGAATATTTCAAGGCCACTTGTAGAAGTCGTTACTCAAGAAGTCCTTGGCCAAGGCGACTATGTATTGGAAATAGTTTCAATAGATACACATGTTAAGTAATGGATTTCGGGAACAAGTACTAAAATATTCAGGCCAGAATTAATTAATATTCTGGAGGGAGTTGGTACTAAATCTATAGTCTAAACCGAATGCAATATTGTATGGTGAAAGGAGTTTAATGCACTGACGTTTTGCTATTGAAAGGTTCATGTCAAGCCACTGGACATTTTAGTGGCCATGATACATTGCTAGATGCCGCTCATGATCTGCTAAATATGGATTTATTAATTAAAGAATTAATAAATTTAATCCTAATTAGAATTAATAAATTAATTCTAATTTTAAATGGATTATTAATTATATTGTGATAGAATTAATTCATATTAGTTACCAATCGACTTGAAAACCTAATAGGTCACACACATTAGAGGAATTGGTACTCAAAATATTATTTGATTATATCATGGGATTAATTTGTGAAAAGAATTAACTTTTTGTAGTGAATTATAAGTAGTTATAATTCTTGGGGCCAAATTGTAATTAGCAAGACCTTGTGGGCTTAATAGTAATTTGGAATTCCCAAGCCTATAATGAAAGGACAAGAAAAGCTTAGTTATTATTTTGATTCCTAATACGCGTAGGAAACAAATTGAAAGGGTTTGTTCCAGTTGACCAATATATATATATATATATATATATATATATATATATATATGTTTTGGGCACTGAAGGGATAGATGGTTTTTGGGAAACACAGTATAGCTTTTTCTTTTTCACTTTTCACAATAATACATAGTTTTTCTTTTCTTCCTTTCGGAAAGGAAGTTCTTTTATTCGTTAATTAAATTAATCACATAGTCATCAAACATTATTCTACTAGCATAGATTTTGGTGATTCTTGAGTACGTTCTTCATGTAGATCAATATTAGAGAAATTCATATCCTTGAAATTTGGTGGCTCAATTGGATTGACTTTTGAAGGAAATTCACATGGAATGAAAATTTTAAAAGCTACATTTTCAAGGTAATGAAAATTTTCTTTCCCTCTCTTAATCCGTTTAATTACATACGAGTGATCATTTGAGTAGATTTCATTTTAAGTTTTCGCTACTTGTAAACAGGTTTGCATGATCGAGATCCAACACATAATGGCTGCAGTTGTCCCGCTGATTTCTTGGGCTCTGCTTTAACTTTTTGACAAGTCAAACTTGTGAAGACGTACCATGCGACATCTTTCTTCATTCCTGACCACCAAAAGACCTTTTTTAAATCTTGGTACATTTTAACCTCTCGGTTCCAAGTACTAGGTCGATAGTGAACTCTACTTCTCGAGATAGAGGTAAAGAGTCTGATTTGGCTAGAAACATATCCTGGAACTCTTTTACTATTTTTGTATCCTCTATGGTACACTAATCTTTGGGGTTGTTTAAGTGGTAGGCCTAATATCCCTTTCATCCCTGCCCTAAGAGTTTCTATACCATGGATCCTACCATTAGAAATATTAACTCATTAACTTGGCTTTCCTTGAATTACAGTATATCTTGTCCTGAACAAACGAATTAAACTATTTTGTTCTTACAGTCTACTCGAGTGCTATTCTTAGACAACTAATCCATTCCCAAGATTAGGTCATTATCTTCGAATGCCATAACAATGAGATTAGTTGCTAGGTTCTCACTCCCAAACCAAACTTCAAAATCTAGAATATATTTACGAGCTTTCTCAGGCTTTCTTAATGGCATACTTACTGACAAGATGTAGGGTAACTTTGTCCCAACCTAACCTATATGAGATGCATAGATTTTTTTAATACATAAGTGTTAATGTTATGCCCTAGAGGCAATCACTTATATGTTGTAAATGAAATATTTTATTTTAATAAAATGTATTATTTATCTTACAGTTTCTTTTGTTTACTTTTGTGTAATATAACTGTTAGATAAAGTCCTTAGTACAATACTGTGTTAAGGAAATTATGATAGAGATCATGATATGAGATTCCTACTACACTGTATAATGTTAATACTTAAATAGTCCCTAGTCGTAATATTAATGAGATAGCGTATCATTAATTCGTTAAGACTAGCATGTGTTAGACTTCCTAATTTGATCAGGCGGTGTTTCTCATACCTATGAGTATTGAGATACTCAAAGTTAATACGCGGATGCTTGTTAATAGAACAAGTATATTGGATGACCTAACTATGAGATAATCACATGGATAACTATTTAATGTAGTGATACAATCTCAATATAGCAAACGTGCAAGTATCCTTAGATTTGAAATCTTCAAGGTACTTTGTTTGCTAAGCATTGTGCTTTGATTCCAATCTCTGAAGCGAGATCGAGGGACGCTTATGGGATAGATATTGGGTACATTGTGAGGTAAATAAAAGTAGTTAAGAGGGTCAATAAAGGATTCACCACTCCTAATAGTAGGGGCGAATATCTCACGGCCACTTGTAGGAATTACTACTCGAGAAGTCCTTGACCAAGACGACTGTGTATTGAAAACAATTCAAATTGATACACATATAGAATAGTGGGTTTCTGGTACAAGTATTATTAGATTTCGGCCAGAATTGATATACATTCTGGAGGGAGTTGGCATTAATTTCGTACTCCAAACCGAATGAGATATTGTATGGTGAAAGGAGTTAATTGCAGTGTGGTTTGTTATTGAATGGTTCATATCAAGCCACTTGACTTCCTGGACTCTTGGATGGTCATGATGTGTTGTTAGATATCGCTCATGATCTGGGAATATGGGTTTATTAATTGCTGAATTAATAAACTAATCCTGATTAGAATTGATATGATTAATTCTAATTAATTATGGATTATGAATCTCAAAGACGTTTGAATTAATTCATGTTCGCTACCAATTGATTGGAAAACCTAATAGGTCACACATAATAGAGGATTATATACTCAAAATGTTATTTGATAATATAGTGGGGTTAATTGCGAGAAAGAGACGTAGTTGTGGCTAAATTATAATTAGTTATAATTTATAGACCAAATTATAATTGTGAGAATTTGATGTTTCCAATTACAATTAGGAAATTCTAAATGTTTTAGAATTCTCAGTTTTTCAGTGATTTTTTGTGACATATAAGGTATATGCACGAAACCCTAATAATGGGTGATTCACGAAAACCAACAGCCGAAAAAAGCCTTTCCTTTTCTCTCTCTCTCTCTCTCTCTCTCTCTCTCTCTCTCATTTTTTGCTGAAAAACAAGAAGAACCCTAGCCATCACTTTGGTTTATGCTAGCACATAAACATCTTAGTGCTTGAGTGTGATCCTCTGTGTAGATTTCTATTAGAGATAATCACACACTGTGATTATAGTGGTTGGATATTTAACTCTCGTTGTTAGTGTTGTGCCCTAGAGGCAATCACTTGTACCATGTATATTGCATATTAAATTAATAAGAGGCATTCTTTATCTTTCAGTTTGATTGTTATAGCTAAATATGTGTACAAACCATCAGATAAAGTCCCTAGTACAACACAGTGTTAAGGAAATCATGATAGAGATCATGATGTGAGATTCCTACTACACTATGCAGTGTTTGTACTTAAATAATCCCCAGTCATAGTATTAATAAGATGGGACATTATTAATACGCCAAGACTGGCACATGTTATATCTCTTGATTGGATCAAGCGGTGGTTCTCATAACCGTGGGTATTGGGATACTCAGGATTAACGTGTGGATGCTTGTTTTGAAACAAGTTCATTGGATGACCTAGCTATGAGATAATCACTTGGATAACTATTTAGTGCCAGTGATAGAATCTCATTATAGCAAGTGTGCAAGTATCCTTAGACTTAAGATCTCCAAGGTACTTTGTTTATCGAGCGTTGTACTTTGATTCTAATCTTTGGAGTCTTATCTATGACCGCCTATGGGATGGATATTGGGTACAACGTAAAGTAAACGAAAATAGTTGAGAGGGTCAATAAAGGATTCACCACTCCTAATAGTAGGAGAGTATATCTCAAGGCCACTTGTAGAAATCATTACTCATGAAGTCCTTGGCCAAGGTGACTATGTGATGGAAATGGTTCCAATTGATATACATATCGAGTAATGGATTTCTTGAACAAGTACTAAAATATTCGGGCCAGAATTAATTAATATTCTGGAGGGAGTTGGTACTAAATCTATAGTCTAAACCGAATGCAATATTGTATGTTGAAAGGAGTTTATTGCACTGATAATTTGCTATTGAAAGGTTCATGTCAAGCCACTTGACTTTCTGGACTTTTGGGTGGTCAAGAGTCATTGCTAGATGTCGCTCTTGATATGCTAAATATGAATTTATTAATTATAGAATTAATAAATTTAATCATTTATTTTATTAAGGATTATTAATTCTAATATTGTTAGAATTAATTCATATTATGCTACCAATAAGGCCAGGAAACCTAATGGGTCACACACAATAAAGGTTTGAATGCTCAAATATATTATTTGATAATATTGTGGGGTTAATTAAGAGAAGGGAATATATTTATAGGTGAATTATAAGTTTGTTATAATTCATGGGACCTAATTGTAATTAAGTAATCTTCAAGGACCAATTTGTTGACAATTGGACGTTGAAGGACTAAGTTACAATTTATGGTAATTATAAATCTATAAATATAAGGAAACGGTTTCCTTAGGGTTAGAGATAGACCATTCACGCAATAATAGAGAAATCGTTTCTCTGCCTCTCTCTTGATCAAACCCTAGCCGTCTCTCTTCTTGATCAAAACCCCAGCCTCCCGAATTCTACTAGCATAGAATTGTGAGATTGTGAGCATTCAACCTTGTGTGGATTATCATTAGAGGGAGTTCTTTCTTGGACTTCAGTTGAGCTGCAGTGAACGGTTTTGGATAATCTGGATCGCGCCTGCATTCTTATTTCTGAAATTTTTGAATTCCAGCTTCACGAGGTAATAAACGCAATCTTCTCCTTTTTCCCGTTTCTATTGCAAACCCGTGATCCATGGCTTGGATTTCTTGTTGTTTTCCACTGCACTTAATCTGATTATGCATAATAGAAATCCTATACTCGTGGTGTTTGATCAAGAGAATTATTGGATCACACCTCGACTTGAAGAAGGAAAAATTTTGTTTTTCAGACACTTAGCAAAGAAAGGTAAAGTTGTTACCTTTGTTCGTTTTATGTCTTGTTTTCCACACGTATGCGAGTCTTGGAATGGTATCTCGTTCTTATTTTTCCGTTGCATCATATGATATGATGAGAGATACTCAACATTATATACTTCACATTTTTATTTAGCTAAGCAATGAGAAATGAAGGAAGTAGGGGTAGTAGCTGCATTCCCCGAGATCTTCGATACTTGCCAATGATTCTATACTACACAATAGGTGCACTTGCCTATATGTGTATGTTACGTGATTTTATTTGGCATTTTAATTAGTAAAACTTATGTGTATGTGGAGCATATTTGATATTAATTTTCTATATGCACAAACCATGCATTAAGTTTTTATCGCTGTTGATAGGGAACGACTATGGCTATATTCTAAAAACTTTAATTCCTATTGATTTAGCTTTGTATTGATGCATATATTCGCATATATTACTAATTGTTTGCGAATAGTTGTTTGTATGCTTGTTGTGATTTATTTTATTTTGGCCAAAATTGTACTTGAGAATTCATTGATTATTGTCTTGTTGTTGTAAAATATGTTCTTTTTGAAGGGCTGCGAAAAAAATAAAAACATAGCGGAAGATAGCCAACTTCAATTTTTCAGTACTTAATACTTAGAAGCTTAGGTTGAACAACTGGTAGAATAAGGTTGGATGGAATGCTTAATTAGTCATGATCACATGTTCCACAGGAATTCCAACTAATCATTGGTTCCTTCGCATGTACCATGAACCACATTTCTAGCTCTTAGCCTTCAAAAGCATTCTCGAACTTCCTATGGACTATTGTCGGTGAAAGTTGAATAGGATGAATTTGATTGGAAGAGCTTTAGAAGAGCTATGTTGAGGAAAGGAAAACTAAAAATAATGGCAGCCCACTTAAGGAAAACAGAACCGGTGACTATACTTTTTTCTCCACCGAAACATGCACACCAAAGTATAGTAGTTAACAAAACCCTTTTTTAACTTTTTCCTTTTTATTTCCTACGAACCAACTGCCATTTTTTCCCATTTTCTTTTTCTACTTATAATTTTTTGTGGCGGCTAACCCAAGTTTCAAAAACCTTTTAGCCACTACACACAAACCCTAGTGGGCTAGGCTTTTACCTTATTAGTCTAAGACTAATTAAATAACTCTCATATTAATTATTTAATCTACTTGAGCCCAATATAAAATTATCCAAGACAATTAATTAATAAACAATTAAATTAAATTGGCCCAATTGATTATTTAAACATAAATTATTAATTAATTGAACTCTTAGAATAATTCTTCTAATAATAAATTCATCCAATAAGCCTATATAATAAATAAATTTACTAAAGTTACTTGAGCTACTCTGGGGATAAAAAGACATATTATTCTTGGCTCCAAAAATGACCAAAATACCATTGCTAACAAATAGCTATATTTTTATTATTTTAAATATTCTATTTATCACCATATAGAAATATTGACCCCAAGGATAATATTACAAGTGCAATGTCTTCTACCTACAGATGTAATGATGAAAATAACCCTCTATGTAACACCTATCATTAAGATAGAAAAATTGTACTAACACTTTGCTCTATGATGTTTACTATCCTTTACTAATTAGTCCGATAATCCATGACTTCTAGTTGATATACACACTTATATCAGGCAGCTACCCAAAAACAGACATACTCAGTCACGTTTCCTAGGGCATTGATCATTTAGATTATCTTGGACAAGCACAAGGGGGTGATGTCTTCACAAAATGAAGTATAGAGTTTCTATTATATAAATCTTTCTTAATTGACAAGAGTTACACACCCAACGCAGAAGGTTATTGGCTTTGCGATAAGACCTCACCTATCATATATCAAAGTACACAAGTCCAGCTTAACTGGACCACCGACTTATACTCAAGTCTTAAGGTACTCATTCACGTAGTAGCGGCGCTCAACCAATTTTTATTTCTTATAGTACTTTAATAAAGATTATTATCACGTGATCAAGTTCTACATAATCTAAATACGCTTACACTCTTGGTGTGAGAAAACTATTCATTGGTTAAAGGTAAACTATTTCTAATTTAGAAACCATAATGTAATGATCTAAACCTTGATAAAATGCCCACTTTATCAATCAATAAAGAACAATGTTTTACTTATGTGTTAGTGACCAATAATCTATACCTTACTATAAATGCATAGCCCAATTACGTAGATTACCTACTAATACACTTAGATCTTTAATGTGCAAATATATGTAAACAAACAACAACTAATATGCGGAGTATTTTTTAAATTTTCAACATATAGAAATACATAGTAAATTTTAAGCATACATTCCAACAATCTCCCAATTACACTAAATGAACTATGAGAGTCCATACGTGCCCATCCTTATGATATCTAAGTATCTTCGAAACACCTTCTCCATAAAAAGCTTGGTAAATGGGTCCGCCAAATTGTTTGCAGTGAAAATCTAGTAAATTACTATCCCTCATTTCTGGTTGAACTCTAGGATTAAGTGATATTTCTTCACAATGTGTTTGCTTTTCCTATAGCTCCTTGGTTCCTTGTGTTGTGACACCGCTCTAGAATTGTCACAATATATAGTAATAGGCCTGTCCATTTGTGGCACAAATCTAAGTTTTATAGGGAACTTTCAGAGCCAAAGCGCTTCTTTTAAAGTTTCTGAAGCTGCCATATACTCAGCTTCTATGGTGGAATTAATAATACTAGATTGCTTAACATTCCTTCATTAAATAGCTATTTCAGACAATATGAAAACATATCTATTATTGGATTTCCTTTCATCTTTATCCACTTGGAAGTTTGGGTCAATATGACCGGCAGGAATCAATTCATCAGCTCTGTAGAAAAGTATGCAATCATCGTTCCCTTCAGGTACTTAATTGTATGATTTACAGATTTCTAATATTCTTTTTCTAGGTTTGACTGATATCCGCTAACTATGCCTCCAGCAAAGTAGATATCTGGCCTTGTACAAAGCATGCTATACATGAGATTTTCTCCTGCTGAAGCATTGTGAATCCTACTCATTCTTTCCTTTTCTTCTTGTGTCTTAGGACACAATTTAGAAGATAAGATCAATCCATGCCTAGAGGGTATGACTGCCCCTTTACACTGATCCATGTTAAACTTAGCTAATATCTTATCAATAAAAATATATTAGAATAAGTCTAACATTCTCTTCTTCCTATCCCTAAGAAGCTTAATACCAAAAATATAACTAGCTTCTCCCAAATCCTTCATGCTAAATTAACTTAATAGCCAAACATTTATAGATAACCATGTCTCACATCATTTCCATTGAGTAGAATGTTATCTACATAAAGTACCATAAAAGACACATTGTTCATATCTGACTTTCTATACATACATAGTTTATCCACAATTTGTATAAAATTATAGGACTTTATAGTCTCATCAAAATGTATGTTTCATGCACGTGATGCTTGCTTAAGTTCATAAATGGACTTCTTAAGCTTACAGACCGTATGTTCTTGGCATTTTGTAATAAAGCTTTTAGGTTGGGTCATATAGATTTTTTCTCTAAAATAGTTATTTAGAAAGGCTGTCATGATATCTATTTGTCATATCTCGTAGTTATAATTACATGTGATGGCCAAAAGAATGCAAATGGACGTAAGCATGGTAACAGGTGAAAAGGCCTCCTCATAATCAATCTCTTCTTTCTAAGTATAACATTGTGCAACTAATCTTACATTATAGGTTTCTACCTTTTCATCTGCACCTCTATTTCTCTTGTATACCTGCTTGTAGCCTATAGGTTTAATCCCTTCAAGTGTAATGACAAGATCCCAAACTTAATTGAGATGTATGGAATCAATCTCAACATCCATTGCTATTTGCCATTTGTTTGCATCAATATCAACATCAACAATGGCCTTATCATATCTAGTGGGACTTTATTTCTGATGGTTGAGACTACCTCAAAAGCCTCTCTAGTCCATCTTTCTAGAACCCTAGATATCCTCCCACTATAGTGTGGCTCAGTCTGTATAGGAATATCTGGTAGTATCTTTTTTTGTTCTTTAACTGGGGTATTAGAAGAAGTTATAGTATCACCCAACTTCTTTTCCAATTTCACCTTACTCGAAACATTAATAGACACACTTTGTTCATTTTCCAAATATCTAGCATGAGTACTAACAAGTAATTTTTGCTATTGGGAATGATAATAATATCCACCCCTTATTCCTTTTAGATACCTTATAAAGTAGCACAATTCTGATTTTAGGTCTAGCTTACTTCCTTTAGTTAGTACATAAGCTAGACAATCCCATACATTGAGATGATTCATACTGGGCTTGCATCCAGTCCATATCTCATAGGGTGTCATAGGCACTAACTTAGAAGGCACCAAGTTCTGGATATATTTTGCTGTCTCCAGAACATATCTTTAAAAAGAAATAGGAAGAGTTACATGACTCATCATACTTCTAACAATTTCTATCAATGTTCTATTTCTTCTCTCAGCTACTCTATTATACTGGGAAGTCCCTAGTACAGTTAGCTAAGATACTATTCCCTAATGTGCCATGTAGTTCATGAATTCACCAAATAGATACTCATCACGATGATTCAATCTTTTCTTCTTTTTTTTTAAAAATTAGTTTACATGTTTAATGCTCCGCCTTAAATTCCTTGAACTTATCAAATGAGTCGGACTTGCGCCTCGTCAAGTAAACATAACCAAAACGTGTATGATCATCAATGAATATGATAAAGTATTCATAACCTCCTCTGGCAAGTATAGACATAGGACCACATATATCAATATAAACTAACCTAAATATTTTCTTGGCCTTTTTTGCCTTTTTGAGTAATGAACCTTTTGGTCATTTTACCTATAAAACAAGATTCACATTAAGGCTACTCCTTTAATTTCAATGAGTCTAATGACCTATTTTGGATTAACCTTTGAATTCAATTAGGATTTATTTGTCCCAATCTTAAGTGCCATTAATATGAGTTATTTAATGTGACAATTCTCTTCTTATTTTTAGGTTCCGTTTGAGTATTATTTATTTGATGACTAATAGGATTAACATCGAAAAGATTAATGTACATGTTTCCAGAACACCAAATTTTTCTATCTCTACTAATTAAAATACCAGAAGGGAAAGAAATGGAATATCATTCATTAATCAATCTCAAAACTAAAATCAAATTCTATTTAAAACTAGAAATATATAAAATATCTTTTAAAACTAAAATCCTATTACAATCAAATTAAAGTTCCAAGTCTACCACTACTTCGGCCTACACCTGTGCTTTGCTGCCACCTCTAAGTCCATGCTTTCCTATACAGAGTCGCCTTATCTTGTTAAATCTATGTAAGAAGTTATAGATATGGTCAGTGGCTCCATGAAAGGAATCCACCCAAGCATTATGCTAAAGCTAAAGAAGGGGGATAGAAATTCAAACAAATTTCCATGGTGCCAAGGAAAAAGGCCAATTTATAAAGGTTTTTAATGGAGAATTCAAGCCAAACAAGCCACTAAGCCAAAGAATATAAAGATAGTAATGAAGTGGGTGCCAAAGGGATGCTTAAAAGACCTTCAAGAAGACAAATCAAAAATTAAGAAAGTTGTCAAGTGATGGAGGATCAAAGAAGGACCAAGAAGATCAAAACTTGAACAATAATTAGTATGGAAGGCCAAAGGAGCACAAGAGGAGCTAAAAACTAAAGAAAATCCAACTGTGTGGAGAACAGTGAGGGCCTAACGCTAGGCCCTCTCGGCTAATTAGCTAATTTTGGCAGATCCAACCTAGCGCCAGGCCCATAATGGCGACCCAGTGCCAGGTCCCTTAGGGCATAGCCCAATTTTGCTGATTTTTCTTGTTTTGTTTTACTTTTATTTCTAATTTAATTCCTACGAATTTTATTATGTAATAGAAATATTTTAGACCTTTAAAAGGTTTGAAAGGCTGAGATTTCATCTCACCATAGTTAAGTTTAGATGCATATATATATGGTATTATAACATTTCAATGGAACAACTTTGGTTATTGATAGAAATCAAAGAGTCTCATTTGAGAGCTTTTGAGAGGTGATTCCTCTTAGGTAAATCCTACGAATATCAAGACCATTCTTAGAGCCTAGTCCTTCCCTTTGTATTGAGTCTATAAACCCTTTTAGGATAGATCAATTAGATTGCTAATTTGGGTCTAAGGTTATAGATAATCTAATGTTCTTATTAGAGGTAAAGTTAGTTGCCTAAATCATCTTCTTCAAAGTGTTCTTGGTTTTTTTTTTTTTTTAAATCAAGGGTCTTTGGTTTTGATTTGGATAACTTGATTCTCATTTCTAGTGTTCTAAGTTATCTATTTTGGCTGAGGGTCCTAGTATTTGAATTTGGTATCTTGTTTCTTCACTAATTTCACTGTTTTGAGTTCTTAAATGGGTCTTGAATTTTATCCCAAATTTAGCCACGAAATTCATTGAGAAAATAACCCAAAGATCATATCAAATAGTTTGTATCAGAGAGAGGAATCTTTGATTTCATCAAAGCTTGAAGACACTGAACAAGGCTTCAAAATTGGTCAATCCCGTAACTTAAAATTCTACTACAAATAGGTCAAGTTTTCTTGTGTTTTATACGTTACACTTGAGACTTTTTGATAGTATATTCATTAGGAATTGCAAATTTCTTGTTGTTTGTTGATTTTGGGGGATAAAATTACTTAAAATTTCTGCTATATATTGAGTTCCAAAAATTGCCTACAAAGTGTTTGATGTTTTACTTGAGTGAACTTTTCACTTGAAATTATGGCTAAAACTTTTATAAACACTTCTGTAATTGGTTAACTATAATTTTGAAGTATCTTGGGGACATAGTTTGTCCAATTGAGCTCATTATAGTTGTTTAATTCTTTCTCTTGTTCATGAGTGATATATTCCTTGAACTTCTAGTGTTCCATTGAAATTCTTGTTAAATCTTGTCCATTCACCCATTCCTTAGTCTTAAAGTTATTGAACTCTCTTGAAATCTGATATAAACTCCTTGAGGCTCATTGTTGTTAATGAACAAACGTCTATCTAAGTCTAGTTGGTTGTCCATAGAGGGTTAGTAAACTTGTCAAGTTCGGACTAGCTCCTAAGCAATTAGGAAGATTTTTGTGAAAAAACTCATTGAGAAAATTGAGGGCTTAAAAAAGGCAAAAGTGTAAGCGTATTCTTGTTAAAAGACAAAGGAGAGTTAAACATGAGGGCGAGTGCATACACATGAGGGAGTGATTGTGACGAATTACTTTCTCCTGTTATCCAAATTTTCTAAGTGAGAACCCTTGAAATTCTCAATAATATGTCCCAAGAAACTTCATTTTATATTCAAGCCGCATTTGAAATTTTCCAAGAAAAAATGGAAGGTATGAGGAGGGACATTGATGGAATGAAATCTAACTAAAGCTCAACAAATGCTAAAAGGGGAGATAGCCTTAAAGTGGGAAATAAGTACAAACTTCCGCCCCTATTATATAAGCAACCAATGAAAGGATGTAGAGAAATTTTTATGGGAGGTTATCAAAAAATTCCAACAAAATGAAGAGGAAGGAAAATTTGGGGTTAGGTAAAAGAAGACATGAGGGAAAGAAATTGAGGGGTGTAAGGAAAGGAACCTATCCTAAGAAGTCCACATATACCAACCCTATTTTTCAACATTCACTAAACTAGGAAAATATGCCACCAAAACAATCATTAAGAACAACCTAAAAGCCTAGAGAAAAAGAGGGTAGTGAGGAAAGGCTTAGGGCTGGGGAGGTTATTACATTGATTGGTGTTGCTAGAAAGATTGAGGGTGCAAATGATGTTGAGAATGAGAAGAATTCACCAATGAGTAATATCTTTTACACTAGGTGTATTATCCAACAAAAGCCATGTAGTATGATCATTGATGGAGGAAGTTGTACAAAAATGATATGTGCTACCTTAGTAGAGGACTTGGGATTAGAAACCAAGAGACATCCTAAACCATACAAACTCCATTGGTTGAGTGATTGTGCTAAAGTTAAAGTAAACAAACAAGTTGAGGTTAAGTTTGCTATGGGGGGCTATAAAGATGTAGTGCTATGTGATGTGTTCCCAATACAAGTGGGCATATTTTATTAGGAAGGCCATAGATATTCGATAGAGATGTGGTGCACAAGAGGAGGGAGAATAAATATACATTGGAGAATGATAGAAAAAAGATTACACTACTTCCATTACCTTATAGTGAGGTGCTTAAATATCAAAACATCACGAGGGAAGAAAACAACAAAAGAAGAAAGTTGAGAAAAAATATGCAAAAATAAGTGAGGAAATAATGAGTGCTTAAAGAGAGCACATAAAGAAAGATGATGGAAATAAAATAAGTGAGACTTTCTTGTGCTTGAAGCATGAAAATAATGAGAGAGAGGCTACAAAGAAGAAAAGTGAAGATGAGGGGGGAAAAATGAGCTTTATGTAGGAGAGCATAAACTTATATTTTTATCTTCACCAAAAAATTCTTGTTTGAGATCTTACACAGGTGTTAATTCAAGGGCGAATCGTCTTCAAAAAGGGAGAAATGATAAAAATCCACCCAAGCATTATGCTAAAGCTAAAGAAAATGGATGGAGATTCAAACCAAATTCCATGGTACCAAGGAAAAGGCCAAATTATGAAGGTTTTCAATGGAGAATTCAAGCCAAACAAACCACCAAGCCAAGGAATATGAATATAGTAAAGAAGTGGGTGCCAAAAGGATGCTTGAAAGACCTTCAAGAAGACAAATCAAGAATCAAGAAAGTTGTCAAATGATGGAGGATCAAAGAAGGGCCAAAAAGATCAAAGTTTGAACAAAAATTAGTCTGGAGGGCCAAAGGAGCATAAGAGGAGACTGAAAACATAAGAAAAGCTGACTGTGTGGAGAATAGTGTGGGCTTAGCGCTAGGCCTAACAAGCCTACCTGGTACCAAACCTTCTCGGCCCATTGGCTAATTTTGGCAGATCCAACCCGGTGTTAGGCCCATAATGGCGACCCCGCACTAAGTCTCTTCGGGCATAGTCTAGTTTTGCTGATTTTTCTTATTTTATTTTACTTTTGTATCTAATTTAATTCTCACAAGTTTTATTATGTAATAGGGATATTTTAAACCTTTAAAAGGTTTGAAAGGCTGATATTTCATCTCACCATAATTAGGTTTACATCCTTATGTATATGGCATTATAACATTTTAATGTAACAACTTTAGATATTGATAGAAATCAAAGAGTTTCCTTTGAGAGCTTTTGAGAGGTGATTCCTCTTGGGTAAATCCCATGAACATCAAGGCCATTCTTATGGTCTAGTCCTTCCCTTTGCGTTAAGTCTATAAACCCTTTTAGGATAAATTAATTTACTTGCTAATTTGGGTCTTAGGTTATAGATAATCTAAGGTTTTTGTTGGAGGTAAAGTTGGTTGCCTAAATATCCTCTTCAAAGTGTTCTTGATTTTATTTATTTATTTTTAATTAAGGGTCTTTGGTTGTGATTTAGATGATTTAATTCACATTTCTAGTGTTCTAAGTTCTTTATTTTGGCTTAGAGTCCTAGTATTTGAATTTGGTATCTTGTTTCTTCACTAATTTCACTATTTTGAGTTCTTAAATGGGTCTTGAATTTTACCCCAAATTTAGCCACGAAATTCGTTGATAAAACAACCCCAAGATCATATCACTCCAGAATCAACAATCTAAGGGAATAATGACCTAACCATCAAAATAGACTCTAAGTAAAGAGCAATACCTGAAGTGGACTTGGCTAAGAAATCCCTACAATCTTTCTTGAAGTGCCCCTTCTTACCATAGTTGAAACACTTGCCATTGGGTTTCGTGTTAGGCTTGGACAGACCAGGCTTAGATATCTTAGGCTGGACCTTTGCGTTATTCTGGGCCTTCTTCTTCTCGATCTTCTTAGGTTGGACCCTAGTTCTAGAAGATGAACCATATTGAGTAACCAAAGCTTTTTAACACATGAGTCATGATTTTCCCAGTAGCTTGAAGTTTTTTCATTAACTTAGTTAAAGATATATCCAACTTGTTCATGTCATAGTTTAACTTGAACTAAGAATATGAATTTGGCAAAGTCTCCAAAACCATGTTAATTTAACTCTCAGGATCGATTGTTGCCCCTAAGACATTGACCTTTTTGAAATGAGCAATCATCTTGAGCTTATACTCATGAACCACTATCTCCTCAACTATTCTAGTATTCATGATTGCCCTAAGAGCTTCCTGCCTTGTGGGCCGGCTCTTGTCAGCAAACATGGTGCTCAACAATACATTGATACCATATGCAATAGGCGTGTTCTCGTGCTTAGACTGAAGAACATTAGATATGGAAGCCAATATATAGCATTTAGTCATCTCATCAACTTTCCTCCATGCTTTTTTAGCATTATGATCATGGTTTATGGAATCTTATCCAATTTCAAGACAAGGGTCGGTCAGACAAGGGTAGGAAAGTTAATAATTTTTGAAGTTAAGTGTATAACCATTACAAATGAAACTTCTTTAATAGTTAATGATCTAAAGTTAGTTCTATCAATAGGATGGCCACTACTCACATTACCTACGGATAATAATGTTAATACCTCCAATGTAGGCTAGTCGATGCCAACATATATCCATGGCTTTAATTATAATTCTTCAATTAGTTCAAGATTCTTGTTAAAATCTATCCTGTAGATGGTCATGCTCAGAATGACATGAGGATAACAATAGTCTCTAATAGGAATCCATGATGAAAGTCGTAGAACTGTTGAAACCCCTCTCCTACTTAATTTTTTGAGAAAAACAGGTTTTTGAGAAAAAAAAAAATGTTCTTTAAAATACATTTGGTTTTCATTAACTTTAGAAAAATTCAAAAAATTCAACCATCATTCTCTAAGTCAAGGATAAAATTCTTTAAGAGAAAAAAACCATGGATTTTTATTTTTACTAGTTAAGTTAATTCCGTTTTCTAGGAACTAAATAAAAAATACTTAAATTAAAAAATATTCTCCATGGCAAGGATAATACCCTTTGGAATAATAAATTATAAATTATATTATAAATTTCCTATTCCCTTTTTAAAAAACATTTTCCTTAATTGTTTTATCCAGGAAAAAATTAATTTCTCAAAAAACTTGTGCATTTGAATACAAAATTAAATAAAATAGCATGCTCCAAAAAATAAACTTTTTACATGATATTTCTATCTTTTAATTCTTATATGACCAAATAATAGATTAAACATCATAGTAATAAAATTAAAATGATCTTGAAGTGATTCCTCCTTTATTAACCATTTTCATGCAAAATTATTTTTCACAACAAATAAACAATTGCAAGAAAATTAGTTCGTATGATATGCGAGCCCAAAAAGAAAAATAATTATAAGGAAAAATTGGAAAAATAAAATTGCAAGATTTTTAGAATAAAACCTGAAGCAGAACCGGAATCTATAACCAGAACTACCATCAGGGTAAGTCAGGTCTAGCTTACCCAAAAACCGACCGCGGCTTGTGAGATACAAAATCTCCAAGCTTGGCACGGTTGAAGGCAAACTGGCCGCGGTTTGCCCAGCTACAAACGGGCCGCAGTTTGCCTTTAGCCAGCCGTGGCTTGGGGGAACAAATTCCACCAAGACTGCCGCGACTTGGTGGAACAAATTTTACTAAGCCAGCCACAGTTTGAGAGCAAGGCGATGGCAGCTTAGCTATGTTCGAACTGTAATCCATCTTATGTAATTTACCTCCTTCCTAAAATTCTTCTAGTGTCTTCTTCAGGGATTTTTCTAGTGTTGATTTGGCACCAACATTGTTACAAAATTCAGCAAATTGAATTTAAATACAATCCCAATTGCTTATGCCTTTTAAAACGAAGCGTACACGAATTCTATAGAAAGTGATTAGCAATAAATTATAGGTGCATGTGCCTCCAAGTACGAGGCGTACATAATATCTACCCATATAAAAAACCACAAGGGATCCATATAATCACAAAGATTATATATATATATATATATATATATATATATATTGTAAAAGAACCACCTTTTCCTGTTATTAACCCTAAGCATGCTCCTAAATTATAACTATGGCTCTGATACCACTTGAAGGACTATGGAAAAATAAATGCACCAGAAGATAGTAAATTTAAATTTTTCCCAAGCTAAAGTCTAGGAGTACTTACTTCTTGGATGCTTAGGTTGAACAACCAGTGGAACAGGTTCGACAAAACACTTTGATTAGTCACAATAACTTATTTCGCAGGAATTCAAGCTAATCATCGGCTCATTGCCATCTAACATGAACTCTGTTTGCTAGCTCTCAGCCTTCTAGAGTATTCTAGAATCTTCTATAGACTACTACCGGTGAAAGTAGAGTAGGATTAATTTGACCGGAACAGATTTAGAAGAGCTATATTGAGGAAAGGAAAACTAAGAATAATGGCGTCCAACTTAAGGAAAAGAAAACCGGTGACTATACTTTTGTTTCCACCAAAACATGCACACCAGAGGATAGTAGTTCACAAAACCCCTTTTTAACTGTTTCCTTTTTATTTCCTATGAACTAGCCATCATTTTTTTCCTTTTCTGTTTCTACTTATAACCTTGTGTGGCAGATAACCTAGGTTTCAAAAACCTTTTAGCTAATACACAAAAACTCTAGTGGGCTAAAGTTTTCCCTTGTTAGTCCAAGACTAATTAAATAACTTTTATATTAATTAATTGTTCAACTTAGGCCTAATATAAAATTATCCAAAATAATTAATTTATAAACTAATTTAATTAAATTGGCTCAATTAATTATTCTACCTAAATAAATAATTAATTAGACTCTTAAAATAAGTTTTCCACTAATAAATTCACCTAATAAGCCAATATAGTAAATAAATTTACTAAAGTTATTTAAGCTACTCTAGGAACCAAAAAGACATATTATTCTTAGCTACTAAAATGATGAAATACCTTTGCTAAAAAATAGGTGTATTTTTATCATTTTAAATATTCCATTTATCACCATATGAAAATATTAACACTAAGAATAATATTGCAAGTGCAATGTCTTGATCTATAGGTGTAATGACGAAATACCTCTCTATGTAACACCCATCATTGAAATAGGAAAATTGTATTAACACATTTCTCAATAAATATCTACCATCCTTTGATAACTAGTCTAATAAACTATAACTTCCAGTAAGTCCTCACTTGTATCAGGAAGCTACCAAAAAGTATACATACTTAGTCACGTTTAGCAAGGCACTGGATTATTTAAATTATCCCGAACAATCATAAGGGGGTGATGTCTTCACAAAATGAAGCATAAAACTATATTGTATGCACTTTCTTAATTAACTAGAGCCATACACTCAACATATAAGATTATTAGCCATGCGATAAGACCTCACCCATCATACATCAAAATGCACAAGTCCTGCTTCACCAAAATTTTAATATATAATCAAGTCTTAGGGTACTCATCAACGCAATAGTAAAGTTAAACTAATATTTTTTATTATAGTACTTGTATAAAGATTTTTATCGCATAGTGCAATTTTATGTATTCCAAATACACTTACACTATTAACGTGAGAAGACTACTTACTGGTTAAAGGTAAATTATTTCCTATTTAGAAACCCTAGTGTAATAATCTAAACCTTGTTAAAGTGCCCAACTTTATCAATCGATTAAGAACAATGTTTTGCTTATGTGTTACCAACCCATAATCAATACTTATTGTAAAAGCGCAACTCAATCACGTAGATTATTTACTTTCACACTTAGACCTTTAATATGCAAATATATATAAACAAAAAATAATTAATAAACTTTATTAATTTTTAAAATACAAAAATACATAGTACATGTTGGGCATATATTCCAACACTTTTGGACTTTGTGTAATTTTATTTATTGATTTATACTTTATTCTTTGGTTGAGTGAGAATGGTTAAGAAGCAATTATTGTATTTGGAGATTTGCAACTTATATTTCATTGTGTTGAAAATAGAGATTGATTGGTGCAATGGAGATGATATTCATTTTGCTTGAAATTGGGATTTTGGAGGTGGATATTTGGATATGATAAATGGCATGTGGTTTTGATATATGGATTTGTCTTTTGGAATTTCCTTGTGTTTTTTTCTTAGTCTTTGTTCATTTTCATGGAGTTGGAAATTTTTGCTCTCTTATGGACTATGGATTTTGGTTTGAGATTTAGAGGATACTTTGGGGGCAATTTTATTTTATGTTCTTGCTTAATAAATGAATTGGTCTTTTGGATTTTTCTTAGAACTAGGCTTAAATTTTTGTTCATCTTTTGGAGATTGAGAAATTATTGGTTTTTCAATGAGTTTGATTTCGGCATGCAATTGTGAGGTTAAACGAATATCTTGGAAGTTATTGATCTTTTGTGTTTCTCTAGAAGGATAATTTCCATGTACATGAGTAGGAGAATTCAAAATGATATTGCAAATTTTGATGCAGAACTAGAGAGAACTTTAAGAAGGTTGAAAAAATAAAGACACACTTCACAAGAAGGTGTTCACATTGAAGGCTTAGAGGATGTGGAAAATCTTGATGGTTATGTTGGAATTCATGGAGAGAAAGCTTAGGGTTAAAATGGAAATGGAAATTAAAAGAGGATTATAGGGGACTATGGAAAGCCTCCACTTCATGGGATGGAGTCCAGCATATTGAGGTCAATAGTGGAAGTAAACAACTTCAAGCTGAAACTGTCTTTTATCCAAATGGTGCAACAAACTATGCAATTTGATGGACTACCAGAGGAGGATCCCAATGCACACATTTCTAGCTTTCTTGAGATATGTGATGCCTTGAAGCTAAATGGGCTTTTCAAGAATGCAGTTAGACTTAAACTCTTTTCATTCTCCTTGAGGGATAGGGTTAAATCATGGCCGAAATCAGTCTCTCCAGGCTCTATCCCTACTTGGAACGAATTAGTAGAAAAATTTCTCGCAAAGTACTTCCCTCCCTCTAGGACCACCAAGCTGAGAAATAACATCTTTTCTTTTATTCAAATGGAATGAGAGACCCTCTACGATAGCTGGGAAAGATGGAAGGAAATCTTGAGGAAGTGCCTTCATCGTGGGTTGGATTTAGGATTTCAAATACTCACTTTTCATAATGGGCTTAATTTTACCACTAAACGGCCTTTGAACACAGCATCTGGGGGTACTACAGCTACCATGACCCCCCAAAAAGTTGAGGGGTCTTATTGAAAACAAAACTATGAACAGCTACTCATTGGGCAATCTAAGGGCTAAAGCGCTTGCACAAGGAATTCATAACGTTGATGTTATGGTGGCTATGGCAGCAAAATTTGAAGCATTCGCCAAAAAGATGGAGAAAATGCATGCCCCCTTTCAAGTTCAAGCTCAAGTGATGTTGTGTGATTTTTGTGAAGGAAGCTACCTAAATCAAGAATGCCAAAACATGGGGTTACCTGGTGAGCAACCAATTGTGCAAGTGGATTTTATTTGGAATACAAGGTAAGCAAACAATCCCTATAGTAACACATACAATCCTAGATGAAGGAACCACCGAAACTTTACATGGAACAATTCAAATAAAGTGAGGGATCCTTTTCCTCCTTAAGTCTTCCTAATGGCATGACTTCAAGCATCCTCCTATTGTGCCTCTTCCCACATCCTACAAAACCCTCTTTGGAAAATCTATTTGTCAATTTGGACTCCTTAATAAATACAAGGTTCCAAGGGGGTGAAGCATCCATAAGAAATTAAGAAGCCTCTATTCACAACTTGGAGAACTAAATTAGACAACTCTCCAAGCTCATTTGGAAAGGCAAAGTGGATCACTCCCAAGCAACACTGAGAACAACCCACGTAATAAGGGTGGGGATAAGTGTGGGAAGTAGTGATTTCTCTCTTTATTTGCTATCAAGCTTGAATAATTTTTATTTTGCTTTGTTTTACTTTATTTTACTTTCTTGCTACCTCAAGGATGCTTTGCGATTTCTCGTATAGTTTAATTTCAATTTTTTTTGAAATGCTAGAAAAAGATTTGCACAGAAAATTTTAAGGCACAATTATTATGCTTTATTTGATGTATATTTTGATTCCTCTTAGCATTAATTTTTGCTACATTTTGCTATTTTTATAAGAGTTTATAGCTTTAATTTACGTGCCCAAAAATATAAAAGAAAAGGAGAAAATTAAAGAATGAGGAGTTATATATCAAGAAAGCTCTTTATGAAGAATGATAGACTAGGAAGTGTTGTTGAGGTATATTTATTAAATCCTATGTCTTCTTATCTTTTGATTCATTTAACTTTACCTTAAAGCTTCAAAAGAGATACTTTTCAAAGTTTTTGAAATTCACAGAATTTTAGATAGAACAGTTTGAGTCCAAAAGGTTCATCCAAAATCCTGTAAACCAGGTTGAAAAGTTTCTGTCTGGAATGTGCCATTTTGGACAAACCTTTTGGATACATCTTCGTCCAAAACCCAAGTCCAAAACTTAGATGAGTTTAAACAGAAAAATTTATAGCCGTTTTTTTTATAATCGTTGGCACTCCACTTTTTGGCTTTATAAATAGCCCTTAAGGTAAGATTAGAGCAAGAGATTTTTGAAACATCTATCTTAGAAACATTATTGCTTAATATTTTTGAAAAAACTCTTTTTATCTAGCTTCAAAGTGAGTTTATTGTGTATCAAAGATAAAAGCATTTTGTGACTTGTATCCGAGAGAACATCTGCTCAAGTAAGTGAGCTTATCTCTATTCTATTGATTTTCAATTTTCTGTTGTAGTGCAAGGTTGTAGTGTAAAACCTATAGAGGTGAGCCTTGTGTTTTGTGTATGTTCAAGGTTGTTTGGTAAAACCCATCGGGGTGATTCTTGTTTTGTGTTTGTGTCAAGGTTGTGGAGTAAAACCTAGTGAGGTGATCCTTTATGTGTTTGAGAGGTTGTGAAAAACCTAGTGTGGTGATCCTCTCTTGTATGTGAATCGGTTTCATTAAGTGAGGTTAATGAAATAGGGTTGAAAATCCTTAAGTGTGAGGCTTAAGGTAGTGGATGTACATCCCTTGTCTCATTTTATTAAGTGGTTCATGTACTGTCTTTTTATGATCTTTCACTGTCTAAATCTGGATATACATCTAGAGTACTTGGATAGCTTTCTATGCATCTATAAAGTCAATCCAAGTATCTTGGTGATCATTCTTGTTCAACATTTTAGACAATTCGGAAAAATTATTTTTTCTTGCCAAAAACCTTATTCACCCCCCCCTAAGGTATTTTATTTGGTATCAGAGCGAGGTCTATATACTCTTAGTTTAACAACCTTGTAGAAAAGATCTTAATGGCAAGCTCATCCTCTTTCCCATATGTTGAAGGATCATCAACAAATCGTCCTCCTTTATTTAATGGAAGCAACTATATTTTCTGGAAAAGTAGAATGAAAATTTATGTGTGTTCTATTAACTTTGAATTATGGAGTTTACTAGAGAATGGTCCGTTTATTCCATAAAAAATGATTGATGGCATAAAAAATACCTAAACAGAATGATGAGTATAGTATGAAAGACAATGTGAAAATGACTCTAAATTTTCAAGCTATGAACATGTTGTGCTGTGCACTAGATGCAACTGAATAGAACCGTGTTAGTGGTTGTGATTCAACCAATGATATATGGAGAATGCTTGAAGTCACCTATGAGGGGACTAACCAAGTCAAAGAATCAAAACTAGGGCTTCTTATTCATGATTATGAATTATTTACTCTAAGGCCAAATGAAACCATCACAGACATGTTCACAAGATTTACTAATATCTCAAATGGTCTGAAAGCTTACGGAAAGGTTTATTCCCTTAGGGAACAAAATTGAAAAATTCTTGATGCTCTACCAAAAAGCTAGCAGCCTAAAACTCTTGCTGTAGAAGAATCCAAGGATTTAAAATCTCTACCTACTGAAGAGTTGATCGGATCTCTTTTAACTCATGAGATGAAGCTTAAAAGGTTTCATGAATCTGATGATCATGATAGAGGCAGAAAAGGGATTGCTCTAAAGGCTAAAAATGAAGATGAAGAAACAAGTCTTTCAGAAAGAAGTGAAGGCATGGAAATGGACAGGATGACTTATCAATGATAGCAAAGAAATTTAAAAGGATGTTCAACAAAGAAAACTACAAATGAGAAAGGAAGATTATAAGAAAGAAAGGACAAACCTCTAGCTTCAAACCTCAATGCTTTGAATATAAAAGCACGGATCACTTTTTTGCAGACTGTCCGGTTGTAAAAGGCAAGGAAAGAAAAACGTCTAAGAAAAAGAAAGACTTGAAGGTTGAGAAAGGTAAAGGATTGATGGGAGCTTGAGACTTAAATGAAGATGAGTCTGAAGATGAGGAAACTGAGGAAGAAACTGCCAACATTTGCTTCATGGCCTTGGAAAATGAGGTAAACCTTTCAATATTAGATTGCATGTCTAATTCGCATATATCTATGACTGAAAAGCATGTTGATCCTAATGAGTTGCTATGTGATATGTTATATGAATTAAAAAAAAAAATTGTCTAGAAAAAATAAAGAGTTAAAATTGAAGGTTAATTGTCTGATAAAAGAAAATAAAGCCTTGTTGAATGACAACAAGATGTCTTTTGAAACACATATATGTGCTATAATTGAAAAAGATGTGATTATGACAGCTTTGCATCCTGCATCTCTGGAAAATAAAAACTTGTGTGATAAAATTCAAACTCTTGAATGCATGGTTAGCACTTTTGATGATATGAAAATTAGCGTAAATGATCTTACCAATTGCATTAAGAAATTCACAAATGGTAAAAGCAATCTGGTAAAGCTACTCAAAACTCAACATCATTTTGGTAATCGAAGTGGCTTAGGATATAAACATGAGGATAAAGATAAAGTTTGCAAGCCTAGATTTGTTTATGCTAGAAATCGAAGTGGCTTAGGATATAAACATGAGGATAAAGACAAAATCTGCAAGCCCAGATTTATTTTAGCGATAAATCAAGGTGGCTTAGGATATGAACATAAGAATAACTACAAAGAAAACAAGTTTCAATATGTTAAACCTATTTCTTCTCACAGCACATACAAGGTATGCACATATTGTGAAAAACCTGGACATATAGTTTCAAGATGTCTTGTTAAAAGAAAAGTGGAATCCGGTGGAGTTACTTTTTGAAAAATCAAAGAAAATGTTACTAGCTTTCATGGACCCAAGAAGGTGTGGGTACCAAAAATTATCTCTTCTTCTCATATATAGGCACGGTCTTTAAGCTTCACCAAGTAGTTCTTGGACAGTGGTTGTTCAAGACATATGACCGGAAATGCGGATTTGTTAGAAGATATTCAGACCACAAATGAAGGATTGTTACGTTTGGAGATAAGAAGAAAGGGAAGATTCTCGGCATTGGTAATATTGGTAAAGGTTCCTTAATATTTATAAAGAAAGTCTTACTTATTGATGATTTGAAACATAACCTGCTCAGCATTAGCCAACTTTGTGACAATGGTTGCAAAGTCATTTTTAAAAAAGATTCTTGCTCTATACTTGATAGTAAAAGATTCTTGCTCTATACTTGATAGTAGAAATCTCGAAATCATCTTTACTGCCAAACGTATTGGAAATGTATATGTGTTTTATCTTAATGACCTTGTAGCTAATGGAATTAGATACCTATCCGTTCATGACAATGATGATTATCTTTGGCATAGAAGATTAGATCATGTATCCTTTGATTTGTTAAACAAAGTGTCCTCAAAAGAACTTGTTAAGGAGCTTCCAAAAATGAAATTTGATAAACACAAATTCTGTGATGCATGTCAATTTGGGAAGCAAATCAAAACCTCTTTTAAATCAAAGAAAATGATTTCAACCTCACAACCACTTGAATTAGTTCATATGAATTTGTTTAGACCCATGAGGACTGCTAGTCTTGGAGGTAAAAAATATGCATATGTAATTGTTGATATTTCTCTAGATTTACCTGGACCTTATTTCTTGGACAAAAGGATAAAGCCTTTTCTGAATTTTCAAAACTGATAAAGCACGTCCAAAACTCGATTGGATGCAAACTGGTTTCTATTAGAAGTGACAATGGCAAAGAATTTTGTAACAACGAATTTACTCACTACTGTGATTAAAATGGAGTCTTTCATAATTTTTCAGCAGCTAAAACTCCTCAACAAAATGGTGTTGTTGAAAGAAAAAATCAGACCTTGCAAGAAATGGCTAGATCAATTCTTTGTGAAAATGCTCTTCCAAAATACTTTTGGACGGAAGCTGTTAACACAGCATGCTATACAATAAACCAAGTTATATTAAGACCATTTTTGAGAAAAACTCCGTTTGAACTTATGTTTGATAAAACTCCCTCTATCTCTTATTTTTAAAGTTTTTGGATGTAAATGTTTTATCCTAAATACAAGAGATAATCTTGGAAAATTTGATAGCAAGTCCAATGAGGCTATATTTCTTGGATACTCTTCCAACAAAAAAGCCTTATAGAGTATACAATAAAAGAACACTTTGTGTGGAAGAATTTGTGCATGTTGTATTTGATGAATCTAACATTTTTACTTTAAAAAGAGATGAAGATGATGTAGGGAATTCAAATAAAGTTAAGTTAGATCATATTAAACCTCCATCATTAGATACTCATGCAAAAGAAGAAGAGATTGAAGAATTGCAGAATGAACAAGAGAAAGAACAAACTGAAGATTCTACAAATCATCAATTGCCGAAGGATTGGAAATACAAATCTGGTCATCCAAAGGAGCAAATTATTGGAGATCCTAACCATGGAGTTAAAACTAGACGGTACTTCATTGACAACATTGCTCTTCTTTCAAATATTGAGCCAAGCTGCATTGATATTGCTTTACATGATGAATTTTGGATTATTACCATGTAAGAAGAACTTAATCAATTTGAAAGAAATCAGGTTTGGAAACTTGTTCCTAGACCACATGATCATCCTGTTATTAGGACAAAGTGGGTTTTTAGAAATAAACTTGATGAAAATGGGGTTGTTATTAGAAACAAGGCTAGATTGGTGGCTCAAGGATTTAATCAAAAAGAAGGCATTAACTATGATGAAACATTCACTTCTGTTGCTAGACTAGAATAAATTCGAATATTACTTTCCTTTGCATCCTTTAAAAAGTTCATGCTTTATCAAATAGATGTCAAAAGTGCCTTTCTAAATGGCTTTATTAAAGAGGAAGTGTACGTTGAGCAGCCACCTGGTTTTACTCATGAGCTTTTTCCAAATCATATTTTCAAACTCTCTAAAGCTCTCTATGGATTAAAGCAAGCTCCAAGAGCTTGGTATGAAAGGCTTAGTGGTTTCCTAATCTCAAAAGGATTTTCTAGAGGCTTAATTTGATAATACATTGTTCATCAAATCTGATAGTTCTGGTGACTTACTGATTGTCCAAATCTATGTTGATGATATTATTTTTGGCGCTACTAATGACTTTTTGTGCAAGATGTTTGGTAAGACTATGCAGTAAGAATTTGAAATGAGTATGATAGAAGAATTGAACTTCTTTCTCGAACTGCAAATTAAGCAAACCAATGACGGAATCTTCATAAAGCAAGCTAAGTATTCAAAAGAGTTGCTCAAAAGGTTTGGAATGAATGAAACAAAAGAAATCAACACACCTATGAGTACATCCATAAAACTTAACCATGATGAAAAGGGTAAGAAGGTATATGAACGTAAATATAGAGGTATGATTGGAAGTCTACTATATCTTACTGCTAGTCGTCCAGATATCATGTTTTCGGTGTGTCTTTATGCTTATTTTCAATCCTGTCCAAATGAATCTCACCTATGTGCAGTAAAACGTATACTTCAATACTTAATTGGCACATATGATTATGGATTATGGTATCCTCACACTAATACATTTGATCTTATAGGATATACTGATGCAGATTATGCAGGATGTAAAGTTGAAAGAAAAAGCACAAGTGGTCATTGTCAATTTCTTGGACACTCTCTTGTATCATGGCACAGTAAAAAGCAGGCTTGTGTATCCTTGTCCACCACTAAGGCTGAATATATTGCAGCCGAGAGTTGTTGTGCTCAAATTTTATGGATGAAAAATATGATGCTAGATTTTAATCAAAATTTTAATTGTATACCTATATTGTGTGATAATACAAGTGCTATCAATCTAACAAAAAATTCAGTGTATCATTCGAGGACAAAGCACATTGAAGTTAAACACCACTTCATCCGAGACCATGTACTCAGAGGAGATATGCGTGTTGAATATGTCTCAACGGATGAACAACTAGCAGATATCTTCACTAAACCTCTAGCTGAAGATAGATTCAACAATTTGGGAAGAAGTTTGGGAATTACAAGAATTTGATAACTATCCATGTGCTATAAGTCTTCCTTGTGCAGGATTTGTGAAGAAAAATGTTTTGGAAACAAAACTCTACATCCCAAATACCTCGTCCTTGTTTTGGAGACAGTGCTAGAATCCAATTCCTACATCCAAAATGCATTTCGGGAAAACACTCTTTTGGATGTTGATTTCGGACTTGGTCTTGTTCCAAAATCAATCCTTAATATTCTCTTATTCCAAATTTCGAGTTTCAAAAAAATTAGTTTGCACATTTTTTAGAACTCCTTAGAAAAACATCTGTTTTCAAGGCACTTTACTCTCACACTATCCTAGACATTCAAAGCTATCTGGTTTTCTCTCATTCAAAACCCTTGAAATCGTTCTTCTTCTAAAAATCCTCTGTACTCTTCTACTTCAAAAACCAAAAAGCCCTAAAAAAAAGGCTTCAATCTTTCAATGGCCAAGACAAAATCCACCGTTCCAAAACCTAAGAATGTGCAAAAATCTTCTCCGATGTTAAAGAAAAAAGTTTTGGGTTCAACCAAGGGCAAGGCAAAAGTAAAGGAAGCTTCTCCTCAACCTCACTTCTCTGCCTCTCGTTATGATTCGTCTGAATCTTCTTAAGAATAAATGAGTTCTGCAAATCAGGTACCACGATTTCTTGACTCAAAATGTGAAACTCAATACAATAACTGGGTCTCTAGAAATCGAACTGTTATTTCTGGTTATTGAGTGAACCACTCTGCTTTTCTAAACTTATCAAATATTCTGGATATGTTTGATCATGTCGGATGGGGGAGTTTGTTATCTATTGATGAGAAAAATCTACACTCCTTTAGTCTGGGAATTTTATGCAAATTTGAGAAAAGGCAAACTAGAAGAAACCGAGGGAGGGTTTATGATTCGATGGTATGTAACAAGAGTGAAAGGAAGAGATTTTGAATTTGACCATAGGGTGTTGAATAGAATCTGTGATGTTCGAGATGCCAGTTTTTAGTATTTCGAGTTGAACAAATTTCTTGAAGGAAATGAAATTTTTGTTCTGAAAAATTTTGAGAAGTTATTTACTGGTGGAAAAAGTTTTGAGAATTCTGGAAATCAAAGTTCTAAATGGCTAAATGGATTGGGTAGAATTCTGCATCATATGGTGTCTACCATTGTTGTTCCAAGTTCCAGCTATAAGACCTCTATCAGTATATGTTAAATAGTGGTCATGTTAGCCTTAGCAGAGGAGAGATAGATAAACTTTGGGTTTCTGGCAACTAAGTTAATGTTGCAATCTAGAAATACATCCATCAAGGCTTTACCATTTGGAAATTTGTTGACCAAAGTTTTCAGATTTTTTAATGTTGATTTAACTTCTGTTCCCTGTGATCCTAGCAAAACAAATGTTTACAACTTTGACTCCTTTGAAAAGATGGGATATGTAAGGGAAGAAAATTCATGGAAATTGTTAAGAGAATCTGTAGGAAAAAAGAGGAAAATTTTGATAAAGATTAAAGAGGAAGGGAAGTCAGGAATTAAATGAAAAATTGATGAGGAAGGAACTGCTCCGGACTCCGACTTGTCTGAAAATTTTTTGAGTGCAATCAGCTCTTTTGCAGAGAAATTGGAATCTCTTAGTTCAGAAATTAAGAGTCTTGGAAACAGACTATCTGTCATTGAGCAATCTACTAAGTCTTCTGATCATGAAAAAGCTGAAGACATGTCTGAACTGCCGATGGACAAAAAAGATTCCTCTCTTGAACCTTCTACTAAACCATCTCCTCCACCTTCTCCCTTAAAGAAGATAGAAACTCCTCCACCTTCTCCCAAGCCCAAACCCTCTAGAAAAAGGCAGAAACACGTTGTTGTGAAAAGAAAATCCAACAGAATAGCTGGTCAGTTTTTCAAGAAAGGGGCTGGATCCAAGGGTGAAACCATCAATGTTTCCTAGACAGCATATGGGGCAACAAGATTGGTTGATGAACAATTTTATTTCTGCTCAAGTTGAACAATTTATTTTTGCAGTCATTTACATTATGTCTTAAGTTAATTTCTGATACTTGCCTAAGCTTACTTCTCTGTTATGCTTATTATCTATCTAACGACTTTTGATTGCATATTACTTCTCCTTCCGGTATGTTATTTCTTTTATTGATGACAAGGGGGAGAAAATAAGTGACAGTGAATATTATGGGTGACAGTGAATATTATGGGGGAGAAAGAAAAAGAAAAAATGAAACTATTGTGAAAATGTTGGTATGTGAATACTATGGTCTACATTATGGTCTGCATAACTGTTATATGCTGTTGAATGCATTCTCTGGGAAGAAAGGAAATGTTATTTGCCTGCATGCATTAACTGATAAGGATAGAATTTTAGGTCTGCATATGATTGACAATTTACATGTTGTTATGGGTTCTGCATACACTACTAGAAAAATGTAATATACCAACTAACTATTACCAACTGACCACGTCGGTAGGTACTTACCAACCGATTACCAACCGAAATTAAAATTGAGAAAATTTAAAACTTTTCCAACTACTTACCAACAAATATAATCGGTTGGTAAATAGTTAGTTGGTAATCAGTTGGTAATCGATTGGTAATTTGATGGGAAAATATATACCAACTGAATACCAACTGATAACACTCGGTTGGTACATTATCAGTTGGTAATCGGTTGGTAATTTAATGGAAAAAAATTTACCAACTGGTTACCAACCGAAATATATCGGTTGGAAATATATTCAGTTGGTAATCAGTTGGTAATTTGGCGGGAATATATTACCAACCGATTAAAATTTTATTTTTTTTCTTTTTGATTTTATCCCAAAAAGTGTGTGTGTGTGTGTGTGTGTGTGTGTGTGTGTGTGTGTGTGTGTGTGTGTGTGTGTGTATCTCACAACATATGACTACATATAATTAGTATGTAAAAAATAATATACATATATAATAAATGTATGTGTGTGTATAAAATAATTGATTTTAAAGTATTTATATATATGATAACAAGTGTATGTGTGTGTATTTTATTTATTCTTATTTACCTAATATTCTAAATATTATATTTTTAAGCACTAAAGGTCTTGAAAGGCATGAGTAAAAAATACTTGATTTTTAAACTTGTATCTAAATGGACAGTTTATTCCTTTCCTTCTACCTTAGATAATCACAATATTTTTTGTAAATTATAAATTAAGTACTGAATTTTTTGTAAATTCATTTTTAATTTGCTTCTATTTATCAGAGTATATAATTATTCTGTACATATATTGCTAAATGATATAAATTTTATTTTTGAATTAATAATAAAAATAAGCAATTTTTTCATGCCTTTAGTTATAGAATTTCTTAGTTATAAATTTTTTTAATATAATAAATAATTTTGAATTTAGAAGACTCAGTTCATAATTTTTTAATTATGTAAATATTCATAACTAAATAGACATTAAACAGTTTATCAATTAAGTGTATTAAATTTAACAATCAAAAAGTAATATTACATATGTACACATAATTTTATTAATAGATATAATTGTTATTCTTTTTATCATAATGTAAAAGTTAATACTTTTATTTGTATGACAATATAAATATGTAGGCATCATGTATATGTGTAGGATGTGTTTCTATCATATTTATACTTTTCTATATACATGCACATATATAAATAGTAATTACTGTAAATCATACAAAATTAAATAAGAATTATATTTATTAATGCATATAAATTGTCAATATATTCGTAAATGTGATTCTTTTATTTTATATTCAAATTGATAAACTTTTAAATTTATATCATATACATCAAATATTATAAAACTAACAAGTTTCTAGTATAAAAAGTAGAAATGCTTTGTAAAGTTACTATTTTTATCCCATACTTTTAATTACTATATCACATTTTGCCATTCGTATACATGCACATATATAAATTATAATTATTATAGATAAAATTTATATATTTTCAAGTTATATATGAATGTATATTGAGACTTAAGGTCATATATTAGTTAATTATTAATGCATTTAATCATTACTTGAATTCCTATATTTTTTAACTTAGTTCACTTGGATAATTATATTTAAGTCCCTAAAGTTTCTAAAAGAAACCCTTACGACCATAATTTTTTTAAGCACAACTTATTTTAAATATCTTTTGAAAAATAACAAGCCAAGTGTAAAAATAAATAAATAAACTTTTTAAATAATTATTTCAATCTTTATATTTTTTAACTTAGTTCATTTAGATAATTATATCTAAGTCCTTAAAGTTTTCAAAAGAAACCCTTAGGACCACAAGTTTTTAAAAATATTATTTGATTCATTATATTTTGTAACTTAGTTCATTTAGATAATTATATTTAAGTCCCTAAAGTTTCTAAAAGAAACCCTTACGACCATAATTTTTTTAAGCACAACTTATTTTAAATATCTTTTGAAAAATAACAAGCCAAGTGTAAAAATAAATAAATAAACTTTTTAAATAATTATTTCAATCTTTATATTTTTTAACTTAGTTCATTTAGATAATTATATCTAAGTCCTTAAAGTTTTCAAAAGAAACCCTTAGGACCACAAGTTTTTAAAAATATTATTTGATTCATTATATTTTGTAACTTAGTTCATTTAGATAATTATATCTAATTATATTTAATAAATATTTTCAATTAAATTACATAATAAATATTTTTTAACTATATGTTTTATTATTATCATTATACATTGTTATGTTTAAATTACATTAATATACATATACTTTATTAAATTACATTAGTATAAATATACATTAATTAAATTACATTAATCTAAATATACTTTATTATTATCATTATACATTGTTATGTTTAACTATATTCTTGAGTTACTTTTAATGAAGATAGGTATTAATTATGTGTGTATATGTATTTACATATGTATATGTATTATTTAATCAAGATATATATTTATATATGTATATGAATATGTGTGTATATATATATTCATATATATATGTATATGTGTGTGTGTGTATATATATGTATTCATATATTTATATGTATATATATAGTCATATTGTGTGTATATGTGTGTGTATATGTACTTCAATATGTATAGTGTGTGTGTGTGTGTCTATATATAAATATATATATATATGTTTATTCATGTATATTTATGATTATGATTGTGTATGTGTGTGTGGGTAATATTATGTATGAATTTATATATATGTATAAATTATTTAATAAAAAAGATAATATAATTGATAGTATATAAAATTTTAAAATTATATAAATATACAAAATATTTTTTTTATATTGAATAATATAGTTTTATATTAAATATAAATATACAAATTTTTAATGTGTGTTCCGTAACTAATCCGTAGTTATTAATTCCTAGCAAATTTTTGTTTTATTTGCCACGAATTTACCACGAAATCACAAAATTACAATTAATCATAGACAAATCCATGATAGATTATTACGAATTTGCCACGAAAATTTTTTATTTTTTTCCAATTTTTTTAGGGATAATCTACTCAAACACTTAGAAAAAATCACCTCCACCGGATCAGAATTCCCAATTTCTTCTTCTTCCCACTCCCTCCTCCTCCTACCCTCTCGCCCACCCCCAAGCTGGTGTTCCCCATCCCTCTCTCGGAGCCCCCAGTCCCGACTTCCCCTTCCCTCGCCACCAGCCACCCCCACCAGATCTAAGCCAGCCCCCTTGTCTCGACTTCCCCTCCCCCACCGTGCCCCCTTCTCCCGTCCCGACTTCCCCTTCCCCTGCAGCCCCCCTGTCTCGACTTCCCCTCCCCTACCGCGCCTCCTCCCCACCCCCACGACAGCCACCCCAGCACCTAGCTATCCCTGTGGCCAGCCACCCCCGCCGTGCTCCCCCCCCGCCCCCTTCTCCCTTCCCCCCACCCAGTGAGTCCCCCTCTCCCCTTCTGCCGACCCCCGCCCCGCCCCCGCGACAGCCACCCCTCACCCAGCCATCTCTGCGGCCAGCCACCCCCACCGCCCCCTTCTCCCTTTCCCCTACCCAGCGAGCCCCCTACTGCCTCCGCCCCTTCCCCCAACAGATCCTACCCCCGTGGCCAGCCACCCTCGATGTCCCCCTCCCCCGCTGATTCTGCAGCTGATTCTGATACAATTTAGGAAAGATTTTTGCCGTCTGATCTTCAAGATATCATCTCAAGATCGCAGAATCCCGAAGTCTACTCCAACCTCACAAAAAGGGACCTTTATTTTGCCCTTTGTGATACTTTCTCTCCTTATTGATGGAGGTAGAATGGTAATTCAAAGGGTACTTTTTTCGATTTTCCTTTCTATTGTGAAGTTGGGTAGTTGTATATCTTTGCTTTTTCTTCTTTCTTGATTAATGTTTTTGTTTTGTTCTTTAACTATTTTCTTGGCCCCAAAATTCCATTTGTGTTGTATTTGAAATCGTAAATTATTTCCATTACATATATTAATTGAAAAGTATTACTGTGTGATTTGTATTCTATGTTCTGTGTCATATTTGTCTAAATAGAAACAAATGGGAAAATGTTGATTCTTATTGGAAGAATTAGAATTCGTCACTGAAATGATACTTGAAAAATCTCATGTTGTGAGGCCTAAAGTTTCCCCACATTAGGTAACTGTAATGTATGATTATTGAAATTTGAATATTTATAATGTTTCAAAGTTGGCAATGTATGATTATTGAAATTTGAATGTTTTTAAAAGGAAACAAGGAAAATTTGGTCTTGGATAATGACTTTTTTTGAGTGAGAACAAATTTTTGGATATAGAAGAGGAAAGTTAAATGTTAAAATCGCATGGCAGGAACAATTATTTTGCATGTGGAGATCAGTGAGTAATTTATGATTGGAAGCCGCAAAACATAGAGCTGCCTAAAAAGCCATCTTGGAAATATTTGATTTTCAATCACCTCTATTGTCCCAACAGAATAAGCAATCTTCTGTGAGATTTTTTCCAAAATGTCAGCCTTATGTGGCATGGGTGATTCTTTGTAACTCTTTTGACTCTGTCTAACTTTACGCCTTTCCAGGTATGGGGGATTGGTGTGACCAATGGAAACAATGTGTTTGGTTCCTCCCAGAGAAAGGTTTCTCCGTGTGTAAGGATCAAGATATTCACATACATGTAATTCATACTGAAACTAGCATCTCGTATAGGGTTAACACTTTATTGCAAGAAAATGAGGTTAGACATTGTGAGCTTCCTAACCAAGAAAATCACATCCTTATATCTCCAGAAAGGAATGGAATATATGGAGATAGAAATTGGCGATCTTCAATGCTTAAAGCAATGAGAATGCTGTGAGTTACCTATGTTTATTCAGCTAATTGTTTCTGGTTTTTTGTTGCCTCCTGGCAAATGCAAGTTAAGTAGTTCCTTGCCAAAGCATCTTGAAGCAGAGTATCTGATTTCATTTTTCAAAAATGGTTAACCTTTTCTCCTTGAACTTTGAAATAGAAGTACATATAAGCAAGCCAACTATAATGGAAAATTTTATTTCCAGATGTTTGCATGATTTTCTTTACCAAAAGAACAATTTATTTGGTCTTAAAATAAGTAGTGTGTTATGAAATGACATCTTTTTATATGTGGAATCCCTTAAATTGATTGAAGAAGGCAGAAAGTTCATCCAACTTGCAAGCTGAAATTTCCTTCTTGTTGTAGCTGCAGAATTTTCACTTTTGGTTGGCGAATGCTTCTATCTTCTTGATTATGAGCTGGGGCTTTGGTGGCCTAGTCTTTGACCTTAACATGCTTTCTACTATATATCTACTGGATTATACATCTTTTTACATCCTTTCATACCAATTTGCAGTTTTGCGATTGCATCCTTTGTTACATTGAAAGCTGTTGTAAACCCGAAAAAAATATATTTTCTATTATACCCTAATGTGACTAGAGGTATCTAACCATCTAGAAACACGTCAATACTATTATTGTTGCTTTTGTGTCTTCTCAAGTTGTTTTGTGCCAAATTGGCGCAGTTGGAAATGTGCCATCTGGATCAATCTTTTTCATCTATCTTTGGCATTTTCATGTGTTTTTTAAGAATAATAATATCAATATCTTTCTTTTTTTGCTAGTCATTCAGTCTCCATGATCTAATTTTAGTTTCATTCTGCAGTTAAAGCAAAAGGTTTCACCAATGTGTATCGTTTTGGATGATAGTATTTTCTTGACAGTTGCTGTAGCCAATCTTTCTAAAATGTCACATGTGATATCATTATTCCCGAGATTGCAAGAGAAGGGTGCATAGTATTTGCAAGCTGTTGCCTTTGCCAATGGTTACTCAATGAACCGTTTGGAAGTTATAAAGACAAGGAACCATCAATTGACCTTGTAGGATACTCATAAGAGAAAGGTTTAGAGTTATACATTAATTTGTCTTATCAAACATTTGGATGTCAATCTAGAAATTTGGTTGAAAATTTTTATCTAGAATTATTGACACCTTCATTCTTCTAAGAGAGAAAATTGAGTTTCAAGCTAGAATGTTTTGCTTTGGGCAGTTTTTGCATCTTTTCTGTATACACTACTTGTATCTACTTTTCATGTTATACTCCAGTTTCTTTACTTTTCCATATCTCTAATCTTCCTAATCATCTACTTTAGAATATCTAGTTTATTAGTCTGAGCATAAGTTTGCTCTAGTTAAGCCTCGCCAAGTATTATATGTTCTAGCTGTTATTTTTCTTTTAAGACTGCTATGGCATTGTTGTATCGCAGTGCTAGAGCTGTTTTGAAGTTTGTTTTTATGAACAAACATGACTTGTTCATTTAGCTAGTTTAATTGACAAAATGATTTTAATAGTAATACCTATGATTTTCTTTTTTTGAGTTCTGCCTTTCTATTGAGTTGGTGGGCATAAACACTTAACCAGAAACGTAACGGCTAACCAGACTGGACTTTTATTAACTTCCATACTTCTTTTATATTTAAGGTTCTATAGCTTGATTGTAGACTTGTTTTGCGTGATGCAACTTTAAATATCAAAACAGAGTAGTTGGAAACAGGCTTTCCTGCAGCTTTAAATTTCATATGACCCTAATTGCATTGGTTCCATTTAAATTTCTAGTATGAAATGGAATAGAAATGAGTTAAGGAATTTAATAATTCCTTTACTATATGGTTAGCTATATTATTTTAGTCAGATACCCACTGCATCTTTTTTTATCTTTTTTTTAACTTATATGAATGGATCCCCGTGAGTGATGGGTTATCATTCCTCGTGAGTGATGGGTGATCATTCCCCATGGGTAATGGGTGATTACCCCTATTGAATAATTGTTGTGACAGTTAATGATTTTTTTTTTAATGTTGTTGATTTTGTGGTGGCTTTGTGCCTAGAAACGTCCAGTATATAGGAGAAACTCTGTCGAATTTTTTTTTTGGTCATCTTGATACTCCAAATAAGTTGACACATAGATTCAAGAAGTGTTGAAGACAAAAGGCTGACACATAGATTCAAGAAGTGTTGAAGACAAATGAGCGGTTAACAACGGAGGTTTCTTTACTAACACAGAAGGTTAAGGACCTAAGTGGATCAAATCAACCAGAAAATTAATATTCTTTCACTGTGTTTTTTAATTGTATTAATATTCCTTCAATGTTGTTAAACCATGGACCTGCAGTTCATCTCATTTTCATATTATGATAATCTTTTATGTTTAATTAAAGATGATGTTTGGTTAGGATTTGTGGTATTTTGTGAGGGAATTGTATTTGCTTTGAATTTGTGGAAGGATGATGTTTATGTTTATGGAAGGATGATATTTGTGTTGGATTTGATGATGTTTATGTTGGGTTTGTGGATGTGTTTTGGTTTTATTATTTTATAAATTTGTAAAATGCAGGTGTTTGGTTATATGTTCAGATAAACCAGAATTCTGCCAAATTAAAGAAAATAATTACTATTGAAAATAATTCGGTTGGTAATATATTAAATAATAGTTAGTAATTTTTAAACCAACTATTTGCCAACAAACGACTTAGTTGGTAATTTACCAACAAAAAATTACCAACAGATTTTAAATTACTAAAATAGTTATAAAATTACCAACTAAATATTTGGTTGGTAAATAAAGAAAACTATCAACGGAAAAAAAGAATTAGCAACTGAATAACTCGGTTAGTAGTTTACCAACAAAAAATTATCAAAAGATTTTAAATAACTAAAATAGTTGGAAAATTACCAACCGAAAGTCAGTTGGTAAATAAATAAAATTACCAACTAAAAAAAAAATACCAATCGAAAGTCAGTTGGTAATTATCTACACATATATCGGTTAGTAGAAACATATCTCAGTTGGTAAATTAGTAAATTACAATCTTATATTCAATACAAATTTACCAACCAAAAATTATAAATTTACAAACTACATTTTCGGTTGATAATTACTAACTGCAACAATTGGTTGGTAATATAAATGTTTGTTGGTAATTACCAACCGAAATAGTCAACTCAAATGCCAAACTTAATACCAAATTTCCAACCGAAGATTTTACATTACCAACCGAAATAGTCAACTCAAATGCCAAACTTAATGCCAAATTTCCAACAGACGATTTTACAGTACCAACCGAAATGCGGTTAGTAATTACCAACCGACTCAAAAAAATTTCGGTTGGAAAATTTACAAGCTAAGGTTTTTGCATGCGACGCCATTCGGTTGGTAATCGGTTGGTAAATCATGATTACCAGCCGAATTTAGCTAATTACCAATCGATTTTGTCAGTTGGTAAATCACTTTTTTCTAGTAGTGATAATAATCTGATATGGATTCCACATGACTAACGATATTTGTATAAACTGAATTTTGAGAATGACTTCTATTTTGAAATTGGACTGATCTGCGAAAGAACTGCTATGATAATTGCAACCAATTTGAAAACTGAAACGTCAATTACTGAATTTCAAGAAATTGCATAAACTGTTATGAACTGCATGAACTACTTCTGGCATGAACATTTATGCATTGATATCAAATTTGAACTGTTAAGAAAATCATTGATATGATTTACTATTTACCAAAATTTTCTTAAAAACCCCTGTGTTTGTGACGCTTACTTTTATGATAATGGTATTTTTTAGACTAAATTCTGTCATAAGATTTTCGTGCATTAAGTCAGGGGGAGTTTTGGACTCAGAAATTTCAAATCCAAAAGAAATGATCTTATAAGCAGTTTTACTGAATTGGAAAATGTTTTGGACAGCCAAAATCCCTATCCAAATGAAATTTTGAAAACACTAAGCATATATTTAGGGGGAGAATTTTAGTATTTTATCTCTATCAAATCATTCTGAATATTTATATAGAGATATGATATGCCTTAGGATCATTGAGATATGTTTACAAATTTTTTATCATAAGATTTCTATGAGACCTATACAGTAAGATTACATTTATTTGCACTTTTTTCATTCAACATGTTCTCTCTTTTCATATCAAAAGTGTCATGTTTGTCATCTCTCAAAAAGGGGAGATTGTTAGCCTTAAGGGCTTTCTTCTATGTCTTGATTTATGACAAATGTTGATATGGACTAACTTGTCAATTTCTTGTGATAAGATATGTTTGAACTTTATTCTTCGAAAGTCTTCAAATAAGAATTTTTGGCAACTCCTTCATCATTGATTTCAAGATTAGAAGATCAAAATGAAAAAATTAAAAATGAGAAAATTAAAGAATGAGGAGTTATATATCAAGAAAGCTCTTTATGAAGAATGATAAACTAGGAAGTGTTGTTGAGGTATATTTATTAAATCCTATCTCTTCTTATCTTTTGATTCATTTGACTTTACCTTGAAACTTCAAAAGAGATGCTTTTCAAAGTTTTTGAAATTCACAGAATTTTGGATGGAACAGTTTGTGTCCAAAAGGTTCATCCAAAATCATGTAAACTAGGTTGAAAAGTTTCTGTCTGGAATATGACATTTTGGACTTACCTTTTAGATGCATCTTTGTCCAAAACCCGAGTCCAAAACTCGGATGAGTTTAAACAGAAAAATTTATAGCTATTTTTTTTATAACCGTTGGCACTCCACTTTTTATCTCTATAAATAGCCCGTAAGGCAGGATTAGAGTAAGAGATTTTTGAAACATCTATCTTAGAAACATTATTGCTCAATATTTTTAAAAAATCTCCTTTTATCTAGCTTCAAAGTGAGTTCATTGTGTATCAAAGATAAAAGCATTTTGTGGCTTGTATCCGAGAGAACATCTACTCAAGTAAGTGAGCTTATCTCTGTTCTATTAATTTTCAATTCTCTGTTGTAGTGCAAGGTTGTGGTGTAAAACCCATAGGGGTGAGCCTTATGTTTTGTGTATATTCAAGGTTGTGTGGTAAAACCTATTGGGGTGATCCTTGTTTTGTGTTTGTGTCAAGGTTGTGGAGTAAAACCTAGTGAGGTGATCCTTTATGTGTTTGAGAGGTTGTGGAAAACCTAGTGTGGTGATCCTCTCTTGTATGTGAATCGGTTTCATTAAGTGAGGTTAATGAAATAGGGTTGAAAATCCTTAAGTGTGAGGCTTAAGGTAGTGGATGTAGATCATTGTTGATCAAACCACTATACATCTCTTGTCTCATTTTATTCAGTGGTTCATGTACTGTCTTTTTATGATCTTTCACTGTCTAAATCTGGATATACATCTACGAGTACTTGGATAGCTTTCTATGCATCTATAAAGTCAGTCCAAGTATTTTGGTGATCATTCTTGTTCAACATTTTAGACAATTCAAAAAAATTATTTTTGCTTGCCAAAAACCTTATTCACCCCCCTCTAAGTTTTTTCAGGTTGTTGTGCTTTCAATAAGAAAGTTACTTTGGACTAGCTCTAGGAGTTTGATAATACAAAGGATGAGATAGGATTGAGGTAAACTACACCACGCAGTCACTTGTTTTGCAGGCTAAGGTTTTGTCCCCCCATTTATGCTTAGTAGTTTTTCTATTAGGGTGGAATGCTTGTACTATACTCATAAAATATGCAAGGGTTATTGATATGTACTATACTCATAAAATATTGCACTCAGATCCAATACCCTTAGCTCCCCTTCTCATTTCATTTATGCGAGAAAAAGACTGCATATGGCAGCCCTTCCTAGGCCTTTGTGCTTATCTTAGTCATCACCGGGTGCTTCTTCATTTTGGTGTTTATTTTTTTACGGAAATAGCCATGTCATGTGGACAAATAATGTAGTCTCTAATCGAACGCTAGAGAAAATAGGCTACACTTATGATAAAGATACAAAAAAAAAAAATGGCTAACACCATGGAAAGCACAAGATTTAGAAGATGATGATGATGATGAACTCCTTAGGGCTTCAAGGTCCCGAGTGACATGAAAAATGAGTCTAGAAAAATTTCAAGTAGAAGAGACAAGGACTGCTTTTGCCCACTTGCAGACAGAAGTGGCATACTTAAAAGGTGAATTGAAAGCCACCCAACTACAACATGATGAATGGGTCGCGTAGCAATGCACTTATATAGAGAATGACTAGCAATAGAAAATGGGCCAACAGGAGTAGCTGCAATGGTAGTACGAGTCTTTCACCTGTATTGAGAAGTAGGTGAACCACCTTAGGATAGACTAAAGAGCTATAAGGGGTTCCCTAGATAACATCTGGTAGATGCAGCACTAATAGCAATAATACTTAGAAAACATTTGGGATGTTGTGTCTAGAAATTAGGGACCACATGGAGGAGCAGGACCGTCTACTTCAGGAGGAGGCCATTCTTGATTTTAGTTTTTGGGGATCTTCTTTATATTTGCTTTGTCTTTTCCTTTATTTGGATTCAATCTTGTATATATTTTTATTTTTATTATGTTATATTATTATTCCTCCATTTGAAATTTACTGTTTTTTATTTCTTTTTAGCAGTTTTATTTTTCTCTTATTCGTCTAACAAAAATAGTCTTCTTCAAGGAGCTGCGATCACTTGGGGAGTATTGTTAACCCTTTTTCTCTTTTATTCATTTCAGTCTAATTTGGATATATCTATTGTTATATTTGTGACCAATGAAGACATTATCCAATTTAAGTATGGGAGAGGGTTTATTTAATATTTTGTTCAAGTTTTTATTGTGATTGGGGAATTTTCTTAATTTTTGATGAGTTGTGTGTAATTGTTGAAATTGGGACAAAATTTTTTTCGATTTTTGGATTAGTTGGGCCATGATGGTATTGTTATTATATCCTCTTTGGCATGGGAATTAGATTTAAAACTTGTTGGATGAGTTGGTTTTTTAGTCAACTTGTACATTAAGTGTGAAATTGTTAAATCTTGGGAATTTAAATTAACCTTGTTTGGCTTTAGTAAAAATGACACTGTGTTGTTTCTTAGGAATTGAAGTAGTGTTGATGATGAAATATAAGTTTAGAATTTTAAGTTAATCTTTGTTCTATGATTGTATGACTTATCTTTATTCCTAGTGAGTAAATGTGGATTGGGATTTAAAAAAAAAAATGAGAGAATAAAGCAAGGAAATACAAAAGTTGAAAAATTCTTATTCATATCTTTACTAGGCATTTGTATTACCTTTTCAAACCCGAAATAAAGAAAGTAGAAAAGTTTTTGGAGCAAGTTTACGTAAAAGCTGAAAAATCCTTATTACATATCTTTACTAGGCTTTTGCATTACCTTACTACAAGAAGAGAAAAAGGAAATGAATTGGAAAAGAATTGAGGGAATAAAGTGAGGCTATAAACTAATCTTATATTTTCTATTTGAATTATAGTAGTTAGGAGATCATAGAACTTCTAATTAACTTATTATGCCTACCTTATATGAATCATATCATTCATTTTCAAAACGCAATGAATCAAGATAGAACATCTTGCACAAGCATGAACTTGTTAACTTCAATAGCTTTGATTATTTCTATCCTAATATATTAGTTTACACAAAAATTTACTTGGCTAATTAGGTTTTGGACTTGATTCTCAAATCAAATGAGAAATAATACCTTTACCATCTTGGCCAACTCATGTTCAAAAATCTCATCTTATTTTGTGAGCAACTTTTTGCTTGTGGTGTTTTAATATTTGCTTGAGGACATGCAAAGGTTTAAATGTGGGCGTATATAATGATAGCTTATCATATATATAATTTCTAATATTTTTGTGCTTTAATTGAGATAATTCTTATGCAATTCACTACTCACCACACCTTTATTATCTTATTTTTGTAAAAAATCAAAAATACCAATTGAAGATAAATAAAGATGAAAATGAAGAAAATGGAGCAAAAATGGAGAAGCCAAGGGTTGAAGATGGCAGCTAAGTAAAGTGCAACTTCCCTAGGCCACCTAGGATGCACGAAGGGAGCAATTCTACAAAGCCTTGGTGACCTAGGGAACTCCAATATTCCTTGGCCACCAATTAGCAATTCTTTTGCCTTTGTTTCCAGAAAGTAGGTGGCCAAGGGAAACTCAACTTCCCTAGGCCATTTGGTGGCCTCCAATAGTGCCAAAATTCTAGAAAGAATGTAGCCTAGGGAAGTCTAAGATCCCTGACTGCTGGTGCCTTCTCAAAGAGCCGAGTTTCCAATAACGTAGTGGCCCATGGAAATTATGTGCGGTTGAACTTCCCTAGGCTGCCTTGTTTCTAGAAAATATGGAGGCCTAAAAAAGTTCAAGTTCCTTGGGCTGCCAACAAGCCATTCCAATACATTCTATAGCAAATTCCGAAGACCTATTTATTGTTAAGTACCTATGTGCACGTTTTCTCAAAGACCAAAGTCTTTTGGAATCATTTTAACAAGAAATTTTTTTTTTACAAATTAAATGGTTATTTTAACTTGAACAGAAATTAATCCTTAGATATTTTCTCAAAGGATTTAATCCTTAACATAGAAAATATATTGGATTTAGATTTTTTGTAAGTTAAAATAGAACGCAATTTTTGTTTTATTTTTGCACAAGAAAAATTATTTTGTCAAATAAACTTGAGACCAAAGTCTCTAGAAAGTTTTAATTGAAAATTTTTTGAAATCATTAAGTTTTAACTTAAATAAAATTTGTCCATGGAAAAATCTCTCAAAGGATGTACACCTTAACATAGAGATTTTAATGGATTTAGATATTTTATTTTTGAGTTAAGGGAAAACTTAATGAAAATTTTCAAAAGGATATTTTTTAGAAAACCCTTGTTTTAAAAGACTAAGTGGGAAAGGGGTTCCAACGGCCCCACGGCTTCCATCATGATCCTCATTAGAGATCATAGGTCCCCTCACGTTACCTTGGGAGTGAACCCGTATAGGATTGGGATACCACAAGGATCTAGATCTAATTGAGGGATGTAATTAATAACCCAGGACATGTACTATGATCGGCCAACCCACGTTAGATGTTATAGTGCAAGGTATGTCCATAGGAAATGAGAGGAAACGGCCATCCCCTCGACGGAGTTATTTTTTAGATTATTACCTAGAAATGAAATTAATTTGTGATGGTCAACACACTTAGCTTAGGGAACTATTAATCTTCCCAAAAAGCTATGTCAGTTTTCCTAAGAGCTAAATTAATTATTATCAGTTTTGATAGAGTGCACAAATTTGTTTTGTTGTCACAAACTAAATCTTTTTCTTTTATTTTTAATTTTTCAGAAATGGTGGGAGGTTCTTTTAGTCCATTGGCCGTTATTCTCCGAGAGAATAAACTAACGGGATCAAACTATGTGGACTGGAAGAGAAACCTGGACATAATACTCACAGTGGAAGAGTATAAGTATGTCCTTTACGAAACCTGCCTTGTTATCGGGGAAGGTTCCACTGCTGAGGAGTAAGAGGCTGAGAAGGCATGGAAGAAGGCCGATAAGATGGCTCATTGTTACATGTTGGCCTCCATGTCTAATGTGCTCTAGTCAAAACATGAGCACATGGGTTCTGCGTAAGATATAAGTCAATCATTGGCCACAATGTTCGTAGATAAGAGCTGGCCCGCAAGGCAGGAGGCTCTTCGAACTATCATAAACACTAAGATGGCTGAGGGAGCATCAATCAGAGAGTATATGCTCAAGATGATTGCTACTTTCGAGGAAGCAAAAATCTTAGGGGCTGTTATTGACCCCGAGAGCCAAGTGGACATGGTTCTCGAATCTTTACCGGGTTCCTTTACTCAGTTCAAGTTGAATTACAACATGAACAAGCTAAACATTAGTTTAACTAAGTTGATGAAGGAACTCCAGATGGCGGAGAAGGTCATGAAGCCTTAATCTAAGGCTATGCTTTATCTTCTAGAACTGGGCGCAAACCCAAAAAGTTCAAGAAGAAGAAAGGCAACGCAGCGGCCCAGCCCAAAGACAAACCCAAGGGCAAGTGCTTCAAATGTGGACTAAAGGGACACTGAAAAAAGGAGTGTTCAGATCTTTAAGCCAAGAAAACTCCATAGGTAATATTTTCTATTTAGAGTCTATATCAATGGTTGGATCAACTTCTACTTGGATTATTGATTCAGAGGCCACTGATCACATCAATAACTCCTCGTAGAGGTTTAGAAAGATTAGAAGACTCAAGAAGGGTGAACATGGGCTACGTGTGGGAAATGGAGCACAAGTTTGGCCCCTTGCAGTGGGGAGCTGGATCTTGTTTTTTTATTGTAATAGAATAGTGGTTTTAAAAGATATTTTATATATACCTGGTTTTCGATATAATTTTATTTCAGTTGCGAAACTAATAAATCAAGGATATTCTGTATCTTTCCATTCTAGTATTACTATTAATAGAGATGGAGAAATTTTATGTACTAGGCACATGTATGGGAATCTATTCTTCTTAAACCCTATTAACAATCAATTAAATAACGCTTAATCTGAACCTTTAATGAGGAAGAAAAGACCATTGTCAATAACTCGTATCTTTGGCATCTAAAGTTGGGTCATATCAACTCAACCAGGATTCAGAGGTTAATCTATAATGGGCCTTTGGGCTCATTGAGTTTGGATAATTGGCCTCAGAATGAATCCTACCTAATGGAAAAGATGACCAAAAAGCCATTTACCCCTAAGGCGGATAGAGCTAAGAAGGTATTGAGTCTTGTTCACACTGATGTGTGTGGTCCCTTGTCTACACCAGCTAGAAGGGGTTTTGAGTATTTCATCACTTTCACAAATGATTGTATAAGATTTAGTTTTATTTACCTAATGAGACCACATATGATTGTATTTTATTTAGTTTTATTTACCTAATGAGATGCAAGTCTGACTCTTTTAACAAGTTCAAAGAGTTTAAGGTTGAAGTGGAGCATTGGACAGGTAAATTGATCAAGACCTTACGATCGGATCGTGGTGGAGAGTACCTCATTGGTGAATTCAAGGACTACATGGTACATCATGGGATAGTATCCCAGCTCTCTACACCAGGGGCACCCTAGCAAAACAAAGTTGCTGAGAGAAGGAATAGGACATTGATGGAAATGGTCCAAAGCATAATGTCTCATGCTACACTTCTAGTATCTTTTTGGGGATATGCCGTGGAAACAGCAGCATACATTCTGAACTTGGTGCCTTCCAAGTTAGTATCTAGGACTCCCTATGGGATATGGACTGGGCGTAAGCCAAGTCTGAATCATCTCAATATATGGGGTTGTCCAACTTATGTACTCGTTAAGAGAGAAAGTTAGAACTAAGATCAGAATTATGCTATTTTGTTGGGTATCCAAAAGGGACAAAGGGTGGTTACTTTTATCATCCTAAGGCACAGAAAATACTAGTAAGTACTAATGCTAGATACTTAGAGGATGATCAGACTACTTCCACGAAAGGTTCAACTAGGTTGGAACTTGAGAAGAAGTTATTTTCAGAATTAATTTCTTCTAACCCGATTGTGGAACAAGAAGAGGCACAGCCTCAAGAGCCTGTACAATTGGGCCTCGTCATAGTGGGAGAATGTCTAGGGTTCCGGAGAGATGGACTGGAGAAGCTTTTGAGCTAGTCTCCGACCATCAGGAACAAGACCCCACTAGATACGAGGAGACTATTGTTGATGCCGATGCAAATTTATGGCATGAAGTAATGAAAGCCGAGATTGAGTCTATGTACTTCAATTAGGTTTGGGATCTTGTAGCTTCACCTGAAGGGATAAAATGAATTGGCTGTAAGTGGGTATACAAGAGGAAAAGGGGAGTGGATGGGAATGTGAAAACCTTCAAGGCTAGGCTTGTAGCGAAAGGGTATACTCAGAAAGAGGGAATCGATTATGAGGAGACCATTTTCCCAGTAGCCATGCTTAAGTCCATCTGTATCCTCTTTGCCATCGCATGTCATTACGACTACGAGATATGGCAAATGGATGTCAAGACGGCATTTTTAAATGGCCATCTTAGCGAAGACATCTATATGTCCCAACCGGAAGGCTTTATTGTTGAAGGCCAAGAACATATGGTTTGCAAACTTAAGAAGTCCATTTATGGACTTAAGCAAGCATCAAGAGTATGGAACATTCATTTTGACAAGATAATAAAGTCTTATAGTTTTATTCAAAATGAGGATGAACCATGCATGTACATGAAACTTGAAGGCATTAATGTGGGTTTTCTTGTCTTGTACATGGATGACATTCTACTCATTGGAAATGATGTAGGGTCATTGTTATTTACAAAGGTTTGGCTATCTAGTCAATTCAGTATGAAGGACTTGGGGGAAGCCAGCTACATTCTAGGAATTAGGCTTTTTAGAAATAGGAAGTAGTGAATGTTAGGATTATCCCAAGCGGCATACATTGACAAGGTACTGGCCAAGTACAGCATGGACTTATGCAAGGGAGCACTAATTCCTTGTAGACATGGGTTGTCTTTTTCTTCAAGGGACTATCCTAAGTCTCAAGAAGAAAATGACAGAATGAGTAGGATTCCCTACGCTTCGGCTATAGGAAGTCTCTATTGGGAAATATATCCTCTTAGACTAAGTTTCTGATGTAAAAATTGAATGTTTTAATAAAAGAATTTATTTTCATAAATTGTTTGTGAATTTATAATTTTATGTGTGCATAATTACGTTTGGAAAAGACCCATTATGTTTAAGTAAGTGGTCCATGTGAATGGAAATCTTTCAAAGCAAGGTATGGATCACGGGTTACTTAACACATAAACATTCGTTCTTAACCGATTGATGAGAATGAAAATCTCATCATGTTTAGGTTATTATATTGTGAATTCTAAATGGAAAATGGCTTACCTTTAGCCAGTGAGTAGTCCACTCACTTCATGACATAAACGTATTTCGAATATGTAGAACAGGACCTGTAATAGTGGTTTCTAAAAGTACTATATGGTAGAAACCTAGACTACTACCGCTACAGCGTGGACTAGTACTCTACGACTTAAGTATGAGTTGGTGGTCTGACGAAACTAGAAGCATATACTTTGATATGCTATAGTTGAGGTTCTATCGTAGGGCCAATATACTTGCATGTTGGGTATATGTGACAAATTAGTTAAGACAGACTTGTACAAGATAGTTTCTATACTATATCGCCCCTTGTGGTTGTCTGAATGATCTAAATATCCAGGGCCCTAGGAAATATGACTTGGATATTTGCTTTATGGTAGCTCCCTTGGAAAGTGGAAATAATCCAGGACATCGTGAATCATTGGACCAGAGGCCTAAGGATGATAGATGTCATTTAGAGAGGTGTTAATATACTTCTTCCTCTCTAAATGTACGGTGATATATAGAGGGGTATTTTAGTTATTACACCTGTAGGTTGGAGACTTTGCTAACGCAGCACTGTCCTTGGGGTCAATATTTCATTATGGTAATATTAGGAAATATTTAAAATGCAAAATACAGCTATTTATATGTAAGGGTATTTTGGTCATTTTAGTAGCCAAGGCGGTGTGTCTTTTGGTCCCTAGTATAGACCATGAGTCCTAATTAAATACGGGCTAAGGAATTGATCTTAAATTAAATAGAATTTATTTTATTTAAATAGCCTGATTTAATTATTAGGCTAGAATAAAATAAAGGTCCATGGAGAGAGAATTAGTTAAATTAGTTTAGTGGGTTAATTAATTATTCAGGGCTTTGGCCCAATTTGAATAATTAGGGATTAACCTGGGACTAAACTGATTTAGGCTTATTTGATTAGACTAATTTATTTAGGCTGGAAAATTAATTACTTTTTGGGCCATTGAGTTGGTTTTAACTAGAATAATTAATTAAGCCCAATAGGTTAAACCAAGAATCCAATGGCCCAGTCCAGTTTAACCAAGGATTTTTTATTTAAGTTAAACAGGAAGATTGGAAACAATGTTGTTATAAATCAGACATACAAGAAAGACAGCTTCTTCTTTATGGAATAGCCAGGCGTCTCTCTCTTTCTCTCTCTCTCTCTCTCTCTCTCTCTCTCCAAAAAAAATTCCCTAGCCTATTAGTTGTTCACCAAACGGTAGTTAGGCAGGCCATATGTTGGAAGACCGAGAGTTAGGCGTTCACATACATGCAAAGGCGGAGTAAGAGGCTTGCAGGAATCGCACCAAAGGCTTGCACCAACACACCTACCCCAGTTGCGCATGTTCCAGTCCAGCCACCTTTGAGAACCAGAAGGAGAGGTAAAATTTTTAAAATCTCGGGATTGGGACAGGGCACAACCGGTGCCAGCTAAGGCTGCCAGAGCCGGCACCGGCCCTGCCCTGGAATCCCTATTCTTGTTTTTTCAGTTTTTTTTATGTTTGTTTCTGCTGGGTGCCCTGTGTTTTCCAGCTTTCCACGCCTTTAGTCTCATGTACACCATACTGTGTACTAGGCCAGATATCTACTTCATCGTAGGCTTGGTTAGCAGATATCAGTTAACCCCCAAGGAGGTTCATCGATAAGTTGAAAGCATATTCTCAAGTACCTCAAGAGAACAAGAGATTATATGCTGCTTTATAGGGTGATGACTTGGTTCCTACAGGATACACAGACTTAGACTTCCAAGCAGATAAAGATGAGAGAAAATCCACTAGTGGATATATCTTTACCTTGTCTAGAGGAGCCATTTTATGGAGGAGTATCAAGCAATCTTGCAATGCTGACTCAACCATGGAAGCTGAGTATGTGGTAGCTTTGGAGGCATCCAAGGAAGCAGTTTGGCTCTGGAAGCTCCATTTAGAACTTGGAGTTGTGCCACACATGGACATGCTGATTGCGATGTATTGCGACAACACTGGAGCAATATCACAATCCAAAGAACCCAGGAACCACAAGAAGGGGAAGCACATTGAGAGAAAGTACCACCTGATTCGAGATTTCATCCAGAGACGGGAAGTCGTGGTGGAACAGATTGCCTCAGAGAACAATCTAGCAGATTCATGCACTAAGCCTTCGGCTAAGAGAGTCTTCAAGAGACACTTAGACGTCATAGTGTAGGCACCTATGAACTTACTTAGTCTTAGAGTGCAAGTGGGAGATTGTTGGGAAATATGTCCTTTTAGACTAGGTTTTTAATGTAAATATCGAATATTTTAATAAAAGAATTTATTTTCAGAATTTTTTTGTGAATTTACATTTTTATTTGTGTACAATTTCATTTGGAAAAAACCTATTGTGTTTAAGTAAGTGGTCTATGTGAATGGTGATTTTTCACAGCAAGATATGGATCACGGGTTACTTAACACATAAATGTTTGTTCTTAACCAATTGATGAAAATGGAAATCTCATCATGTCTAGGTTATTATGTTGTGAATTCCAAATGGGAAATGGCTTACCTTTAGCCAGTGAGTAGTCCACTCACTTCATGACATAAGCGCATTTTGAATACGTAGAACAGGACCTATAGTAGTGGTTTCTTAAAGTACTATATGATGGAAACACAAACTACTACTGCTACAGTGTAGACTAGTACTCTACGACTTGAGTATGAGTTGGTAGTCTAATGAAGCTGGAAGCATGTACTTTGATATGCTATAGTTGAGGTTCTATCGTAGGATCATTATACTCACATGTTGGGTATGTGTGACTATTCAGTTAAGACAAACTTCTATAAGATAGTTTCTTTACTATCGCCCCTTGTGGTTGTCTGAATGATCTAAATATCCAGGGCCCTGGGAAACATAACTTAGATGTTTACTTTAGGGTATCTCCCTTAGAAAGCGGAAATAATCCAGGAAGTCGTGGATCATTGGACTAGAAGCCTAATGATGGTAGATGTCATTTAGAAAAGTATTAGTACATTTCTTCCTCTCTAAATGTACGGAGATGTATAGAGGGGTATTTTAGCCATTAAACCTGTAGGTCGGAGACTTTGCTAACGCAGCATTGTCTTTGGGGTTAATATTTCCTTATGGTGATATTAGAAAATATTTAAAATGCAAAATACAGCTATTTATATTGCAAGGGTATTTAGGTCATTTTATTAGCCAAGGCAGTGTGTCTTTTGGTCCCCAATATAGACCGTGAGTCATAATCAAATACAGGCTAAGGAATTGGTCTTAAATGAAATTAAATAGAATTTATTTTATTTAAGTAGTCTGATTTAATTATTGGGTTAGAATAAAATAAAGGTCCATGGAGAAAGAGAATTAATTAAATTAGTTTGATGAGTTAATTAATTGTTCAGGGATTTGGCCCAGTTTGAATAATTAAACATTGACCTGGGACTAAACTAATGTAGGCTTGTTAATTGGACTAGTATTTTTGGGCTGAAAAATTAATTATTTATTGGGCCATTTATTTGGTTCTAATTAGAATAATTAATTTTAGTCCAAAAGGCTAAACTAAGAGTCCAATGGGCTAATCCAATTTAACATAGGGTTTTATTTAGGTTAAATAGGAGAATAGAGAAATACATTGGTTTTGGACTGCCTCTTCTCTGTGTCTAGAAAGAACGTTATTTTTCACTGCTTCTTCTCTGAGCAAGAAAAATGTACAGCCTCTTTTCTCTCACTTGAAAATATTCCTTAGTCCTGTGAGTTGTTCACCAAATGGGATTAGGCGGGCCATATACTTGAAGATCAAGAAGTTGGCATTCATATACATGCAAAGACGGAGTAGGAAGGTTGCAAGAATCGCTCCAAAGGTTTCCACCAATGCACCGACCCCAGTTCCACACATTTCGGTCCAGCCATCTTTGTGAACAAGAAGAAAGGGTTAGGTTTTTTTTACCTCGGAGTCAGGACAGACCGGGACCGATGCCGGATGAGGCTGCCGGATGAGGCACCGGCTCCATTCGGGATTCTTCTATTTTTCAGTTTTTCCAGTTTCAGTTTTTTTGCTTTCGCTGCGTGCTTTGTTTCCTGCTTTAGATCTTCACTAACACCTCTCTAAAAGACATCTATCATCCTTAGGCTTCTAGTCCAATGATCTATGACTTATTGGAATGTTTTCGCTTTCTATGGGAACTACCCTAAAGCCAATATCCAAGTCATATTCCTCAGGACCCTGGATAATTAGTTCATTCAGACAACTACAAGGGGCAAAATAGTATAGACACTATCTTGAACAAGCTTGTCTTGACTAACTAGTCACATATACCAAACATACAAGTATATTGGCCCTTCTAAAGAACCTCAACTATAGTATATCAAAGCTTACATTTCTAGTTTCGTCAGACCACCAACTTATACTCAAACTGTAGAGTTCAAATCCATGTTGTAGTAGTAGTAGTCTTAATTTCTATCATATAGTACTTTAAGAAACCACTACTATAGGTCATGTTCTGCGTATTCGAAATACGCTTATGCTATAAAATTAGAAGACTACTCATTGGCTAAAGGTAAGCCATTCCCTATTTAAAATTCATAACACAATAACCTTGCCATGACGAGATTCCCATTCTCTTCATTCAGTTATGAACAGTAGTTTATGTGTTAAGTATCCCATGGTACATACCTTACTATGAAAGACTTCATTCACATGAACCATTTACTTAAACACAATGGGTCTTTTCTAATAAAATTGTGCACAAATATAAAGAAGATTTCACAAATAAATTACGAGAAAAATACTTTTATTAATACAAGTCAAAAATTATATCAAAAACCTAGTCTAAGAGGGCATACATTCCAACATAAAGAAGTATCAAGAAGGGCTCAAGACGACCAAAGTTTTATTTGGAAGATCAAGGAAACATAGAGAAGTGGAATGGAGGTCCAAGAAGCAAGTTTTGAAGTGCGACAAAACAAGAGAAGATGCCCAGAGCCTATTTGGTGCCGATCGAGAATGAAGGACTTGGCGCCGGCCCTAATCTGGTGATAAAAAGTCGCCACGACAGATTACACCCCGCGCCTGGTCCAGTTGGGATCATCCCAGATTTTTGGTTATTTTTTGTATTTTCAGTCTTTTCACTTGAATTCCACTACTTTTATTATATTTCTACTTATTTAAAGGCATGTAATATAGCCTCAAACTTGTATTAAGGCCATTTAATTCCTAGTTTTAGTTTACTAATTAGCTAGGACAACTTAGGGCCTATAAATACTCCATTATAGCCTTTTTTGAATAGGATTCAGATTTTAAATTTTCAAAGATTAAGTAGAGTGTTGAACTCTTGGAAAGAAGAATTCCTCCTTAGTTCTTCCTTTCAAGACCAAGCAAAGGAATTAGACCCACCTTTATTTAGAGTCTCTAAAATCCTTAGGTTAATCCAACTTATTTCTTCATCTTGGGTATTAGGTAGATTTATTCTTACCTAGTGTTCTTGTTGAGAAACCTAGAAGGATGCCTACTTTTCTCCATCCCACTTGTTCTTGAATTCTTTATAGATTCAAGGGTGTTTGGGTATTAAAGTATTTGGCCAAATCCTATTAGAATTTGTGATAGGAATTAATCTAGCCATAGGAATCGAGCAGAAAAAAAGGGAGAGGACAAAACTAAAACAAAGCCGAGCTTGCCCAGTCCATTGACGAGAGCCCGTTTCAAACAATTCCAACACATTCTTCAGGCATATTTACAAGCTCACTTCAAGTGGGATAGCATATAGACATTGCTGAAAAAGGATCAAGAACGGACCATGCTACTAGTGAACGAAGGATGTCAATCGAAAGCAGTTCTCAAAGAAACATCGCCCAGAATGGACCCAGTGCTGTCCCTACTAGCCCGAGGAGTCAACTGAGTACTGGAAAAGGTCATGTTTTGATTCTGACTTTTGTGAACAGGTACTGTTCTAGCAGAATGTACCCAATGCCACCCCAAGGAGAGCTACCCAGCACCGACTTTATACTAAAAAAGCCTAATTTTTTTATTTTTGAATTTTTGCAAACAGGTATTGTTCCTCCAGAATGTACCCAGCACCGCCCCGAGAAGACCTATCCGGCGCCGTCCCTACTCTGGGTCCAAACCCCTGATATTTTTTAGCTATTTTTAGGATAATTTTGTAATATTTTAAAGTGTTTTAGGTCAAGAACAGAGTACCATTATATAATGCTTGTATTGTAAGAACAACAACAATATTACATATTTTATCATGAATGAAACATTTAACTTGAAGGCTTAAAGCACTGGAGAGATTCTTTCTTCAACTTCAATCCAAGACCAACCTAAGGGCTTTTTCCATCCTTGAGTAAGTGTCTATAAACTCAAAGGATAATTCAACTAGGAAATCAAGAAGGGTTCTTCTTTTATGTTATTTAGGGTTCTTTTTATTTCTTGTTTGAATGCCCACAATTCACTATCCTTTTAGTTCTTGATTTCTTGCTCAGTCAAGGGTTCTACGGTATTGTTATGGTAGACCTTTACTACTAAATTTGGGATTCTAAAGGCTAGTTCTTTCAAGGTTCCTTATTTGTAAAAAAGGTATTACTTTATTTCTTTTCTTGATCTCTTTTTATTCTTTTTCTTGTTTGTTTTACTTGTCTTGAAATCCTTCCACTTTGTTTAAGTCCAAACAAAAGCCATTTTAGATCTAAAAAGACTTCCTCCCTCAAGCTCATACCAAATTTTGGTATCAGAGCAAATATGAGCTTAGATTTCTATCTTAGCTTGGATCTATCAAATCTAGAATACTGGTTGATATTGAGATTCTTGGATAAAAAAAAAAAAGAAAATAAAGAAGGAATGAGAATGACTTGTTGAAGAAAGATCCTTGGGAATACATTGATTTTTATTATTGTGATTGTATTGGGCTTGTTTGGGAAGAAATATGCTTGCAAAGTTCTATAGGAAAATCTTGCACATAAGGTTTTTGATAAAAAGTCTCAATAACCATTTACTCTATGAATATCATGTGTTTGATGAAATGTCTCAAAGAAAGAATGTGGCTTGAACAATAGTGTTATTCATATAACCATTTCATTGTATTATTCAAATTGTCTTCTTTTTTTTTTTTTTGTGAATACCTTGTACTCTACTTGTTTCTTAACCTCTAAGTGTTCACTAAAGTTGTCATCCTAAGGCCCTTGTGTATTGAAGTATCCTAAGAGTTTATAGACTAAGCTGAACTAAACTCTTTAAATTTAGGGAGGAAATTGGTTGAACAAGAGAGCCATTGAGTGAACAAAAAAGGCAAGAGAGAAAGATTCGTATTTGAAAAGAAAAAAAGGAACGCAAACACGAGAGTGGAGTGCAAACACTTAGGGAGTGAGTAAGGAAATCAATTTCTATTTTTGTTCGCTTAACTCTTTTTGCAAGAATATCAATCTAAAACTCCAACGATGACGCAAAGAGAGGAACCGGCTAGGCTAAATCTTGGTAGAGCAAGTAGACCACAAGAGGATCCGGGAGATCTTCATGAGACCTTCATTTCATTGCAAAGGAGTATGGAGGGCATTTAGAGGAGATGACCAAACTCTGAGCTCAATAAGGCCAAACATCTACCACCGGTCAAAGGAAGGAACAAGAGCAACTGGAAGCCTACAACATGCCTCCCGTGAATACCACTACTACAACGATCTATATCAAAGGCTGAAGATCTTAAGGTGTTGAAGAAAAAAGTGTTGAAGATTATCAAAAAGAACATGAGGTGCTAATGATGACGGCGGTTATTAATGAAGATCCACGTGCCACTAAAGTAAGATTTCTAACTGGATTGAAGCAGGAGATAGTCATTGTAGTCGAGTTACATTTATATGAAACCTTAAAAGAAATGGGGCAAATAGCTATGAAGGTAGAAAAACCGTTGAATAGAGGCCATTTGAGAGGAGAGGGAACCACCCAACTCCACCCCCTAAGGAGTTCCCTATGCTGATACCAAAGAATGAAGGAGTCCTAAGGCCGACACCAAGGGAATTCAACAAACCAAGGGAAGAAGGGAATAGAGATAAAAGATAGGCTATTAAGAAGCCAAAAAGCCGAGATATCAAATATTGTCGTTGTTTGGGATATGGACATATAGCACACGAATCCCTAAGCAAGAAATTGATGTATACCAATGCCTATGGTAAGATTTCATTCGAGGAAGAGGAATATGAGAAATTGGAGGAAATTCAAAAGGAAGAAGAAATTTCGAGTGAAGAAGTTGGGCAAGTGTGTGCATTATTTGGTGTAGCGAAGAGATCATTGAGTACACAAGTGAAGGAGGATGAGCATCATCATCAGAGGAAGAATATTTTTAATACAAGATGCTTAATCAACCAAGTACCTTGTAGCATAATCATTGATAATGGGAGTTAGACCAACGTTATAAGTGCTAGTATGGTGGAAGAAATGGCCTTGGAAACAAAGAAGCATCGATGACCTTACAAGTTGCAATGGCTAATTGAAAGTAGGGAATTGAAGGTTAATAAATAAGCCTTGATTGCCATTAACATGGGGAAGTATAAGGATGAAATCTTGTGCGATGTTGTTCCTATGTAGGCAGGCCACCTACTTTTAGGGAGACCATGGCAATACGATGGGGAGTAATGCATGACAGGAAGAAAAACATCTACACTGTGTATAAGAAGGGAAAGAAATTTATTCTACTGCCTATGTCTCCAAGTGAAGTGAGCAAAGATCAAAATATCATTGAGAGAAAATGAGAAGAAAAGGACTGTTCAATAAAATGAGAAAAAAAATTGAGAGAGAGAACACCGAGAAAGAAGAAAAGGAAATGAGGGAAGGAAAACAAGAGAGAGGAGATAAAAAAATAAGTAAATTTCTTTGCAAAAGAAAGAGAGGTGGTGGAAGCTATTAAAGCTAAGGAACCAGGGTATCTCTTAATTTGTAAAGGCATTTATGTAACTACTGATGAAACTACTCTTTCATTGCCTTGTAAAATTGCAGGCTTTATTGAAGAATTCTAGGATGTATTTCCAAAAGAAATACCAGAAGAATTACCACTCGTTCGAGGAATAGAGCATCAAATTGATTTCATCCCAGAGGCTATCATTCAAAACCAACCAGCTTATAGATGCAACCTTGAAGAAGCTAAAGAGCTAAAAAAGCAAGTTGAGGAGTTGCTTAAGAAAAGCTATATTCGAGAGAGTTTGAGTCCAAGCGCAGTTCCAGTGTTGTTTGTGACTAAGAAAGACAGATCATGGAGAAAGTGTGTTAATTGTAGGGCTATTAACAACGTAAAGGTAAAATATCGTTACCTTATCCCTAGGCTTAATGATTTATTGGATAAACTGCATGGATCATGTGTATTTTTAAAAATTTATTTGAAATTCGGATATCATCAAATTAGGATTAGGGAAGGTGATGAATGAAAAATTGCATTTAAGACCAAACAGAGTTTATATGAATGGCTTGTGATACCATTTGGGTTATCAAATGCACCTAGTACTTTGGACAGATCATGAGGTTGATGCATTATGTGTTGTGAGAATATATTGAAAAATTTGTTGTGGTGTATTTTGATGATATTTTGATTTATAGCAAAACTTATGAAGATCATTTGCATCATCTTAAATGTGTACTTATTGCTTTTAGAAGAGAAAGGTTATATGCGAACTTTGATAAATGTTCATTTTGTTTGGAAAAGATAACTTTTCCTGGTTATGTTAGGAGTTCAAAAGGTATTGAAGTTGATGAAGAAAAGGTCAAGGCAATTCAGGATTGCCCAACACCTACTTCTGTGACTAAGGTAAGGAGTTTTCATGGGTTAGCCAGTTTTTATAGGCGTTTCATTAGAAATTTCAGCACAATAGCTGCCCTATTGACTAAAGTTACTAAAAGGTATATGGGGTTTAGGTGGGAGAAAAACAAGAAAAGGCTTTTATTGCTTTGAAATCAAAATTGAATGAAGCCCTATTGTTGTCCTTGCCTAATTTTGAGAAAGCTTTTGAAGTGGAATGTGATGCTAGTGGAATAGGAATAGGTGTTGTAACACCCCACTACCTAGGCCTAACAGGGCCGGGGATGTCACCCCGTCCAAAGAACAAAGAGTCTTTATAACTAGGTCACACCAACGAAAATAAAAACAATACTTTAAAAATTGAACTTATTATAACCCAAAAATTCAGGAACAAATCCAAAATAAATTGTTCACTATCATCTCTCAAAGCAACATATAAAATAAATAACACAAAGTCTTCAAAGTAAGCAACAATCTAGTTACTCATCTCCACAGTAGGATCGACCTAAAAATATAGTATAAAAGGGGATGAGATAAAAATCTCAGTAAGCCTGTGTGTGCTTTGAGTGTTTCAAGTAAAACAATTCATGTATGCAAGTTGTAAAAATTGTATAAAAGAAAATGCTAGCAAGTAATAAATAAGGATTAAAAATAAAGAGTGGCGTTTTGCTTTTCAAGCCATAAATGTACATAATAAATACAACCACTCAAATGGGTAGCCATGGGTTACTACATGTTGGGCCCCATGACCATATAATGGTCAGAATGCCACACTTTGTGCAGACTGACAAAAAGGTAGGTGATCGGCCTACTGGATAAGATACTCCTCCTTCTCTACACCCAAACATACAGGTTGTCCACCCCAAAAACACACAGTCCACTTTATTGAAACTTGCTAGCTCGGACGGCATGACTAAGTAGTACTGTCGCTTCTCTAAGTTGAGTTCATCTTCTGGAGGTGGCCTCTTGCCAAAAGACTCGCTTTTGCTCTTCAAAACTAGTACTACTAGCCTAACTTTATTAAGTACTCAACGTTGATTGTCCCACTTGGGAAAAAATGGATAAAACATTTCTTTACTTGGAAATAGCAATTAAGGATTTCTAAAATTCGTGTCAAAGTGAGTTTTTAGAAAGAGTTTAGTCTTTGTGCAAAACTGCTTGTTTGGTTTTCAAATGATTTGTTTGGTTAAACAAAAAAGGAAACAGTCCTTAATTGCCTTTACAAAATGATTGTCCATACACTTCGCGTTTGGCTTGTCATAGTAACCTTTTGTCATTAAATACGTTTATGCAGGAGCTTACTTGATCATTTGCTTGCAAATTCACAAATCTTCCGAAGCTGACCTAACCCCGTTTGGGGTAAACACAAGTCATATGGTTATACTCAAACTATATTCTCTTCCATAAATAATCCTAATTCAACTTCTTACAATCATGACCCTAATGTCCTACGCTTTAAGGCTAAATGATAAAGAGTTTTATAAAATAAGTCTAGCTTGATAAGTGAAAATAATTAGGGGTTGTAAAATAATTACTAATGTGTTATAGGTTCAAATACAAATCTTGAGTGTTGTTATTAATGAATAAACTAAGGTTTAATTGATGAAGAATCCTAAGTCCTAGATGATATTATTAAAATAAATAATAAATTATTACTAATCTCTTATTTAATAATTAATAGATAGAAAATAATAAATAAATTTTATTAAATTTTGATCAATAGATAATAAATAAATTTTAATAGTATTTGTGAATATATGGTCTACAAGATTAATATTTTACCTATTATTATTATTTATATAAAAGGCTTTATTTATTATTATTATTATATATTATCTTTAATAAAAGATATAATTTATTTGGCTAAAATATTACTATTCCATTTAAAATGCCAATTCCAACTTCCTAGGGTTTTTGAAATCTTTGGAGGAAATCATAATATTAAAATTGGTCAATTAAAATAGCTTAGGATCAACAAGGTCATGATCATAATTTTCCTATTGCTAACAAGAATCATGAACATAAACTCCAACATCAATCAACAAACTATTCTATTCATGAATAAAGGCTTAAATCCATACCTACTATCATATGGCCAAATCTCTACTAAGTATAATCATATTCATGGCTTCAATGAAAATAAGAACATAATACCCTATTCACCAAAGGTGACATAATATCTAGTATGCTTAAACACTCATACTCACTTAAGACACGAAGAACATGTATCAATCCACAAGAAATTTCATAAAACTTAACCATGGCCTAGCATTCTCATGCTCCAATCTCAATTCCTTCATACATAAGCATATACTCAAACCCCAATCATATTCTATCCTTTTTCATCAACATCTAAGAGACATGACTTTAGAATTAATGAGAAGGTTAAATAGAAATTCTTGGTTGATGACTACCTCGATGAAGATTCAAGAAAATCTACATGCTTAGGAGGCTTGAATCATCCCAGAAAAAAGAAGAAAAAACAGCCATGGTTGTAGCAACCATTTCGGCCGAGAGAGAGAGAGAGAGAGAGAGTATTAGTATGACATGTTAAAGATTGTAGGGAATAAGATGAACAAAGGTTGTTCTTGGTTACCTTGATGGTGTTCTTGAGACTTCAAGAAAAATTCTGGTTTTTTATCCGATTGCAAATTTTTATTTTCGAGATTTGATGTTATAAAATCTAGAAATGGACTCTAGGGAGTGAGTAGGCATGATCTAGATTTTTTGGAAGGGATTGAAGGTGTTTAGAGTGGTCTTAGGCTTGAAGAAAGGTAGTGTGTATTCTTGGTGTTCTCGGAGAAATGGAGAGAATTGGAGAGAAAGTGTTGGACGAAATGCTGAAGGTGTTGGCCGAATGATTAAGGGATTTCTGTGATTTGATTTTCAGATTAGAGAGAAGAGGAAAATCTAGTTGTTTGAAATTCAAATAGAGTAATTTATGGAGTGTTTTATGGTATAAGATATGGTAATGTTGTTTGATTGATGGAGGTTCTTTGGAGCTACTATGGCCGACTGGTTTTGCTGTGGTTTTGCTGAAATGAATAAGGGTTGAATGAGCTATAAGGTTGCCTGAAATGCTTAGTTCAATGGTGGGAGAATTTCTGGTTTTTGAAGCTTAATCCAAGGGAGTTTTCATAGAGCAATTGCTAGATTTTTTTTGGACTTCAATTGAAAGCTTCATTGGAGTAATTAAAGGAGGAATTTGAGGAGTGGCTATGGAGTCCGGTCGTGAAATTCCAAGGCAAAAAATCCTTGCTGAAATTTGCTGGAATTAAAACATAGATTTGGATAAATTGAACAAACTTAATTGGTAAAGAATTTAAGGTAAGCTAGAATTAAAAGGATATGAATCCCTTAGGAATTCTTTTAGGGCATAAGAATAGGATTAGGACATTCCCTTCATGTCTCCCCTAGGACAACACTCCTATTTCTACTTATGGAATGCAAGGGCCGAAAAAAAAATTCAACCTAAAAAAAAATAATAATCATGATAAAACTTAAATGATAGGATTTGAACTCAAGACCTTAGAGATTAATTCCAAAGCTCTAACCACTAAACCATAACAACTCTTGTTCTTATTTTCTCTCCCAAATATTCTTCCTATTTAATCCTCAAGCTATCTTCCTATTTTGACCTCAAGCAAAATTATCATTTTACCCTTCCTACTCAATAAGCACAACTAAGCCTTCTAGACTATAAATCATAATTCTAAAGCACATAAAATCTTTCAATATATATATATATATATATTCATGCAAGAAAATATAATATGCATCTCGACCCCCTTACTATAGGGTTGGCTTTAGGTGGGGTTTCACAGGTGTTGTGTTGACTCAGGATAAAAAACTAATAGCCCTAAGGGTGTTCTCCTGTATTTTGACTTATGACAAAAATTCATGAGGACTAACTAATGTGATCTACAAGTTATAGGATATGTTTGACCTTAGTTATTCCAAGGCGTATAAATAAGATTGCTAAGCAACTATTGAAACAATAGAATCCGAAAATGCAAGATAAAGAAGAAGATCAAGCTTAGGAAGTTACATACCAAGAATTCATTATCGAAGAACCTTAGACTAGGAATTTTGTTAAGGTATTCTCTGTGTAAATTCCTATGTCTTCTTTACCTTATGATTTAGTTTAATTCTATCTTAAAGCACTAAAATAAAAAGATTTCAAAGTTTTAAAATCACAGAATTTTGGATTGAGTGATTTAGGTGAACCTACATCCAAAATATTCGTCCAAAATCCTATAAACAGTATCAAATCGATTCTACCAAAAAAAGTGTCATTTTGGACTTACCTTTTAGATGTACCATCGTCCAAAACTTTGGCAAACCTGACAGCGAAAACTAGCCATTCAAGCTCTACTTTGTGCCTCTATAAAAGGTTTCAAAACTCAATTTGAAAGCAGATTTTTGTCCTATCCTTCTAAGAAATACTCTTGCTTTATAGAAAACAAAAATCTCCATTTTCATAGTTCAAAGTGAAATCAAATTGTGTAAAAAATATAAAGGTTGTTTGAGCTCATTTATCTTGTATATCTGCTCAAACGAGTTTTATTTCATTTCTTCAATCATCTTGGTGCATCAATGTTGTGGTGTAAAACCCATTTGGGGGGTGAACCTTGATTTGTTGGTTGATTGAGAGGTTTTTGAAAATCAAGTATGGTGATCCTTTCTTATATTTGGTACAGATTGATACCATCGAGTTGGGTGAATAAAATTTGATTGAAAATCCTTAAGTGTGAGCTTAAGGTAGTGGATATAGATCTTGGTAAATCGAACCACTATAAATCTTGTGTTGTTTCTCTCTGCATTTACTTTCAAATCAGATGCCATCGATCCTTTGTTTTTGCTCCTCAAAAGAAATGCTTATTGCTCTCACCAACTTATTTTTTCAACATTAATTGCATCGAGTATCTTACCTTATTAAAGGCGTAGGAAAGTCTTAAGTCATTTCGAGAAGCTCTCATTGATGCAAGTTCTTCTGGTCTGAAATTCGAAGAAGCTTTTTTCTCAAAACAGAATAAATTTGAGCATTTTTAAAATTTTCTAAAAACATTATTCACCCCCTCCCCCCTAAGGTTTTTTTCAAAAACTTATTGCATTTTTTAGTGAGAAGCTATCGGGAGCATCATTGAATTATTCCACTTATAAAAAGAAATTGCATGCATTAGTGAGGACCTTGCACTATTAGCAACATTATTTGTTACCTAGAAAATTTATCATTCATATTGATCATGAAACATTAAAGCATAGTAAAGGCCAACAAAAGTTGAATAAAAGGCATGCTAAATGGATGGAGTTCATTGGTACCTTTCCATACGCGATCAAATACAAGAAAAGTAAGGATAATGTAGTAGCCGATGCATTATCTCACAAGTATGTGCTTTTAAATTCTTTAGATGCAAAATTACTTGGTTTTAAACTTATTAAGGATTTATATGCTAGGGATGAAGAAATGGGAGAGAATTATCATGCTTGTGAAAAATGTGCTTTCCAAAAATTTTATAGGCATGATGGATTTTGTTTAAAGAAGGTAGACTTTGCATACCAAAAGGATCATTGAGAGAATTGTTAGTGAAGGAAGCTCATGAAAGAGGTTTAATGGGACATTTTGGGAATTCAAAAATGTTAAGTATTTTGCAAGAACATTTTTATTGGCAAAAAATGAGGGAAGATGTATAGAAGCATTGTAATTCATGTATAACATGTAGAAGGACCAAATCTAAAACACTACCCCAGGGTTTATATACTCCTTTACTCGTCCTTAATGCACCTTGGTTAGATATTATAATAGATTTCATATTAGCATTGCCATAGACTAAGGGATGAAAGGATTTCATCTTTGTAGTTGTTGATCAATTTTCTAAGATGGCTCATTTTATTCCTTGTACAAAAACTAATGATGCTACTCATATTACAGGTTTATTCTTCAAGGAAGTGGTAAGATTGCACAGGTTACCACGGAGCATAGTATCAGACAAGGATACTAAAATTTTAAGTTGTTTTTGGAGAATATTGTGGGCAAAACTTGGAACTAGCTTGTTGTTTTCTACAACTTGTCACCCACAAACGGATGGACAAATGGAGGTTGTCAATCGGACCCTTATACAACTACTATGGACAATCATCAAGAGCAACTTGAAGGACTGGGAAGAATGTCTTCCACATATCGAGTTTGCTTATAATAGAACTATCCATTCTACTACTATATATTCTTCTTTTCAAATTGTTTATGGGTTTAATCCATTAACCCCTTTAGATTTATCTTCCTTGCCTGTAGATGATTGATTGAATCTTGATGGCAAAAAAAAGGTGGAAATGGTAAAGTCCATGCACGAGAAAGTTAAATCTCTAATCGAAAAACGGAATGAGGCCATTGCATGCAAATGCAACCAATGAAGAAAGCAGGTGATATTCGAGCCAAGAGACTGGGTTTGGATGCATTTGCACAAAGAGAGATTTCCCACCGAATGCAAATCAAAGCTTAAACCAAGAGGAGATGGTCCATTTCAAGTTCTTAAGCGATATGGAGACAACACCTACAAGATTGATATACCGGGTAAGTATAATGTAAGTGCTACTTTTAATGTAGTTAATCTTTCTCCTTATGATATAGGTTATAATTTGAGGATAAATCCATTCCAAGAAGAGGAAAATAAGAATCAATCTAGTTATGGGGATTGAGCTCAAGAAGGGGAAAGGACGAAACTAAAACAAAGCCGAGGTTGCCCAGTCTGTTAACGAGAGCCCATTTCAAACAATTCCAACACAATCTTCAGGCATATCTACAAGCTCATTTCAAGGGTGATAGCATATGGACATTGTCAGAAGAGGATTGAGAATGGACCATGCTACTGGTAAATGAAGGACATCAACCGGAAGCAGTTCGTGAAGAAACATGGCCCAGAATTGACCTGGCGCCATCCCTACTAGCCTGACCAGCACCAGCTGAGTACTAAAAGAGGCCATGTTTTTATTCTAACCTTTGTGAACGGATACTATTCTAGTAGAATGTACCTAGTGCCACCTCTAAAAGACCTACCCGGTGATGGTTGTGTACTGAAAAAACCTTATTTTTTATTTCGACTTTTTATGAACGGGTACTATTCTTCCAGAATGTACTCGGCGCCGTCCCTAGGAGACCTACCTAGCACTGGCCCTACTCTGGATTCAAACCCTTGATGTTTTTCAGCTATTTTTTAGGTAATCTGTAATATTTTAAAGTGTTTTAGGTCAGGAACAGAGTACCATTATATAATTCTTGTATTGTAAGAACAACGACAACAATATTACACATTTTATCATAAATGAAGCATTCAACTTGAAGGCTTGAAGCAATGGAGAGATTCCTTGTTCAGCTTCGATCCAAGACCAACCTAAGAGCTTAGTCTACCCTTGAGTAAGTGCATATAAACTCAAACGATAATTCAACTAGGAAATCAACAAGGGTTCTTCTTGTATATTATTTAGGAATCTTGTTGTTTCCTGTTTGAATGCCCACAATTCCTATCCTTTTAGTTCTTGATTTCTTGCTAAGTTAAGGGTTCTAAGGTGTTATTGTGGTAGACCTTTCCTACTAAATTTGGGATTCTAAAGGCTGGTTCTTTTAGGGTTCCTTGTTTGTAGAAAAAGGTGTTACTTTAGTTCTTTTCTTGGTCTCTTTTTGTTCTATTTCTTATTTATTTTGCTTGTCTTGAAATCCTTCCACTTTGTTTAAGTCCAAACAAAAGCCACTTTTAGATCTAAAAAGACTTCCTCCCTCAAGCTTATATCAATTTGGGTTATAGTTATTCATTCACCTAGGGTTCTTATTTTGTTGGTGTTTTGGTAGAGAATTGGGTGACCAATTCTTGAGTCTTGTTCTTGAGTTTAATTTTCAAATTTTGGTGCTTCTGAGCTCGTATCAAATTGGTATCAGAACAAGGTCTAATTAACACAACTTTCTTTGGGTAAAAGGTACAACCTTCTTCAAGAGCTTGTTGAATTTTCACAAATTTTCATCACTTATTTTTGTGCTATTTTTGAATGCTTGAAGCTCAATATTATGCCATCAACTTTATGTTAAGTTGATCCTATACATTGGTATAATATTTAAGGAATCATTTGGCATTAATGTTTGTTGATTTTGTGCTCAAACAAGATGGATATCTCATTTAAACCATTGCTGCAAATTTGACTCTCGTAATTCATTTTCTTGAGATTTTTGAGAGTTAAAAACTTCAAATTAGGCCATGGGTTTGTTGTGAAATTGAATGTACATGTTTGGTTGATGTTTAGGTAGCTATTTGAAGTTTGAAATTGCAGAAATTTTGAGATTTCTTGGGTGTTTTTGCTGCAAAGGTTTGGACACAAGAAAATCCCGTAACTCAAGTTTGAGCTAATTTTGTGAGTTAATAAACTCTTGCTTTGGGCTTCTATTTGTTGTAAAATTGCTTCTTGATGTTATATCTATCATTGGAAATGAATTTTTCTTGTGGATTTTGAATATTGGAACGGTTATATGGTTGAAAATTTGGAATACCTTTAGTTACGAGGTTACACACCAAGTGCTTGATGTGTGGTCTTATGACTTAGGAAAATGCTTATATGACAACCAAAGCTTTGCTTATTGAATCCCTAAAGATTTTCTTACTTGTTAACTTGATTTTTGTGAAATTAAACTTTCTAATTGCTAGTAGTAAATTTTCTTGTGAATTGTCTAATAGCTTGGAAAACAAATTGGTACGTCTTGGTTTATCACAATTCAACTCTTTAAGGTATTGAACTCCTTGTGTTATCATTGTTTTGAGTGAGTTGATTGATCACCAAATTGAACTCTTGAGGTTTGTGATAGCATTCTAACATTTGAAAATCCTCATTTGAACTAGTCGCCTACCAATTGTTTGATGAAATGCTTAAATATCTTTACAAAGTCTTATAAGGGTTCTTAGCTTACATTTATCACTTCCATTGAACTTAATTGATATACTTCTTATTTTTGGTGGGTTAAATATTTAGATTGGCATCTTCTTGAGATATTTGGGATTGAATTGAACATTGCCAATCTTGAAGTCCTATTCCTTAGTAACCTCATTTATTTGAATCCTTATGGTGCTTGACTAGTTGTTGTCACTACACATCTTCTTGAAAAATCATAGAATTTGTGTGATAACTTATTACTTGAAATTCTTGATTGATTGAGTCTCATTCTTGTTATTCATCTAGTGATAGCTTATTTCTTCTTAGGAACTTCCTTTTTCTTGTACCCTTGGAGTTTAGTTGGCTTTAACTAGTGGAATTCAATCCTTTAAATCGGGGAGGAATTGGGAAGAACTTGAGTGTGGAATTGAAAGTGTGAAAAAGGCAAGAAAGTGAGCTCATTTTGATAAAAACCAAATAGAGTATACACAAGAAGAAGAGTGCCACTCAAATAGTTCTAAACACGTATAGGAGTGAAGTGAGGATTTTTCTTTTACTTCTATCCAAATTGCAAGTTGAAACTCTTTTGAAAGATACACTATGTCTAGTTGGAATGAAAGTGGAAGGAATGATTATTATGAGAAATCTTGTTCAACTAGAAATCCTTACTTTTCAATGCATGGTCTACAAAAACTAAGTTACCTCCCTTTAAATAGGGTGAAGGGTAGAAATTACCAATATCCCCCGAGGACTTCATATGATATAGCATTGAAAGATCTAACTCCTTGAGGTATGCTAAATTCAACACATCATCAATGGCATAATTAGGCTCCGTGAGTTGAGGGGTACCTAAAAATTCATGTGACAAAGAAATTTGAGAAATATGAGAGCATAGAATAGAATTAAAATTTTTCTCCATCACATTGGGTAATTGTTCCTCATATCCTCTCTTCTCTCCTTAGGGTCCTCTTGTGTAAGTGTATAGGCCTTTATGGCATCTCCAACCAACTTAGCTAGTTGTATTCTTTGATGGCTCAATGGTTGGGAAGATTCTTCGTACCCCTTAATAGACCTGTTTGTATTGGCAACAGAGGATTTGATTAAAATTTCAAGTGACGTCTCACAAAAAGCATTAATTTGAGCTTGCAATCTTGCTAATGTGTCATTATTGCAGCTCTTTTGTCATTGTGCCCATGAATAATTGTCCATGATGATGGTTCGAACCTTACACTCAAAGAAAAATAAAAATTAAATCGAAAATAAAAATAAAAATAAATGAAAAGAAAAAAATAAAAATACACAAATTAGAAATATTCAACAACTATCGAAACACAAAAGTTAGTGATATTTACAAATACAACAAAGGTAAATCAACAAGACTCGAGTGTTTCTGATAGTGCCCATCCCCGCCAATGGCGTTAAAAACTTGATGCATGTTTTTTAGTGTAGAAAATATTACCAACAAATTACATAATTAATCAAGATTTAATTAAAATGACAACTACTAAAACCACATATACGGGCAAGTATACCCATCTATAGTATAGGGAATAGTAAGCATCGAATCCACGAGAACTTAGGCTCCCACCTTACTTTACTCGAATCCTTATTATTTAGCCAATAAAATAAGAAGAGAATAAAAAGGAAAATAAATAAAGATAATAATAGATATAACTCAAGGATGCAATTTCATGTAACAAGACAATTATCTTGAAAACACAAGATTGAATCAGTTAGTATTCATCATAATCAATTATTATCTTGGTTTCATAAATGATTTAATATAGACCTACTTCATTTCCAAACTATGGAATTACTTTCTTCTAATTAAATTAGTGAACATATTGTGTCTCGACTAACGTATCCAAAAGATTCATTAAAATCAATTCTCATCTAAACCCCTATATTCTAGGTTATTTAAAATATAAAATTAGTCAATGAATCCATATTCTAGCAATCATTAACCAACCTTTGATTACCAATGTTCTAAATAATTAACCATTTTTCAAGCAAGTTAAGAGATAACAAATAAGAAATTAATTAATTGAAGTTATTACCAACCTCTTTTTCAAGTAAGTTAATAACAAAAATCAATCAACCAATTCTGCAAGAAAAACAAGTAATCAAATCCCAAGATAAAAATTTTTTTGATCAAAAGTTCCAATTAACACAAAATCATAATCTCCAAAATAATATCAAATTACAATGAAAATATTAAGCACATCATTGTTCTAGAAAAGTAAACAAATGATAAAAGATAAAACTCATAATTAAGCCATTCTTCTTCCCTTGAAAACCTCATTTGAATAATGCTCCTTTGAGTAGCTAGCTTGGATCCTTCAAATCACACCCTTCTTTTGTGTTTTCCTTGCATTTATAAGCCTTCTTGATACCAAAATTCATTGCTTGAGAAGTCTAGTTCGAGTAGAATTAAGAAAATACCAAAATCCTTTAAAAAATACTAAATTCGTTCACAGGATCTTTGCCTTCCAGAGTAGACCTGTGCCGGGTCCAGTCAACCCACCTGGCACCAGGTTTGTTCTACTTTCTCTATTTTTGCTGTTTGATTAGAATAGACCTGGCACCTGGTCCTTTGGCTATCTAGCACCAGGTCTGTTCTGAAATTTTCACATTTTTGCTTGAGATCAACTCAAATCTACACAAATTTGTCAAAAATACTTTTTACATCCAAATTTTCAAATAGGAAGGAATATGCATAGTTATTATAACAAAATTATCTCAAAATATCCTCAAATAATTAGAAAATTAATGGTAATTTTACCCCTTTTTACTAAGTTGTAATAACTAACCATATTCCTTCCTATTTGACATTTTGCTTGTAAAAAATATTTTTGAAAAATTTGTGCAGATTTGAGTTAAATTCAAGTAAAAAGTGAATAATTCTAGAATAAACCTGGCACTAGGCCCAGCTAAGGGACCAGGCGCCGAGTCCATTATGGTCAATTAGAGGAAATAGAGCGAATTTCAAGAAGAATCCAAAACAGACCTGGTGCCAGGCCCAGTCAAGGGACCAGGCGATAGGTCCATTCTAGTTAAACAGGAAAAATAGAGAAAGCAGAATAGACCTAGTGCCAGGTGGGTCAATTGAACCCAGCGCCAAGTCCACTCTGGAAGGAAAAAATCCCGTGCACGAATTTGGTAATTTTCAAAGGATTTTGATATTTTCTGAATTCTACTCGAACTAGACTTCTCAAGCAATGAATTTTGGTATCAAGAAGGCTTATAAATAGAAGATAAAACATAAGAGAATGGTGTGATTTGAAGGATCCAAGTTAGCTACTCAATTACCACTCAAAGGTGCACTATTCAAAGAAGGTTTTCAAGAGAAGAAGATTGTCTATGAGTTTTATCTTTTATTATTCGTTTACTTTTCTAGAACAATGATGTGCTTAATATTTCGATTGTAATTGAATATTATTTTGAAAATTATAATTTTGTCTTAATTGGAACTTTTGATCAATTTATTATTTATCTTGAGATTTGATTACTTATTTTTCTTACAGAATTGGTGGACTAATTTTTGTTATTAACTTGCTTAAAAAAGAGGTTAGTAATAACTTCAATTAATTAATTTCATATTTATTATCTTAACTTGCTTGAAAAATGAGTTAATTGTTTAGAACATTGGTAATCAAAAGTTGGTTAATGATTGCTAGAATATAGATTTATTGACTAATTTCATGTTTTAAATCACCTAGAATATAGGGGTTTATATGAGGATTGATTTTAATGCATTTTTTTTGTATAAGTTAGTCGAAACACAATATATTCACTAATTTAACTAGAAGAAAGTAATTCCATGAATTGCAAATGAAGTAAGTTTATATTAAATCCTTTATGAAACCAAGAAAATAATTGATTGTGATGAATACTAATTGATTCAATCTTTTATTTTCAAGATAATTGTCCGGTTACATGAAATTGCATCTTTAAGTTATATCTATTTTTATCTTTATTTATTTTCCTTTTTATTCTCTTCTTATTTTATTGACTAAACAATAAAGATTTGGGTAAAGTAAGGTGGGAGCCTAAGTTTTTGTGGATTCGATACTTGCTATTTCCTATACTATACGATGGGTATACTTGCTCATATGTGTGATTTTAGTAGTTGAAATTTTAATTAAAGCTTGATTAATTATGTAATTTGTTGGTAATATTTTCTATACTAAAAAATATGTATCAAGTTTTTGGCACCATTGCCGAGGATGGGCACTATCGGAAACACTTGAGTCTTATTGATTTAGTCTTTGTTGTATTTGTAAACATCGCTAAACTGCTAAGGTCACAGATACGACCTTAGGGTCGCATTAATTCACTTTAGAGCCCCTCTGTGCAATCGTTCTTCATCAAAATTTCAAGCTCCGCAACCGGCTTTTGCAGCAGACATCCCTTTGCCGCCGACATCCCTTCGCCTCCCACTCAAATGTCCATCTCAGGTGACCAATCAAACTTGTTATTCTTCATTGTGCTTTGCTGTGAAATGGAATTGATGTACCTTCTGGCATATTTCTGGTTGATCTCAAAAACAAAACTCATTCCTCTAATCTACAAAATGAACCATCCCACAAATTAGTGCCTACAAGAAATTTAGTAGCCCAATCAAAGTAATGATGCAACCAAAAGATATTCCTATGTAAAGAAATGACTCATTTAGATCTCTTATGTCTAATTTCCAAACCGTTTAGATTACACTTCAAACAAATATGATAAGCTTCAAACATCATATTTTTAGCCTTTCAATGGTAAGCTTCAAATATTGTATATTTCTTTTTCTACTATATTCAACTCACTTTTGTTGCCTCCCTCAAGCTCACACAAAGAGGAAGTATTAGTTTCTTTATTGAGCAAAGCAATTTTCTGATTTATATGGTAACCAACAGAGGTGTTCATAGATGAATCATCAATATAAACTTGGACAACAAGTACTTGAAAGACTATCCTTTACCTTTTCTTTTTTGTTATTAAACAAATGATCTAAAAGAAAAAAAAAAAGCAATACTGCTATAATATTGATTCGATAATTTAAAATTTATTAGTATTTGTATTATAATTAGAAAATATAGGAAGAAAGCTATTTTAAGAGGATCTTGATTGATTTCCATAATTTATTACCTAATATTAATAATTTTACAAAATTATCCTTTATTTTGTGAGGTGATAAAACTATGTGTTTTGATTTTTTTGTCTTAAAAAAATGGGTACAGTACTAACATACTACCTTCATGTAGTGTGTTAGCAAATCCCTATATATATTATATTATATATATATATATATATATATATATATATGTATGTATGTATGTATGTATGTATGTATGTATGTATGTATGTATGTATGTATGTATGTATGTATGTATGTATGTATGTATGTATGTATGTATGTATGTATGTGTGTGTGTGTGTGTGTGTGTGTTTTTTTTTTTTTTTTTGGTACTCTTTTCATTTTTCTTACTCAATAGTTGCATATTTACTTAAAAGAAGTCCATACTTTAATTCTCTTTTAAATACAAAAATATACCAAAAGAAAAAATATAAATTGAAAAGGTTTTATAGATCTAAGTTGGGGAATATGTATCTTTTAGAGAAGTGTTAGCAAAAAGATGTAATGAAGGAAATTGAATAAACTGATTTATGCGGAGCTTTATTTTTTGCTCTCTACATTTTTTTTATCAGGGATTGATAAACTATGTAACTTCATTGAAACTGTAGCATAGTATAAAGCACAAACAACTTAAGATCTTTAACCTTTGAGTATCTATCATGCGCATAGATATAATCATAGTTTAATGATGTGTTCCTAATTTAAATGGGTACAATGGATCACATTCACATAGATATCCATCCGGGGCCTCTTGTCAACAGTTTGCTATCTTTTCAGTTGAGTCATCGGTCGTTTTTGGTATGGTCTGGTGATTAGCGTACTTGTGAGATTCCATTAGTGTATAGACGATCTGATTCCATATTTTGGGAGTATATGCCCTTTTTTGGTAGAGTTGCAGAGTTAGTGGATAGGGTTGGTTTTGGTGGAGTCAGGCGAGCTGGACATATCCAGGTTGATCATGCTCTCGTAACCGCACTAGTAGAGCGATGGCGTCAGAAGACCCATACATTTTATTTCCTTTTAGGAGAAACTACACTGACACTGGAGGATGTTGCGATATTATAGGGCCTTAGGGTAGATGGGGATGCGGTCATAAGGCATCCTTATCACTATAGCAAAGGTGACTGGATTAACCTTTGCGATAGACTGCTTGGCATTAGGCCACGGGCCACGGATATACTGGAGAATAGGATTAGGAAGGGTCCTATTGAGAAGGCCTTGGATTTTTCTTTGACCGATGATGCGACTGATGACATCGTCATGTAGCGTGCTCGATGCCTTCTCTTCCTATTGATTGGGGGCTTACTGTTCTCTGATAAGTTAGGAAACCTGCTACACTTGAGATACCTACCTTTCCTCGAGGATTTGGAGGTATGTGGGATGCTCAGCTGAGGTAGCGCTGTTCTAGCATTCCTGTATAGATATCTGTGTCACGCTTCTATCGGGTCGGTGGACCGATAGTCTTACTCCAGGTACAAGTTCAAATATGTTTTATATTTTATTTTTATCTTATAAACATGTGTGCTACGAATCTAACACATTTGTGACTACGTTGTAGCTATGGGCATGGGAGCATGTTCGGGTTGTAAAGCCAGAGCGGAGTATACCTCGCGATGATCTCCCACCCTTTGCACCCTACGGTGCTCGATGGGATGTACCAGTACAGCTTTATCAGACATCTACACATATTCTCATGACATATCACTCTCAGCTAGATGCCCTCTCAAACGATGATGTGAGTATATATAAATACTTTATTTAGAACTCTTTATTTGTTTGACACTAGCAATTCCAAACAATGGTATGACAGTTTGTCTGGCAGCCTTATTAGACTGATTTAGTTAGTCTCCTTCCCCCCAGTTATTTGGAGGGACCCGATATTTGGAGGTCACGCACAGCGTTGATCAATTGGGAGGTCGTTGAGCTATATTTTTCAGACCGAGTGATGCGGCAGTTTGGGATGCTTTAGTCTATTCCAATGGATTGCAATACGCGGATTGACCTGCATGAGGTTGATAGGCGAAGTAATAGAATATATCATAGGTCGTATCTTTAGATGTGGGCCAATCGAGTAGACCTTATCCAGACCAGTATAATGGGAATTTCGATCACACTGGATTATACGCAATGGTATAAGGACCGTACCCATCTTCGGATCGGGAACCCCATTACCCGTGCTTTTTTTACCTCAGGATATCATCCTAACGGGTTTAGTACAGTGGTCATGGAATGTAATTCATTTGGTGATGTAGGAGTTAATAACTCGAGAAGTCTTTTAATTATTCACTAATTTTTTCGAATGATGATTTCAGGATGATATTATGTGCCGAGCTATGACTGTGGTTGAACGTCACATACACAGTGCTAACTCGGTGTCTCGAAGGGCATTTATTGACATTCGAGATATGTGTGCCTGAGGACTTACAACATGCCATCAAGAACATGGCCGGTATGCTGGACCAATACTGGTTGATGCAAGCAAGACGACCATCGCAGTGAGTCAGCCTACGTCGAGGCCCCGAGATCCTATTGATGGACGTATGCACCCAGGAGTGAGGCGTGGGGGCAGGAGACCCCAAGTTCGAACGCATCCTCCACCTCCCGAGGCTATTCCAGAGGTACACCAGGAGCTTAAGATTTAGGAGAAGATGAAAAGTAGCACACAGACCGAGATTGGGCGAGATGATTTCAGCACCTAGTGGAATGATTTTCACACTGATGTTACACCAGATGATCTGATTGGTCATGACTTCGTTGTCATTCTGGTTCACACTCTGCGTATGACAGCAGGCGTGTTCGATGACGGGGATGTGGGGCCATCATTCCAAGACCGGGTGACAGGCATTTCTCGCATTGAGGAGCTTCCAGTACGTCCCTTTTATGGCATAGTCTGTCACCGACGATGCAGACCGGGTGCACCTGAAGCAGGCCAGATTCCCGATCCCGAGCCAATTCCTGTGCTAGCAGCAGACCAACTTCTTAATTCTGTGCCAGCTCCCCCCAGCTACCAGATCCCGTACCAACTCCACACTAGCTTCCAAATCCCGTGCTAGTAGGCCAGCAGGTCCGGGATCCGAATTATGCACATGACCAAGGCAATGAGCCAGCAGGTGGTGAGAGACCAAGGCGAAAGATTAAACCTCGCCATCCTTGTGTACTCTCACCACATTAGGTGCACTTGATGTTAGGAGATATTCTGCACTTCATATATTTTTTGCTAGCTATCTATGTTGGTTTTGGATGATTAAAAGGCCATATTCATTTTTTTTTTTTTTGTATCGTTGCTTTTGGACTTTTTTTTTTAAATTTGTATACAGGTTATGGATATGGAGGTTTGTGTGTGTTGAAAAAAAAAATTTCAAGGTTGCATTCATAAAATGTAACCTCAAGGTCGCATTTTATGAATGTGACCTTGCAATCTCATTCATCAAATGCGACCTCAACGGGCCATTTTCAACAAATGTTGGCTTTTGCTTTCAGATCTGCAGCTATATTTCATTTTAGGCGATCCTTAAAACATTGTAATACTGCTACGAAATGGGTGTTTGATGGAGATTGAGCTTATTGATTTTGGACTTCGATCTACTTAAAAAGGTAACATCAATGCATTCTAGTTGATTTTATTTATAATTTTCCAAGTCATTCTTTCAGCCCCCGTGCACATTTTCATTATTTTCCTCATATTTCTCAGATTGTGCCCACATTTTAACCATGAATGCATTGGATCCCCCTATTGTGCTCTGTATTTTTTGGGATTATCAAATTCAGCGGGATTATCGAGGGTCTATATGGTTTGATGGGGCTATTAAAAAAACTTGGATACTCCGATGTCAGATATCGTACTCTGAACTACTTGAAAAGATCCGGAACTATCTTGGATTACGAGGGAGAAACGTGATATTCAAGATTACACTCCGACATCCATTCCTGTATAAATCTGATTAACAATATGCTGCGAATGAGTTGAGCGATGATGATAATATGGAGGTTTTATGGATGCTACCAAATGAGTTTAAGTCACAGAGTATCCAACTTCATGACTTGACATCTCAACACACAGGTCACTTGGCAGGGTTGTCTCCACCAATGGGTTCATTCTTGGCAATACTTAACCAGGTCACGGGTTTGGTCACACAATGAATTCATTATCCTAATTTCCCATAGATATAAGGATGAAAGACTTGAACAACATACGCCCCCCATCATTTTACCAACCGATGGAAAATACAAGTGCAACATTAAACATTACCAGAATTGGATACATTAGTTCAGCTGGTAGTAATGCTGAGACAGTCGATGTTGGTCACACATCTGAAGGTTTGGTAAGAAGGAATAACTTGATCATCCCCGAGCAACTACTGGTTCAAACACAAAGTCGACGGGAGGTGGATACGTATCCAGCAGACGGCAACCGACTGCATGCTAGCACTACCCCAACAGATATAGCATCTCAATCGCATGTGGTCACAGGTGCAGTAAATGTTGATTCAATGTTGTATACATTTGACGGTGATTGTTTCGCTGGCTCGGAAGGACCAATGAATTGGTATGACACAGATGAGAGTGAAGAAAGTGACATTCCAACAAACATTCCCGCACCTGAAGTGCAAGATGACATGAATGACATAGTGGGGCCTTCTAATAACATTTCTCAATCAGCAAGGTTTCCAATATTTGATGATGTAGGGTCTGGTGCATGTGCTAATGAATCACTCAATAGGCACTCAGTCGATGTTACAAGAAGTTGGTCTGACACTGACACTGACACTGATTGGCATCTAAACATAAGATTTCAGAACAAGAAAGAGGCTATATATGCAGTAAGAAAGTGATCTATTCAAGTAGGTCAAGAATTCAGAGTCTTGGAGAGTAAGAAAGACTGTTGGTATGCTAAGTATAAGCATTCAAGTGCTAGCAATCCTTGTTCCTGGCATATTCGCATTATACATAAGAAAACTCATGGATAGTGGCAGATAACAGTTTTGAACAAAGAACACACATGCGTCATTACAGTTGTGAACAATATGCATAGGAACATGAATCATCGGTTCATAGCCCGTAATGTGACACATTTAGTATTAAATGACCATGAATGCCATGTGAGTGATGTTATTGCTGAAGTTCAGAAACTGTGGAGGATGGGTTGTTCTTATAAGAAAGTTTAGGAAGCCCGAAAGGTTGCTATGGAACTTGTATATGGTGATTGGCCCTTAACATAGATTGCCCTACCAAAATATATGCTTGCCTTACAGGATTCTAATCCTGAGACTATTGTGAGATAGAGACACCATTGGACTAGTATGGGTGATTTGAAAGTTTTTGGTTTCCTTTTCTGGTCATTCAAACCTTCAATTGTTGGTTTCAAATATTATCGTCCAGTGATATCAATTGATGGAACTCATTTAAGGGGATTTTATCGAGGCAAATTGTTGGTAGCGTCTATTTGGGATGCAAATAGTCACCTATTCTCTCTTGCATTTGCCATCGTGGATGAGGAATCATTGGTGAGTTGGAGTTAGTTCTTAAAGCTCCTATGTCAACATGTCATTTTGGACAGACATATATGTCTTATTTTTTATAGATATAAAGGCATTATCAATGTTGTGTGCCATCTGAATGAGTGGCAAGAACCTTTGGCTTTTCATCGATATTGCCTCTGGCGCATAAAGGGAAATTTTCATGCCAAGTTTAAGGACACTAATTTGACAAGTTTGATGTACGCTGCTAGTTTAGAGCGCAAAAGGACCAAGTGTCAATCATATTTGGATGAAATCAGGATCTAAAAAGAAGATGCATTTAAGTATTTAATGGATATTGGTTTAGAGAAACGGACTTTGTCATATGATGAAGGGCACAAATATGGTTCAATGACTACTAGTTTGTCTAAATGTATGAATAGTGTGCTAAAGAAAGCAAGATCTCTTCTGCTGAAAGTTTTAGTTGAAACTTCATTTCAGAAGTTAGTTAAATATTTTAATGAACATAGAGATGGTGCATCTAATTTGAGACACCCTTTACCATCTGAAATGTGAAAGTTGTATTCTTATTTTGAGGACAAATCTAGAGGGCATGTTGTGACTGAATTTAATGCACAGGCCGGTATATATGGGATCAAATCGTTTGTTCAACAAAGGGGTAGAAGTTCAAATGTTTACAGTGTCAATTTAACGGAGAGATCATGCACGTACAAAAAATGGAGTATATATGGTATTCCTTATTCACATGGGTTTGTAGCATGTCGTCACAGATGTTGGAATCCAATTGACTTTGTTTTGGAGCTCTATACTAGAAGGAATTATGAGTTGACATATGAGGGTCAGTTTTTTCCTGTGGCGGGTGAACAATATTGGAGGCCTTCTAATTTTACGCTTCACTAGTGAAAGAAATGATGCGAAATGAAGTTCTTGGGCGTCTGCGAACATCGAGGATACCTTATGATATGAATTATTAGACACCCAACTCTCCTCCAAGATGTAGCAACTGTCATAGGAATGGACATACTAAAAGGAATTATAATAATAATAATATTACTGTTTCGAGAGACTAGCCCTTGTCATCATTTATTAGTTCGTTTTCTATTTAGTTGTATTTTCAACACAGTTTCTCTATGTACTTGCGATATTGTTTTTGTTATTTTGAATGCTTCAATCATATATATTATTATATTGAATGTTATTCATGTGAGAAATGTTGACTTGAATCGCCATAGAAGGATGTGAGTCTTTTGGATTTTATTGACAATTAACATACATTCCACAGAAGGATGTGAGTCTTTTGAATGTGATTTTTATTTTGAGAACACATGAATACTATATTGCTATTTTTGGTCTCTTGTATAGCCGGTTGCATGGAATTAGCTTGGATTTGTGATGTTTTAGTGAAGTTTTGATGATGTTTTGAGGAGATTTTGATGGCTGAAAATTGAATAAGTTGATGAAGATAGGATTTCAGAAATTGAGAAGGAGGGGGTGTTGCTAAAAGGCTTAAGGTCGCATTCTGAATTTAACCTTGAATGCGACCTTGTAATGCGACCTTAGGTCGCATCGTTTTTTTTTTTAATTTCTATCGTTTTAAAATTGGGTTATGGTCGCATAATGCGATCTTATTTTATTTGGTCGCATTCATGTGACCACGCTACTTCCAGCACTCCGACAGCTGCAGTCCCACGGTTAGAATTTCGAATGAAATCAGGCCAATTTTCTGGAAATTCCGTCCAAATCCCTCGGGGAAGCCAAAAAGGAAATGAAACTGAGAAATTCACCGTACTGTACAAACATATACAATGAATTCCAATAGGGAAATAAATCAAAATCCATAAATCTCTTTCACTGTAACATAGAACTGAAACTTCCCGTAGCCATGGCGAATCCTCCAAGTAGAAGAACATCTTCATCATATTCGAACCACCACCATTACCAACTTCCAGTCTCAGATTCCCCAACTAACCCATTTCAATCCCAGAATCCAACAACAACAGCAAGAGTTGCCACACTTGTGGACTCACTCAAATTCTTTCTCAAAAAGCCTCATGCTTTCCCTTTTCTTCTCTCCATTTTCCTTTTGCTCACTTGGGTTTCCCGTAGATTGCAACACCATAATCATAGTAATCCCTCCTCTTCTTCTACGATTACATTTAATAGTATGACCCATCATGAATTGCATGGCGGTGAGATAAATCATGATGCCAATCTTGTCAGATTTCACTCTTTGTCGCCTAATATTGGGAAAGATAAACGTGGCTGGTTGATTGACCCTATTTCTCTTGCTCTTCAATTTGGAATTTCAGGTTGTGTTTCTTATCCTCTTTTTCAAGTGAATTTTTTCCTCTGCAGTTAATTGTCCGGCGACTGTGCAAGGCTTGCTACGACATGTACTATGGTTTAATGCTGCATTTATTCGTGCAATCTGAATATCACTTCTGTTACTTCTATGTCTATATATGCTCCAATATGTATCTTTTTACTTTACATACTTTGTTAAGGTAAAATATGTGAACTTTGAAGCTGCCTGGAGAAATTGGATATATACTCTGTGATTGTCTGGCTTACATTTTAATATCCCGCCTCTATAATTGACTTACCGGAGAGGTAGATAGATTTATGTTCCTCTGCAGCAGACTTTTTGGGCTATTCCATTTTCTATTCTTCTGGTTTGTAGCATTTTACTGTTCCGAAAAATTAGTTATTGTTGCTTTGCTTTTCATTATAAAGAACAAAGGATCCTCATAAATGATGTTGTGGTTGTACCAAGGAATCTGTTTTGGCTAGAAAAATAGAAGAATTAAAGGAACAATATTACAAGGCTCGAATTACAGGAGAAAAGTGGAGTTATGGTTGCATTTCACTTGTTATAAAAAGTCAAAATGCATGATGACTGTGTAGGTGGATTTTGGAATATTCTAAAAGCTTGACTCTTGAAGCTACTTTTTGTTTTCAGTGAAAACGCTTGATTGTTTGGTCCGCAAATAAAAGTGGAACGGATCTCTGATACGGTTTTGTTTTCCCAAGATTTTGATTCTAAATTATTTCTCTCACAGAAGTAGATGTTTTTTTCTTTCACAGGGGGTGCACGGAGTTGTCATTCGGTTCACATGGGTGAGATTCGTCCTGGATGTATGCGGGGGAATCATAGACACCGCTCTTGTAATGAGACATTTGTCATTTGGGGAGCAAAAACAATATTCAGGGTGAGTTCTCTCCTGTTCTATTGTGTGCTTGTGTGTATTGATTGTTTGGGTGTGTGCAACAAAAAGACTTTTGTATGTTATTACTAACCAAGTAAATCTTTAGTCTTTACCCATTCTCATGTGCAAGTTGCTTTTATCATGTCTAAGACTTTAGCTACAGTTTGAGCTTAGATTCTTGTGTATTTCTAGAAATATGTATGCTTTTCTGCCTGAAGTCTTTTAGGAAACTTTGCAATTTGCATGTTCCAGTTAGAAGGGTATTGGTTCTATAACTGACAGTATGAGTCATTTTTTTTTTTTTCAATAAAAACTAAGAATTAGTCTCTAACCCATGCGAACCCTTTATAGGTGGATGGTTGGGACTATAATGGAATGAAGGTTAATAAAAACAGAGTGAATAAAATATAGTAGACAAGTACAATCCTTAAACTGATTTAGAAGCTACCTTTACATATAACTATGTGATCTATCCACTCTCTATTGCCTCCTCTGTCTCTACAATGCATGGGTCATCAGGGAAGAAAGCCTATCTTTTGATGGCTCCACAAAAATGAAAATAAATCTAGAAAAAATAGATTCCATTGTAAAAAATATGTGAAATATCATTGGGTAAATTTTCTGCAATATATTTTACTTTTGACACTGGAATGAATCATCAAAGTTTCTGCACCATCTCTTCTTGGTTGTTTTATATTTCCCAAAACTCACTAATATCTTCCTCTAGTGCTTCCATGGAGGTTCTTGGTCATTATCTGACTCATGAGTTAATAATGTTAAAGTTATTACCAGAGTTTGCTTAACTTTTTCTTTGCACATTCTAAAGAAATACTGAGACTATTGGCAATTGTTGCTAAAGTGTTTGAGTATATTATTTCATTGGATAAACTTTGGATCATATGCAGTTCTGTTTCATATCCTAGTAGTATAATAGTTTAGAATCTTCAATAGTTGTTCTTTTTCACTTGGTTTTTATGGCAGTCAAGTGTGTATCTGGAATTGTTTGTGTTTGCAATATCTTGCGGGAACTTTTGTGCTCCAGAATTCTCATGCGTCATATTTTCATTCTTGTTAATAATCCTAAGTTCTTTTGGATTAATTAATGAATCTTTCCTATTTCCTTTTTCATATGCTTTTTCTTTTCATTCTCCTTCTCCTTCTACGGAGTCAAACTAGGGAAAGGTTCTTAGAGTCCTTATAGTGCGGTTCACTTTTCACGTATCAATGAACTTTTAGCTTGAATAAAAATATCTCAATTGATGTGTTCTCAAATTTTGATTGTGTGAAGCAACCAAACCTTAGGTGTGATACCCAAAGGACTTCCAGGATTCCCTTTCTTTTATTGCAATTTAGTTATTTTTTCCAGCATTGATTTCAGAACCAAATCACTAGAAACACTATTACATAAAGAAATCAGAACTTTGGCTTCCATCAAAATACTTGAATTTTAGAAGCCTAAGTAGAAGAAATCCGTATGGAAAGAGGAAAAGCTGGACTTGGATGTGATGCAGAACAGTTTCAGCTTGAGTGGTGGCAGATATGATGTTGCTTATTTATGAAAATGATGGAATTTTTGGAAGAAATAAGAGTGTAGACTTAAAAGAATGGTAAGAAAGACTATGGGAAGGAAAGAACTCATTGAGAGAATAGAGGGAAAAGATGTAAAACCCCAGAGTTCTGTTTCATCATTCAATAATTGCCTTCATCTGGACCTGTTCCAGTGCCGTACACAGACTTCAAAGCTCTGGAACCAAAATTACTTCAGAGCTTAGAAAACTTCAATACTTGAAACCAAAATGTCTGACAAAAAACTACTGCAACTTGACTGCTATTAAACTAATTTATTGAGAGTTTAAAACTACTAGAACAACTTAGGACCGAAGCCTAGAAAAGTATTACAAGACTCAATAATTGTTACAAACAACTAAAAATATCATCCATTTTAATATCGTGTATGATATTCCAAGTCCTCTTAGTCTTTTCTTTGCATTCTACACCAAGATGCCCTTGAAGCAGAGGTTATATCTGCTGGATTTGCTGTTGGGGATCTTGTTTCTCAAAATGACTTGAAAAGGTGGAAAGATGAAATTCCTAAAAATAATGAAGAGAAGAATGAGTGGGGTGGTTGAGAGGAGGACAATTAGGGACCAAAGGAGTGCGCATCAAGCGGAGGACAGATATACATGGACTTCTTTTGACTCCAAAGGAAGACTATAGATTGCTTTCTAAGAGGAAATTACATTGCAGAGATGTATCAGGAGGAATTTCTGTGGAACTAACAGATGTAGTATATAATCAGACTTGCAAACATGAAGAATTAGCAGTTTGGGATTTTAGTAGGTTTTCTGTTAAATTACATTGTAGTCATTTTATTATCCACAACTTGCTCTCATCTGCCATTTTTTCTTCATTGGAGTTGTAAGTTGTATGGGTTCTGTTAATTAAGATTCTTTCCTATTTCCTTTGGGGATTTTTCTGCTTCCCTTCATAATTAAAAGTCCAAGTCAGACCACCTCAGAGTCTACAATTCTATTTCCATACAAATGGAGATTCAGCTTTAACAAATATTTCTGGTAGTTGGGTTATCTGAAGCTATCCCTACCGATTACAACCAGAATCAAGCCATAAGTGGCAATATTACACTAGAACTTCAGCTTGTTCCTGCATCAGCGGTTAGACTAAGAACTAGTATTAGTAACATTTTGGGTATATTTAGTCTAAGTGGTTTGTACATTTGGTTAGTTCTATGCAACATGGCAATCGGATGCCTCATGAGCAACTTAGTCTCTCAAAAGGTGGAAGTGAAAGTAAACAGATAATGAAGATCGAAGATCAACTAAATTTGGTGGAAATTTACTCATTTACAAGTTCTGGATTTATAGCTTTGAACGCTGTTTTACTGAATCAGCCTCTATCAATACCTTCTTATTTCCTAATAACATCCATTGAAGAAAACCTTTTTCCTTGTGTACTTGTATTATGTTTGCATTTTCTATAAACTGAATTTCTCTTTCACAAGTAAAAATTGTTTGTATTTTTGGCTTTTTTTTTCCTGTTGTATTTTCCATTTTTTCTAGTCGATCTTTGATTAACTTGTGCAGCTGGAAAACAATGGCGTTGATAAAGGTTATGCTGAGGTTACTGTTGGTGTAGATGAAGTTGCTGTGGCAGTTAGTCCTAGTGGTACTGCTCATGCTTTAGTAAACATAGATCCTTCACAGACCACATTCTTCCTTGGGTGCCAAGACAGTATCATGGATTACAATGACTCTACCACTGATTTTAGAGTTTGGAAAGACCTTTAGTTGGTAAATAACGCCACCAGTGATCAACACCTTTCCCGAGTACATGGAATCTTCATTAGTCTTGTTGATTTGCCTTCTGCTGCTTCTACAGTGGTTCTAACAATATTGATGATACCAAAAAACTCTTGTATATATGGTATTCAGCTTAAGATTCAGAGGATACATTTGGTCTCTCGTTATATGTACTCTTTGCTGACGTTGACTTCATGATTCCGGGTATGCCTTGTATACACTGGAGTGCGGTCACCTGCCAGCAATTTTCCTTGAGGGCTTATACCTACGGGCTTAATCATACTGTTTCTTCTTGATTCCGTACTCAGTTTATGTTGTATATATGCATTCTTCCTTGTAAAGGAGAAATTCGCTTTCTTGCTAGTGATTTTTGAAGGAATGTTTCAGATAGCATTTTGGTAAGTTGTCCTAGGATATACATGGAAGCTCAAACAAGAACAGAATGTAGAATTCCACAATGGATCATACTAGTTGACGTGAATCCACAGACAAGAAAATTCTGTCCATTTTTTCCTATTGAAGTGATTTTTCTGTATTGCTTTACCATTAGAAGAACGTGTAACGTTATTGTAGGATTTAATATGTGATAATATTTCGAAAACATGACCAGGAGCCAAGTGACCTGAGTTCTTGTGGCACACTTGTTTTGTTTTCACACGGCAAGAATGCTCGCGAAACTAGTCAGTGTCAAAGACCAATAGGATTGTACTGGGGACCCCGGTCTTCAGCGCTGGAGAAGGAAAAAAGAGAAGTCCCGAATAAGTAGACCCCCCTTCGCACAAATATGAAATTTTGCATTTTGAAACACATTATTCGGTAATTGGTTCGGCACAATTTGGAGATTAAAAATTTTAACTTCGCTTTACCTTCGAATATTTCGGTCCATTTTTACAACGGAGAGAGGTGACGATATCAGCTCCCCATCCACTGGTGATAAAACCATTCCTGTCTTCGGTTCATCGCTAATTGGCAAGTGAAGGTATAGCAGGCAAAGAAATGGGGGGGTGGGGGGGGTGGGGGGGAATCTCTATTGGGATTTAAAAATTAAAATAAAGAAACAATTAATACTAAAAAAATAAATAATTTAAAAACAATGAAATATTAAAATACATATCTAAATAGTAAATAAAATATATTAAAATCTAACATTAATAGTAATAAAACAGAACAAGTTGTAGAAATATAATACAATTTTGAAAAGTTAAATCTCCCAATATAATTTTATTTCATTCAACATTCAAGAAAACATACGAAGATAATTTAGTTTTATAACAATTAAACATTTTTTATGATTTACTTTAACAAAATAAAATATAAAAATACTTTCTTAACACTTCAAATTAATCTTAAAAGTTTTACCTTTCTCTCAAACTAGATATTATGACATATCTTTAAGAAAATTTTAAAAGTGTGTGAATATTTATTACATTTTAAATTATGAGAATATACCCTTAATATAACACCCCTAATTCCTATAAATGATTTGACCTTTAAAATATGGGTGTCACCCTGTCTAATCTCCCAGACAAGGGCTCTTTATAATAAATTTTAACTTAAAAGAAAGAAAACTATAGTTCTATGGTACACAAAAGAATTTACATTGAGGGTTAATTTGTTACATATCATCACTCTCATATTCTGAAGTTTGGGGTCCAGAATATGAAGATATTGTGTAATATGCGGGATCATCAGATCCATAATCTACAAGGTTCGTATACCAGGAAATAGCAATAGAACACATGAAGTAGTTAGCTAAAATCACTAACCTATAGCTTTGATACCAATTATAATAGTCCTAATTTCTGTAAATGATTTGACTTGTAAAACATGGGTGTTGCCTTGTCCGATCTTCCATATACGGGATCTTTATAACAAATTTTAACTTAAAAGAAAGAAAATTGTGGTTCTATTGTACACCAAAAGAATTTACATTGAGTTTTGATTTGTTACATACAAACCAAATGTAAAACCAAAAATACATATAACATCCAACTTGGTGATTTACAAGTTGATCAAAATACTAGTTACATAACTATGGTCCTAGTGATGCCACATCAAGTGCGCAGTCCTCACAAGAAGAAATTCCCACAACTAATTCCTGCAAAGGAGAAAACAAAATAAATGTGTAAGTGGAAATACTCTGTGAGCCCCGTATATGTTCATGGGTTTTATTTTCAATGTGCATGCACAAACTATATTGTCAACACCAACAAGAAGTAAAACCATTTGTTCATTTAGAAATTCTTGAAGGAGGTATATGTGCAAATGTAGGTGTTGTTGTGTCAAAACCATTTGTTCAAGAAAGTAGACTTTTTTCTTAATAGAAGAATGACCTGTGTGCAAAGTCCAGAAAGGGCTTTATCTTTGGCTGTACGGTCTACTTTATGATTCTTACACTCAACTGTATTTTATCGGAGCAGTAAGAGCTATTATGCACCTTACTTGAAAATCCTGAATCTATTACTTGCTACTGTAAGCCTAACGTTCCTAATCCTGACACCAATCTGTTGGAAAGTATACTCTCAAAGATTATGTATTTTGTGTAAACATACACTATAAGAAAACTATGAATCTGCCACGGAAAATTTTTTGTGGCAATCAGCGATGGATTTTGCCACAAAATAGCAAAATACAAGTAACTTACGAGGGCGAAAATATTATAGCAAATCTTTGGCTATTTGCCATGGAATTGCAATGGAAATAGTAGCAATTAGCGATGAAAACATATTCCGTCGCAAATTGGTAGCAAAAAAAGGTGCCAAAAAATTATGCCAAACATTAGCCATGGAATTTTTTTCTTTTTTTGTTCTAATTTTTTAATTATATTGGTTTGTATTAATTTTTGTTCCATTCCTTTTAAATAATAAAAACGAAATGTTTTGTAAGTATCTTGATTTATTTATTTTCTAATGTATTCATTTTTGAAATGGAATTGAAAATAAGATGTATTATTTTTGAGTATCAAAATATATGTTTCTATTAAAATAAAAAATTTTAAAGAAATTATATTATTTTATTTTATTTTGACTATAAAAGCCATTAACAATGTCAATGTAATTAACTATATTATCATTGAGAGTATGCAAAAAAGTATGTTACAAAAAGTAATGATAAAAAGAAATAGTTAAATTTTTATTATGTGTTTTGTGGCAAAGCCGTGGCTGATTGCGACGAAATCATAAAATTAGACTTATTCCGTGGCAGATTGCCACTGATTTGCCACATATTTTTTTGTTTTAATTTATTAATTATATTGGTTTGTATTAATTTTTGTTGCTTACCTTTTAAATAATAACGGCGAAATATTTTGTAAGTATCTTTATTTATTTATTTTCTAATACATTCATTCTTGAAATGGAATTGAAAATAAGATGTATTATAATTGAGTATCGAAATATATATTTGTATTAAAATAAAAAGTATTAAAGAAACGATATAATTTTATTTCAACTATAACAGCTATTAAAAATGTCAATGTAATTAATTATATTATCATTGAGAGTATGCAAAAAAGTATGTTGCGCAAAGTAGTGATAAAAAGAAAGGGTTAAATTTTTGTTATCTGTTCGGTTGCAAATCCGTGCACGAAATCACAAATTTAGACTTATTGCATGGCAATTCCGTGGTAGATTGCCACGGATTTGTCACGAATTTTTTTTTCTTTTGTTTTTGTTCTAATTTATTAATTTGTATTAATTTTTTTCCAGCAAAGTAGTGACTATATATATTGACTTTGAATAATCTTACCAATAAATATAGGTTGTTTTAAAAATTTCTTTACTTCCACTATTTTAAATTGTTAACTTTTTATCTACAAAAAAATTAAATATTGCAGCACAATTAAAATTAATATCAATCTAAAAAATTTTGTTCCTCCAAAATTGTCATATATTCACAATCTATTATATTCTTCTTTTTGCTCCCTTTGCCCTACATTTTTTTTTTTTAGTTTAAACATATTTTTTTCAAAAAAGTTATTTTCCAAATACATCCTTAAATTTTTTTTGGAATTTTTTTTATTGGGGTAATTAATGCTAATAAAAAAATAATTTTAAATTAAAAAAGGTCTTTTGTGGTTATTTTCCATACCCCTTTCTCCTTACTCCTTCAACCGTGGCCATTACCCTTGCCGGCATCTTCCTCTGCAACTCCATTGTGTGCTCCTAAAAATCTAGATTAACAGAACTCCTCCTTGACATCGCTCTTCAAATCCCAGCAATTCTTTGCCTTCTCATGGTTAACCGCTCTTCAAATCCCATTCTTCTCATTGTACACAGCTAACCTTTCTTCACCCCCCCCCGCCCCTTGCGACTCTCCATTTGAAACCCAACCTCAACCCATCACTCCCACAACTTCAATTAGTCCTCTGAAACCCAACAGAAAGTCCCCTCCGCCATCGCCATGTCCTTCCCTCCAGTTTAATTCTTCCTTCTGCGACTCATATTCTCTGCATTGTTTTTGAAAAAATTGAATCTGCCATGGATGCTTAAGCTTGAGCTTTTACAGATGCAAGTTTTGATAAGTTAGTTTCTGATGGCCGTTGGTGATAGTGAACATTAAACTGTAAATGCTTTCTGTTTTCACTCTCTGTGGGCTAATGGCATTCTATTTCTGCAAGGGTAAATTGCTTTTTCGTCAAAATTCTTACTTTGTGAAGATGTGAAGATGTTAATATTATAATAATGTTTTGGTTTAATTCAAGCCCGCCAGTAGTATGATTTTTGTGCAAAGGATGTCAACATAGGAATATAGTTGTTAGGAGTTATTACTTTTTTCCCCTTTAATGCTAGTTTAAGATAGATTTGAGCAGTTTTGGCACAGAATTTTCTAGGGGTTAGCTGACCATGATTTTCAAGATTGGCTGATAAACCTCTAGAAAAGTCATGGTTTTGGAGGATATATCCTAGTGACATACTTATTGAATATAAAAGAAAAAGGGAGATGCGTACATATTTGGGACTAATCTATCTGTATATTCTTATGAATTTGGGAGTAATGTCCTCGAATCTCTGTGAAAGTAGTTTTTTTTTTGTGGATGAATTGTGAAAATAGTTAATGACTGCAAGATTTCGGATGTTTAACTATTTAGGTAACATAGGATGTACTTGTTTTCCACAAAAGTATAAGGCAACAAACCTGCACTGGCTGTTTGAGCCAAACACTGGAAATGCATTGTTGTTCTTGTAATCCTCTTGATGATTTTGGTAGGAAACTCTCAGAACAATTTGTAGTTTGTGATCCTTCAGTTTTAATTGGTGAGAGTTGGGCAATATGATGATATAACTTCTTTCAAATTTGTCATCTAGTTTGAGGTGTACTGACTCTTTATTGAAATCATTTTATTAAATTCTAGTTGTTAATGAATTAGCTTATTCAATTCAAGTGCTTGGAATGGGGTGGAACTGTGACTGAACTTGGTGGACAATTAGCAATTAGAGGAGCAGAGCAACGAATTGTTCCATTAATTATGTGTTTGCTGTTCTTCTTACCATACTGAGTTTTGGTTCTGGACTGACTCATATGTAGTTTATGTTAATTATAGGTTGGTAAGTGTTGTTGAATATTATTCTGGCTCTCTTCTTTTCTGCTAGACTATTAACCGAGACTTAAATGCGGTGCAAAACAAAGATCATTTTTATATGTATTTATGGCTTTTTGTTGAGTTAAATTGTTTAAAGATCCATAGTTTTGGTAGTTGTTGGTATAATTGGAATTGTTTGATGTTTCATGGTTAGTTTGTTCTTCCTATAGGCTGGAAACAAGGATTTTAAGTACAATATATCTTCTGTCTTAGTGTGCTTCAGGACAAAGATAATGAGCATTTTCTCTCTTTCTTTGCCTCATCCTTCTTCATCTTTTGTGTTACTATTTAAGGCTAATTTTTGTGGCTGAAATTTACACATGCGCATGCAAAAATAGTGAGAAGAATGGCTATAACTACAAATATATCTTCTGGTAGAGTTTAGAGGAGAATGCACAAAGTACTAAGAGTAGTTCTACTATTAATATCATCCAAAACCATGAAAAAGCTTTATCAGTCTTATATTAAGCACCAGGGGGAGGAAAGAAGCGTTCGAGTCATGGTTCATTTATATCTGCTCTAGAGGTGGGGCAACCTTCATCTCATGCCCCAGAAGTTAATTACCACTTTAACACTTTTTGCAGCATGTGAAGCAAGGGGATGACTTTTACTATCTTGCATTGTTTGAAAAATTACACCAGTTTCAAGATGGGCCTAATGAGGGCGAATTTGTAGATGAGAGATCCCGCAAGATCATTGTATGTTACATATTAATTTCATTTTTATAAAATTGTATAACACTTTAATTTTTGTTTATATTTTCACCTTCAAATTATTCAGGAAGATGTCCAAATGATGAAGTCGTAGTACTCTCAGATAGAGTCTACTGATTCAGTATCCACTCCAAATTCCGTGCCAGATGAGAAATCTATGATTTTGTCGGCTGTAGGTGGATTGAAAAATGGTAGGGTCTATGGCATGGGATCCGAGGCCTCATGCTTCAGACTTCAGTACCGTCAGTCTAGGGCCTTATCTTTGAGGATCATCAGTGGATATAGAGAAGTTTTGTGGCGAGATTAAGCAGACCTTTCAGCAGCACCTTCAGCAATAGTTGAACAAGAAGGACAAAGAGATAGAGAAAGAGAGGAAAAAGATGGAAGAGGACTTTGGAGAAAAATGATAAGAAGATGTCTGCATTGATTGAGATGAATCGCATGGTGATGTAGCATCTTAACTTACAAGTGCCCTCCATTCCCTCTTCTGACCTAATGATTCTGATGAGGATGACTCTAGCCCTTCAATAGCTGTTGATAGTTAGATTGGTTTTATTTTCATGTGGACGTTAAATTTGGATCACTTTGGCTATGGATTTAGTGTTATTATGAATTTGTATTTGCTATTTTTATATATTTTGATGACATATGATTATTTGTGTATTTGGACTCTAAACAAATTATGGAATTTTATAGTTCGCTAAAACAATTGTGGTAAATGTGTTTTGCTGTTGTGCATTGTGTGTTGGGAATATGATTTGAGACGTTGTAGGTGGTGTGTTGTGCATGTATGCAGGGAGTATAATACTCAAGAACGTTGTAGGTCATGTATAATGAATATATGTGTATGGATAATGGATTATAAATGTTGTAGATTGTTTGTTGTGTATATGTCTAGAGAATGTGATCAGAAACTTTGTAGGCAGGAAGTGTGACGGGGATTGTGCATATGTGTTGTGCCTACTGGTTGCTATGGAATTGTGGATAGGGAAATGTAACAGGTTTTGAAAGCTGAAATTGTAGATAGTATGTTATTGAATTACCACTGAAAATAAAATTTTGTGGCAAATCTATAGCAATCTGCCATGGATTTGCCACGAAACATAGTACCAATGGATGTAATCCGTGGTAATCTGCCATAGATTTGCCATGGATAATTATTTACATATTGATTCTATGGCAAATCCATGGCAGATTTGCCACAGAACATAGTACCAATGGATGTAATCTGTGACAATCTGTCATAGATTTCCCACGGACAATTATTTGCATATTTATTTCGTAGCAAATTTGTGACAGATTTGCCATGGATAATTATTTACATATTGATTCTATGGCAAATCCATGGCAGATTTGCCACGGAACATAGTACCAATGGATGTAATCTGTCACAGATTTCCCATGGACAATTATTTGCATATTTATTTCGTAGCAAATTTGTGACAGATTTGCCACACATTTGCCATGAATAGGACCTGCTTGAGTACTGTCTGTGGCAATTTGTCACAGATTTGCCACGGACAATTATTTGCATATTGATTCCGTGGCAAATCCGTGGTAGATTTGCAACGAAAGATAGTACCAATGGATGTAATTTGTGGCAAATCCCTAGCAAATCTGCTACAGATTTGCCACGAATGGGACTTGCTTGAGTATCGTCCATGGATAAGCCAAGTCCGTTGCAAACTTTTTCTATTGTGATTGAATATTTTGTTGCTACCTATATAGAATTTGCTGGAAAATCCATGGCTATTTGCAACGGATACGTATTGTCATCACAAAAATATCTTAGCAACGAAGGTGTTTGCTTGTTACATCATTCATGGAAAATCCATGGCTAATTCCACTTTAGCCATGGATTTGCCACGGAAATATCCATGGCAGATTGACAGTTTTCTTGTAGTGATATTACAATAAAATATTTATTCATTCAATTTAATTTGTTTCTTATATTATTGCACATTTAAGATCCAAGTATGACAAGTAATGGTTTATGTGTTGGGTTGTTCTTCAAAGTAAGGTATAGACCATGGGTATTTGTCATACAAGTAAAATTGAGTTATTTGTCATTTGATGAAACTAGGCATTTTATCAAGGTAAGACTATTATGCCATGATTTTCAATGAGGAATGGTTTGCCTTGAATCAGTGAATAGTTCACTCACATCATTGGAATAAGCGTATTTCGAATACATAGAACTAGATCTGTAGTAGTGGTCTCTCTTAAAGTACTATAATTGTAGAGACCACACTATTACTACTATAGCGTGGACGGATATCTTCATACTTGAGTATGAGTTGGTGGTCTAGCGATGCTAGGTTTTGTACTTTGATGTATGTTGAGTGAGATTTCTTTTATGAGATCAATATCCTTGTATTTGGGTGTATTACTCTCGTTAGTTAAGATGGACTCATACAACAGAGTTTCTATGCCTCCCTTAGTGAGGTTAAATCACCCCCTTGTGATTGTCCAGCATAATCTAATGATTCAGGGTCCTGGAAACGTGACTCTAGAATGTGTGCTTTTGGGTAGCTTTCAACAATAAGCAAGTACATTCAAATGAGTCATAGATTATCAGATTAGAGATCCAAGGATAGTAGATGTCTTTTAGATGGGTGTTAGTACATTTATCCTGTCTCATTGATGGGTGTGACATAGAAGGGTATTTCTGTTGTTACACCTGTAGGTTGGAGACATTGCTTTAACAATATTATTCTTGAGGTCAATATTTGCATATGATGATAAATGAAAATATTTAAAATGAAAAAATCTAGCTATTTAATAGTAAGGGAATTTTGATCATTTTAGTAGCCATAAATAATATGTTGGGGATATGTCCTAGAGTCAATTTGTACTTATACTATTGTCGTTATATATTATGTAATAATATGAGGCATTTCTTTTCATGAATAGTGCATTTAGTTTTGTGGTCATCAAGTATGTGACTTGATAGTAAAACCCTACAATCAATACAATAACTATTCTTAAACTGTCCCTGATCGATTATTATTAGTGGAACAATAATAAATTAAGATTAGTATGTTTGTGACTTGATGGCTATGTTTTACTAGTTATGGATATATGTGATATCAAGTTAAAACATAAATAAATATTAGAGAATATTGTATTGGACATGACCTACTGTGAGAGTACTTCACGGAACATGTCATAAGTACTTTCTAGCCATAATGATATTAAAAGTCCTTCGACCTAAATTCATCATAGTTTCTTATTTGATAAATTCTATATTTTGACGTTGTTTAAAGTTATCTTTAACTAGATAATAAATTAGACTACAGTTGGATATAGAATAAATCAAGGAGAGGAATATGATTGATAGTGAAGGAATTTGTCCCTCTCAATTATGGGAAAGATATCCATAGGCCCCTTAATAAGTTAAACTGTTAAAATGCATGGCTGTGTTCAAATATATCAATCTAAGATTTGATATCATTTATTTGAATAGTCTACTATAAGATCAAGAAATAATTGATTAAGCTTAATAAGGATGACATGCTCCGTGCCTTATGCTTAATTTGGATATCGTGTGACAAAAGGACTAAATATAAAATTATGGTTTAGTTCAAAGAGATCACTGATCTTTATTTAACCTGGATAGTTATAATTTTTTTCTAAAAGCCACTTATAACTTATGGGTCATTTAAATGTGATTTGGGCACACTGCCAGTGTTAAATGAACCTATAGGGTCATATAATAAGCGAACTTGTTAGGTTATTTTTCTGGTAACCAGGTTCAATGAATCTGAAAATATGTTTATGTTAATCAAACCTAGAAAATTTACCAGATACAATGAATCTGAAAATATATCCACATTCGATATATCTAGATGATGTCCAGATTGTAAGAATCTGACTCAGTAAATTAATTAGTTAAATTACCAAGATAATGGTAGAATCTTATCATATCAATTTTAATTTAATTTAAATTTAAAATAAAATATGATAAGATATTATCAGAGTTGGACTCTAAGAGGTTCAATAGGTTTTAAAAAAACCCTAGCCGTCTTCTCAAGGGATCTGTTCTGTTAAAAATTATTCGTGCCTCCATTCACCAGAAAAAAAAAGAAAAAAACAAGTCTCTCAAACCTTAGGTGCTAGCATTCTCGGGGTAATGAGTTAGTTCGCTGTGTATATCCGATAGAGGGTGTTTGTATATTGCAGCGTTTGGTAATCGTTCGGGTTGCACGTACGACAGTAAAATTAGAATTGAAGGATCTTGATTATACTGAACGGAGGTAATTCTGTAATCTTAGATCTTCTTAATCATTTACTTGGGTCCTCGGAAGGGATTTGTGGATGTTTTTCCCATTTAGGAGTCCACGAATCCTAACATAATATGTCTCTTAGTCCCTGGAGTAGCTTAAGTTACCTTGATGTTGTTTAGACACAATTTGAGTTTAATGGATAATTATTTTGAAGAGAAATAAAATTTATTCTAAGAGTCTAATTAAAATTAATTAATTAATCCTAGGTTTTAATAAGGCCTAGAAAAGATAATTAATTAATTGAGAGAATTGGGTTGGAATAAATTAATTAATTGGGCTGATATATGTTGACATATAATAAGAGTTTAATTAGAATAAATTAATTAGTCTTGAATATTTAATAAGGCACAGAAAAGATAATTAATGAAGTAGATTGTGCCAATCTTAGATTGTTTTTTTTTTTTAGCACGGCACCTAGCCCATTAGGGCTTCATGTTTTTGGCCATTAGGGCTTGAGAAAGCCCTAGGCTAGCCAAAAATAGTGACATGAGGAGGAAAAAAATAACGACGTTGTTCTTGTGAGTTCTCTTCTTTGGAGTGTGTGCTGTCTCCCTTCTCTCTCTCTGGTTTTTCTTCCTTTCTCTTCTTTTTTTATAGTAGAGTGTGTTTTGATTATCCAAAAATAGCTCTCACCAAACTAATGCCAAGAGTAAGGTAGAGTCATACTCTGGAGGACGAAGAGAAGTATCTTGTAGAAGGTTGATGCGTAGGAGTAGAAGATTGGTGGGAGTTCTAGTTAAACAGCAGGCGCTTCCTTTTCTCCCTCCAATGTAAGAAGAAGTTCTGGTGCAACTATCCCTACGTTGGTTAATCTGTGACTAATAAAGAAAAGTAAGCACTATTTCCTAGATGTAGCTCAGAAAACTGAAAAAACTTCCACTGCTTTTCTTTGATACTTTCCGTTTTGATCCTTCAAGTGGTATCAAAGCCATGATTTTCATCTAGAAGCATGTACTAGGGTTAAATCTTGAAAAAGGTGGTTCATTTACTATTAAAAATGAATCTTTTGTGATTTCATGTGATCTCTCATACATTGGTTTCTAGAGTTCATGTACGCCTCGCGGTTAGAGGTATAGGATCATGCATTCTGATGGTTTTTCCATTGTTTTTCTAGTTTTAAGTAGATTTGTTGTATGCCTTGTGGGTAGAGGCATAGGTGCTTGTAAAGGCATGTTTTTTTATGCCTGGTTTAGCGTTTCATTGTATTCTTTTAACCTATAAATCTTGGAAATTGAGAATGTGTTTGTTGGAATTTTTTAAGGGGAGATAAATAGTTGAAAAGTTAGATTTTTTCAGAGATTGGCACACTCCAGAGCTGACTTGGCACCAGGGGGGCCAATCGGACCAGGCGCTAGGTCCACTCTGCCCAGCTGAAGTTTTGGGAGAAACAGATTGAACTCAACGCCAGGCGGGCCTAATAGACCAGGCGCCAGATTGATTATTTGGTCACTTAGAAATAAATGAATAATTTGAGTATAAAAAAGTTTACTTTTTGGTATCATACTTTTTTCATTTTTGTGATCAAATGCGCAAGTTCTTGTAAGACCAAAGGCTCACTAGGTAGGAAGTTTTTGATAAAACGTTTTAATCTAAAAAACTTCACAAATAAAAGAGTTCATTGTTTATTCTCTTAAATGTTTTAATTCTTGACATAGAGAATAATGTTGAATTTAAGGTTATTTAATAAAGTTTTACCTGATTATTAACTTAGAATAGTAAAATAAATTCATAGTTTATTCTCTCAAAGGATTTAATCATTGACATAGAAAATAATATTGAAATTTAGATTTTTACTAAAGTTAATGAAAAACCTTGGAAGGAGGGTGAATAAGGTTTTTGGCAAATTAAAATTTTTCGAATCGTCTGATATGCAGAACAATAATGATCATCAAGATTCTTGAACCAACTTTATGGTAACAAAGAAAGCTATCCAAGAACTCTTTGATATATATATTCAGATTCAGACCAGAAATGAAAATGCAATTCAGTAAGAAAAGAGATGGGATACGGTATGTATCTTCCAAGATCTACGTCCATTACCTTAAGCTCACACTTAAGGATTTTCAACCAGATTTTATTTACTCCACTTAATGAAATCAAACAATACCACATACAAGAGAGGATCACCACACTAGGTTTTCCAAAACCTTTCAAACAAACAATCATAACAAGGTTCACCCCAACTGGGTTTTACACCACAACTTTGTACTACAATAGAGATTGAAGATCAATAGAATAGTACAGGGCTCACTTATTTGAGCAGATGTTCACTAAGATACAAAGTACAAATACTTTTACCTTTGACACAATATGAATTTACTTTGAAACTTTTTGATAAAAGGAGTTTTTTGAAAACTTTGAGCAATAGTGTTTCTTAGAAGAATGTTTCAAAAATCTTATGTCTAATCTTGCTTAGAGGATATTTATAGAGCTAAAAAGTGAAGTGTCAATGACTATAATTTTCTATTAAAATTATCCGTATTTTGGACTTAGGTTTCGGACGACTATGCATCCAAAAGGTAAGTCCAAAATGACACTATTTTAGGCAGAAATATTTCAACACAATTTACAAGATTTTGGACGAATCTTTTGGATCCAAACTATTCAGTCCAAAATTCTGAGATTTACAAAACTTTGAAATCTTCTCTTTTGTGTGCTTTAAGGTAAAATTAATTGAATCAAAAGGTAAAGAGACATAGAAATTAATAGAAATACCTTAAAAACACTTGTTAGTCTAAAGTTCTTCTTATAAGGACTTCTTGATATACAACTCCATATACTTTGATCTTCTTTTTGATCTTGCATACTTGAATTCAATTACAGAAGAGTTGCCAAACAATCATATCTAAATGCCTTAGAAGAGTAGAGGTCAAACATATCCTATCACAATAGATTATACAAATTAGTTCAATACATAGATCAAAAAATTTCTTTAAATGACTTGTGTGTTCTTTCCTACTTTTACTAAAAATTAGTATGTCATCTATGTAACATACTATAAATGGAATTTCTTTGAAAATATTATCCATTTTTCTTTGGAAAACAGATGGTGCATTTTTCAATCCAAAGGGCATTACTAACCATTATCTTAATTCTGCGGTTATTACTTGTGCTTGTGGTGTAAAGTTGAAAGTATTGGTGGAAGGGCAAAAGAATCTAGAGGCTTCACATAAGACCCAAGAGAGGTAGCATTTAGGTCCAATGGTGTGAGTCCTTATATGCCAAGAAAATAAGACTGATAAGCCCAGGAGAAACTCAACTAGTAGTTTGCAGAAAAGGATAGATAATACTCATCTAGGATAATTAATAGAGGAAGCATGTTTCTATTCTCTCAAGATAGGATAGATTGACAAAATGGAAAGGAAAAAGAAGTTAGAATATTTAGACCTTACAGAAAGGACTTTTGTCCAAAAGACAAGTTTAGATAAATATCAAATATGGTGTAGTTTGAGGGACCAATTTCAAGATATAACTTTGAACATTTGTATCACGGATCAGACAGTCAACTTAGCCTAATAGTAGACTTGATAACTATAGTCTTGAACAACCAGTTAAAACAAAACCAGGTTTTAAATGATTTTTCAAGAAAGCATCTAGAAATTAGAGATAGAATTGTTTTAGAAAAAGAACAATTAAGGTCTAATTTAGATTTTGTAAAGAATAGTTTACAAGTTAGGATGCTTAGAAATCTTCTAACTAAAGAGGATTTAAATTAACTAGTGGGAACCCTAAGACCCAAAGTAGAAAGTAAACAACTCTTAGAAGATACTAAGAAGGAAATCTAAGAAATTAGACAACTTTTAGAATATGGAAAGAAGACACAGTCTTCAATAGATAAGCATTGCAAAATGATTTTAGGAATCCATAATGAGTGACCTAATAAATAATCTAGGTTACCAGACTACTTTGATAGAAAGCAGAAAGTATTTAGAAGGAGCTGTAGGAATCCTTGATAAAGATGATGATGTTAATAAAAGTATCACAACTCTGGGTGAAAAGTAATTATCAGGCAAAATAATGTAATTATATTATTGTTGCTTGAAATAATTGAAAAAATAAAAGCCCCAACAAGAAATATAGAAATTTCTAATAAGTTAGCCTCCATTAGTAAATCTTTAGAAAGTTTGAATTTAGAAACAGGAAAGAAGCTTGTAAGAAAGCTTAAATCTCATATCTTTGCTACTTGGAAAACGTCAGTAGTAGTACTTGAAGGAAAGAAAATAAAAAATCATCATGAAGTATGATATTGAAATCATAGATGTACCTAAAGAAAGACCTTTGATTTCAATAGTCCATGAAACTGTAGAATTAGGAGAAGTAGAGATTTTAGAATACTGGATTAAGCATACATTCAGTATCTATAATCTGATAAGTAACAAATTAGTTCATAAATGGGAATATATAGAAAGAATTTAGAATGGAAACTTCAAAAGTAAAAGAAAAAGAGAAGTTTGATGTAGTTACTTATGGTAAGATAGAAAGGGTAATAGACAGAGCAAAAAAAGATTAGACTCTTTAAAATAGTAGAAATAGTTGTTGATCCAGAACAACAATTAGCAAATTTTAGGGACAATAAAATTCAGCTAATTGCCCCTAAATATCTGTATAATTATAGTCCCATAAGAATTATAAACTGGTAAATTTGTACAGAGAACATTTGATATCAAGTCCTAATGACAAAAGTACAACAGTATTACCAGTAATAACTAGGGAAAGTAGGGATGCATTGATAAGAGAGAACAATGAATTGTTTCATTTAGGCCGCATTATGATCGGTATCAAAGGAATCCATAGGAAAGAGTTAGGAACAAAAGTTTTCATTAGACTCCTGGATACAAGACATAACGATATAATTACAACAATTATAGGAAATATGGAAGTTGACATGAGTCAAAATAGTTAGATAGTTTATATAATGCCAGACTACCTGTTTCCTATTGACCAAATGCATGAACATCTTAAAATAGTGGTCAAAAGTAAAGGTTATAACATGGTAGAAAATGCTAAAAATCTGTTAATTTGTCAGAATATCATAGGAAAAGTAACCTCTGGAAGTAATGTAGGATACACTGTTAGAGAAAATAGAAATAGTTAGATTCCTAGCAAGTAGAGGAATAAAAGTATTATCAAGAAATAAGATAGAGAACCATGATCTTCTAGGAGATACCTGGAATATTAGCAGAATATTGGATAAGCCAATAACAGTCCCAACTAGTGCCCAGTATTATACTGAAATTGATGGCGATATCAGTTGTAGGTTTAGTAATTATATAGGAACTGAACAAGTGGATGAAGAACAAGAATAGTAATAACATCCAACAAGCCTTGTTCCATCTTAGTCAAATAGACAGAAATAACTTAGAATCTATTTCTGAATTCAGGGCAAAGATAATGTATTATGTAGAAACAAGTGATAATAAGGACCTATTTAAATTAATAGACAGCTGGTGTTCACAAAATGAACAAATAATATATAGAAAGGAGTATAGACAGTGGAAAAGAGACTTAGCAGATACAGGAGATCCACAATTGAATGTGAGTAGAAAGATGAATACGCCTGAGTTAAAAACACTAGGAACTTCATCTTTAAATAATTTAGAATATGATACATGGTTTAGTAGAGACCAAATAATGGCACAGTGTACGGTTACACAAGCATTAATTAACTTAGGACAGTTAGATTTGAGTTCTTTATATACCCTTGATAGGATATACAAAGAAATCAAACTTAGTTATAAAGATCACAAGAACAAAGAACTTTTTCTTCTTTTAAAAGCCTGGAAAAAGATTAGACAAACTATAATTACTGCAAAAGGGTAATAACTCCCATGTCTTTTGATTCAGGAAAACCAGAAAAGACAAGGAAGTTAAAGAGAAGTAGATATTATAGGAAAGGAAAACCCCTAATGAAAAATCAACTTAGAAGGTTTAAAACCCATAAACCTCCTAAAAAATGTAAATGTTATATCTGCGGAGAAGTAGGACATTTTGCATATCAATAAAAAAATAAGAAAGTAAATAGGGAAAGGTTAAACACCTACCAAACGTTAGACAAAGAGCCAGAATATGATATTATATCATTAGAAGGCGATGAAGCTGATAATGATAGTGATATCATGAGTTATTGTAGTATATCTGATATGTTAAAATAAACTTAAGGACTTTGAAGACCTTAATTTATTAAACATGAATGAAGATTAGAACTTAGACAACAACCCTATCTTCTTGAAAAGTAGATATAATTTTGAACTCAACAGGTATAAGCAATGCAATCATGCTTGGCAAGATTTCACAAAATTTAAGGATAGGTGTGAGATTTGCTTAAAATTCCTAGTTCAAAAACATAGGACTTATTGTACAAAATGCAATTTAGCAGTCTGTAGATTTTGTACAAGTCAATATTTAGGATATGATATGTCTTCTCAAAAAGAAATAGAAGTAAAAGGAGAAGAAATTGAAGATGTAAGTTACAAGTCCCATGTAACTTTACATCTTAAAACCATAGGAATAATGCAGAAATACATAGATAATCTAGAAGAAAGCCTTCGAGATTGTATATGTAAAGATAGGAAGAAGGACAGTAAACAAAAGGGAATTGTTATTGAAGAACAAAACAGCTTTGAAATAATCCTTGAACCCTGCAAAAATGAACAAAATTTAGCATTAGGAAAATATAGAACAAATAACTTGCTCAATACTGTCTGTATTATAGAATTCCCAGATAAACATACACTCACATTATCAGGAATAATTGATACTGGCGCTTCTATGTGTCACATCCATAGAGATTTAGTACCTGAAAAGTATTTGAGAAAATCAGAAACAGGTTCAATAGTGATAGATACAGTAGGAAATAGTAGAAAAATAGATGAACGGTTGGTGGATTGCACTATTAAATTTAACAGTGAAAAATATTATTTACCAACAACATTAGTATCAACTATGAATTATCAATTAATAATAGGCATGAATTTCATCAAAAATCTTCATGATGGAATAATAGTAGAAGGTAATAGGGTAACCTTTTTTAAAAGGGCTGATACAATAGTTAGCTCACCTTTAAGTAGAGAACTTAATCTGCTACCCAATAGTCAGACATTAGAAGTATCACATGAAAAGGTAGAAATTCCTGAAATAAAAACATTTGAAAATTTTGATTTCTTAGAATTAGAATATTCAAATGAAATTAATTTTAATTTAGGAGAAATAGCTAGTGAAAAACAAGATATAGATATCTTGTTGAATCAACTAGAAAAAATCAAGATCATAAGAGAAAATCCCTTAGAATATTGGCAGAAAAATAAAATACTCTGCAAATTAGAAATAATAAATCCTAAGTTAATCATAAAGGATAAGCCTATGAGCTATACCCCTAAGGATTTAGAAGAAGCCAACATGCATGTTAAAGAATTGTTGGGATTAGGAATAATTAGAAATAGCTATAGTCCACATAGAACTCCTGCTTTTATAGTAAGGAAACATAGTGAAATTGTTAGGGGAAAAAGTAGAATGGTATATAATTATGAACGACTGAATGATAATACAGTTGAAGATAGTTATATTTCCTTAACAAAGAACTTTTAATATTAAGAGTAAAAGATAGTTTTATTTACTCAAAATTTGATCTTAAGTCAGGATTCTGGCAAATAGCTATGCATGAAGATAGTATTCAATTGACAACGTTCACAGTCCCAAATGGTCATTATGAATGGTTAGTAATACCCTTTAGATTGAAAAATACACCATCTATTTTCCAAAGAAAAATGGATAATATCTTCAAAGAAATTCCATTTATAGTATGTTACATAGATGACATACTAATATTTAGTAAAAGTAGGAAAGAACACATAAGTCATTTAAAGAAATTTTTTGATCTATGTATTCAACATGGTCTCATTCTCTCAAAAAAGAAAATGTCTTTGGGAAAATACCAAATAGAATTTTTAGGATTCATAATTGGCAAAGGACAGATCAAGCTAATGGATCATATTGCCAAAATCCTAAAATTTGCTAATTGTTGTTCTGGATTAACAACTGTTTCTACTATTTTAAAGGGTCTAATCTTTTTTGCTCTGTCTATTACCCTTTCTATCTTATCATAAGTAACTATATCCAACTTCTCTTTTTCTTTTACTTTTGAAGTTGCCATTCTAAATTCTTTCTATATATTCCCATTTATGAACTAATTTGTTACTTATCAGATTATAGATACTGAATGTATGCTTAATCCAGTATTCTAAAATCTCTACTTCTCCTAATTCTACAGTTTCATGGACTATTGAAATTAAAGGTCTTTCTTTAGGTACATCTATGATTTCAATATCATACTTCATGATGATTTTTTGTTTTATTTTCTTCAAGTACTACTACTGACATTTTCCAAGTAGCAAAGATATGAGATTTAGGCTTTCTTACAGGCTTCCTTCCTATTTCTAAATTCAAACTTTCTAAAGATTTACTAATGGAGGCTAACTTATTAGAAATTTCTATATTTCTTGTTGGGGCTTCTATTTTTTCAATTATTTCATGCAACAATAATATAATTATATTATTCTACCTGATAATTACTTTCTCACCCGGAGTTATGATACTTTTATTAACATCATCATCTTTATCAAGGATTCCTACAGCTCCTTCCAAATACTTTCTGCTTTCTATCAAAGCAGTCTGGTAACCTAGATTATTTATTAGGTCACTCATTATGGATTCCTAAAATCATTTTTCAATGCTTATCTATTAAAGACTGTGTCTTCTTTCCATATTCTAAAAGTTGTCTAATTTCTAAGATTTCCTTTTTAGTATCTTCTATGAGTTGTTTACCTTCTACTTTGGGTCTTAGTGTTCCCACTAGTTGATTTAAATCCTCTTTAGTTAGAAGATTTCTAAGCATTCTAACTTGTAAACTATTCATTACAAAATCTAAATTAGACCTTAATTGTTCTATTTCTAAAATAATTCTATCTCTAAATTCTAGATGCTTTCTTGAAAAATCATTTAAAACCTGGTTTTGTTTTAACTGGTTGTTCAAGACTATAGTTATCAAGTCTACTATTAGGTTAAGTTGACTGTCTAATCCGTGATACAAATGTTCAAAGTTATATCTTGAAATTGGTCCCTCAAAACTACACCATATTTGATGTTTATCTAAACTTGTCTTTTGGACAAAAGTCCTTTCTGCAAGGTCAAGTATTCTAACTTCTTTTTCCTTTCCATTTTGTCAATCTATCCTATCTTGAGAGAATAGAAACATGCTTCCTCTATTAATTATCCTAGATGAGTATTATCTATCATTTTCTGCAAACTGCTAGTTGAGTTTCTCCTGGGTTTATCAGTCTTATTTTCTTGGCATATAAGAACTCACACCATTGGACCAAAATGCTGCCTTTCTCGAGTCTTATGCGAAGTCTCTAGATTCTTTTGCCCTTCCCCCAATACTTTCAACTTTACACCACAAGCACAAGTAATAACTGCAGAATTAAGATAATAGTTCATGTAACATAATCTTTATCAGCATGCTTGTTATTCTAACAAAGATAATGAGTACTTGGCAAGAAAAGTAATTACGCCTTATACGTGAGCTTCTGATGGCAAGCCATCGTCTTGAACACAGAGTGTTTTCACACCTCGTGAACTAAGACACTCAATATACTTGGCATTATTTCTCAGCTAACCTACTCTTATATGGAAAAGAAGTATAAGCTAAAATACTAGATTCACAGATAAACAAGAAGTCGATTACATCAAACTGGAGAGTCTTGAGAGATCAAGGATATCACTACTCCATAATATATTATTACATGATTACAATATAGATGTTTATAGACTCAGGTACAAGTACTACTGATACAGGGGGGCAATCCACACCAATCCAGTAATTTACACTAACTCTAAACTAAGCTCTGATACCACTTAATAAAAATTCCTAATTGAAAAACATAGGACTTATTGTACAAAATGCAATTTAGTAGTAATATGTCAAAACATAGGAGAAAGCCCTTAGGGTTAACAATCTCCCCCTTTTTGAGTGATGAAAAAAATATAAAAATAAAAAAAAGGTATGTATTGAGTGAACATGTTGATCGACAGAGATAAAAATGCAATCTCTCATTATAGATCTCAAAGAGAGCTTATGAGATGGATGATTTTAAAGCATTAGCTTGTAAGCATAATTCAATAAGTCTAAAGTCTTTCTTATCTCCATATGAATATTCAAAATGATTTGATAAAGAATAGATAGCAAGCAAGTCATATGATAAGATACTCTCTCTTATTATTTGCTTATATGAACATTTTAAAGTAAGAGGGAAAAGTAGAAATCAAGGTTTGTTAGTCGAAAACATATGTCCAAAATAGTTTCGCATGTATAAAATGAGTCTTTTTCAAAACTACATTTTGGATACAAGTTTTGGATGTCCAAAAAGTATGTTCTCAATTTAATATGACTTCTTAGAAGAAAATTTGTTTGGATCAAGAAAATATGAGTCTAAAACTCCCCCTGACACAATTCACGAAATAATGGATTTTCTGACTTTTCAAAGAATGTTTTAAACAATCCATTTGATTGAAAATTTTGATTTTATCACAGAATCATGACTACATTTTGTCATATTAGTCTCGAAGATACCTTTATTACAAAGAGAATACTTTTTGGATAAAAATTGAGCAACCATATCTGAATATCATAAACAGAAGTTTAGTCAGAAATTATTCCAGCTTTTCAAGCAGAAAATTTTCAATCATTTGTTCAATAATCATATCTAGAAAATTAACCAATTTTTAGAATAGTATCATATCATTAGTTTATCAATAATCGTATCCAATATCACAAGTTATTCATGTAGTTTAGATCAAATTATATAAGTTCTCCTCATAACAGTTCATATCAGAAATATCATCATATAACAGTTCATATCAGTTGGTCTTAACTCATATATCAGCCATATCCTAGTTATTTCCATATATCATCAGTCATTCATACAGTCAATCTCATATAACAGTTCATATCAGTTGGTCTTAGCCCATATATATCCCAGTTATTTCCATATATCATCAGTCATTCATACAGTCAATCTCATATAATAGTTATTCATATAGTCAATCTTTTTGTTCCCCTTTGTCATCAATAAAAAAGAAGAATATCAAGAAGAGAGCAGAAAATAATATGCAGAACATAGATAGATAGGAAAATTGTATGGAATATGCTGAAAATAAACAATTATCCCGAAGCAGCAATAATTATCCCAAAGCATAATCTAAAAACAGAAAAGTAAATTGTTCAAATTTTTAGAAAGTAAATTGTTTGAGAAGTGTCATTTGAAGATCATTCTGCCCAATAGATCTGCCTAGAAGATGTTAATGGTTTCAGCCTTTGAACTAGCACACTTCTTAGAGTGTTGTCTTGCAATTTTGTTGGATTTTCTTTTTACCACAACATGCTTTTGTCACTTACTAGATGATTTTGGTTTAGGGGAAGCAGAAGTTGCTACTGTTTCCTTGATTGGAGATGATTTCTGAGCTAGCTCAGGAGTATTATCTTTTTCTGCAACAGGTAGATCAGATTCTTTCTCCAAGACAGGTTCATCCTTTTCTTGAGTAGATAAGGTTGGGGAAGATAGTGGTACATTAGTTTTAGCAGACATTTCAATTGCAGATATTTTGTTTCCAAGACTATGAAGTTCAGAGTTGAGAATGTCCAATTTCACAGCTATAGAGTTAATGGCTTCCAGTATACTCTCGAATAAGCCTGCATCCTAATCTTTCTCCTTTGCAGAAGATTCTGCCTGAGGAACATCATCAAATTTTCTTTTTGTTCTTGCACTAGGAACAGACTTTCCTTCTTATTTGATTTTTATCAAAATTTCCCTTTCTTTTCCCGCAGTATCTCTTAGTAGTTTCCATTCATTATTTACCCTCACATAACCCATCCTTTCAAAAGAATCAAAGCTGTAAACATTTATCTTGGATGGATAACAAGGAGCAGAATTTAAATCAACTTGAAAATAACTAAACACTTTGGACAACAAATTTTCATAAGGCAGAGCTTTACTTGAAGTGTTCCTTGATTACAACATCAATTTTGTAGCTAAAAACCCAAAGTTTATCTGCCTACCTTCTGCTAGGGCCAACATGATTACCATCTACAGAACGCTTATGGAGGTCTTATGTCCATAGCTTGGTACCGCCATGGTAGACACTATATGGTGCAGAATTCATCCAACCCCATTAAGCCACTTCGTACTTCTGTTTCCAGAGTTTCTAAAGTTCTTCCCGCCAGTGAAGATTTTCTCAAAATTTTTTAGAACAAAAATATCATTTCCTTCAAGAAATTTATTCAACTCAAAGTACTAAATCCCAGCATCCTCACATCACATATCCTATTTAACATTCGATGATCAAACTCAATGTCTGTGCCTTTCACCCTCGACACATACCAACGAATCATGAATCTACCCTCAGTTTCTTCAAGTCTGCCTTTTCTTAAATTAGCATAAAATTCCCAGACAAGAGGAGTGAATAATTTTTCATCAACAGATAGTAAACTACCCCATCCTATATGATCAAACATATCCAGAACATTTGATAGATTTAGAAAATCCGAAGGATTAGCACGGTAACCAGAGATAACCGTCCTGTTCCTTAACACCCAATCATTATAATCAGTTTCTCATTTAGAGTCAATGAAGTGAGGTACCTAATTTTCAGAACTCATTAGTTCTGGAGATGACTTAGAGGAATCGTAGTGAGATGCCGAGAAGTCCGGTTGAGGAGAAACTTCTTTCTCTTTTGCTTTGCTTGAAACTGAATTCTTTTTCTTCATCCTCGAAGATGTTTTGTGCCCCTTCTTAGGTTTTGGAACAGAAGATTTTGTCTTTGCCATTAGGGCTTTTTTGGACTGTCAGTTTTTGAAGAAGAAGAACACAGATGATTTTTGGAAGAGTCGGTTACAAGGGTTTTGAGAGAAAAATCAGAGTGCTTTGAATGTCTTTGAGTAATGTGAAAAAAGTGCATTGAAAAGATAAGTTTTTCAAAGAAGTTTAGAAAGACGCGCAAACTAAATTTTTGAAATTCAAAATTCAGAATAAGGAGAAATATTAATGAATGTTTTGGAACTTGACCCAATCTAAAATTATCATCCAAAATAGTGTTTTCCTGAGATGCATTTTGGATGTAGGATTTGGATCAAATATTGCGTCTAAATCAGATGTTAGTAGGTTTTGGATGCAAAACATTGTTTCCAAAACCATTTTCTTCACAGATCCTGCATAAAGAAGACTTATGCCAGATGGTTAGTTATCAGATTCTTGTAATTCCCAAACCTCTTCTCAGATTGTTAAATCTTTCCTCAGCTAGAGGTTTAGTGAAGATATCTGCAAGTTGTTCATCCGTTGAAATATATTCAACACACACATCGCCTTTGAGCACATGATCTTGGATGAAATGATGTTTAACTTCTATATACTTTATCTTAGAATATTGAACAAGATTTTTTTGTCAGATTGATAGCACTTGTGTTATCACACAATATAGGTACGCAATTGAAATTAAGATTAAAATCTAGCAATGTATTCTTATCCACAAAATTTGAGCACAACAACTCCCAACGGTAATGTATTCAGCCTCAGTAGTGGATAAGGATACACACGCTTACTTTTTACTATGCCATGACACAAGAGAGTGTCCAAGAAATTGACAATGGCCACTAGTACTTTTTTTTTCAACTTTACAGCTTGCATAATCTACATCAGTGTATCCTATAAGATCAAATGTATTAGTGTGAGGATACCATAAGCCAAAATCATATGTGCCAATTAGATATCGGAGTATGTGTTTTACTGCACATAGATGTGATTCTTTTGGACAAGATTGGAAACGAATACAAAGACATACCGTAAACATAATGTCTGGTCGGCTAGCAGTAAGATAAGATATACCATAAATATAATGTCTGGTCGGCTAGCAGTAAGATAGAGTAGACTTCCAATCATACCTCTATACTTATGTTCATCTACATTCTTACCCTTTTTATCTTGATCAAGTTTTATGGAAGTACTCATAAGTGTGCTGATTTCTTTTGCTTCATTCATTCCAAACCTTTTGAGCAATTCCTTGGCATACTTAGCTTGATTTATGAAGATCCTATCCTTAGTTTGCTTAATTTGCAATCCGAGGAAGAAGTTTAGTTCTCCCATTATACTCATTTCGAATTCTTGCTGCATAGTCTTAGCAAACATCTTGCACAAAGAGTCGTTAGTATCACAAAAAATGATATTATCAACATAGATTTGAACAATTAGTAAATCACCAGAATTATCATATTTGATGAACAAGGTATTATTAATCAAGCCTCTAGAAAAACCTTTTGAAATCAAGAATCCACTAAGTCTTTCATACCAAGCTCTTGGAGCTTGTTTTAATCCATAAAAAGCTTTTGAAAGTTTAAAAATGTGATTTGGAAAGAGCTCATGAATAAAACCAAGAGGTTGTTCAACATATACTTCCTCCTCAATAAAACCATTTAGAAATGCACTTTTGATATCCATTTAGTAGAGCATGGAATTTTTGAAGGATGCAAAGGCAAGCAGCATTCGTATGGATTCTAGTCTAGTATCAGGAGCGAATGTCTCATCATAATCAATACCTTCTTCTTGATTAAATTCTTGGGTGACTAATCTAGCTTTATTTCTAATCACACTCCATTTTCATCAAGTTTATTTCTAAACACCCATTTTGTACCAATAACAGGATGATCAAGAGGTCTAGGAACAAGTTTCCAAACTTGATTTCTTTCAAATTAATTTAATTCTTCTTGCATAGCAATAATCCAAAATTCATCATCCAATGCAATATCAATACAGCTAGGTTCAATATTTGAAAGAAGAGCAAAGTTGTCAATGAAATACCGTCTAATTTTAACTCCCTAGTTTGGATCGCCAATAATTTGTTCTTTGGGATGACCTATTTTGTATTTCTAGTCTTTTGGCAATTGTTGATTCGTAGAATCTTCAGTTTGTTCTTTTTCTTATTCAGCTTGCAGCTCTTCAATCTCTCTTTTTTTTTTTTTTTTTTTTACATGAGTATCTAGAGGTGGAGCTTTGAGTTGATCTAACTTGACTTCCTTTGAACTTCCTACATCATCATCATCTCTTTTTTAAGTATAAATGTTAGATTCATCAAACACAACATGCACGGATTCTTCCACACAAAGAGTTCTTTTGTTGTATACTTTATATGCCTTCTTGTTGGAAGAGTAACTAAAAAATATAGCCTCATCAGAATTCCTATCAAAATTTCTAAGATTATCTCGGGTATTTAGGATAAAATATTTACATCCAAATACTTTAAAATAAGAGATAGATGGAGTTTTGTCAAACATAAGTTCAAACGGGGTTTTTCTCAAAAATGGTCTTAGCATAACTCGGTTTATTATATAGCAAGTTGTATTAACAGCTTCCGCCCAAAAATATTTTGGAAGGACATTTTCACAAAGCATTAATTTAGTCATTTCTTGCAAAGTACGATTTTTCCTTTCAACAACACCATTTTGTTGAGGGGTTTTTGCTACTGAAAAATTGTGAAAGACTCCATTTTTATCACAGAAGTGAGTAAATTGACTATTGCAGAATTCTTTGCCATTATCACTTCTAATAGAAATTAGTTTACATCCAATCACGTTTTGGATGCATTTAATCAGTTTTGAAAATTCAGAAAAGGCTTCATCCTTTTGTCCAAGAAATAAAGTTCAAGTAAATCTAGAAAAATCATCAACAAGTATATATGCATATCTTTAACCTCCAAGACTAGCCGTCCTCATAGGTCCAAACAAATCCATATGAATTAATTCAAGTGGTTTTGAGGTAGAAACCATTTTCTTTGGTTTAAAAGAGGTTTTGATTTGTTTCCCAAACAGACATGCATCACAAATTTTGTGTTTATCAAATTTCATTTTTGGCAGTACCCTAACAAGTTCTTTTGTAGTTAATTTATTTAGTAAATCAAAAGATGCATGGCTTAATCTTCTATGCTAAAGATAACCATTATTATCATGTACGGATAGTCATCTAATACCATTAGCTACAATGTCATTTAGATAAAACACATATACATTTCCCATACGTTTGGCAATAAAAATTGTTTCAAGATTTGCAATGTCAAGTATAGAACAAGAATTCTTTTTAAAGATGACTTTGCAACCATTGTCACAAAGTTGGCTAATGCTAAGTAAGTTATATTTCAAATCATCAATAAGTAAAACTTGTTTTATAATTGTCAAGGACCCTTTACCAATATTACCAATGTTGGGAATCTTTTATTTCATCTTGTCTCCAAATGTAACAAATCCTTCATTTGTGGTCTGAATATCCTTTAACAAAGCTGCGTTTCCAATCATGTGTCTTGAACAACCGCTGTCCATGAACCACTTGGTGAAGCTCAAAGATTGTGCCTATACATGAGAAGGAGAAATGATTTTTGGTACCTACATTTTCTTGGGTCTATGAAGGTTAGTAACATTTCATTTGATTTTCCAGAATATAATTCCATCGAATTCCACTTTTCTTTTAATAAGACATTTTGAAACTATATGTCACAGTTTTTCACAATATGTGCAAGCTTTGTGTATATTATAAGATAAAACACTTTTAACATATTGAGACTTGTTCTTTTTGTTCTTATTCTCATGTTCATATCCTAAGTCACTTCGATTTCCAGCATAAACAAATCTGAGCTTGTAAATTTTGTCCTTATCCTCATGTCTATATCCTAAGCCATTCGGGTTTCCAATTTGATGTTGAGTTTCGAGTAACTTTTCCAGATTTTGCTTTTACCTTTTGTGAATTTTTCAATACAATTGGTAAGATCATTGACTCTAATTTTCATATTATTAAAAGTGCTAACCATACCTTCAAGAGTTTGAATTCTATCACACAAATTTTTATTTTCCAGAGATGCATATCGCAAAGCAGTCATGATCACATCTTTCTCAATGATAGCACACATATGTGACTCAAGAGACATTTTGTTATCATCTAACAATACTTTTCTTTCTTCTATCAAACATTTAATCTTCAACTTTATTTCTTTATTTTTCTGGACAGTTTTCTTAATTCATGAAACATATCACTTAACAACTCATTTGGATCAACATGCTTTTAGTAAGCGAATTAGGCGTGTAATTAGATATAGAAGAGTTTACCTCATTTTCCAAAACCATGAAGCATATGTTGGCATTTTCTTCTTCAAAATCTCCATCTTCGGACTCAGTTTCATTTAAGTCCTAAGTTCCCATCAATCCTTTACATTTCTTTGCCTTCAGATCTTTCTTCTTTTTAAGCGTTCTTCCTTCCTTACCTTTTGCAATAGGACAGTTGGCAATGAAGTGATCAGTGCTTTTACATTCATAACATTGAGGTTTGAATCCTGAGGTTTATCCTTTCTTTTTCATAAACTTCCTTCCTCTTTTGTAGTTTCTTTTGTTGAACATTCTTCTGATTTTTTTTTTTTGCTATCATAGCTAAATTATCATTGTCCATTTCCATGCCCTCACTGCTTTTCTATAGGCTTGTTTCTTCATCTTCATTTTCAACCTTCAATGCTATCCCTTTTTTTGCCTCTATCATGATCATCAGATTCATGAAATCTTTTAAGCTTCATCTCATGAGTTAGAAGAGATCCAATCAGCTCTTCAGTAGGTAAGGATTTTAAATCCTTGGATTCTTCTACAACAAGAGTTTTAGGCTGCCAGTTTTTTGGTAAAGCATCTAAAATTTTTTGATTTTGTTCCGCAAGAGAGTAAACCTTCCTATAGGCTTTGAGACCATTTGAGATATTAGTGAATCTCAAGAACATTTCAGTAATGCTTTCATTCAGTTTCATTCTCAATAATTCATAGTCATGAATCAGAAGCCCCAGTTTTGATTCTTTGACTTGGTTTGTCCCCTCATGGGTGACTTCAAGTAATCTCCACATTTCATGGGTTGAATCACAACCACTAACATAGTTGTATTCAGTCGCATCTAGTGCACAACATAAAATGTTCATAACTTAAAAATTTAAAGTCATCTTGGCATTGTCTTCTATACTAAACTCATCATTCTGTTTAGGTAATTTTATGCCATCAATCATCTTTAATGGAATAAAAGGACCATTTTCTCTCAAACTCCATAACTAACAGTTGATAGAACATACATAAATTTTCATTTTATTTTTTCAGAAATTATAATTGTTTCCATTGAATAAAGGAGGACGATTCGTTGAAGACCCTTCAACATATAGAAGAGAAAATGAGCTTATCATTGTGATCTTTTCTACAAGGTTGTTAAACCAAGAGTATGTAGACCAAGTTCTGATACCAAATGAAAAACCTTCGAGGGGGGGGAATAAGGTTTTTGGCAAACTAAAATTTTTCGAATTATCTAATATGCAGAACAACAATGATCATCAAGATTCCTGAACTAACTTTGTGGTAACAAAGAAAGCTATCCAAGAACTCTTATATATATATATATATATATATATATATATATATATATATATTCAGATTCAGATCAGAAATGAAAATGCAATTCAGTAAGAAAAGAGATGAGACACTGTATGTATAGTGGTTTGATCTTCGAAGATCTACATCCACTACCTTAAGCTCACACTTAAGGATTTTCAACTAGATTTCATTTACTCCACTTAATGAAATCAAACAATACCACATGCAAGAGAGGATCACTACACTAAGTTTTTCAAAACCTCTCAAACAAATAATCACAACAAGGTTCACCCCAATTGGGTTTTACACCACAACCTTGTACTACAATAGAGATTGAAGATCAATAGAATAGTACAGGGCTCACGTATTTGAGCACATGTTCACTAAGATATAAAGTACAAATACTTTTACCTTTGACACAATATGAATTTACTTTGAAACTTTTTGATAAAAGGAGCTTTTTGAAAACTTTGAGCAATAGTGTTTCTTAGAAGAATGTTTCAAAAATCTTATGTCTAATCTTGCTTAGAGGCTATTTATATAGCCAAAAAGTGAAGTGCCAACAGCTATAAATTTCTATTAAAATTATCCGTATTTTGGACTTAGATTTTGGACGACTATGCATCCAAAAGGTAAGTCCAAAATGGCACTATTTCAGGCAGAAACATTTCAACACTGTTTACAGGATTTTGGACGAATCTTTTGGATCCAAACTATTCAGTCCAAAATTTTGAGATTTACAAAACTTTGAAATCTTCTCCTTTGTGTGCTTTAAGGTAAAGTTAATTGAATCAAAAGGTAAAGAGACATAGGAATTAATAGAAATACCTTAAAAACACTTTCTAGTCTAAAGTTCTTCTTATAAGGATTTTTTGATATGCAACTCCATATACTTTGATCTTCTTTTTGATTTTCCAAACTTGAATTCAATCATGAAAGAGTTGCCAAACATAATCATATCTGAATGCCTTAGAAGAATAGAGGTCAAACATGTCTTATCATAATAGATTACATAAGTTAGTTCATATCAACGTTTGTCATAGGTTAAAACATAGGAGAAAACCCATAGGGCTAACAGTTAATGAAACCATAAGATTACAGAAAACGTTTTTGGGCTGAAAACTCTATTTTCAATAAAAGATTAAGTGGGAGAGGGGTTCCAATGACCCTATGGCTTTCATCACAACTCTCAATAGAGATAGTGGACTTCCATGTGTCATTTTAAGCATGACCACCTATAGGATGGATTTCCACAAGTATCTAAAACTAATAGAAGAGTAAAATTAAAAGCCTAGGATATTTGCTAGGATCGACCAACCTACATTAGAGGTTTTCGGCATTAAGTTGCCCATAGGTAGTGTGAATTAGTGGCCATCCTATCGGTGGAACTTTTTCTAGACCATTATCTATTTTAGAAAGTTTTGATTCATGATGGTTTTGCACTTAACTTAGGATGTTATTAATCTTCCTACAAAGCTCTGTTAGCTTTTCTAAGAGACAAACTATTTATATTATTGATAATGGTTTTAAGAGTTATTATCAAAGAAATAATATAAAGAAATGTGCATTTTTATTTTTTACAAACTAAATGAATATTTTTTGCAATATTTCTTAATTGTCTAGATTCAATCTATTGTCAATCATGCTCAAGGAGAATAAATTGGCAGGCCCAAATTATGTAGACTAGAAGAGGAACCTGAACATAGTACTCATTGTTGAGGAGTACAAGTATGTTCTTACGGATCCTTGTCCTGAGATTGGGGAAGAATTCATTGATCAGGAGCGAGAAGCTGAGAAGGCATGGAAGAAAGCCGATGAGATGGCTAAATTCTACATGTCGACTTCCATGTCTAGTGTGCTCCAATCTAAGCCTGAGCATATGGCCACTGCATATGACATGAATTTGTCATTACGTATCATATTTATTGACAAGAGTTGATCTGCAAGGCAGGAAGCTCTTAGGGCAATCATGAATATTGGGATGGCTGAGGGGGCATCGGTTAGAGAGCATCTGCTTAAGATAATTGCATACTTTAAGGAGGCCGAGGTCCCAGGCGCGACGATAGATCCTGAGAGCCAAATGGACATGGTTCTTGAAACTTTACCTAGTTCATATTCTCAGTTCAAGTTGAACTACAACATGAACACGTTGGATATGAATCTTATGAAAGTTATGAAAGAGTTCTAAGTGGTAGAAAAGATCATGAAGCTCATGTGAAAGGTTTTGGTGTCTCGTTTTACGTCTTCTTCTGGAATTAAGGCAAAGCCTAAGAAATTCAAGAAGAAAAAGGTTCAGAACAATGTAAGGGCCCAACCCATAGCATCTGGTTAGGCCAAGCCCAATAGGAATTCCAAAGGCAAATGTTTTAAGTATGGTAAGAAGGGGCATTGGAAAAAAGATTGTCTGGACTTCTTAGCCAAGTTTACTTCAAGTATTGCTCTATTTTAGAGTCTATTTTGATGGTTGGATTAACATCCTCCTGGATAGTTGATTCTGGAGCCATTGACCATGTCTGTAACTCTATGCAGTGGTTTAGAAGGACAAGGAGACTCAGTAAGAGTGAGCATAGATTTGAAGTAGGTAATGGAGCAAGAATATGGGCTGAAACAATCGGAGATCTTGAGCTTATTTTTTATTGTAATAGGAAGTTGGTTCTAAAAGATATTTTATATGTTTCTTATTTTAAACAGAATTTGATTTCAGTTTCTAAATTGATGAATTAGGGATATTCTTTTTATTTCTATTTTGGTGTTTCTAATAGTAGAGATGGTAATTTAATTTGTACATGAAACATGTATGGGAACCTTTTTTATATACATCGAATTCGAAATTAAGTAAACAACATACAAATAGAACCTGATAATAAAAAGAGAAAGACCATACCAAATGACTTGTATTTGTGATATCTAAGATTGAAATATATAAATCCCAATCGGATTCAAAGGCTAATTCATGATGGGCCTTTAAGTTCATTAAGACTGGAAGAATGGCCTCAGTGTGAATCTTGTTTTAAAGGTAAAATGACCAAAAGGTCCTTTACTAAAAAGGTGGATAGAGCCATGAAAATACTAGCACTAATTCATATAGATGTTTGTGGTCTGATGATTACACTAGCTAGAGGAGGTGACGAGTACTTTATCACTTTCATAGATGATCACATTCATTTTGGTTATATTTATCTGATGAGGTGCAAGTTTGACTCTTTTGATAAATTTAAGGAGTTTAAGGCTGAAGTGGAGTGTCAAACAGGTAAATTAATTAAAATTTTGAGATCAGATCGTGGTGAAGGGTACCTTCTCGGTGAGTTTAAGGATTCCTTGGTACCTCATGGCATAGTATCTCAGTTAATTGTGCCTAGGACTCCCCAACAGAATGGAGTAGCTAAGAGAAGAAATAGAACTTTAATGGAAATAGTCAGAAGCATGATGAGTCATGCGTCTCTTCGTATTTCCTTTTAGGGGTATACTTTAGAAACAACGGCATATGTTTTGAACTTCATACCTTCCAAATTAGTATCTAGGACACCCTATGAGATATGGACTGGACGAAAGTCCAGTCTGAACCATCTCAGAACCATCTCAAGATATGGGGTTGTCCAGCTTATGTGCTAACAAAAGGAAGTAAACTAGAACCCAGATCAGAGTTATGCTATTTCGTTGGGTATCTAAAAGGAAAAAGAGGTGGATATTTCTATCATCCTTAAGAGCATAAAGTACTTGTTAGTACTAATACTAGATACTTAAAGGATGAGCAAGTTACTTCCACCACGAGTTTAAGCAGAATAGTGTTAGAAGAGAAGTTGGGCATTGATTCAACTTTAGGTACTTCTAACACTTTGATTGAGGAACCAAGAGAAACACTACCGAATGTTCCTATACAAACTGAGCCTAGTCATAGTGGGAGGATCACAAGAGTTCCAGAAAGGTAGATCGGAGAGATCTATGATCTAGTCTCTAATAATCAGAAACAAGATCCCATTAGATATAAAGAGGCCATTGTTGATGCTAATGCAGACAAATGGCAATGAAAGCTAGCTATGAATGCTGAAATTGAGTCTATATACCTCAATCAGGTAAGGGATTTTGTCACTACACCTAATGGGATAAAACCCATTAGGTGTAAGTGGATATACAAGAGGAAGAGAAGTGCGGATGGAAAGGTTGAAATGTATAAAGCAAAGTTGGTTGCTAAATGTTATACTCAGAAAGAAGAGATCGATTACGAGGAAACTTTTTCACCACTAGCCATGCTTAAGTCTATTTGAATTCTTTTAGCCATCGCATGTCACTATGACTACGAGATATGTCAGATAGATGTCAAGATGACCTTCTTAAATGGCTATCTTAGAGAAGACATCTATATGTCCCAGTTAGAAGGTTTTATTGCTAGAGGTTAAGAACAAATGGTCTATAAGCTTAAGAAGTCCATCTTTAGACTTAAGCAAGCTTCACGGGCATGACACATACATTTTGATGAAACCGTGAAAAATTATGATTTCATTTAAAACGTGAATGAACCATGTGTATATAGGAAATCAAACAGTGGCAAAGTGATTTTCTTGATACTTTATGTAGATGACATTCTACTCATTAGAAATTATGCAGAGATATTGTCGTCCATTAAGGTTTAGCTATCTAGTCAATTTAGTATGAAAGATATGGGAGAAGCTAGTTACATTCTAGGCATTAAGCTTCTTAGAGATAGGAAGCAAAGAATGTTAGGCTTATCCCAATCTGCTTACATTGACAAGATATTGGTCAAGTACAACATGGATCAATGTAAAATGTCTATTATACCATTTAGATATGGATTATTCTTATCTTCCAAGTAGTGTCCTCAGACACAAGAAGACAAGTAGAAAATGAGCATGATCCCTTATGCTTTGGCTGTGGAAAGTCTCATGTATGCTATGTTTTGTACTAGGCCAGATATCTACTTTGTAGTAGGCATGGCTAGTAGATATCAGTCAAACCCAGGAGAAGCTTGTTGCCAAGCCGTAAAGCATATACTCAAATATCTCAAGGAAACAAGAGATTATATGCTTGTATATCATGCTGATGATTTAGTTCCTACCAGTTACATAGACTCGGACTTCTAGGCAGACAAAGATGAAAGAAAATCCACTAGTGGATATGTCTTCACTTTGTCTAGAGAAGCTCTTTCATTGAGAAGTATGAAGCAATCTTGCATTACTAATTCTTTGATGGAAGCTGAGTATGTTGCTGCTTCAAAGGCTTCTAAAGAAGTTGTGTGGCTTCGAAAGTTCGTCATGGAACTTAAAGTAGTACCACACATGGATAGACCTGTCACCATTTATTGTGATAATTGTGGAGCGGCGTCACAATGCAAGGAACTTTGAAACCATAGGAAGGGCAAGCACATAAAGAGGAAGTATCACCTCATCCAGGAGTTCATCTAGAAACGAGAGATTGTGGTCGATCAGATTTCCTCTGTCAACAATCTGGCAGATCCCTTTATCAAGCATTTGATAGAAAATGTGTTTTACAGAAACTTAGATGTCATAGAGGTAGGCAGTTATAGACTTTCTTAGTCATTGTAGTGCAAGTGGGAGATTGTTGAAAAGTATGCCCTCAAAGACTATGTATTCTGTGTAAACATTTTGCAATAAAATATTTATTCATTCATTTTAGTTTATTTTTTATATTATTGCACATTTAAGGTCCAAGTATGGCAAGTAATAGTCTATGTGTTGGGCCGTTCTTCATAGTAAGGTATAGACCATGGGTACTTGTTATACAAGTAAAATTAAGTTCTTTGTCGTTTGATGGAATTGGCATTTTATCAAGGTAAGACTATTATGCCATAATTTCCAATGATGAATAGTTTACCATGAATCAATGAGTAATTCACTCGTATCATTAGCCTAATCGTATTTCGAATACGTAGAACTGGATCTGTAGTAGTGGTCTCTCTAAAGTACTATAATTATAGAGACTAGACTATTACTTCTACAACATGGATGGATACCTTCATATTTGAGTATGAGTTGGTGGTCTAGCGAAGCTAGGGTTTTGTATTTTGATATGTTGGGTGAGATTTCTTTTGTGAGATCAATATCCATGTACGTTTGGTGTATTACTCTAGTTAGTTAAGACAGACTCATGCAATAGAGTTTCTATGCTTCACTTAGTGAGGTTAAATCACCCCCTTATGATTGTCCAGGATAATCTAATGATTTAGGACCACCCTAGGAATGTGACTTTAGAATGTGTACTTTTGGGTAGCTTCCAATGATAAACAAATACATTCAAGTGAGTCATGGATTATTAAATTAGAGATCTAAGGATAATAGATGTCTTTGAAATAGGTGTTAGTACATTTATCCTATCTCATTGATGGGTGTTATATAGAGGGGTATTTTCGTCATCACACCTATAGGTTGGAGACATTGCTTTAGCAATATTATTCTTGGAGTCAATTTTTTCATATGGTGATAAATGAAAATATTTAAAATGATAAAATTTTGCTATTTAATAGTAAGAGCATTTTGGTCATTTTAGTAGCATGAATAATATATCTCTTGATCCCCGGAGTAGCTCAAGTTACCTTGGTGTTGTTTAGACATAATCTGGGCTTAATTGATAATTATTTGGAAGAGAAATAAAATTTATTCTAAGAGTCTAATTAGAATTAATTAATTAGTCTTGGGTTTTATTGAGGCCCAGAAAAGATAATTAATTAATTAAGAGAATTGGGTTGGAATAAATTAATTAATGGGGTTGATGTATGTTGACATATATTAAGAGTCTAATTAGAATTAATTAATTAATCTTAGGTATTTAATGAGGCCCAGAAAAGGTAATTAATTAATTAATTAATTAAGGGGATTGGGCCAGTCTTGAATTATTTTTTTTAGCATGGCACCTAGCCCATTAGGGCTTCATGTTTTCGGGCATTAGGACTTGAGAAAGCCCTAGGCTGGCCGAATATAGTGACATGAGGAGGAAAAAAATAATGACGTTATTCTTGTGAGTTCTCTTCTCTGGAGTGTGTGCCGTCTCCACTCTCCTTCTTTGGTCTTTCGTTCTTTCTCTTCTCTCTTTATAGTAGAGTGATTTTTGATTATCCAAAAGTAGCTCTTACCAAGCTAACACCAAGAGCAAGTAGGTTCATACTCCAGAAGATGAAGAGAAGTAGCTTGTAGACGCTTGATGCGTAGGAGTAGAAGATTGGCAGGAGTTCCAGTTGAATAGCAGGTGCCTCCTTTTCCCCCTCCAATGTAAGAAGAAATTCTGATGCAACCCGTCCCTACGTTGGTTAATTTGCGACCAATAAAGAAAAGTAAGTACTCTTTCTTAGATGTGGCTCAAAAAACTAAAAAAATTTTCGCTACGTTTTCTTTGATGTTTTTCATTTTAATCCTTCACAATCACCATTATAGCAGCAAGGGATTGAACACACTGCGTGTCCCTAGTTAGAAAACCATGAACAACCCAAGTATCACATTAGGCAATTGCTGGGTGAAAAACGACTAGCCAAGAATGGCTAATTTCAATAACCTATCGCTCCATTTGGAGTAAGATAAATCCTAGAACTTATTAGGTTACTTGAGTCTATCTATCTCTAATGCGAGCTATCATAAAGAGAAAAAGTCTCCGTTGTGTACTCAACGTGTTCACTACTACACATGCTTATCTTCGAGCCTAATCTAACAAAAACTTCATTTTTTGGTCTTGCATGCAGCTTTTGAATCCTTTTTCTTGGTCCCATAGATTATTGGTTGGAAAAATGGTAAAACACATCTCATAAGATGCATTAGGTGTATTGAAAGTAGGTAGGTTCCTTGAGGAGAGAGAAATGGGTATACTTTTTCAAAAAAGCCTTTAAAACAAAACTAAGGAATATTTAAAAAAAGTAGAAGAGGCTTAACCAACTTTGAAATAGCATGTTCAGCTTGGAAATAACAAATTTAGATCGTTCTTGCACTATAGTAGTTAGGTTTTTCAAAAGGTAAAGAATGCATACTCTAAAACTAAGCATTTGCATTTATTTAAAAACCACTTGCAAAAATATATCTTTGAAATAACCAGGACTCATCGTGTAACACCCTATTACCTACTTACCCCAAAAGGGGTAGGAAGGTCATCCTGCCCATAAGACTAGGGGTATTTAAAACTAGGTAAAAGAAAATTAAAGGAAATAAACTAAGTTCAGAACTTATTTCTACTAAATCAATACTTTTCAAGTCTCCAAATTTATTCTAATAAAGTCTTGAAAGATAATATGCCAAAACAGAAATGAAAATCTTCAATCTTCAGGAAAGCTCAACCTTCAAAGTAGGATTTTCTTGAAAACATATACAAAACATAGTGAGAATTACTTCTCACTAAGTCCTATGTGTGCTCATGTTAAATTGAGAAATGCTTTGTGTATTTAACTTTAAACAAGTCTTGAAAAAGATTACAAGTTATAATCATTGTGCTGCTATTGAACATAGAATGGTGTTTTGCATTTACATTTCTTAAACAAAAGTGCACATTTAGAAAAGAAATAACCACTCTAAAATAAAAAGATGACTATGAAACTTTACATCATAGTCGAGGCCATGAAACCCTACATCGTGACCGCATATTGTTAAAACTTTCATTATAATACAAGTAAATGACTGGCCTATTGGGTGAGATACTCCTCCACATCTATACCCTAACTTACTGGTTGTACACTTCTAGAAAAATAGTCCACTTGGTCTAAGTTGTTAGCTCGGATCGGTTTGACTAATCAAAACTGGCATTTTATCCAGAAAGAGTTTATTTCCCGATAGAAGCCTCCACTGGAAGACTTACCATAACCTTCTACAGTTAGTTCTAACTAACCTACCATTTTTGAGTATTCAACATATGCTGTTCCATACAATAAAAATTCACAAAAGCTTCGTCATTTTGAAAATTGCAATCATAGTTAGCTATTTTTATTTTGAATATTTTATTCAAAAGAGAGAGTATTTTAGTCAGAAACTTTTGTTTGAGCAAATCATTTAGTTTCAACATGTAAAAGAATGTGTATGAACAGAAGGGAAGGAATAAGCATGGTTGCATTCCAGATACACATTGCCTTTTCATAGCATAAATCATACTTGACTTGCAATATTTCATTTGTCTAGCAAATAAGTTTTATGTAAGGATTGACTTGATTCTTGTTCGTGGATAAAGTCTCCTGATGTCCTGATCAAAGAAACCTAGTCCCATCTAGGAAAAATATAAAGAATAAGTCACCAACTACTCAACTACATTTATTTAATACTTGTATAACATCAAAATATTTCAAACTAAATATTATCTTCATCCCAAGCATGCCATGCCAAAAATAAAATTATATCCTCAACTTTAAGCATTCAAACATGTATACCACACCCAAAAGTTCAACAATGATAACAGATCTAGCAATAACTACTAAAAACGTCAATATTCAATACTTATTATACTAAATGAATACTACAAATAGTTTTCAATAGATAATAAATAATGAATTATAAATAATATAGAAAATATATAGTAAGTACTAAATATTATCAAATAATTTTAACATAGTAAGTATTTAATTAATAGCAACAAAATAATATCAATTATGATATAAAATGGTAATGTGAACATTTATAGCTAATAGCTATATTTCACTGGTAGAAGATAACATAAGGTAAGTAACATATTTTAGTATGTAATAATTAATTAATATACATGTATATATTAAATACTAATAAAGAATAAATAATCATTAAATAATAAGAAATCAATTCATACTAAATATTATTAAGAAAAAAAATATTATTTGGTATTTAGACTTATAAAAAGAATGATATTAGCAATAAGGGATGGAGTTGTTAACCAACTTATACTAGTTATCAATAAGCTGCAATTACTAGTTTTTAATAATAGCTTATTAATTGTAACAATAAGTGTATAAAAATAATTTATTGTTAACAACAACATTTAACTATTATTAATATAGATAGCAATTAGTGGATGTATAATAATAATCTTAGTAATAACAAATAATTATTTGATAAATAAGCTTTGGCAAATAGAATGTAATAATAGAATATACACAATACATATGAACCAGTATAAACCTATATACTTGAGTTCATAAACAACAACTAAAGAAAAAAAAAAAAAAAAGCTAACAAGGTTTACTTGTTTTGTGAAGTGGATTGTTGTGTGAGATCCCGAATGTTGTTTTCAAAGGGTATAGAGCCGTAATTTCCTTTGTTGAAAGTCATCCGAGCAAGGAAAAGAGAAATAAAGAGAAAGAAATGAAATGAGAAAATTAATAGTTATGCTCCCTAGAAGTGGTAAAGAAAAGAAAGGGAAAGAGGATATAAGCAAGAGACAGAGAAAGACAAAAAGAAAATAGAAAGACTCGTATATACCACCTAGTATCTTTGATATTTGAATAGGAGGTTGTTTGACTGATTTTGTTGTTTAAATGCTAAAGAATGAAACTTGGATGGTGTTCTAGATAGTTTGGTGGGTTTTAGAGTGAGTTCCAATGATTGTATAAGTTCAAAATGTTAAAGTTTGTGAGTTTTTGGGGTTTTTGAGGAAGATTTAGGGAGAATGGAAGTGCTTGCTGGAGGGTTTTGGTAGCCAGAGAATGTTAATGAACGAATAAGTTTCTAACGTCGTGCTTGAGAGTGTTTAGGTGTCTCGGGAGGATTTCCAAGAGTGAATCAAGATTCTTGAATTTTGAATTTGGAAGGGAAGTTGAGGAAACAATGGAGGATTGAAGAGATGGTGATTCTACGATGGTGACCGAGAGTGGATTATGTGAAGATGGAAGGAAGAGTAGAGTGATAGTGTCTCAGTTTTTGAATGAAATAATGAAGTTTGTTATAGTCTTTAGGATTGCTCGGTTGTGATGATCAGAGAGTAAGCTAATTCCATTGATTTTGTAAGGTTTGAATTCTTAAATTTCAAAAGTTGAAACGGAGAAAAACTAGGAGATGTGTGAGGAATGGCCATGGGGTTTGTCTCAGTTGCCATGGTAGAAGAAGGAAGAAGAAACTATGCTTCAAGATATAGCCAGTCCATAGCTCAGTTGAAGCCTGTCCAAGACTTTATAATTGTGAGTGCAAGGTGGTCCAAGGCTTGGAGAGGAAAAGAGAGAAAAAAGCAAGAGAAAGGCAGTGCAAGGCTTGGTATAGGCGGTCCAAGGATTGAGAGGGAGAAGAAAGGAAATAGCAAGACAAGGCAGTCTAAGGATGGTCTAGGCAGTCCAAGGCTAGAAGAAGAAAAAGGAGAAAATAGAGGGAAAAGAGGTGCAAGAATTCTAGAGGTGGTCCCAGGATAGCCGAATTTCAGCTTGGTTCCTAGGAGAAAAAGGAAAATTCTCAAGTTGCTGGATACAGAAAGAATTCTGATCGTTGAAGCTTAAGGAAGTTGAATGATTCAAGGCAAGAATAATAATTCTTTTAGTTGCTGACTGATTGCTCAAAAGTTGGAATTTTTTACTACATGTAGCCCAGTTGAGTGCAGATTTGTGGGGGATTGTTAAGAAATTCAAGGTCTTTTAATTACAAAGTTTTAAGCTAGAATTCAGGAAAGTTGAAAAGGGTTCTACCATAGTGAAAATAAAATGAAGAACAATAGTTTGTGTAGTGTCATGAAAACCCGAGGGTCTAAACGAATGAGGAATAAGGAAGGGAAGTGACCGAGCAAGGCTTTGGTGTCCTGGGGAGTAAAACTGGGATCACCCTAGTTGTGGAAAGCTGTAATCGATTAAAGGGAAAGAACATAGAAGAAAGTCGTAACCCACCCCTAGAATTACGCTGAAGATCAATGCAAACATAGGAAGGGAAAACTTGATCAGATTTGCAAGTGGAAAATATGGCATTTTCAAAGTTAAACAGAGCTTCTAGTTGGCGATAGAAATGTTTGAATCCGACTAAGAACAAAAATATTTTAAATTCAAAATAAATTGCTTTCATTGAGATTCGTACTTAAGATTACTAAATACTATACCCAAAGTTCTAATCGCTAAACCATATTAATCCTTGTGTTGTACTTTCCAATCCCTTTCTATCCTAAACCCAAAATTATCTATAACCTCTAATCTTAAGTATTATAATTCGAAAGCCTTCCCATCTAAAATAAAAATTCCTAATCATCACAAACACCCAACAAAATACGGTTAAGCAATACAAAGCACATATAGATTTATTTTTACGAACAAATGCACAAATGTTATGATATGCAATGCAAACCCTTTTGCTACAGTAAGGGTAGTTTTAGGCGGGATTTTACATTCTTCCCTCCTTAAAAGAATTTCATCTCGAAATTTGAGGAGCCATACTTCCGCTTCACCCAAGCTTCCATTTCTCATGTAGCATCCTAGGTACCGTAATGCTCCGATAAGATCTTCACCATCAGAATCTGCTTGTTACGAAGAGTTTTGATGCTTCGATCCAATATCTTTACAGGCTTTTCCATATAACTCAGGTTGGGTTGCAAAATCAATGGCTCGTCATTCAAAACATGTTTTGGATCCGAGTTATACTTCTTCAACTGTGGCATGTGGAACATATCATAGATCCCCGTTAAGCTATTTGATAAGTATAACTTATAAGCATCGGGACCAATTTTTGCAGTAACCGAAAATAATTCTACATATCTTGACTCAGCTTCTCTCCTTTTAGGTGTTTCAAGATCCCATTACTATGAGTCAAATTTAAGAACATTTGATCTCCCACCTGGAATTCCAATTCTCTCCTCCTATTAGCTGCATAGCTTTTTCATCGACTCTGAGCTGCCTTTAGCCTCTCCCTTATCATTTTCACTTTATCCACCATTTTTTGAACACAAACCCCACAAGATTTTTTATGTCTCTCTTCTATGTAGCTCTGATATAACGGTACTTGACATTTTCGCCCGTACAGTGCCTTATATGGAATCATGCCAATAGAAGACTGATAATCATTGTTGTAGGCAACTCAGTATAACATACGCTATCAATCCACTTATTGCTAAAGTCCAATATACATACTCTTTACATATCTTCCATTATCTGAATAACTCTTTCTGACTGCCCATCAATCTAAGGGTGTGCAGATGTACTGAACTTTAGGTTGGATCCTATAGACTCTTGAAACTTAGTCTAGAATCGAGAAGTGAAACCTCAGATCCTGTTCAAATACGATACTCGAGGGAACTCCGTGTAATCTCACTCTCTCCTGAACATATGTCTGTGTTAACTTTTCCATAGAGTCCCTTATATTTACTGGAATAAAGTGTGTTGTTTTGTCAATCTATCAACCAGAACCCAAATAGCATCTTTTTGTGTCTTTAACATAGGTAATTCAATGATGATATTCATTGTTACTTTTTCCTATTTATATTCTGGCACTAGTAATGGTTGGAGTAACCCAGCTTAGTTCTTGTATTCTGCCTTAACTTTTCGACATGTCAGCATGTAGAAACATATTGTACAACATTTTTCTTCATCTCAGGTCATAAAAAAGCTTTCTTCAAATCCTAATACATCTTCACCTCTTCTGGATGAATAGTATACTTTTGTACACCTCCTCTAAATTTTTTTTTCTTCAACTCTTAATCATTGGGCATGCATATTCGATCTTGAAAATAAAGCACTTTTGATTTATTTAATTGAAAATCACTATTTCCTCGTTTAAGCTCCCTATCCTTAGAAGCTTGAAACCTTGCATTGTCATGCTAAACTTTGACAGTTTGTTGCTTTAGATCTGGCATCAATTTTAAGTTATTTATATAAATCTTTCCTTCTTGTGCTTCTGCCTCCAGATCTATCACTCCTGAACTATCTGAACCTCCTGTACCCTTAATCTTGCCATCTTTACTTTTCAACTTAAAGCATCAACCACCACATTAGCCTTTCGCGGGTGATAATTGATAAGGCACCGGTATTCCTCCAAGAACTCCATCTATCTTCATTGTCTCAAGTTCAAATCCTTTTGAGTGAAAATATACTCTAGACTTTTGTGATTCATGAACACTTCATATTCAGCACCATACAGATAATACTGCCACTTCTTTATGACGAAAACAATTGCGGCTAATTCTAGGTTGTGAGTTGGGTAGTTGACTTCATGTGGTTTCAATTTCCGTAATGCATATGCTATAACCTTCCTATCTTGCATCAGTATCACCCCCCATCTTTCCTTTGATGCATTAGTATAGAGAAATAGGGTTTATTTTCCTCTAGCAAACTTAATATTGGGGCCGTCGTTAACCTTCGCTTGTACTACAAAAAAAATGTTCTATATACAACACTAGTATTTATGGCGGTCTTAGTGCCATCACAAATGGTAGTTATATATGACAAACCGTCATGTATAAAAATTACAAATGATAGTTTTGGGGCCGTCATGTTTAATCTAATATTAGCGACAGACCGCTATATATATTATATTAACTGCGACAGCCTATTGCAAAAGGTTGTTATATCCTCCGGTTTTGAGGCCGTCATAAATATATGATTATATACGATGGTATTGCATTTATTTATGATCATTTTGTGCCCATCTAAAAAAATAAAACATTTGCAACAATTGTTGTACGACGATCTTGTAAGTGTCTATCGTAAAAGGTTAATATATGCGACGGTTTGAGGGCCACCGTAAATGCAAGGATACATATGATGGTCTTACTGTTATTTATGACGGTTTTTGGGCCGTCATAAAAAATACATTATTGACGAAGTTTCTTTTACATTCAAATTCCCTCAAAATTCAAATTTTTATTACCTTTAAATTTGGTCATAATACTTTCCTTAGCAATTTCAACAAATTTAAAGTTGGATTGTTAATTTAATTCATCTATATTTGTAAATGTATTAGGTTTTGGGCATTTTTATAAATATCATGTTAGATTATGTGCCAAAATATATCCGATTACCTTCGAATTTGGTCATAACAATTTTTTTTTAATAGAAATTTCAACAAATCTAATGGTTAGATCTTTAAGTTGACATGCCTATCTTCATAAATGCATTAGGTTTTTGGTATTTTTTTAGATATTATGCTAGATTATGTGTCAAAATATATTTGATTACCTTCGAATTTAGTCATAATATTTTTTAAAGTAATTTTAACAAATCTAACTGTTGGATTGTTAATTTGATATTCCTATCTTCATAAATGTGTTAGGTTTTAGTCATTTTAATAGATATTATGCTAGAGTATGTACCAAAATATATCCAATTACCTTTAAATTTGATCATAACACCATTTTTTTTTAATAGCAATTTCAACAAATCTAATGGTTGGATTGTTAATTAGATTGACCTATCTTTGTAAATACATTAGGTTTTGGGTTTTTTTTTTATCTGTATGCATATATGTGTATATATGTGTATACATATATCTATATATATGTATTTGGTATGAATATGGTGTATGTATGTACATATATAAATATATGTATATCTGTATATCTATATATATGCATTTGGTGTGAATATATGTCTCCAAATAATATATATACACACATATACATATATGTATATGTATATAATTGTATGTGATATTTATGTAAATGTATATATTTGTATGTATATCTATGTATATATATATGTATATATATATATATATATATATATATTTATGTATGTAGATATATATATATATATGTATGTAGATATATATATATATACACACACACACACACACACATAGATATATAGGTATATATATAGATATATATGTGTGTATGTTGTATTTATATATATATATATATCTATATAATATATCCATAGATATATCTATATATATAGTGTGTATATATAGTATGTGGTATATTTGTATATATGTATATCAATATATATGTATTTGGTATATATACTAGTTAAGGTATCCACACTATGTTCTGAAATTTTGCCCTTTCATTAAATATAATTTAAAATTCTTTATTGTTTAATTAAATTTATACATAAATATTACTTATACAAAATTTTAAATATTTTATCATGTTTAAATTTATTTTTAGTGAAATTATTTGAAGCCAATACACACACACACACACACACACACACACACGCACGCACGCACGCACGTACGTACGTATGTATGTATGTATGTATGTATGTATGTATGTGTGTGTGTGTGTGTGTATGTATGTATGTATGTATGTATGTGTGTGTGTGTGTGTGTGTATGTATGTATGTATGTATGTATGCATGCATGTATGACGTAACCATTTTTCTTTTCTTATGAATTTAAATTTTATACCACCAAACAAAAAAAATATGGGACATATATATATATATCTTTTTGCTCTGGGTTTTTTATGCCTTTTGGGAGTTTTATTATTTCTTCAGTCTATTGATATCTTTTCCAATGTTTAAACTCAAAATGATAGGATATTTGTTGGAATAAATGAAGGCTAGAATTAAAATTGCAACAAACATTTCCAATAGGAGCTAAGATAAGACACAGAGCTATGTTTGTACAACTATATATGAACAATGGCTGAATAAGAAAATCCCAGGAAACTAAAATGTGTCTCAATTTCCACATGCTAGTTGAGAGTAGTTAGAGAAAATATGCCATCCATAATCAAATGACAAGTATTTCTGTTCCACATATGGTAGCAAACAAAGTATACACACAATTAAGGGCAGGTTTACATTTACATGTCCCATCTACATGACACACTAAGAGTCTGGAACCTAATCTTACTGCAGAAAGCTAAAACGATGTTCAATGCCTCCCATGTTGCCCGAAATAAGTTCCAGAGAACATGGGCATCCATCAAATGCAGTCTAATACCCTACTGATCCTGCAAGGGCCTTTGCAAGCTCAACCTACACATAGTAGAACACAAACAAATCTATAAGGGCCATATGATATATGCAAGTGATGGTAAATCTACAACTTTTCTCATGATTCACATAATTAGAAAATTGATAAGATAATTTGTTTCATGAAAGAATATGAATTAAGCTATTCAAAATTTTATGTTGGTAACTCATATCATCACAAAAATGAGCTAATTAATGGCAAATTATTTCAATTTAAGATAGAGAGTCATTATTGACACTATGACAAACTAACATACAAAAGCGAAAACTAAATAGTGATATCCCGAGAAGATGGGAAAAAAAATTCTAAAAATGATACCTATTTTTTCCTCGAGAAGGTGGTAAAACCTTCACAAAATCCTCCTCTAGATACCCATTCCCAATAACTAAAAGCCCCACTATCACTAACCTACAAAACCAACATGAACCCATTTCAAGAAATAGCAATTCTCTCACAGAATAGACTAATTTAAACAACTCTTTCCCTTCCTCACAGAGAAAATTCCATTTTCTTGGCTACCCGCTTTGAGTTCTGCAAGGCAGCTAACATTATTTTATAAAGAAAAAGATAGAAGTAACAACAAATGATTACAGATGATGTATAATTCAGTTAAAGAGAAAGAGCACATGAATTCTGGGATACCTTTAACAAAAAGGCATGTCCTGAAGATCTGTATTATGCTGAAGACAATTTGATAAGCATAGATAAACTATTTCCTACATCCAATTGCTAGTGGAGATTAGAAAAAAAAAATCAAGAAAATGGATTTAAATAGTTTGCAAGCTTCTGTTGGGGGTAGTAACTATGGCTTAGGTAGCTTTGCTAGACTTTTTAATTCACTTCCAGTGCCCATTACAGAGAGAGAAAAGTGTTGGAAAACATCAGTGTAAATAGGAGCTGGGCAGAGTAAATGCAAAAGAGTGGAGATTGCCATACTTAGACTTGGATGGCTTTTCAAATTCAAGGTTAGCAAAAGTATGAATAAACTGCAGCCAGCCAAAAGGTTCAAGTAAAACACAAGGAAAAAGGTATCTTCTTCTTTTCGCTAAATGCTTTTCAATTGAACTTCTTTTGTCCTTTTCTGATTGCATTGCAAGATTATCCATTTGTTGTTGAGAGTTGAGATAACTACAATTTTAAAAAAAACAAACAAACACAACCCATCAATTGTTGCCCATAATTGCTAAAAAGAATATTAAATTACACAAATAAACATTTATATGGGACAGAGGACAAACAAAACTTTATCAAGAGAGCATTTAAAATGACCATTTTTACATACAATTGGTGTATTCTTCATGACATGCTCCTTGGCAAATTTGCATGCCTATTTCATAGCAAGGGCATCCATACCATCTACCTGTATTACAATAGAGAAATGTAATCTTAACAATATAATGGGTAAGCAAAAATAAATTTTTGGAAGGGGAACTAACCACAAAAGATATAATATTACTTACATTTGAAAAGGGGGATAACTACAAAAGGTATAATATCATTCGATGATTTTCTTGAATACTTCCTTTTGTTATTATTGTTATTAAACTTTAAGCAATATTGTTCAGTTACAAAACCCCCATATTTGATCTAAGCTTCTTATCTTAAATGAATTAGAGAGAAAAAGGAAACACATTATTTGGGATCATTCCACAATATCACACTGCATTATTTGGGATCATTCCATAACATCACAGAATAGTAAATAGTCCATTCATACTTAACTCTTGATGCAAGGCCATTACATACATACAAAATGCCGCTAGCACCAACATCCACAAATCTAATTAAGAAGACATCCTTTTGCAGATGAAAAATTAACATAGGGTAGGCCAAAACATGGCATGACCAAATGGGGAATGTACTCTTCCAAGATACACTTCTAAATTTGCTTTTTGATCATAAGAAATAGCTATAGGTTCAGTAGAAAATGTAAGAATAATTTATTGATTCCTGCTAAGTTAGACATTAGAAAAACTTATTGAAGTCTCTCCACTTTGCTATTCTCTTCAATCAATGACATTAAGTCCATACCAAAGTTCAGCCTACTAATCATCCCTATAGTTTACAGTTACATATTTGATTAAGATGCAACCCTTTCTTTTAGTGGAAGAATTGGTAGAATATTCACCATGTGTTACAGCTTATAGGCCATTGAAATTAGAACAACTTTGCATCCTCAGGCACATGATGTCGACAAATGGCAATTAAGTTAGAATTACCTTATTTGATGTGAAGTCTATAATATGGAAGATAAATAAAAAAGTAATCCTATTATATTAAATATTCAAAAAATTACGTTAGGTAATTGGAAGGAAAGCATCAATGTGAAATTTAAATTAGAATTTTATGTTTCAGTTCTAAAGCTAAGAGCCCACCATTTAATTTATCACTTCGGGAAACTGTGATCAATTTTAATATAATAAATATTCACACACTAATCATAGGAATGACTAATTTAATGCACCTTCAAACAAGGAACATAATCCCCTCTCTTGTAATAAGTAGGACTCTTTGCTACCCTCCATTCGGCTGTCCTTATCTTTGACTCTTTGCTAGTAACTATCTCTGAATAAAACAAATAATTGTCAAGTTCCAAAATCTTTGACTCTAGCCCCAGTCATCAACAGTGCTCACAACTTGAAAACAAGCATAAAAGGAGTGGGAAATAAATTTCCTAGTAGGTCCCATATGGGTGGAAGTGCTCATTTGAAACCATTTCATGAGATGCATTTTGAAATGCTAAAAATGCAATTGCATTCTTCAACAATTGTTTTAAACACAGGAGTGGTGTTTTCAATTTGTAATAGCAATAAGTAACTTTATCTCAAGTAAATCAACCACTCAACAAAAATGTGGACTATGAAACCTTGCATCATAGTTTGAGTCATGAAACCTTACATCATAACCCTTGCTAACTATATTGTAATACTATTGCACTACAGTACAACGGGTGATCGGCCCACTGGGTAGGGAAGGTCCTCTATCTCCCATTCCCTTGCTAACTTTGGTTGTCCACACCGGAATATAAATACTGTTCCACTTGGAATTGAATTGCTAGCTCTGACTGGCCTGACTCCTTAACACTGTCGCCTAATTAGGAATGAGTTTATCTCCCAGAGGTGGCCAGCTACCAAAAAACTAGCTTGCCCATCTTAGACTAGTGATAGTAGCTTACCTTTATTGAGTGCTTAATGATCTTGCCATAAGGAAACACATTAGCATCTAGTAGTTACCAACAAGAAAGTATCAAGCATGGCTTGGTCGGCCTTTATAAAATCATTTAGTGCAAAATAAAGTGAAGTATTTCGAAACCCTTTTTGTTTTAAGAAACAATGTGTGATTTGGAGAATAGTAGGAAAAGCTGTCCATGCTGAACTTTTTATCACATTAAACCATGTTTTCATTGATACCTCGAAACATTTCACAACTTGCAATTGCTATGTTTTACAAATGGTTTTATGCAAGGACTTACCTCAGAAGAGCAAATTAATTTCTTATTTGAAAGGAGTGAATCCTTGCTCTTGATAACCTTCCACGTCTAAAAGTCGCAAAGTAATCCAGTCACAATATAATCCTAGTATTTCAAGAAATCAATTGCATACAACAAGCAATCCAATTACTTTTTGCCCAGATTTCTATTTCAATCCCAAGTGTCATTCCATGGAATTATTCACAGAAATATTGCATAAAGGATTGACTAGTTATTTAAAATAGAAGTTGCTCAAGAAAGTATTTAAGTTATCTAATGCAAAAATATTAAGTGACTAAAGAACTTAAATAAACAGATATTCATTTATTAATTTACTTAGTTATTTAAAATATTATTTGTTATAGCTATAGGAAAATAAATGACTAAGGTAATATATTATTTAAAGGATAGGTAATTTATTATGTGACAAATGCAAATAGTACTATTAAAACAACAATGAGAATGATAATATCAATACTAATGGTAATAATAATATTAACAATGTTAATATTAGCAATAATAATAATGAAGATACTAACAATATTAGTTTTAATACTAATAACAATATTAATGAGAGTTAATAAAAGTGTGGCACTATTAGGGTTTCCTACATTAAATCATTTATTACATCCTAATGCTACCTTCTTACACCATTGTCACACATAAGAAACACATGAGTTAATAATAGAAAGTTTCCTAAACTTTTCATAGGTTAAACATAATTTCCAGTAACGTATCTCAGTTTTTCCAAAAACATATTACCTATGAATACTCCTTGGATTGACCTCAAATTTTATAGAGATACACCTTAATCCATATAGAAAAATTAAGCCCCAATTATGCTTAGAATATTTATTTTCGCTACTCTACTTTTCTGTCTAGACTCGTCTCGACTTAAAGAAAAATTCATAACTCTTACATTAGAAAATTACAAAATTTTACAAGGAACCCTTACACATATAGGGCTACAACTTATCTATTTTGACCTTTCCTAGATTTAGCAGTTTTCTACACGAAATTACCCACGCAACTTAAGTAACTGGTAAAAATAGAACACTCTGTTTTCTAATGCTTTAAAAAAAAATTACTGAGATCAATATAAAGTTTTTCTTACATGAACTCTAGCATAAATCACACCCTAAACATGTATAGTAAACAAGGACAAAAGCCCTTGCAATAATAACTTCTTTGCTATTACATTTTGCTGTAATCTTAGAGCATCAACAATTTTTCAGATTTCATAAATAATGCACAAAAATGCATTCTTTCCATCAAAACTCTTAAAAGTTGGTTCTTTTTAATACTTAAGCATAATCTAATGGTAATGATCAGATTCCATGCAAAGAACACATAAGATCATATATATATATATATATATATATATATATATATATATATTGAAACCAAAGCCCTAATTTCCCCCTTTTACCAATTGTAGTTAAGAAAATCGAAGAAAAGGAATAATTTATGATTATTACCTCTTGCTTTGCCTAACTCAAGCAATCTTAGAAGAAGGGGGTTGATGGCTTATAGCTTCTGTTACCACCAAGAACGCCAAAGATTCGACTTTAGAATGTTACTCCTAAGTTGCTACGTTATGTAGAATTTTCTGCATTAGAAAAATAATTAACTTTGGCTAATAGGGAGGAAAGGATTTTCGTGTGGAAGGGAGAGGGAGAGAAAGTGTGGCAGCTAGGGTAGGAATTAGGAGAGAAAGTTTGATTAATTGGGTTCTATGTAAAGGAGTTTTAATGGGTTTAGGAAATAGGAAAAGAATTAAAGGAAAAACCTATTTTCTAAAGGATTTATATAATTAAAACTCTAATTAATTAATTAACTAAAATCCTAAGGTATTAAGGCCCTAGGTGGCGGTACACATGAGGGAGAATAAGAAGGAATATTCCCTAATTTTCCTAAGAATCATAGAATTAGAAAATAATATTAATATTCTCTTTAGGGTAATTTTCCAATTACACAATAATTAGGTTTTCTTGTTTTTCTTCCCAATGTGACGGCTAATAGGGCTTCTAGAAGCCAAGTAGTCCCCTCTAAATAATTCTCCTAGCCCAACCAAATATTTAATTTAAGAAATCCAAATCTCTCCAAGAAAAATAAAATAAAAAGGAAATTCTTGCTAATCTTATATTTAATTACTTCCTAAAATTTAATACATAGGCAATTAAATAAAACAACCATATAATGAGTGTCTAATGAATATAAATAAAAGAAATTACTCAAGTATGACAAGGACATAAATATCAATTATTTATCGTCTAATAATTAGTTACCTAAATTATTTTATTTAACGCCATCCTACACTTAAATCCATTATCATATGCATAATATTTATTCCACATAACAAACTCACATAATTCATCTATCCCATGCCAAATGTGTCCACATACAAGCATGCTCATGCCATTTAGGTTACACATACCATACTTCTAGGTGTACTTTAGGTGGGGTGTCACAAAGTGTGTGATTAGCCCACTGGGTGAGATACTCGTCCATCTCTATACCCTAACTTACTGGTTGTACACTTCTGGGAAAATAGTCTACTTGGACTAAGTTGCCAACTTGGACCAGCTTGACTAATCAACATTGGCATTTTATCTGAACAAAGTTTATCTCTCAATGGAGGCCTATATCAGAAGGCTTACCCTAACCTTCCAAAGTTAGTTCCAACTAGCCTACTCTTATTGATTACTCAACATAGGCTGTTCTGTACTAGCTTTGTCGTTTTAAAAATTCCAATCATGGTTAACTAATTTTATTTTGAATTGTTTATTCAAAAGAGTGAGTATTTTAGTTAGAAACTTTTGTTTCAGCTAAGCATTTAGTTTCAACAAGAAAAAGAATGTGTATGAACAAAAGAGAAAAAAAATAACCATGGTTGCATTACAGATACACATGGCCATTTTATAGCAAAAATCAGACTTGACTTGTAATATTTCATTTGTCTAGCAAAGAAGTGTTATGCAAGGACTTACTTGATTCTTGTTTCATAGATAAAGTCTCCTAATATCTTGATCAAAGAAACCTAGTCCCATCTTGGAAAAATACAATGAATAAGTTACCAACTACTCAACTACAGTTATTCAATACTTATATAACATCAAAATATTTCAAACCAAATACTGTCTTCATCCTAAGTATGCTATGCCAAAAATAAAATCGTATCCTCAACTCTAAGAGTTTAAACATATATACCACTCCAAAAAGTTCAATAATGAAAAAAGTTCTAGCAAAAGTACCAAAAACATTAATATTCAATACTTATTATACTAATACTATAGATGATTTTCAATAGATAATAAATAATGAAATTTAAATGACGTGGCAAATATATAGTAAGTAATACATATTATCAAATAATTTTAAAATAGTAAGTATTTAATTTATAGTAACTAAATAATATCAATTATAATATAAAATGGTAATGTGAGCATTTATAGCTAATAGCTATATTTCACCAGTAGAAGATAACATAAGGTAAGTAATATATTTTAGTATGTAATAATTAATTGATATACATGTATATATTAAATATTAATAAAGAATAAATAATCATTAAATAATAAGAAATCAATTGATACAAAATATAATTAAGCAAAAAACATTATTTGGTATTTAGAGTTATTAAAATAATGATATTAGCAATAAGGGATGAAGTTGTTAACCAACTTATATACTAGTTTCCAATAAGCTACAATTAATAGTTTTTTTTTAAATTGATTATTAATTGTAATAATAAGTGTATAAAAATGATTTGCTCTTAATATCATTTAATTCTAATTAATACATATAGCAATTAGCAGACATATAATAATAATCTTAGTAATAACAAATAATTATTTGATAAAAAAGCTTTGGCAAATAGAATGTAATAATAGAATATTAAGAATATTAAATGAGTAGCAATACTCGGCATTATACAATTTACACCAACCAGTATAAACCTATATACTTGATGTAACACCCCATATTTCCATGGTGTAGTGGGCTATAACTTTATGGGATATCACACTATCGGATTGCTCAGACAAGGGGTCTTTATAACAACCTTCACTCAATAGGCAGCGAAATTTTTTTCAAAATTCCTTTTATTGAATATAGGAAAGTACATAAAATTTGACTTCTGAAACATATACTCAAGGGTATAAAATATTTAAAATATAGCATGAGCCTCTGGGAGTCTACCATGTTTCCGTTGCACTTTTGATCCCTAAAATTTTTTAAAATAAATAAATCACGTGTGAGCGTAAAGCTTAGTGAATCCCATGTGTGCTAGTGTTTTCAACTGTAAAGGATCTCATGAAGAGTAATCTCAACATAAACAAGATAGTTCAAAAATTCTCGTGCAAAAACATTCAAAAACTAAAATAGGTACTCAGGGCTTTCGAATGAAATTATGCTGATTCAAGTATTCAAGAGTTCAGAATGAAAACATATTATTCAAGTATTCAAGAATTCTAGTATAAAGTACTCTTATTCAAATGTTCAAGTATTCAAGTATTCAAGTATTCAAGTATTCAAGTATTCAAGTATAGTTTGTGCTTACGCCAAGTAGTTAAGTTAGTGCATACGCTAAGTGTTCAAATTAGTGCTTATGCCAAGTAGTCAAGTTAGTGTATACGCCAAGTATTCAAATTAGTGCATACACCAAATATTCATGTTAGTGCTTATGCCAAGTAGTATGCTTACGCCAAGTATTGTACATACGCCAAGTAGTCAAGTTAGTACATATGGAAAGTATTCATATTAGTGTATATGCTAAGTATTCAGGTATTCAAGCATTGTTTGTCATGTATTAAATTCAAAGATTGATGTGTTTAAGAATTCAAGATTCATGATATTTTCAAGAATCCAAAATTCAGAATATTCATCATATTTCTAAATCCATGTAGAAAATCTCGCACTTGAGTACGTCAGGAAAGCAGTTTCCATATTAGGAAAACACTTTACCAAAACCAAGATTTGGAAACAGAAGAAATCACACGAGATATTTCATGTCTGTCATGTTCAGGAAATAAGTGCTTAATAATGTTTTCAAACTCAAGTGTAACATTTATCTCATATTCTATTAGGAAAGCATTAACCATATAAGGAAAGCACATGATCTGTTCAGAAAAACACTTAGCTAAACAGAATTTAAAAGGCTTGGGACTCACGATCTTCCTTGTCCATGGAAATAGCAGGAAGGCAAGTTCATGTTCAAATATTTTGAAAAACACCATCTAAAACGGTATTTAAAAGGCAGGGGGACTCATTTCATGTCCTAGCTTGATGTGGTAATGTATATATCACTCTTAGCCCTTTACAAACCTTTGCAGATAAATAACCTATATCAGGAGTCATTCCAAACCTCACTTATTATTCTAGGGTTCGACTAGCACAAAACTAAGATGTGAATAGAAAATATTCTATTTTCTTCTTTCTCACTTCTTTCTACCAAAATGAGATAAATACTTAGAATAATCAAAGGCTTATTAATTCATTTCCCATCTCTTTGTTCAAACAAATATCCAAGGTTTCTGTATGTTGTTGTGATTTCTCTTCCATCCATTAACACCAATAGAACAATACTTGAGTTTATTTCTTGCCAAATAAAATTCTGCATTTCTTCATTCTTGCCACACCTTCTTTGATTTGTCATAACTTTTAATTTCCAAGTCCGATTAATGTCAAATTTGTTCCAAAATGTCCTCAAGACATTCCTTGATGATTTCCAATTCATTAACCACTGATTTGCCTTCTCATTTCATTTAGTTTTGCTTACAACTTCTCAGCTTTCCAATCCCGTCACAGTTTTGGCAGCTTGTGGTATTTTTATCATAACTTTTTATTCACAACTCCAAATCATGTAAAATTAGTCCCAAAATGATCCTAAGACATTTGGATACATGCTTCAGATCATGGGGTTCCAGAACAACAAGCCAATTTTTACAGTTTATTCATTCTTCAAAGTTGCTCGGAAATTCTTCAAAACAGAATTTCTGTTTTTGTTTCCTTTCTTCACATAACCAATCCTCTTTTTTTTTTTTTATTTTTATTTTAAACACAATATACATATCACTTGAGCATTCCAATACCTTGTTTATGGTCAAATGTCACATAATTATTCTTGATTTCAGTCTTGAACAAAGCAGGACTATTGTAACAGAAACAGCAATTGTAAGAACATAAATCAATCCCCCATTTTCTTTAACAATTAAACCCCTTTTTCGTTTCAATTCCATAATCTTCTTTTACAGCCATGAACAACCACCCAAACCACCATTAAAACAACTTCAAACACCACACAAAACACAGCATTCATACTGCCAGTTCCACTGCCTCACACAGAGCACACAATAATCCCAAAATCATAGCTATTTCCAAATATATTTTTCTTAATTCTCATGAATTTCCAACAAAATTAATACCATAACTATCCTTGCGATGAAATCTAAAACTTTAAATCATGTATAGGCTTTTACATTGTTTGTTGAATTCTTAGGCTTGAAAAGCTTCAAGTTCATCTTCTTCTCCTTTGAAATTCCTTTCTCTCTCCTTTTTCCTTTTTCTCTCAATTTCCCAACTTTCTCTTCATTTTCCTCCTCTTTTTTTTCTTTTTCTCTTCTTATGTTCTTCTTGCTGCCATTTTTCTTCCTGAAAAACAGCCTCCCACCACCTTAACCTTCAATAAATGAATTGTGGTCCATCCTTATCTTGTTAAATTGTGATTGGTTGATTTAATTTTTATAGCTAAATTCTCAAACTTCTTCCATAAGCTCTTGTAATATATTAGTTGCATGAATATTTCATGTAAAAAATAATAATTCAACACTTGTTTTGTCCACAATATGCCACTTATTTCAATTTCGACTGGATTTTAGAATTTTCTCAGAAGATAACTATAATTTCGGTCCGTATTAGAAAAATATCTTATTCCACCAATGAAATTTATAAATTTTACTAAATTCAATAGTGGAAATCAAAATTCTCAATTCTTTCTCAATCCTCTTCAATTTGCGGTCAAAATTACGATAATACTCCTAAAAGCTCAAATCATACTAAAACGTTCATCTCATCGTGCTAATCAATCTTTGTTTTGAACATACCCCCAAACTCTTACTCTATTTAAAGTAGTTAAATATTGAATTATCTAGGGTACGGGTAGAATAATTTCAAAATTCCATCTATGTCCTTACGATTTCAAAATTCCAATAATGCCCCTAAATATTTTTATCATACGAAAACGTTCATCTCATTATACTGATCATTTCTTGTTTTGGTCACTTATGCAACTACTTATTCTATACATAGTAGTAGCCAATTAAAGTACAAAAGTGAGGGTTATTACACTTGAGTTCATAAACAACAAAATCGAGGAAAAAAACATTAAACTTTTTTTTGTGAACTAGATTGCAATATGAGATTGCGGATGTTGTTTTCAAAGGGTGCAAAGCCGTAATTTCCATTGTTGAAGGTCAAACAAGCAAGGAAAAGAGAATGAAAGAGAAAAAAAATGAAATGTGAAAATTATTAGTTACAATCCCTAGAAGTGGCAAAGAAAAGAAAAGGAAAGACGAGATAAGCAAGAGGCAGAGAAAGATAAAAAGAAAAAAGAAAGATTTATATATACCTTCTATTGTATTTGATCTTTAAATAGGAGGTTGTTTGACTGATTTTGTTGTTTAAAAGCCAAAGAACGAAACTTGGATGGTGATCTGGATATTTTGGTGGGTTTTGGAATGAGTTTCAGTGATTGTATAAGTTTAGAATGTTGAAATTGTGAGTATGTATTCTTGGTGTTCTTGGGGTTTTTGAGGAAGATTTAGGGAGAAAGTAAGTGCTTGTTGGAGGGTTTTAGTAGCCAAAGAATGTTAATGAATGAATAAGTTACTAGTGCTATGCTTGGGAGTGTTTAGGTGTCTCAGGAGGATTTCCTGGAGTGAATCCAGGTTCTTGAACTTTGAATTTGGAGGGGAAATTGAGAAAACAATGGAGGTTTAAAGAGATAGTGATTTTGTGATAGAGACCGAGATTAGAGTATATGAAGATGGAAAGAAGAGTAGAGTGATAGTGTCTCAGTTTCCAAGTGAAATAATGAAGTCTGTTATAGTCGTCATGTAATAACCCGCCGTATATAAAGGATTTATGTAGGGTAGACTTGTTTAAACTAAGAATAAATATGAAAGGAATTAATGATATATTTATTTTTCTATATTATTAATAGTGTTATTAAGGCCACAAATTAATAGTATTCATAATAATAATATATTTTTTTTGCTATTATTAATGTATTTTATTTCATTAACATTATTATTCTATAACCCTTGAGGTTACTTTATATTTATTATTACTACTAAAATCCATTGGCCATATTAAATTATAGCATAATTAAATTCAATAATTATGTTGCATTGTCATATTATTTTACCATTAGTGTATATATATATATATATATATATATATATATATATATTTATATATATATATATCTCAACTATAAATATCCTAGCTATATTATATTATATATAAGATATTTTAAGGTACCCACAAGAAATAAATGAAGAGGGCCCACTAGCATGATATTTTTGACCAAGTTTGATTATTTTTAGACTTCCTCTAATTAAGCTTAATTAAGCTAAGTGGGATTAGGGTGAGTTAATCATGATTAAGCAATTAGTGATCCCAAGAGATTTTAAGAATTTCTTCAAAACCCCTAGAGGATCCTAGAACTTTCTAGGGTAATCCACAACTCTCTTGAAATGGCCAACTCACCATAAATCTTTTATTAAGACCAAGATAAGATCAAGGAAGCTAGCTATATAAATAGGAGCCATGGAGGAGAATTTCGGCCGAGGGGAAAAGCAGCAAGAAGAAGAAAAAAAAAATAGAGAAGAGAAGAGAGGAAGAGAAAAACAAAAAAAAGACTAAAAGAGGGAGAAGAATTTCGGCAGCAAGGAGGAGAAGAGAAGGACCGGTAGCAAGGAAGGGGAAAGGAAGAGGAAGAAAAGGAGGGAGAGTTGCAGCTTGTTTTCATCTTTGAAAGGTAAGAGATCACTCTTGAAAGCTAAGAAAATGGTACTAGAAGATGGAGACTAGCTGCATATAAAGATTGTTGAAGTTAAGTGATGAAAATATGTTGATTTTGGTGATGGTTGATTTACCGGTTGGATGAGTGATGAAGTAGACATGATTTTCAGTTTATTTACTGCTTTTTGGAGTGATGATTTGCTGGAATTTGAACACAAATAATGCTAAGCATGTCCTAGACTAGTTAGGAAGGATTTGGATCATGTGATGTGAGCTTAGATGGATGCGAAATCAGAAAATAGCAAGAGTAATGTAATCTGCCAAAATTTACTGGTTTGGTGAACTTGGTATAACTTGTTTGTTTGAACTAAAGAAAAGTGCTGAGCATGAGATCTTGTTGGAATACTGATGTTGGGAGGATAAATGATGTAGTGAAGGGTTCAAAAATGGTAGGGTATGTTGAAGAAACCATAGAAATTAATTAAAACAAGTTGAGCTTCTAAACTGTGGTTTGAACCATCAACTCAGAACAGTAAGGTTAGCTAAAAAACTGAATGAAGTGGAGAGAGGTTTGAATACCATATGACCAGAAGTTGATAGAGAGACGTCCTAGGAGTATTTTAGAAGTGGTTTCACCTTATTTGGACTTGTATTGAAGGAGATATGCACAAAACGCTGGAAGATGACAAATCTGGATCCTAAAACCCGGAGCAGTGAACTTAACTTTACAAGACTTATGACCTAGAATTGATAAAGGGATATCTTAGGGATATTATGGAAGTAGCCTCACCCTATTTGGACCTATATTGAATAAATTGTGTGAAAAATAGTGAAGGGTGGTAAAGTTGTAAAACCATAAAAACCATCCAAAGCACTAACCCATTTATTTCTTTAAGAAAATTATAGAAACCTTATTTAAACCATTAGGTATTTGAATCTATTAAGTAATAATAAGGAAATGTACTAATGATGTAGGTGAATCAAGTCGAGGGAACCCCTTCTAGGGCTATACTCGAGTGCAATTTCGGCCTAATATACAGGGTGAGTCTCTATGATTTCTAAAACCTTTTTAAAGGCTAGTGTGCTTTAATTTTCCATGAAATGACTTGTTTTATACCGTTTTGGAAATGTTTAAATATGGTTACGGAATACATGAGCAAGACTTATTTTTATGCTATTTCGACTTGAATGAATTTCATAATTGGTTTGAAAACCTTATTGGATGATTAAAACACGAATTATGTGAATTTAGTCATTTTGGATTAAATATTTGAGATTTTCGGAAAATGATAAACTTTAGAATCGGGTATTTGGAAAATGATCCAGATATCCTTATTGGAATGATTTATGAAACTTTTGGAACTCGGGTATTCGGTAAATGACCGAATTATCCTTATTGGAACTCTTGTGAATATATTTCAAATTGGGTAAGGGTAAAATGACCCGGATACCCTCAAAAAGTCTTTTGGAACCTGGTATGGGTAAGATGACCCGAATGTCCTTGGAAAATGACTTTTGTGATTGAGTACGGGAAAAATAACCCGGTTACTCTTGGAAACACGTTTTGATGTGTGAGTAAAACCTTTTATCTGGTTTCAACATAATTTTGAAAAATGTTGTTTTGGCCCCAAAATGTTTTGATTGAAGATCCTGCGGGATCAGATAACCCTCTGGCCTGATTAGTCAGATGGGGTTGGTATTCTTGCGTTGAGTACTCAACAAGGACTTTGACCTTTGTACTAGCCCTCGTTAGAGATAGATGAACCCAAATAACCCGGTCCAGTTATTGGGCTTATCATACTCCGAACGGGGTGGGAGGACAATGGAATTAGCCGTCCTTGGCTAGCCGTTGTGAGCCCGGCAACTACCTTGTGATTGTGATGGTGGGTTGTTCACATGATACCGAGCGGGGACACTCGGTGTGTTCAATCCCTTGCCACCTCGATGGTGATTGACGTCAGGATTAGGACCCCTGGCTTATAGTGGCAAGTAAAAGATCCCTAAGTGCACGGTGAGGTACATATGTACGCTGCTCACCCTTCCGGCATATCACGGGTGACGTGCTGTAAGACGCAGTCCCTGGCACAAGGGACCATGTAGCCGAAAGCGAAGTTCCTCGAATTTTGCACACGGGTCGCACTTCCAAGTGGGGAAGAATATGCATTTATTGAATTGGGGGCCATGTTTTTGGAAATCATTATTTTTCAAAAGTATATGATGAATTGATCTTAAAATTATCAATTATTGCTATTTCCCTGTCATAGAACTTATTTTAATAAAGAAATTTAAATAAATGCCTTTCTCTTCTGCGCATAACACTAGCACACACGGGACTCACTGAGTATACCACTCACACATATGTTTGTCTTTTTTTAGGGATTGAAGCTGAAGACTAGCGACGGTACTACCCGGACTTTGCCATTTAGGGCTAGTTAGTAAATCTTTTGGCATGATCATTGTACATGGAGGTTGGAGCCATTTTATCTTGTGTATTTTAGGGAAACCTGATGATGTATCTATCAGAACTCGTGTATTTGTAATGAAAGAGTATGTTGTATGTATTTATTTAAGTTTCGACTTATACTCCCTTACTTTAAGTTTATATCATTATAAAGACCCCTAATCTGAGAGATTAGACGGGGCGACATCCCACCCGAGCTGGCCCACTATGTCAAGAAAAGGAATGTGGGGTGTTACACCTCAGGATTGCTCGGTTGTGATGATTAGAGAATAAGTTGATTCCACTGATTTTCTATGGTTTGAATTCTTGAATTTCAAAAGTTGAAATGGAGAAAAACTATGAGACATTGAGGTGTGGCCGTGTAGTTTATCTCAGTTGCCATGGCAAAAGAAGGAAGAAGAAACTAACCTTCAGGATATAGCTACTCCATAGTTCTATTGAAGCCTCTACAAGTCTTCATAATTGTATGTGCAAAGTGGTCCAAGGATTGGAGAGGAAAAAGAGAGAAAAAACAAGGGAAAGGTCGTGCAAGGATTGGTATAGGCAAGGCAAAAATTGAGAGGGAAAAGAGAGGAAATGGCAAGGGAAGGCGGCCAAAGGATGGTCTAAGGCAAGAACTAGAAAAGGGAGAGAATGTAAGAGGATGTAGGTGCAAGGATTCTAGGGGCAGTCCAAGGATGGCCTAATTTTAGCTTGGTTCCTAGGAGAAAATGGAGAATGCTTCGGTTGTTGGAAACAGAAAGAATTCTGACGATTGAAGCGTAACGAATTCGAATGGCTCAAGGCAAGAATAATAATTCTTTTAGTTGCTAACCGGTTGCTCAAAAGTTTGATTTTCTGATTTCTTGTAGCCCAGTTGAGTGAAGATTTGTTGGGAATTGTTAAGAGATTAAAGGTATTTTAATTATAATATTTTAAGTTGGATTTTAGGAGAGTGGAAGAGGGTTCACCATAGTGAAAGAAAAATGAAGAAGAATGGTTTGTGTAGTGTTATGAGGACCTGGGGGTCTAAATGGATGGGGAATAAGAAGGGGAAGTGATTGAGCAAGGCTTTGGGGTCCCGGGGAGTAAAGCTGGAATCACCCAGGTTGTGGATAGTTGTGATCGATTAAAGGGAAAGAAAATAGAAGAAAGATTTAACCCCTAGAATTACGATGAAGATCAATGGAAACATAGGAAGAGAAAACTTAATCAAATTTGCTAAAGGAACATATAGCATTTTCAAAGTTAAACGAACTTCCTGTTGGTGACAAAAAGGTTTGAATCTGACTAAGAATAAAAAGATTTGAAATTCAAAATAAATTGTTTTCATTGAGATTTGAACTCAGGATTACTAAATACTAAGTTGAAAGCTCTAACCTCTAAACCATATGAATCTTTGTGCTGTACTTTCCTAAAATAATCCCCTTCTCTCCTAAACCCAAAATTATCTATAACCTTAAGTCTGAAGTATTATAATCCGAAAGCTTTCCTATCTAAAATAAAAAATCCTAATCATCACAAACACCCAACAAAATACAGTTAAGCTATACAAAGTGCATATAGATTTATTTTGATGAATAAATGCACAAATTTTATGCTATGTAGTGCAAACCATTTCCATACACTAAGGATAGTTTTAGGTGGGGTTTCTCACACTGTGTATGTGGAAGTAGACAACACTAGGGGTATAGCCTCTACTGGTCATGATCACCTACAGTAAAATAACATATTACTCAAGGCATGACAAGGTGTTACATTTTACTAAGAATTAGAGAATGAATTAAAGTGTTATTTCTGTTCTATGGCTATGTAAGCCATTTATCAGTTCCCGTTTAGGTGAGACTAGGAAGGCTATAAATATGCACCAAAACCTAAGTCATTCTCTTCATATTATTCCCAGCTAGAAGCATGTAACATACCATATCTTTCAATTATAGTAGGTCCTATATTGTGGGAAGTTGGCCGGTTTGATATCCTAGATAAGGGGTCATTATAACAATTTCTTCTTAATACACAGCCGAATTACTAAATTTTTTTTATTGAACACAATAAGTACATCGCTTTGAACCTCTGATACATATGTCCAAATGAGAACAAGTTACTATACATATACAAACTTTATCCAATGCTTTATGTACGATCTCTGATACTTTTACAGATTAGTATGAACCTTTAAGGATCCACCACTGCGATCTGGACTCTAAAATTTTAAGATTAGAAATAACACAGGTATGAGTATAAAACTCAGTGAGGATCTTGTGTGCTAGTGTTTTTCCAGGAAAACAACTCATGAAATAACAATATGCAAAAACATAAGCAAGATAGTGTACTCGAACTTGTCGTAACAAACATGTAAACACGTAACAAGGACTTAATTTCAGGTAGAAAATATGGGAATAAACTCATGCATTGTTTTAGAAATATTTCAAGATCTCATGAGGTAAGGAATGCTAGCCCATGATTTGTATGAAAGGAACTCAATAAAATCCACTCACACCACATGCTTGTAAAATAATCATGATACATGCCAGGGTTAGTGCTTACACCACGAATTAGTAGATCCCAGTATCTGTCACCCCGTTCGGAGTAAGATGAATCCCATAACTGATTAGGTTACTTGGGATAATTTATCTTTAACGTAGGTTAGTACATAGAGAAAAGTTCTTGCTGAGTACTCAATGTTCACACGATACACAAGTCCATGTTCAAGTAGTGGAAAAGATTTATTATTTCCTTTTCTAGGACTTGTCATGTTATGCAATGCATGAAGAAAATATCATAAAACATGGATTTAACAATTAGTGAAAACATGCTCAAGCTTTTGTCTAGAAAACAATTCACAATATCCATAAAAAAGGGCCAATGGTATTAAAACAAAATATTTATGTCTTGATATAATACAAGAACATTTAGCTAAAATGGAGTTTGGAAACACGATTCATGAAATACTCTCAATAAATAATTGGTGAAGCCATTAGTCCAACAGGAAGTTTTTGAGTAAATGGAATCATTTTGCACAAAATGTTCATGCGTGAATTTTAAAAGGAAAACACCCAGTAAAATAGGATTTGGAAATCAAGGAACTCACATGGGATAAAATGGTTATATCCAAATATAACAGGAATAGCGCTTGGCTAAAATGGGGTTTGAAAAGTCAGAGGACTAACAATATCCATGATTCATAAGATTAAAATGCTCATATGAAAATATATTAGAAAACCACAAATAAGATTTTATTTATAAGAGAAAGGAACTCACACCGTTTATAATTAACAAACCAACAAATAGGCATGCTTGTATTCAAGTATTTTAGATAACCACTACCTAAAGCTGGAAATGAAAACCGTGGGACTCACATAAAGCATAAAAGTTCTCAAGTCCCGTGAATAAAAAATTTATGTCCAAATATTACGAGAAACATTTATCTTTGTAACAGAAAACACCTAGCTACATTAAGGTTTAGAAAAGTTGAGGGACTCACCGGATTGACCAAGAGCTAATATATTCACCGCTACAAGATTAAGGTTTTGCTGAGTGGGATCACCTACAATAATGAGGTTTTTCCTCAAATGTTGTTTGATGCTTTAAGAATCAAGACTTGCATAATACTAAAGAAAACAATACATTATATAGCCCAAGGTGCACAAGCGTATAACTTCACTGCATAGCAAAAGATTTAAAATAAACCTATTCTTTTCCTTTGGCTTAACTATGGAATTTGCTTTGGTGAGTCTAAATAAATTGCAAACACTCATCCAAATTCATGAAATTTTGTTCTTAATTTCCATGATTTGAAGTACACTAATTCTTAAGGGTCATAGCTGGTTCTTGGGACAAAAGGTGTGAAACAATTTAAATCTTCCACATAGGCAAACCAGAATTTCAGCAATGGCAGCCTTAAGTTTTTCTTTCATAACTTTCTGTTCAAAGCTCCAAATCATGTCAAATTGGTCCCAAAATGTTTTTAAAAACAATTAGCTACAAAGTTCAGCATATAGAGTTCCAGAACAATTGGCCAGTTTATTCAGTTTAATATCCAAACAGACTTGTTTAGCAGAATAAAACAAAATTCCCTGATTTGCATTCATAGCTTGCAAAAGTTATTTCTCTTTATTCTTCTACAAAACGTACACCATATAAGCCTTCCAAGACCTTATTTATCGTCTCAATTATGGTGTTTTGATTAGCTTCACTTCCCACCACTTCCTAATCATCCAAATCATGCCATTTTCCCAAAAGTACCAAACCAGAATTTTTACCCTTCCAGTTGGCAGCTTCAAGTAATCTTGATTCCATGTAATTTTTAACCACCAAAATCCCACAAAATGTACTCCAAGCCTTTTGTACCTTTCCAACACATGTTTAGATTCAATCACTACAATTCATATCCTTTTCATCTCAAAGAATATTATCACATAGCCAATCAACCATGTACTTAATTTATTTCATAACACATAGCTGTATAATATTTCTTCTCATAAATTCCCTTCTATCTTTCTTTAGCAAATTTCCACATTTAAGCATCACCATTGTTTCCCTTCATTTGACCAGCCATGTCTCTCAACAATAGTAACACAATTTCTATTTCGTTTTCCTCCCAAGAATTCAAATATTAAAGCATGAAATCACATTCCAACAAATCTCCAATATGCATCACTTAATTTTAAATCTAAGGAAACGAATCTTGCCCACTTTGAAGCAATTCCAAGCTTGTAAATATTTCTTCTCTTTTCTTTCATTTTCCTCATTTTCCTCTACGTTTCCTTTTGTTTTCTTCTCTTATTTTTCTTTACTCTTCTTTCGGTTTACTCTCTTCTCATAGTTTTCCTTCTTTTCTTTCTCTTTTCCCTTCCTTCCTCTTCTCCTGTCTGGTTTCTCTCTTCTTTCTTCTTCTTTTCTTTTCTCTTCTTCTTGATTTTCTTCTCTTCTTGTTCTTTCTCCTTCTCTTCATATACATACATACATGCATACATACATATACATACACACACATATATATATATATATATATAGTGTTTCTTTATTAAATTAATAATTGTAGAACACCTTAGAACTCCTTGGAAGATGACTTGACATATCTAGATCCTTTTAGAAGCTTATATGAGCATATTAAACTTTAGGGAAACTAATAGAAACTAGTGGAACATGTTAGAAATTAGTAGAACATGCAAGAACTCTTTTAAAGGTCAAAGCTTGGTCAAAGGAAGTCTACACATGGTCACAATTATCAACTAATGTGGGCCATGTTCATTAACTATTGTGGGTCCCATACGCTATTCTTATATCATTTTCTCTCTCTTCATAATATATATATATATATATAGTAATGATAATAATAATATATATAGAGTAATGATAATAATAATAATAATAATAATAATAATAATAATAATAATAATAATAATAATAATAATAATAATAATAATAATAATAATAATAATATATAGTTATGGTAATAATAATAAGGATACTATTTTGCCTAAATATCTATAGCCCACCATGTACTACTAATATGACCCACCATATATTACTAATGTAATGGGCTTAGTAAAAATAAAATATGATTATTCTATCTCCTTCCATTAATATTACTCTTGTCCTTAGAAATTAACTTGTGCATTGAATACTTTATGAAATAAATAACTATTTAGGGTGGGGTATTACAATCTCCCCTCCTTTAAAAAAAAAAAATCGTCACTGAAATTTGCACTTACCTTGGTTTTTTTTTTCCCGGTCAAATGTCTATTTTTTATTCCTATATGGCATCTGATTCTTCCTTATTCCTGGCTACTACATGTAAAGATAGATCCTTTACTTTATTTCAGTTGCCCTGGATTGAATCCTTCTTGAGCAGTTGATTTTCCTTCATGTTTCTTAATGTACGGAGAATTAGCTAAATTATGCTCCATTTCTCCATATCGATAACGTGCCCTAAGTCTTTTTTTGCATTCCTCATATGTGTGTCTACATTTTTGACAATAAGTACATCGCTTATATTCCATCTTTTCTAGAGTCTTCCTCTCCTTTCTCGAAAGTTTTTCCTTAGTCTGTTGACTGGGTTCTACTTTCCTCTTATAATCCTGTTTAGCTTGTTCTAAATCTTCCCCTTCCAGTTGGGAGGTTATTTCCATCGCAGCACTATAGCTAACTGGGGCCATAGAAATCAATGTTTTCCTTAACTCGAGTTGCAATCTTTTTGTAAATCATTGGGTTTGGTTTGATTCTATTTGTACTAATAAAAAATATTTTGAAAGTCGGGTGAACTAGCAGCATACTATCATATAGTTCTCTCTGCTTGTTTGAAAATTTAGAATTCTTCTTCTTTTCTTTCAACTAACTAGTGAGGTATAAATTCATTCTTAAATTCTTACAAAAATTCCCTCCAAGTGCAGTCCTTTTGTTGTTGCTCTCGCGTCTTTTTCTTTCTTAACAATCAATTTTGAGCGGTTCTTGAAGTCTAAATGTAGAAAACTGAACTTTCTTCTGCTTGAAATAATCTAAGACTAAAAATGTGTCTTTCATCTACTCCATCCATGACTTTGCCTCCTGTTCTTGATCTACTTTTCCATAAAACTAAGGAGGATGGGATTTTAATAATCATTCCAATACTTGGTCTGTTTCTTCTTCAGGGCATTGCTCTTCTCGTGTTGGAACCCTTGCTAAATGTTGAAGTACTGCAGTAACCTTTAATAATACATGTGTCACTTCATTCTCTGAGGATTGTGTTCCCATTCTTGGTGTAATATTTCCTGTTGTATCAACTCTAGTTTGACTTCCAGTATTTCCATGGGTAACTTTTCATGCCATGCGTGCTTCCCTTTAGAATCTATTGTCATAAAACAATGAAAGAAATCATTCATCTTAATACCACTTATACCATATTCTTCAATAGTACAAGAACTCAAGGGGTATGATAATGACAAAAAAGAAGGTTGGTTGCACTTATATATCTGCCTACTCACAATGCTTCACAAATTCTTCCATTTCTCTAATAGGTCTTTGCATCTATAATATAGGCAAAAGATACACTAAACTAAGCACTGCATATTTACCTCTATAAATTACTCTCTACTAATCCTTGTATCTCCTACCAATATATCAATAACCATAAAGAAATATCATATCGATATGTCTCTAAACATTCATCTTAAAGCTCTGATTCCAATTATAACATCCCATATATTTAATAGGCCCTATAGTGTGGGATGTTACTCCATCTGATCTCCCAGACAAGGGGTCTTTAGAATGATCTCAGCTTAATGTATAGTGGAATTGCTCAAAAATTATTCAATAAACACAAGAAGTTCATCGGGTTCAACTTTTGATACATATATCCAAAAGAGAACAAGTCTACTATACATATATAAACTTCATCAAAGGCTTTATGTACAAACTTTGGTACCTTTACAGAATAGTATGAACCTTCAGGGATCCACAACTACGATCAGGACTCTTAAATTTTAAGGGCAAAAATAATACATGCATGAGTATAGAACTTAATAAGTCGTGCGTACGCTAGTGTTTTTCAAGGAAAACAACTCATAAAATAGTAACATATAAAAACGTAGGCAGGATAGTATACTTGATGCACGAGTTTATGCTTATAGAGAATCCATATCAATTGTGCTCCATATACACTCAAGTTTTACTAATTAAAATGCCAATTTAAATCCACCAGAACACACATATAGGCAAGTTAAACTATCGTGTAGTCTAGTATTGTTGGCAAGTATTGAAGAACCTTAGGGAACACGACTACTACCCTTACTTCCTTCCATTCTCATTGTTTAGCCAAATATAAATGTGAGGAATATAACACAAACTATGCTAGGAAAAGAAATTGTGTTCTTACTCAAGAGAGAGTCACAACTTCATCAAAGGATAAGAAAAAGATAAACCCATATAACAAGAGGAATTTCCCCATTCAATACCTAAAAAGTGAGCAATAATTGGGTCCATAATTCCTAATTCTAGGCAATGGAGTGAGTCAGATATCAATCTTACTCTCGCTTGAGTTATGAGATTTCTACCCTCTAATTAGATTAATTGGTATCTTTACCTAACCAATCAAATCTAAAAGTGCATTAATCATCACTCACTATCCCAAATTATCTGAAGGCTACAAAATCCCAATCTCTAGGTAATTTTATAAACCCTTTGGTTATTAACCCTAATTCCTAATCTCCCTCTCCAGCAATTGAAAACTGCAAATGTTAAATTAGTCATGTAGGTGTGCAAACCTTAACTCCATCTCTTGAAATCATTAAGAAAGAACATTTAATTGAAGTAAATCAATATAAACCTAACCTAACTAAGATAACCAAATGCCATAGAACAAAAATCATATATCTAAAGAATGTACATCATCCTTAAGCACAAAAATAGGGTATAATCCTTCTTTACAATTAAAAGTCAAATCTTAGCATAAGAAGTACAGGTAAGATTACCTAAAAAAAAAGAAAAAAAAAAAAGAGAGAAAAGCAAACTCATAGACAAGCCTCCTTCTTCTTCCTTTTGAGATCTTTAAGTAGTCCCCCTTCATTTTTCTTGAATCTTTTGTCTTCCTCTTGTCTTTGAGCTTAAACTCACAAGACTTAGGGTTGTTGAGAGAAAACCTGAAGCAATTCAAACTGTTCCTTTTGATTATGTGTGAAAAGAATGAATATATAGAGCTTTGGTCGCATGAATTTAGAAATTTCACTACAAGATACACGATCCTCGCTTGTAGGTGGCCCAAGGAAGTTGAACTTCCCTAGGGCTCCAAGTTTTCCGGAAATAAGGTGGCCTAGGAAAGTTTAAATTCCATGGGCCGCCAAGATTTTGGAAAAATTAGCCAATTTTGAGGAAATCAAGAGGCCCAGGGAAGTTCTATTTCTCTGGGCTACCAACATTGAAGCAAAATGCAAATATATACTAAATTAGGCAGCTTGGAGATGTTAAAGCTCCTTAGACCACCAACTTTTAGACACTCATGTTCTTCACGGCTTCACCAAGTGGCCTAGGGAAATTGAGCTTCCCTAAGCCACAAATTTTCAAGAAAAATTAGCACTTTGAAGACCAGCAAGTGGCCAAGGGAACCTATGCCAATTGTTTGGACAAAATTGCACACATAAGCATACTAGGCAGCCTTGGCTTTTTCAACTTCTATTTTCTTCCTTTTTATCTTTAATTGATATTTTCCATTTCCTAGCAAACACAAGATAAAAAGGATGTGGTGAATAGTGAATTTGTAATAATTTATCTCAATAAAGCAAAAAATACTAGAATATATATATATATATATATATATATATATATATATATATGGTGAGGCCTCATCATATATCCTTATACTTAAACCTAAAGGATAAAAAACGGAAAACATCAAAGAAAACGCAGTGGAAAATTTTCAGTTTTCTGATCCACATCTAGGAGAGAATACTTACTTTTCTTGTTTGGTCGTCGATTAACCAACAAGGTGTCAGGTTGCACTGAATCTTGTGGTGGAAAGGGAGAAGGAGGCGTCCGTAGTTCGACCGATACTCCTACCATTCTTTTACTCCTACGCATTACCTTCTCTAAGCTTCTTCTCTTAGCCTTCTGGAGTATGACTCTACCTTGATTTTAGGTTAGATTGGTGAAAGCTCATTTGGATAACAAAGATCCACTCCTAGAGAAAAAAGATAAAAGGAAGAGGAAGGGTGGCTATACACACAAGAGGGTCAGAGCTTAGTTAAAACCAAACCTCTTATTAGCTATATATTTCAGCCACCCTAGGGCTTAATAAAGCCCTAGTGGGCTAAAATACACTAAGCCCTAACGGGCTTGGTGCTGGGCTTATAAACTAGTCCAAGATTGGCCCAATCCTCTTTATTAATTAATTATATTTTTTGGGCTTTATTAAATACCCAAGATAAATTAATTAATTCCAATGAGATTCTTAATATATGTCAACATATATCAGCACAATGAATTAATTTATTCCGGCCCAATTTTCATAATTAATTAATTATCTTTTCCAGGACTTATGAAAAAAAAAATCTAAGACTATAATTAATTCTAATTGGACTCTTAGAATAAATTTTATTTCTCTTCCAGATAATTATCCATTATGCCCAAATTGTGTTTAGACAACACCAAGGTAACTTGAGCTATTTCGAGGATCAAAAGACATATTATTCATGGTTACTAAAATGACAAAAATACCCTTACTATCAAATAGTTGCATTTTACCATTTTAAATATTCTCATTTCTTACCATATGAAAATATTGACCCCAAGAATAATATTACTAAAATAATGTCTCTGACTTACAAGTGAAATGACAAAAATAGCCATCTATGTAACACCCATCAATGAGACAGGATAAATGTACTAACACCCATCTCAAAGATATCTACTATCCTTAGATCTCTAGTTCGATAATCCATGATTCACTTGAATGTACTTGCTTATCATTAGAAGCTATCCTAAAGCACACATTCTAGAGTCATGTTCCCAGGACCCTGGATTATTAGATTATCCTAGATAATCACAATGGGGTGATTAATCTTCACAAAGTGAAGTATAACAACTATGTTGCATGAGTCCATCTTAACTAACTAGAGTAATACACTCAACGTATAAGGTTGTTGATCTCACAAAAGAAATCTCACCCTAACATACATCAAAGTACAAGACCTTAGCTTTGCCAGACCACCAACTCATACGTATGTGTGATGGTATCTATCCATGCTGTAGCAGTAATAGTTTGGTCTTTATAATTATAGTATTTTAAGAGAGATCACTATTACAGGTCTAGTTCTTCGTATTCGAATACGTTTATGCCAATGATGTAAGTAAACTACTCACTGATTCAAGGTAAACTATTCCTCGTTAGAACTCATGGCATAATGGTCTTATCTTGATGAAATGCCCAATTCCATCAAACGACTAAGAACTCAATTTGACTTGTATAACAAGTACCTATGGTTTATACCTTATTGTAAAGAACGACCCAATACATAGACCATTACTTGTCACACTTGAACCTTGAATGTGCAATAATATAAGAAACGAACCAAATGGATAAACATTTAGTGGACCTAGCGCCGGGTCCATTCGGCCCACTGGCGCCAAGTCTACTCTGTTTTTCAAAGAATTCTGGCCAGGGCAGAGTGGACCTAGCACCGGGTCCATTATACCTACTTGGTGCTAGGTCTACTTGAAATATATTTACACAAAATACATAGTTTTTGAAGGCATATTTTCTAACAATATCCCACTTGCACTACAAAGACTAAGAAATTCCATAAGTGCTTACTCTTATGACATCTAAGTGTCTATGAAACACCTTTTCTATCAAAGGCTTGGTAAAGGGATCTGCTAGATTGTTGATAAAGAAAATCTGATCAACTACAATCTCTCGTTTCTGGATGAACTCTCGGATGAGGTTATACTTCCTCTCTATGTGCTTACCTTTCTTATAGTTTCGAGGTTCCCTGCATTGTGACACCGCTCCAATATTGTCACAATAAATCATGATAGGCCTGTCCATGTGTGGTAGTACTCCAATTCTGTGAGGAACTTCTGGAGCCACACTGCTTCTTTTGAGGCTTTTGAAGCAACAACGTAGTCAGCTTCCATTGTAGAATTAGCAATGCAGGATTGCTTGATACTTCTCCATTAAATAGCTCATCCAGACAAAGTGAAAATATCTCCACTAGTATATTTTCTTTCATCTTTATCTGCCTAAAAGTTTGAGTCTGTGTAATAGGTAGAAACCAAATCATCAGTACAATATACAAGCATATAATATCTCGTTTCCTTGAGATATTTTAGTATATGCTTGACGGCTTGCCAGTGAGCTTCCCCTGGGTTTGACTGATATCTACTAACCGTGCCTATAGTAAAATAGATATCTAAGCTAGTACAAAGCATAACATACATGAGACTTTCTACAGCCAAAGCATAAGGGATCCTACTCATTTTCTACTTGTCTTCCTGTGTCTGAAGACGCTGCTTGGAAGATAAGGATAATCCATGTCTAAAGGGTATAATAGCCCCTTTACATTGATCAATGCTGTACTTGATAAACATCTGGTTAATATATGCAAATTGGGATATGCCTAACATTCTCTACTTCCTATCTCTAAGAAGCTTAATGCTTAGAATGTAGCTAGCTTCTCCTATATATTTCATGCTAAATTGACTAGATAGCCAAACCTTAACAGATGACAATATCTCTACGTCATTTCCAATGAGTAGAATGTCATCTACATAAAGTATTAAGAAAATCACTTTGCCACTGCTTGATTTTCTATACACATATTGTTCCTCCACGTTTTGAATGAAACTATAAGCTATCATAGTTTCATCAAAATGTATTTTCCATGCTCGCAACACTTACTTAAGTCCATAGATGGACTTCTTAAGCTTACAGACCATTTGTTTTTTACCTCTAGCAACAAAACCTTCTGTCTGGGACATATAGATGTCTTCGCTAAGATAGCCATTTAAGAAGGCTGTGTTGACATCCATTTGCCATATCTTGTAGTTGTAATAACATGCGATGGCTAAGAGAATTTAGATAGACTTAAGTATGGCTACTGGTGAAAAGGGTTTCTCACAATCAATCCTTTTTTTTTTTCTGAGTATAACCTTTATCAACCAACCTTGCTTTATAGGTTTCAACCTTTCTATCTGTACTTCTCTTCCTCTTATATACCCACTTATAACCAATGGGTTTTATCCTATCAGATACAGTGACAAGATCCCAAACCAGATTGAGGTACATGGACTCAATCTCAACATTCATAGCTAGCTACTATTTGGCCTCCTCGTATCTAGTAGGATTTTGTTTCTGATGATCAAAGAGTAGATCATAGATCTCTTCGATCTATCTTTTTAGAACTCTTGCGATCCCCCTACTACGATAAGGCTCAATTTTTATAGGAACATCTAGTAGTATTTCTCTTGGTTCCTTAATCGGGGTGTTAGAAGTACCTGAAGTTGCATCAGTGACCAACTTTTCTTCTAACTCTATTCTACTTAAACCCATGGTGGATGTAACTTGTTCATCGTCTAAGTATCTAGCATTAGTACCAAAAAGTACCTTATGCTCTTGAGAATGATAGAAATATCCACTTCTCGTTCCTTTTAGCTACCTAACGAAGTAGCATAACTCTGATCTTGGTTTTAGCTTACTTTCTTTTGTCAGTACATAAGTTGGACAACCCCATATCTTGAGATGGTTCAAGCTGGTCTTTTGTCCAGTCCATATCTCAAAAGGTGTCCTAGGTATTGATTTGGAAGGTGCCTAATTCAAAATATATACCACTGTTTCTAAGGCATATCCCAAAAAAGAAATAGGAAGAGACTCATGACTCATCATGCTTTTGACAATTTCCATCAAAGTTCTATTTTTTCTCTCAGATGCTCTGTTTTGCTGAGGAGTCCTAGGCGCAATTAACTGAGAGACTATGCCGTGATGTACTAAGTAATACTTAAACTTACCAAGGAGGTATTTTCAACCACGATTCGATCTCAAAGCTATAATTAATTTATTTGTTTGATGCTCCACTTCAGCCTTAAACTCTTTGAATTTATTAAAAGAGTCAGGCTTGTGCCTTATCAGATAAGTATAACTAAAACGAGTGTGATCATCTATGAAAGTGATAAAGTACTCATAGACTCCCCTAGCTGGTGTAGTTATCGGACCACAAACGTCCGTATGAACTAATGCTAATATTTCTGTGGCTTTATTCGCCTTTTTGGTAAAGTACCTTTTGGTCATTTTACCTTTAAGGCAAGATTCACACTGAGGTCATTCTTCTAATCTCAATGAATCTAAAGGCCCATCATGGAGTAGCCCCTGAATCCAATTAGGATTTATATGTCCCAACCTGAGATGCCACAAATACGAGTCATTTGATATAACCTTTCTCTTTTTATTATCATGTTCAGTTTGAATAATGTTTACTTGATTTCTAATAGGATGTATATAAAAGAGATTTCCATACATGTTTCTTGTATACATTACATTACCATTTCTACTGATGGAAACACCATAATGGAAACAAACAGAATATCCTTCATTCATCAGTTTGGAAACTGACATCAAATTTTGTTTAAAATAGGAAACATATAAAATATCTTTTAAAATTAACTCCCTATTACAATAAAAAAAATAAGCTCAAGAGTTCCTACTACTTCAACCCATATTTTTGCTCCATTGCCTACTTGAAGTCTATGCTTACCCTTGCTGAGTCTTCTTATCCTTCTGAACCCCTGCAAAGAGTTACAGACATGGTCGATGGTTCCAGAATCAACTATCTAGGAAGATGTTGATCTAACCATCAAAATAGACTCTAGGTATAGAGCAATACCTGGAGTAGATTTGGCTAAGAAGTCCAAACAATCTTTCTTCCAATGCCCTTTCTTGCAACACTTGAAACATTTGCCTTTGGGCTGCCCGTTAGGCTTGGCATTACCAGATGCTTTGGGTTGGGCCCCTGAGTTGTTTTGGACCTTCCTCTTCTTAAATTTTTTAGGCTTTGCCTTAATTCTAGAAGAAGTAGAACGAGAGACCAAAACCTTTGACCTGGGCTTCATTATCTTTTCTGCTGCCTAGAGCTCTTTCATAAGCTCCATTAGATCCAACTTGTTCATTGTGTAGTTCAAATTGAATTGAGAATATAAATCAGGCAAAGTTTCAAGAACTATGTTAATTTTGCTCTCAGGATCTATTGTTGCGCCTACGACTTCGGCCTCCACGAAGTAGGCAATCATCTTGGGCAAATGCTCTTGAACCGATGCTCTCTCGGCCATCCTAGTGTTCATTATCGCCCTAAGAGTTTCCTACCTTGTGGGCCGGCTCTTGTCAACAAACATGGTACGCAATGATAAATCCATATCATATGTAGTGGCCATGTTCTCATGCTTAGATTGGAGCACACTAGACATGGAAGCCAACATTTAGCACTTAGCCATCTCGTCAGCTTTCTTCTATTCCTTCTCGGCCTCTCGCTCCTGATCAGTGGAATCTTCCCTAATCACAGGATAGGGATCCATAAGAACATACTTGTACTCCTCGGCAGTAAGTACTATGTTTGGGTTCCTCTTCCAGTACACATAATTTGGGCCTGTCAACTTATTCTCCTTAAGAATGATTGACAATGGACTGAAACCAGACATTTCTGAAATATTGCGAAAAACATTCATTCAGTTTGTAAAAAAATGCACATTTCTTTATATTGTTTCCTTGATAATAGATAACTCTTAAAACTATTATTAGTAGTATAAATAGTTTGGCTCTTAGAAAAACTAACAGAGCTTCGTAGGAAGATTAATAGCATTCTAAGTTAAGTATATAACTATCATGAATAAAAACTTCCATAATAGGTAATGATCTAAAAAAAGTTCCACCGATAGGATGGCCATTGATTTACACCACCTACGGGCAATCTAGTGCTAAAAACCTCCAACGTAGGTTTGTCAATCCTAGCAAATACCCTAGACTTTTAAGTTTACTCTTCCATTTGTTCTAGACACTTGTGGAAATCCATCCTATAGGGGGTCATGCTCAAAATGATACGAGGAAATTCACTATCTCTAATGAGAGTTGTGATAGAAGCTATGGGGTCGTTGGAACCCCTCTCCCACTTAATCCTTTAATGAAAATAGAGTTTTACGTCCAAAGACATTTTTTACAATCTTATGGTTTCATTAACTTTAGTAAAAAACTTCAATTCAATATTATTCTCTATGTCAAGGATTAAATCATTTGAAAGAAAAAACTATGAATTTATTTTACTATTCTAAGTTAATAACCAAGTAAAACTTTATTAAATAAGCTCAAGTTCAACATTATTCTCTATTACAAGGATTGAACCCTTTAAGAGAATAAACCATGAACTCTTTTATTTTAAAGTTTCTTAGATTGAAATGTTTTATCAACAACCATTCTATGTAGTGAGACTTTGGTCTCACAAGAACTTATGCATTCAATCACAAAACTGATATAAGCATGATAACAAAAGTAAATTTTTTCATGCTCAAACTATTCATTTATTTCTAAATGACCAAATAATAGATTAAACATCATGAATTTAAAAATTAATGATTGTGTTTAATCCTAAGGTGATTCCATCCTTTACTACTCATTTTCATGTAAATTATTCATCCATAGATAAATAAAACTATTGCAGAAAATTAACCTCAAACAATGGTTTCAAAATATGATTACATCAAGGAAAAATTTAAGGTACAAAACTTTAATAGTGCTCTCATTTTTCTTGGACAGAATTGAGCGCATCTTCCTTTAGGCAGAATGGACCTGGAGCTTGGTCTGTTTGGCCTATCTGGCACCAAGTCTGTTCTGTTCCTCCAAAAAAAATTCTAGCTGGGGTAGAATGGACCTGGCACCAGGTCTGCTCTGGTTTTCCAAGAACTCCTGGATGGATAGTGTGGACCTGTCGCTAAGTCTATTGGACCCACCCGGCACTGAGTCTGTTCTGTTTCTCTATTCAGTTGAGCAGAATGGACTTGGCACCAGGTCTACCTACCTAGCACCGGGTCGATTTTAGAGTTCGTCGATTTCTGAAAAAAGTCCTTTTTTTCAGCCATTTTCCCACCCCTTAACAATTCCAGCAACTATGTTCTTCAATCCCCAATATTTACAGGTTAAAAAAAAAAATTGCAAAACTAGGCATAAAAGTGTGCCTTTACAAGTACCTATGCCTTTAAACACAAGGCATACATCGTATCTACTCAAAACTATAAAAACAATGGAAAAACCATTAGAATACAAGATCCTATATTTCTAATCGCGAGGCGTACATGAAATCTAGAAACCAATATATGAGGGATTACATGAAATCACAAAAAAGATTCATTTTTCATAGTAAAGGAACCACCTTTTCCAGTTTTTAACCCTAGTACATGCTCCCACATGAAAACCATAGCTTTGATACAAATTGAAAGATTAAAAATGGAAAACATCAAAGAAAATACATATAAAAATTATCAGTTTTCCGATCCACATCTTTGAGAGAATACTTACTTTTCTTGTTTGGTCGCGTATTAACCAACAAGGTGACAGGTTGCACTGGATCTTGCATTGGAAAGGGAGAAGGAGGCATTGGCATTTCGACCAGTATTCCTGCCAATCTTCTACACCTACGTATTAAACTTCTCTAAGCTTCCTCTCTTAGTCTTTTGGAGTATGACTCTACATTGATCTTAGGTTAGCTTGGTGAAAGCTCCTTTGGATAACCAAGATCCACTCCTAGAAAGAAAGGAGAAAAGGAAGAGAAAAATTCAAGAGGAATGGTGGCTGCACATATAAGAGGGAGAGAGCTTGGTTAAAACCCTAGCTCTTCTTAGCTATATATTTCGGCCACCGTAGGGCTTAATAAAGCCCTAGTAGGCCGAAATACACTAAGCTCTAACGAGCTTGGTGTTGGGCTCATAAACCAGTCTAAGGCTGGCCCAATCATCTTTATTAATTAATTATCTTTTCTGGGCTTTATTAAATATCCAAGACAAATTAATTAATTCTAATGGGTTTCTTAATATATGTCAACATATATCAGCTCAATGAATTAATTTATTCTAGCCTAATTTTCTTAATTAATTTATTATATTTTCTAGGCATTATGAAAAAACTCAAGACTAATTAATTAATTCTAATTGGACTTTTAGAATAAATTTTATTTCTCTTCTAGATAATTATCTATTAAGCCTAAATTGAGTCTAGACAACACCAAAGTAACTTGAGCTACTCCGAGGGCCAAGAGATATATTATTCATGGCAACTAAAATGACCAAAATGCCCTTACTATCAAATAGCTGCATTTTACAATTTTAAATATTCTCGTTTATCACCATATGGAAATATTGACCCCAAGAATAATATTACTAAAACAATGTGTCTGACCTACTAGTGAAATGATGGAAATAGCACTCTATGTAATACCTATCAATGAGACAGGATAAATGTACTAACACCCATCTCAAAGATATCTACCATCTTTAGATCTTTAGTCTGCTAATCCATGACTCACTCGAATTTACTTGCTTATCATTGGAAGCTACCTAAAGGCATACATTCTAGAGTCATGTTCCCAGGGCCCTGGGTTATTAGATTATCCTGGACAATCACAAGGGCATGATTAATCCTCACAAAGTGAAGCATAAAAACTCTATTGCATGAGTCTGTCTTAACTTTGTGAAGCATAACGTATAAGGTTATTGATCTTACAAAAGAAATCTCATCCAACATACATCAAAGTACAAGACCCTAGCTTTGCCAGACCACAAACTCATACTCAAATATGAAGGTATTCATCCATGTTGTAGCAGTAATAGTTTGGTCTCGACAATTATAGTACTTTAAGAGAGACCACTACTACAGGTCCAGTTCTACATATTCGAAATACATTTATGCCAATAATATGAGTAAACTACTATCTGATTCAAAGTAAACCATTCTTCATTGGAACTAATGGTATAATAGTCTTACCTTGATGAAATGCCCAATTCCATCAAACGACTAAGAACTCAATTTTACTTATATGATAAGTACCTACGATCTATACCTTACTATGATGAAAGACCCAACATATAGACTATTACTTGTCACACTTGGACCTTAAATATGCAATAATATAAGAAATAAACCAAATTGAATAATAGATAAATATTTAGTGGACCTAGTACCGGGTCCATTTAACCTACCTGGCACCGGGTCTGCTTTGTTTTTCAAAGAACTCCTCCTAAGGCAGAGTTGACCTGGCGCCGAGTCCATTCTACCCATCTGGTGCCAGGTCTACTTGCAATATATTTACAAAGAATACATACTCATTGAGGGCATATTTTCCAACAAAACCTTTGCTTGTCCTCAAACGAACAATAGAATACCACAAGCAAATAATCTCCCACAAAATAAGATAAGATTTTTGAACATGTGTTGGCCAAGATAGTAATGGTACTATCTCCTATCTGATTTAATAATCAAGTCTAAAATCTAATTAGCCAAGACATTTTTGTGTAAACTAATAAATTGTAATAGAAATAATCAAAGCCATCGAAGTTAAGTTAAACAAGTTCATACTCATTCAAGGTGTTCCATCTTGATTCTTTAGTTTCGAAGGTAAGTGGTGTAATTCATATGCACTAAACGCAATAAGTTAATTCCCAATTCTCTGATCTCCCAACCACCATAGTCTAAGTAGTAAATGTAAGATTGGTCCATAAGCTCACTTTATTCTCTCCATTCCTTTTCAATTCATTTTCATTTTATTTTTCTTGTAGTATGGTAATGCAAAAAGCTAGTAAAGATGTGTAATAAGGATTCTTCAGCTTTTGCGTTACCTTACTCAAAATTTTTTCCCCTATTTTATTTTGAGTTTGACAAGGCAATACAAAAAGCCTAGTAAAGATGTGAATAAGGAATTTTCAACTTTTTTATTACCTTGTTTTATTCTCTCTCTCTCTGTCTCTCTCTCTCTCTCTCTCTCTCTCTCTCTCTCTCTCTCTTTTAAAACATCAATCCATAGTTACTCACTCGAAATAAAGACAAGTTGTGCATTCATAGAACAAGAATTAACTTAAACTTCCATGCTTATATTTTATCACAATTACTACCTCAATTCCTAAGAAACAACTTGGTGTCACTTTTAGTAAAACCTAAATAATGTTAATTTAAATTCTCAAGATCTAACTATTTGAATCCTAATATATAGGTTTACCTAAAGATAAACTCATCTAAAAAGTCTTAAATTTAATTTTCATGCTAAAGTAGATTCAATATCAATACCATCAAGGCCCAACCAAGTCCAAAAATCGAAAAAAAAAAAAAAAATTGTCCCAATTTCCACAATTGCACGCAACTCCTCAAAATCAATAAAATTCCATAATCATAATAAAATTTTGAACAGAATATTAAATAACTTCTCCCCCACACTTAAACTGGATAATATCCTCATTAGCCACAAATATAGTAATAAATACATCCAAATCAGGTTGAATTGAATAAAAGGAAAGAGGGTTAGTTGTAGCTTCGTGAAGAATAATTTTATCAGACAAAGAAGAAGAAAAACAAAACTTCCAAAAAGAAGTGAAATACAATAAATATCAAATGCAGGAAATAATAATATAACATAATCAAAATAAAATAAAATACAAAAATATATAGAAAACTGAATTCCAAAGAAAGGAAAAGAAAAGCAAATGTAAATAAAAATCCCTAAAAACCAAAATCCACAAATCAAAGCTCCTCTACCTCCTGTAGGGTGTGGTCCACTTTCTCCATGTCTGTAATGTTCTCTCCATGATATAGCTTCAACTAGTTCCCATTTACTTTGAAGACTCCTTTTTTTGGATGAGATAGCTCGATTGCTCCAAAAAGAGCACCCATTGATTTCCAAGAATAGTTTGGATCATCTAGATCTTAGCTTCCTAGGAAATAGCCTGAGCCTTGAATTGAATAGTAGCACTTGGTCACTCTCCTTGAATTTATGATTTTGCATGATGTACTTGTCGTGCCACTTTTTCATATTCTTCTTGTATTGAGTTCACATAAGCCATGTTCCTCTATTCATCAAGCTCAGTCACTTGGAGAATCCTTTTTGTCCTTGCAGATTCAAGATCGAAATTAACCAATTTAATTGTCCAAAAAGCTTTATACTCCACTTTCATAAATAGATGGCGTGACTTTCCATAAACCTATATGGAGTTGTTCTTATAGGTGTCTGGTATGCTGTCCAATAAGCTTAAAGAACATTATCTAATTTCACACTCCAATCTTTCCTAGTATGATTCACTACGTTTTACCATATTCTTTTCAGCTCTCGATTGAATACTTCTACTTGGCCACTAGTTTAGGGGTGTAGGGGGTAGATAGCTTGTGGGTCACACCTAATCTGTGCAGCATTCTCTCCAACTGATTATTGTGAAAATGAGCTCCTCTATCACTTATTAGCACTCTAGCCCTACCAAAGCGAGTAAATAGCTTTTTTAGAAACTTAATCACCACTCTAGCATTATTTGTAAGAAATGCTTGTGCATCTACCCACTTGGATACATAGTCAACAGCCACTAAAATCAATTTCCCCCAAAAATCAAATATCTCACAGGCTTGGAAAATGGAAAGGGGCATCTCATGAACTTTAGATATATTATCTGTTTGCTGGCATCTATCGTAATTTGTCACAAACTTGTGTGCATCCTTAAATATTAAAGGCTAGTAGAATCCAGAGTCAAGGACTTTTCTTGCTGACCCATTTTGCTTGGTAGTGCCCCGCAGCAAGTCCTTCATGACAATATCGAGAATGTCCCAAGAATCAGCAATATCAATACATCTTTGAATTATATGATCTACACAACAACGAAACATGAAAGAATCTATCCAAAAGTAATACTTCACAACAAAAAGTAATTTATTCCTTTGTTGTGGCATAAGTCTTTTTCGAAGGATACCTATTGCAAGAAAGAATTTGCAAACCAAGTAGAAATGTAATTTCAACATTCAATCAATAAAGGTTGTTCATTCGAAAAAATATTGTGCGATTTTGAGTGTGAGAAATATTACCAACAATTATACATGCAAATAAAGTTTTAAATTAAAATTCCAAACACACTTAAATCATATAACTGGTTAAGTATACCTATCGTGTAGTATAGCACATAATGGCAAGTATCGTTTTTCCTTGAGAAAGGGATAAATGTACCACTGATAACTCTTTTTTTATTGTTTAGCGTAACGAATTAATGAAATAATACTAACTACAATGGGCAAACCTATAGAATCAACATCACACCACACAAGATTGGCCATGAGAAAATTAGGGATAAGAAAAAGACTGAATGACATGCACTTGTTAAGAATTCCTAAAAATTAGCTAAGTACTAAATATAACCTAAGATAATTGAATCCAATGTGAAACCCACCCCTCTTGAGTTATGGATTCCCTATTCTTAGGCCAATTAAATGGCATCTCTACCTCAAAATTAAAGCCAAGAAGTATTAAGAACAAGGCCCCCTAATTTTGGAAGAACCCAATACCCCTATCTTTAGGTAATATCAAATTCCTAACGGTTACCAAGTTCTAATCTCTCAACTTCTCTCTCGAGTTAATTAAAGGAAAATGCATATTGAAAACATTAAATAGAGCTCAACTCCTAGCCTTATCACTCGAATTCATTAGAAAAGAGTAACCTAAAAAACAAATCTGACACTAGAAAATCAAGTAATCATTTATTAGGAATTGGAAATCAAGAGTAGGTTTAATATAAGAATAAACTATGGTTCATCCATTCAAGAATAATTAAAGCATATAAATACAAATTGACAAGAGAAATTAAAGGAAAGAGAGATAAAGATAAACTCATAAACAAGAATCTTCATCTTCAATCTTCAATCCTCTCTTGAATAACCTTCAATCCACTCCAATATCTTTTCTCTTATGTGTGGGTATTATTCCCCATTGTTGACTGCTCCAAATGGTCTAGAAAATTTCTATTTATTAAGCCTTGGAAAGCTCTAAAAATTACTAAAAATTATATCCGTGTTTTTGTTTTGCGAACTTGCACGGTGTTGTCAGAGATGATCTAAATGGCACCGTTGAGTCTATAATTGCACGGCACCATTGGAGATGATCTGCACGGCGCCGTTAGCTCTCAGCATCTCTTTTTTGATGCCTAGCCAGCCACAACTTTCTTTTTCTTGTCTTCTTCTTCTTCTTCTTCAATTTTGGTCATTTTTCATTCTTTTCTTCATTCAATCCTCATTTATTTTAATCCTCCACAAAAGAAAATAAAATTGTGAGATTGAGTAATTATTTAAACATTATTTTACAATAAATATAATATAATTTACATAGAAAATAGGTGCATTGGAATTTTTGCTCTTGGATTCCCCCTTTTTCTCTTGTGTTTTCTCATGCCTTTATAGGCCTCTTTAATGTTAAATTCGTTGCCTTGGAGGTCTTGGCTGAGTAGGATTTGAAAATACTAAAATTATTGAAAATTTTCTAAATTCGTGCCCAAGATTTTAGTATTCTAGCATGGGCCTGGCGCTAATTCCAATCGACCCACCCGGCGCCAGGTGCAATCTATTTCTCCTCTGAATTTTGCTCTATTTTCCTTTGGCCATCCAGAATGGACCTGGCACCTAGTTCACTTGCCAGACCTAATGCCAAGTGTGTTCTACAAAATCTCCAATTTTTCTTGAATTGAACTCAAATTAGCACAAATTTGTCAAGAACACTTTCTACAAGCAAAATGTAAAATAGGAAGGAATATTCCTAGTTATCATACCAAAAGTATCTCAAAACAATATCACATAATTAGGAAAATAATGGTGATTTTAGCCCCTATCAAAGACCTTGTTGTATAGTTTTTTCTTTAGGATTTCAATATTGTTGTAATGGTAGTGATTATTTTGAGTATTTGGTTGATTTTGTATTTTTTTTTTGTCAAAAAATTATTAATGTTATGGAATCTTTCTTTTAGCCTCATGATGGTAGTATTGTTGATTATTGTTGTAATATACTTGGTGGAAGTTAAGATTGTTGTTATGCTTAATGTGTTGAGAATTTTGTGGACTTGTATAGTTAAGGTTATGTTTTGTGGGATATTGTTATGTAGTTGAAGATTTTGTTGAAGTTTGGGTAACCTTTAGTGTAGTTGTACATTTAGAGGTTCTTTATTTTAGCCTTGCGATGGTTTTATTTGTTAGTTGTTGTTGTTGTACTACATATATATATATATATATATATATATATATATATTATGAAGGTTGAATCTTTGATTATAGTAGTGGTGAAGAAGTTTTGGAGATTGTTGTTTTAGATAATTGATGTTGTATTTTGATAGCTTATTGATTTTTGTTTGGAGAGTTGGTTAACTTTTTGATACCCTTAGTTTAATAACTCTTGAAGTTTGGAGCTATTTTTTGGTTGTTTAGGAGATACTATAGTGTTTTTGGAATGTGTAGTATTCATGGAGTATTGGTTATTGTTGTGAAAATCTTTCAAGGGTACCCTCCTTCAATAAGCCCACTAAGTTCTTGATCATTCATTTTCTTGTCCATATACCTTTTGTGTATCCCTAGTGTACATTTTGATTTTATTATTTGATATGTAGTATTATTGAAGCAGTGTAGCTCTTGTCTCTGACATATGTCTTACTTTTGCTTATGTTAGTTGGTTTTGTTATGATTTCAGCATAGTAGTTATTTATGTTCTTTGATTTTTTTAGTTATGAAAACTTTTTGTATCATTGATATTTGTTGTATCTTTGTGTTGATTTCTTTGTGTACTATATCTTTCTTGATCTTATTGTTTGAATCTTTATTGCTATTTCTTTGGCTTATGTATTGTTATATCAATTGCTTTTATTTTGCAAGTACAGAATAAACATGGCATCATGTGGTTCATACGAAACGTTGTCGGGCATCTACAATGGACAATTACTGCAGATATACTTATCATACATGGCATTGTCTATTATAACTTAACTGGCATCATGTAGTACAGAATAAGTATGATTTCAATAAGCTTCAATGTAACACCCCGCTACCTAGGCCCAACAGGGCCAGGGATGTCGCCTCATCCAAAGGACAAGGGGTCTTTATAACTAGGTCACACAATCAAAATAATAGAATAAAAATAATACTTAAAACTTAAAACTTATTACAATCCAAGAATTCAAAACAAATCCAGAATAAAAATTATTCACTCTCAACTCCCCAAAGCATTACATAAAAATAGATAACAAAATCTCTTATACGGCAGATAACACTAGCTACTCATCCCCACAGTAGGATTGACCTGAAATCATGGTAAAAAGGGTGATGAGATAAAAGTCTCAGCAAGTCTGTGTGTACTTTGGGTGTTCAATAAAAACAGTCCATGAATGCAAGGTGTAAGAATTTCATAAGAAAAATACTGGCAAATAATAAACAATAGTCAAAACTAAGAGTGGTGTTTTGGATTTTCCAACCATAAATGTACAAATAAATCGACCACTCAAAAGGGTGGTCATGGGTTACCGCACATTGGGTCCCATAACCATACAACGGTCAGAATACCACACTTTGTGCAGACTGACAAAAGTAAGTGATCGGCCTACCGGGTGAGATACTCATCTATCTCTACACCCAAACAAAACCGGTTGTCTATTCCAATAACACACAGTCCACTTGACTGAAAACTGCTAGCTCGGACCGGCACGATCTACTGAACTGACATCTTATCAAGGAAGGACTTACCCCTCAGAGGTGGCCACCTACTGAGAGACTTACCCTAACCCTTCAAAGACTAGTCCTAGTAGTCCACCCTCATTGAGTACTCAACGTAATTTATCCCACTTAGGAGAAAACTGAATAATACATAGCTCCACACTTGGGAGAAACTGAATAAAATAGAGCTCCACTTGAAAATGACAATTAAGGATTTCCAAAGTTTGGGACAAAGTTGGTTATAGAAAGAGTTTAGGGTTTGTGTAAAACTACTTATTGATTTTCAAATAATTTGTTTGACTGAAATAAGTAAGGAGACAATCCTCAATTGCCTTTACAGAAGTGAGTGTCCACGCACTTCACATTTGGCTTGCCATAATAACCATTTTACATTAAACAAGTTTTATGTAGGAGCTTACCTGATCCTTGCTCAAAATAAAGGTCTCCAACAGCTGACCTAACCCCGCCTGAGTTAAACATGAGCCATAATTAAACTCAAGCCAAAATTCACTTCCACAAATAATTCTAGCACAACTTGCTACAACCATGATCCTAGTGTCCCAAGCTTTAAGGCTAGATAATAAATAAATGGTTCATAAGATAAGTCTAGTTTGATATTAAAATAATTAGGGTTTTGGGAAATAGGTACTAATAAGTTAAAGGTTTAAATCTTGCTATAAATAAATTAGAGTTTATTTAATGAAGGGTCTTAGGTGGTATTATGTAAAATAATAATCTATTAATAATTAATTGTTAGAAAATAATTGGTAACTAAAACTAGTTGTAAGTAAATTTTAGTGGTTTCGATTGAAAGATAATAAATAAATTTTAATAATGGTTTTGAATATAAGACTTACAAAATTAATATTTTACCTATTATGAATACTTATATAAAAGGCTTTCTTATTATTTTCTATATAATCTATTTTATATAAAATCTAGATATTTTACTTCTTTAATGAAAGTTATTAGTCATTTGATTAAAATATCATTATTTTATATAAAAATCTAAATCCACATTTTTCCTAGAGTTTTCAATATTACTAGGAGAAATTATATCATAAATCATTTTTATTGATGAAATATAATTGCTTAATTTAATTAGCTTAGGGACAACAAGGCCATGATCACAATTTCTATTGCTAACCATAATCATGAACATACACTCTACACCAATCAACAAAACATCCAAATCATGACTAAAGGCATAGATCTAAATTTACCAAGGCATGATCCAAACTCTACTAACATAAACATTTTCATGGCTTTAACAATCATGCATGAACATAAACCCTATTCACCAAAGGTGATATAATCTCTAACATGCTTGATCACCTATACCACTCACGACATGAAGACATACAACAAACCCTAAAAACCATAAAATTCAGCCAAGGCAATCAACTCATGCATCAATCCCATCTCCATCATATACACATATTTATTCATGCTTCAATTTCAACTCCATCACAACAATGCATGCTCGAACCCTAATCATAATCCATCTTCTTCCAATAACATCCTAGAGACATGAATCTAGAATATAAAGAGATGGTTGAAGAGGCTTACTTGATTGATGACTACCTTGGAGTAGTTTCGAATGAATCTTTACTTTTAAGAGACTTGATCCCTCAAGAGAGAAAGAAAAAATATGGCCATGGTTGAAGTAACCATTTGGCCCGAGAGAGAGAGAGAGAGAGAGAGAGAGAGAGAGAGAGAGAGAGAAAACAGAGAAAGATAGTTCATTAGTATGTTTATATATACATATATTCATTAGGAGTTGAAGATGAGTGAAAATGGAGGTGATTGATCACGCTTACCTTGAAGGTGTTCTTGAGCCTTCATGAAAATACTGATTTTTGATCCAAAATAGAGACTTTGATTTCGGTATTTGATGTTAAAAATTGCATAAGTGGATTCAAGGGGTTGAGTAGGTGTAATCTAGAGTTTTGGAGAAGATTAGAGTGGTTTGGAGTGGTCTTAGGCATGAGGGTAGTGGGTGTTCTTGGTGTTCTTGAAGGTTGAAGAGAATGGAGAGAATTTGGTTGAAGCTGGCCAAAATTCTGCAGAAAGGAGTGGCCGAATTGTTTGTAGGGTTTTTGGCAATTAGATTTTCAGATTTGAGATGAAAAGGAAAGCTGGTTGTTTGATATCCAAAATGAATATTTTAGGGAATCAATTTTGGAAACAAAATATGGTAAGAAGATCTTGGTCAATGCAGAGCTTTTGGAAGTTGTAATGGCCGGCTGGTTGACTAAGGTTTTTGCTGGAATGAAAACTGTTTGAAGGAGCATAATGGTGGCTGAAAATATGGTGTACAATGGTGAAGGGATTTCTGGTTGTTTGAGGGATGATTTATGGTAGTTTCCTGAATATGTTTGTTGGAATTTTGGTCTTCAATCAATGGCTTGATTGGAGTGATTGATGGAGATATTTTAGGAGCAGCCATAGACTGGTTTTCAAATAGAATGCTGGGGAAGATGATGAAGCTCAGTTCATGGCTGTTCAAGGGAAGTTTGTATATAAAAATGGTGAAGGTTTTAGACAAGGTTGAAGAAGAAACAAGCTGGAATTTCTACTTAGGATTTTCGCAAGCTGGCTGGAATTTTTGGGCAGATGTTTCTGCCATATTTTAGTCGGCTTGCAAAAGGTTTGAAGGGCTATTGGAGAGTCCTTTAAGTCTGGTTTCTAGCCTTCTTTATGGAGGAAAAACAAGGCTGCATTGCTGGTTGAAAAGCTAGAAGAAAGATCTTGGTTTTTGGGCTCTCCAAGCTACGAAACTGCACAGGAAATTTTCCTGGTTTGCACAGTCTTTAGTAGTCCGGTTTTGAGCTGAAATTTTCAGTCTTCAAGCTAAGTGAGATGGCCATTTTTCTAGCAGCATTTGGGAGGAAAATATGGCTGAAATTTTCGGCACTTGGACTGAACAAGAAGCTGGAAAAATTTCAGTGTACAACATGAAGACAATGAACATAGCCAGGTTGGAGTTTTTGAAGGTTCAACCATGGAGATTAATTCTCTTGAAAACCTTCCAAAACTCCTCCCCATTTTCGGCCACAAGATAACTCATTCATAGCCATTTTTGAAACCTAAATCTCACAGAACCTTGCTGGAATTTTCTGGAAACAAAATGGCTTAGACAAATTAATCAACTTAATTGATTAAGAATTTAAGGAAAGCTAGATCAAAAAGGGTATGAATTCCTTAGAAATTTTTGTAGGGCACAAGAGTAGGATTATGACTTTCCTATCATGTCTCCAATGATAGAGACAAGATAACCTACCTAATCAAAAATAAAATTTAATCTTGCTAAAACTCCAATGATAGAATTTGAACTCAGGACCTCAAGAATTAATTCCTAAGCTCTAACCACTAAACCACAATAACTCTTGTTCTTATTTCTTTTCCCAAATGTTACTCCTATTTAATCCTCAAGCTATCTCCCTATTTTCACCTCAAGCAAAAATTACCATTTTGCCCTTCTTACTCAATAAATACAATTAAGCCTTCTAGACTATAAATCACATATCTAAAGCACATAAAATCATACAAAAATACATTTATGCATGCAAGAAAATATGATATGCATCCCAACTCCTTTATTCTAAGGTTGGTTTCAACTGGGGTTTCAAATTCAAAATACCCAGGGAGTATTGTTTTCCCTTTTCTCCCTGTTTTCTTATTTTATATTCTATAAATGTATTTTTATTATATGTTTTGGACAATGTGGACATTGTCTCATTTAAGTGTGCGGGAGAGGTTGAGTAATATTTTTTTGCAATTTTGTATCAATAATCTTGTGTATTTTCTTATTTTTGGGTTAAATGTTTTTTTCAATTTTTTGTATTTTTGGGCTAATTTTGAAGACTTTTGGTATATGCGTGGATATGTGTAAGTATGGTAAAGCTATTATTTATCTTTTTACTTTGAAATTCTACTTGAGACTTTTCTAGGACAATTGATTTTATGTAAACTTATATATTGTCTATGGCATATGCTAAGTTTTGAGAAGTGATTAAATCTTGTTTTTGCCTTTAAAAATATTGTAAAACTTGATTCTGTAAGAATAGATAACAACTTTGTGATGAAATATAAAGTATGGATTGTTGGCTTATCTCTAATTTCGTGGCATTCCCTATTTATTTATTATTTATTTATTTATTTTGTGTCATATTGTATATATCTTCAATTATATACTTGTAATCCAATGAAAAAGTAAATAAGAGCAAGAGACAGGTTGCTCAATGCACCTATCGAAGTGAGGGAAAAAAAGGCTCTAGGAATGCAAAAAGCATGTCCTATGACGAAAAACAACGTGTGAAGAAAAATGAGGAAAAAAAAAAAAAGAAAAACAAGTTGGAAGAAATAAACCAAAAAATGCAAGGGATGCAGAAAAGTATTCAAAACAAAATCATTATAAATGCATTCTTTTGTAGAAAAATAATGAAACTTGAGAGGCTTCTATTTTGCTATTCTGAGTTGAAATGTATTATTATAATGATTGTATCAAAGTGTAATGTATTGTTTTAATGTGATGTAACACTTGTAATATTTGTACTTGATATAAGTGACATGACATTAGTGAGTCGATTGATCCTATCTTATATGAATCACTATGTTTGTATTCTTAATTGGAGAGGTAGAGTGAATAATATTTATTTTGCATAAACTTGTTTAACTTTACTTTGATATTCTTAGTTGTGTCTAGCTTAATATAAATATATGCATGAGATTTACTTGGATAGATAAGTGATGGGATGAAATCTAAGGTGGAGGAAGAAATAATATCTCTACCATTTTGACCTTATTGTATATATACTAATTTGTTCTTGTTAATTCACCTAGAATGCTATGTAGAACTTTCATTTTGATTGTAAACTAGTTATTCTTTGTTTTTGTGAATAGTTTTGTTTTGCTAGAAAAGATTCAAGTGTGGGGGAGTGATAAGTGCTTATTAAAGGAGGAGTTCACCATTTAAGGAGGGTTGTTCAAGAGAGTCTTCAAGGGAGAAGAAAGAGACTTGTCTATGAGTTCTTTCTTTTATCTTTATTTTCTTTTCCTTAAACAATGATGTATTCAATGTTTTTATTATAATTTAACATTATTTTGGAATCATGGTTTTATGTTAATTTAGTTATTTGATCAATTCTTTATCATATTTGGTATTTGATTACTTGTTATTATTGGTTATTGATGCAAGTTCTTCTAATTGACTTGGGAAATGATGTTCGGAGGTTATTGCATTGATTTCGTATTTGTCAAATCTTAATAGACTTGGGAGACAAAGTTAGGATTATAGGGCTAAAGTAATCAAAGATTAGTTGATTTCACCTCCTGCAAAGGGTCATTAGCTAATTTCTTGTGTATAAGAAATTGAGCTTAATGCATGTTTTGGTTATGTTAGCTTGATTAGTAAATCTACTAATTTAATCAAAAAGATAGTGATTTCATGGATTGGAAAAATAATTGAAATCTATCTAAATAGATTAACTTGGGAGACGATTGAATTTTACTTTTTATTCTTTCATGATGCCAAGATGATAATTAATTGAGAGAATTTCTAGTTGGTTCATTATCATGTTTTCTAGGATAATTGTCTAAATTGTATATTCCTACATCCTTGAGTTGTACATAATTTTTTATTTTTATTTTTATTATTCTCTCACTTTATTTAGGTCGGTTAAATGATAAAAGAAAAATGATTAGGGGTAGATACACAACAGATTCAGTTGCCATTACATTAAGAAATGGTATGGAGCTACCTGATCCTCGCACAAAATCGATACCATCTAAAAAAAATGGGCCGGAACTAACCCCTTTTGTTGAACCTTCTGAAAAGAAAACTAAATAACTAGATTTTCAGCCACTAGTACCTTACCTCACTGGCACACACAAAGCAAGAAAAGATGCACAATTTGATAAGTCTTTAGAAATATTCAAACAAATACACATAAACATTCCACTTAGTGAGGCCTTGGTACACATGCCCAAATATGCAAAATTCCTTAAAAGCATGCTTGTTAACAAAAAAAGGTTGGAGGAATTATCCACAGTGGTTTTAAATGAAGAATGCTCAGCTATCTTGCAGGACCAACGGATTTTGCCACGAAAAGAAAGTGATCCAGGGAGTTTTTCTATTCCTTATCTTATTGGGGCTCTTATGTTTTGTAATGAATTAGCAGACTTAGGTGCTAGTATTAATCTTATTTCATGAAAAACCTTCAAAAAGCTAGGCTTACATGAACCTAAGCCCACTAGGATCAGTATTCAACTTGCGGACATATGTATTAAATATCCTAGGGGAATTGTCAAAGATGTATTGGTTAAGGTGGATAGATTCATATTTCCTGTAGATTTTGTTACTCTTGATATGGATGAAAATTCTAAAGTCCCTTTAATCATAAGTCAACATTTTTCTAGCAACAACCAAAGCATTAATTGGGGTTCATGAAGGAAAATTGACACTTAGGATTAGGGATGAGGAAGTCATTATCAAAATCCATAAAAGAATACAACATCTTATTTCTTATAATGATTCTTGTTTAAGGATTAATATTCTTGATGAACCTATCTTTAACTTTGTACAAGAATCATTTGTCTAATGTTATATAGAACAATCTATTGTATATTTAGAGGATTCAAATGAGGGCCATAAGTTGGGAAAATTTGAGAAAATTGAACAAAGCAGTTTGGAAGAATGATGTCATCCATTGAGGAACCACCAAAATTGGACTTGAAAGACCTCCCCGAGCACTTGGAATATGCATTCTTGGCAAAAAGTGAAAAATTACTCGTGATCATTGCAAAAAACCTTACTTGTAAACAAAAACCAAATTGGTAAGTCTATTGGGAAAATATAAGGAAGTCATTACATGAAATATCACGGACATTAAGGGAATTAGCCCTTCCTTTTGTACTCATAAATTTTTTTTGGAAGAAGGAGCCAAACCAGTAGTGCAACCCCAACGTAGGTTGAACCCCAATATAAGTGATGTGGTAAAATGTGAGGTGATTAAACTCCTAGATCCTAATATCATTTACCTTTTTTTTTATAGTATTTGGGTTAGTCCAACACAAGTGGTACCAAAGAAGGGAGGAATGATTGTGAGCCCAAATGAAAAAAATAAGTTGATCCTAATGAGATTGGTAATCGGTTGGAGGGTTTGCATTGATTAGAGAAAATTGAATGAGGAAACTAGGAAGGACCATTTTCCTCTTTCTTTCATTGACCAAATGTTAGAAAGGTTAGCCGGACATGAGTTTTACTATTTTTTAGATGGCTTTTTTAGATACTTCTAAATTCCCATAGCACTGGAGGATCAAGAGAAGACCACATTTACATGCCCTTTTTGTACTTTTGCATATCGACGTATGCCTTTTGGTCTTCGCAATGGTCCTGGAACTTTCTGAAGATGTATGCTGGCTATTTTTGAAGGGATTGTTGGAGATATCATGGAGGTATTTTATAGATGATTTTTCTGTTTTTGGTGATTCTTTTAACATGTGTTTGGCCATTTTGGAAAAAGTGCTTCAAAGGTGTAAAGAGACCAACATCATTCTTAATTAGGAAAAATGCCACTTTATGGTGCAAGAAGGTATAGTATTAGGACATAAGATTTCAAGGAAAGGTATTGAGGTTGATAGCGCCAAGATTGAGGTAATTGAGAAACGCCCTCCCCCAACTTCCGTGAAGGCTATTCGAAGCTTCCTTGGTCATACAAGTTTTTATAGGAGGTTTATCTTTGATTTCTCAAAAATTTCTAAACCCCTTACTTCTTTGCTTGAAAAAGATGATGTTCTTTATTTTGATGAAAAATGTCTTGATGCTTTCAATGTGCTTAAAACGAAATTGATCTATTTTCCTATTTTAATTGCACTTGATCGGTCTCTTCCTTTGTTTGAGGATCGATAATCGATAATTTCCTGTACTATACTTGTGGTGAGTATACTTGCTCACATGTGTTGTAACACCCCACTACATAGGCCCAATAGGGCCGGGGATGTCGCCCCGTCCAAAGGACAAGGGGTCTTTATAATTAGGTCACACAAATAAAATAGCAGAATAAAAATAATAACTTCTTAAAATTTATTACAACCCAAGAATAAATCTACGAATAAAACCATGAAATCCCAAAAGAGAAACAAATCCATAAATAAAATCATCCACTCTCAACTCCCCAAAGCAATACATAAAAATAAAAGACAACATTCTCTTCCAAGGCAGATAACACTAGCTACTCATCCCAATAGTAGGATCGGCCTAAAATCATGGTAAAAATGTGATGAGACAGAAATCTCAGTAAGTCCGTGTGTGCTTTGGGTGTACAGTGAAAACAGTTCGTGGATGCAAAGTGTGAAATCTTTATAAGAGAGATATTGACAAGCAATAAACATTAGTCAAAAGCAAGAGTGGTGTTTTCCTCTTTTTGAAACCATACAAGTGCACAATAAAATCAACCACTCAAAAGGTGGTCATGGGTTACCACACGTTGGGCCCCATAACCATACAATGGTCAGAATGCCACACTTTGTGCAGACTGACAAAAGAAATACTAGCAAGCAATGAATGATGTTCAAAAACAACAGTGGTGTTTTGGCTTTCAAACCATACAGGTACAATAAAATCAACCACTCAAAAACGGTGGTTATGGGTTACCACACGTTGGGCCCCATGTCCATATGGTCAGTATGCTACACTTTGTGCATACTGCCGGTCAGAATGCCACACTTTGTGCAGACTGACAAAAGGTAGGTGATCGGCCTACCGGGTAAGATACTCCTCCTTCTCTATACCCAAACAACAACCGGGTGTCCATTCCGGCATAACACAGTCACTTGACTGAAATAAAAACTGCTAGCTCGAACCGGCATGACTAAGTAGTACTGACGTTTCTCTAAGTTGAGCTTATCTTCTAGAGGTGGCCTCCTGCCAGAAGACTCACTCTTGCTCTTCAAAACTAGTACTACTAGCCTACCCTTATTGAGTATTCAACGTAACGTATCCCACTTGGGGAAAAAAAATGAACAAAACATAGTTCTACTTGAAAATGGCAATTAAGGATTTTGAAAGTTTGGGGCAAAACTGGTTTTAGAAAGAGTTTTAGGTTTTGAGTAAAATCGCCCCTTGATTTGCAAATAATTTATTTGTCTGAAATGAGAACGGAAATAATCCTCAATTGCCTTTACAGAAATGTGTGTCCATGCACTCTATATTTGGCTTGCCATAAAAATCATTTTTGCATCAAACAGGTTTTATGCAGAAGCTTACCTGATCCTTGCTCACAACAAAGGTCTCCAACAGCTAACCTAACCCCGCATGGGATAAATACAAACCACGATCAAACTCAAGCCAAAGATTCACTTTCACAAATAAACTAACTCAACTCACTACTACAACCATGATCCTAGTGTCCCAAATTTTAAGGTCAAATAAAAAGGTTTATAAGCCAAGGTTAATTTAATATTTAAAATAATTAGTGTTTTGGGAAATAAGTACTGATAAGTTGAAGGTTTGAATCTTGCTAAAATAATTTAGAGTTTATTTGATGAAAAGTCCCAGGTGGTATTAGGTAAAATAATAATTTATTAATAATTAATTGCTAGAAAATAATTGATAATTAAAATTAGTTGAAAATAAATTTTAATGAGTCTTGATTGAAAGATACTAAATAAATTTTAGTAGGTTTTGGTTAAAAGATAATAATTAAATTTTAATAGTAAATATTTTACTTATTATGATTATTTTCATAAAAGGCTTTATTTGATACTATCATTTTATATATAATATCTATATATTTTATTTTTTTTAGCAAAAGCTATTATTTATTTGACTAAAATATCCTTATTATATATATAATATTCCAAATCTACCCCTCCTAGGGTTTTTGAAATTACTATCCAAAAATCATAATATTAAATATTTTATTGAAGAAATAAAATTAGCTTAGGGACAACTAGATCATGACCATAGTTCTATTGCTAACCACAATCATGAACATTTACAACCCTTCAATTCATCAAACCATCCAAATCATGCATATAAGCATAGATCTAACGATATCAAGACATGATCTAACCTTTTCTAGCATAAATATTATCATGGCTTCAATAATCCAACATGAATATAAATCCTATTCACCAAAGGTGACATAATCTCTAGCATACTTGATCACAAATACTACCTATGACATGGAGACATGCATTAAACCTCAAATCATCATACAATCAACCGAGATAATCCATCTATGCATAAATCCCATCTCCTTCATATTCATACATACATTCATGCTTCAACCTCAACAATATATACTCAAACCTTATCCGCAATCCATCTTCTATCAACATCATCCTAGAGACATGAATCTAGAATTTAAAAGAAGGGTTAAAATGGCTTACTTTATTGATGAATTCCTTGAAGTAGTTTCGAGTGAATCTCAAGCCCTAGATGCCTAAATCTGTCCAAAGGAGATGAAGGAAGAATGGCCATGGGAGAAGAAACCATTCGGCTAAGTAAGTGAGTGGTTCAGCCGAGAGAGAGAGAGAGAGAGAGAGAGAGAGAGAGAGAGAGAGAAGAAGAAGAAGAAGAAGAAGAAGAAGAAGAAGAAGAAGAAGAAGAAGACTCATTAGCATGCTTAAACACACATATATTCATTAGAGATTGAAGATTAGCGAAGATGAAGTTGATTGAATAATCATACCTTGAAGGTGTTTTTGAGCTTTCACAAAATTTTTGGTTTTTGATCCAAAAGTGCAAGTTGAATTTTGGAGTTTGATGTTAAAAATGGTACGGATGGACTCACAGAAATGAATAGATGAAATCTGAAATTCTTAGAGGTAGTTTGAAGTGATTTAGAGAGGTATTAGGTGAAAGGAATGAGTAGGTGTTCTTGGTGTACTATGTGTTCTTGAAGGTTGAAGAGAGTAGAGAGCTTTTGGATGGAGGCTGCCGAAATTCTATGAGGATTAGGGTTGCCAAATTTCTGTAGGGTTTAGGTAGATGGTTTTTGTGGTTTGGAAGGGAAAATGAAAGGCTAGTTGTTGGAATCCTTGAAGAATATTTTTATGAAGCAAATTTAGAAACTAAATATTCAAGAATATCTTTGATTATGGAAGAGCTCTTGGAAATCTGCCATGGCCGACTGCCTGTGCAGAATTTTGGCTGGATGAAAGCTGGTTGAAGGAGGCTAATGGTGGCCGAAATTAAGGAGTCTAATGGTGAAGGGAAGGTCTGGTTGTTTGAAGTATATTTTATGGAAAGTTATTAAATCATGGTGGCTAGAATTTTGGTATCCAAATCAAGGCATGATTACAGAATTTTTTTGGAAATCTTTTTGGCAGCCATGGCTAGATTTTCGTACAGAACTTAGGGAGGACAATGGATTTCAGTTAATGGAGGTTTAAGGGTGGTTTGTGCAGAAAAAGGATGGAGTTTCGGCTAGGGTTGAATTAGGAAACAAAGTTGGACAAAATTCTGCACAGCATTTTCGCAAGGCTGGAATTTCCAGGGCAGTTTTCGGCTGCCCTTTTCCAGGCAATTTGCAGAGGCTTTGAAGGGGAATTTCTGGGGCTTTCAAGGTTGGTTTCCAGCCTACTTCATGGAGGAAAAACATGGCTAAGGTGCTGAACAAAAACTGGAAGAAAACAGCTTGGTTTAGGACCTCCAAAGCTGCGAATCTGCCCAGAAAATTTTCTGGTTTTGCACAGTATTTGTGCAGTCCGAAAATGGCCAAGAAAATTCATATTTCTAGCTGATCAAAAGGGCAATTTTCTGGAAGCATTTGGGAGGGAATAATGGTTAAGAATTTCATCACCTTGAAGGCACACAAAGCTGGAAAAATTTCAGTTCTAAGCATGAAGGAAAATGAACCTAGCTAGAGTGAATTTTTAGAAAGTTCACTAAGGAATTTAATTCACTTGAAATCTTTCCCCCTCTTCCATTGTTTCAGTCCATATGATATCTTTTACTAAGACATTTCGAACCTTCAAAGCCACCGCACATTGCTAGAATTTTTCTAGAATAAAATTGGCTTGAACAAAATGAACAAACTAATGAATTGAGAAATAGAAAAAATTCAGGATCAAGAGGAAATGAATTCCCCTTAGGAATTTTGTGTAGAGCAAAAGAGTAGGATTTGAAGACTCCTATCATGTCTCTCATAGGAAAACATCTCTACCCTACTCCAAACACCACTAAGGCCGAAAATGATACTTCCCAAGCAAAAATAAAATTTAACCAAGCTAAAGCTCCTATGATGGAATTTGAACCCAAGACCTCAAGAATTAATTCCAAAGCTCCAACCACTAAACCACAACTCTTATTCTTATTTTCCCCCTAAAAATATTTTCCTATTCAATCCTCAAGCTATCTCCCTTTTTCCACCTCAAGCAAAAATTACCATTTTGCCCTTCTCACTCAATAATCATAATCAAGCCCCCTAGACTATAAAACACAAATCCAAAGCACATAAGATCATACAAAAATATATTTAAACATGCAAATAAATTTGGTATGCATCCCAACCCCCTTACTCTAAGGTTGGTTTTGACTGGGGTTTCACATGTGTATTCTGGGATTAATGTTTTAAGTAAAACTTGACTAAGGGATGGATTTAAAATTAACCATTTTACGCACAAAAAATTTATGCATCATGTTTTTGGCACCTTTGCCGGGGAACAAGATCATGAAAGCTTGGATTTTATTATTTAACCATGTTTATATGTTTATATGTCCATATGTCTTTATGTAAACATGTATATATATTCTTTGTGTAAATCAGTGTTCTATCTTATTGTTTGTAACATTGTGTGACTTAATTAACTAGCTTACTTCATGTTGTACTGTAAATACCACTAACTTTTGTATTTAGATAGTTTGTCAATATGTGTTTTTTTTTCTTTATTTTTCTATTATTTTTTCCCTTTTGTTTTTTCTTTCCTTTATTTATTATTATTTTTGTTTATTTGATCTTTGTGCGAGGATGACATCATCATAGACCACTACGTTTAGGCACAAGATCAAAAGAGCTATAATGATGAGAATTTGGCAAAGTTGCAATCTCATATTGATACTTTTTGTGAGACGTCACTTGAAGGCTCAATGCATTCTTTTGTTGCAAATTCAACTTCCTCCATTAAATGGCATAGATAAGTATCCCAATAATTGAGCCATCAGAGAACACAACTCACCAAATTGGTTGAGGATGCCATAAAGGCTCATACGCTTGAACAAGAGAATCTCCAAGGAAAAGAGAGAGGATATGAAGAACAATTATCCAATGTGGAAAGGGAGGTATTCAATTCTCCTCTATGTGCTAATAATTCTAATATTTCTTTATCACATGAGTTTTTAGGTTCCTCTAAATTCTAGGAGAATAAGGGTCCAAATGATGATGTGTTGAATTTATCATGCCTCAATGAGTTAGATCTTTCAATGCTGTATCATAAGAAGTCCTTGGAGAATGGTGGTAATTTCTACCCTTCACCCTATTCAAAGGGAGGTAACTTAGTTTTTATAGATCATGTATTGCAAAGTAAGGATTTCTTGATCCTATCTTTAAGAACTCAATTGCTAAGTTTAAAGGAGAATTTTTATTACGACAAGTCTTTTGAAGGGTTAAATGGTGATTTCACATTTGATGCATTCTTTAGCGACCATGTGTATTTATTTGTTGGCAAAAATATTTGTGTGTCTAGAAGAATGTTAGAGAATGAGGTTCATGTGTTTTGTTTTACTAAGAAAATTTGTTTTCATGAACATGATGTTTTTCAAAAAATCTCTCTTTCTTTATACATTTATCATGCCTATCTTCTATTTTAAACTTTAATTTATTTTCAAAAGGTTTAATGAGGGAGCATGATGCATGAAAAGTGTTTGTGTCTTTATTTTTTGTTTGGGTTTGTTTCAGTTGTTGTGTGTTATTTTCCCCAAATAAGGAAAATATTTTCCATTTTAAGTGTGGGGGAGTGAGTCGTGTCTTCATTTTCTTTTTTAGGAGTTTTTGGTATTTTTTTAGGTTGTTTTCTTTTATTTAGGTGTGTTTATATTTTGTTATGATTTTTCTTGTATTTGTGTTTTGTTTTATATGTAGGAATAAAGTTCTCTTGAACAAGCCATTCTCTCTATTTTTAGTTTTGATATCTGTTGGCACGTTATTGCACTTGGGAAGTATTTTTTAAACTTTCTACCCTTTTATTAGATTTGGTCCCTTTGGAGATGCTTTTTTATGTTTAATTTTTGGCCAATGTGGACATTGTCCAGTTTAAGTATGGATGAGTGGTTTGGTGATATACTTTGTCTAAGTTTTTATCAATTTTCTTGGTGTTTTCTTGGTAGCAAGCTAATTGCTAATTTTTTTTGCTAAAATTTTTGCTGAAAATTTGAAAAAATTTGAAAGTTTGGAGATTTTGGAGCTAACTTCAGCTTATGGAAATATTTTATTTTCTTTATTCTTCCTCTTTATTGATTTTGGTCTTCCTAGATGTACTTTTAATGTTTTATCTTTCGCCATTGAGGACAATATCTAATAGAAGTGTGGGGGGGGGGGAGGGGAGAATGAGATTGAAGAACTATTTTCCATATCATTTTTGTGAAAATTTTTCAAAATTTCACTGGTTTCGTTGTTGGGCAAGGTTGTAATTCTTTTTTTTTTTACTTGGATATGAGTTTTGTCATTCATTAGGTGAATTTTGAGTAAATTGGTTTTATTGGATAAGATATTTGTCAAGACTTGAGAATTTTGATTAATCTTGTTTATACATTGGTGTTTGAATGTTATTTGACTTATCCAGTTGAAATATAGAAGATATGAGGAATATGGGAAGAGTTTATTGGCTAACTCTTGTATTATAAGTTCAAATTTTGCTATCTTTGAGTTATGATGAAAAAAAATGTGAGTTGTAAAAAAATCTCTGAGAGGAAAGATTGTGGAGAATGCTAAAAAAAAAAAAAAAAATTGATTTGAGTTGAGAAAAAAAATAATGAGGAGAAACAATACTATTGTTGGTGTGAATTGAGAAAAAATGCTCTTATTGATGATCATTGAAGACCTTTAGTTGAAAAGGGAGTCAATATAGGGAGAAGTAGCAAGTGAATTTGGTGCCCTCTCTTGAGGCTATCCTGAAGGAAAAAAAAGGCAAGAAAGAGCAAAAGATAGAAAGAAAGAATTGTTGAAAAAAAATGATGAGTGATTACTATAAAGGGGGCCAATACGGTGTGTGAAGATAAATTCATGCACTTGAGGTTATCAATTCCCTAAGTAATTGAAAGAATTTTGAGAGAAAAAAAAATTGGAGTACTTTCCTCACATCATAACTTGAGTGTACAATATTTGAATTTATAATATTTGAGTTGGTAGATGGCTTGACTTATGTGATTCATATTATCTATATTTTTACTAGAAGAGTGAAATAATTTTCTTAGACTTAGGTATGCACTTGATTAATTTGACTTCAAGAGTTTTGTGATGTCTTGTTTAATGTTTCAAAGTTTGAAATTGTGTTCAAAGGGTATGAATGACAAAGAGTTGTATCTAAAGCTTGAAGGGAAGACATGATCTTTGCTATGGTAAAGAAATTTTGGAATAAGAAAGAACTTATGTTTTCATGATAATTTTTCTTGGACTAAATTGTTTTGCTTCAAGACAAGCAAATGTTCAAGTGTGGGAGTATGTGATAGGGGTTAAAATCATCATTATTTTCCAAATAATTTGAGGTTGTTTAAAGATACATTTGTTGTAATAACTAGGCATATTCCTTCCTATTTGACATTTTGCTTATAAAAGGTGTTTTTGAAAAATATGTGTAGATTTAAGTTAACATCTTGCAGAAAGTGCACACAACCAAAGTAGACCTAGCGCTAGGCCCAGCAAATAGACCAAGCGTTGGGTCCACTCTACTTTAGCAGAAGAAGTTGAGCAAAAAACAGGGGAATTCTGTAACAGACCTGGCGCCCAGTCTTGCAATTGCATTGGCATTGGGTCCAATCTGTCTGCCAAGGAGAAGCGGCCAAAAACAGAGAAAAATAGGGGAAGAATAGAGTGTACTCAGCGCCAGGTAGGTCAAAGATACCCAGCACTAGGTACGCTCTCGAGAAGGAAATTCTGTACACGAAATTAGGGCTTATCTAATGATTTTGGTATTTTTCTACTCTTACTTAGCCATGACTTCCTTAGCCACGAAATTGGAATCTAAGAGGCTTATAAAAACATAAGAGATTACAAGGGTTGGAGATATGCAACATAGAGAGGTGAATTAAAGGGCAAAAATTTCGAATCTCTCATTAAATGAGGTATTCACCCAAATCAATGAGGATTGTTCAAGGGAGTCTTCAAGGAAGAAGAAAGAAGCTTATTTATGAGTGCTTTTTTTTATTCTTTTTGTCTTTTTTCCTTTAGCAATAATTTATTCAATGCTTTTATTGTAATTTAAATTTATTTTGGGATTTAAGATTTTGTGTTAATTTAGTTATTTGATCAATTCTTTGTCGTATTTGGTATTTGATTACTTGATTTCATTGGTTATTGATGTGAGTTCTTCAAATTGACTTCGACACAACAATGTTAGGAGTTTTGTTGCATTGATTTTGTATTTATTGAATCTTGATTGGATTTGAATGATGAAGTTAGGATTTTAGAACTAAGTGATCAATGGTTAAGTTAATTTCGCCTTGACATAAGGTTATTGGCATAAGGTTATTAGCTAATTTCATGTTTTTAATGAATTAAGATTCATGAATATTCTGGTTAGGATGACTCGATTGACAAATCTACTAATTGAATCAAGATATGAATGATGAGCTTAAAGCATGTTTTGATTTTGTTAGCTTGATTGAAAAATCTGTAAATATGAATAAAAAATATAGGATTCCATCGATTGACAAATGAAGTGGAATTTACCTAAGTAAATTTATGACTTAACAAACGATTGAATTTTACTGTTCGTTCCTTCATGATGTTAAGATGATAATTAGTTGAGGGAGTTGCTAATTGGCTCATTGTCACGTTTTCTAGGATAAGTGTTTAAATTGCATAAACCTATATCCTTGAGTTGTATATATTACTTTATTTTTCTTTTTATTCTTTTATCACTTTATTTGGGTTGGTTAAACAATGAATGAAAAGTGATTAGTGTATACTTGTTCCTTTGAGGATCAATACTCGTTAATTCCCTATACTATGCTTGCGATGAGTATACTTGTTCACATGTGTATTTTGTGATTAATGTTTTAATTAAAACTTGACTAAGGGTTGGATTTAAAATTGATGATTTTATGCTTCCAAAATTTATGCATCACATCACTTGGGTCTACAATTCATAATTCTAGGTACCAAACTATGTCAAATATTAATCTCACTCTCTTTTGAGTTATGTGATTTCTACCCTCAATTTCGATTAATTGGTATCTCTGCCTAACAAACCAAATCTAAAGGTGTATTAATCATCACTCACCATCCCAAATTATCTAGAGGCCACAAAATCCCTATCTCTAGGCAATGTTATAAATTCTTTGGTTATTAGCCCTAATTTTTAACCTCCTTCTCGAGTTAATTAAAAATGGTAAATGTTAAATTAGTCAAGTGGGCATGCAAACCTTAACCCCATCTCTCAAAATCATTAAGGAAAAATAATTTAATTGAAACAAATCAATCAAAACCCAACTTAACCAAGATAACTAAATCAGCACAAATAACAAAATGCTATAGAACAAAATTCACACATCTAAAAAAAGTACATCATCCTCAAGCAGAAAAATAGGGTACAACTCTTCATTACAATTAAAAGTCAAATCTTATCACAAGAAGTACAAGTAAGATTACAAAAAAAAAAAAAAAAAAAGTGAAAAGCAAACTTATAGACAAGTTTCATTCTTCTTCCTCTTGAGATCTTCAAGTAGTCCCACTTCCTTAAATTTTTTGGTCTTCCTTTATTCTTTGTGCTCAAACTCACAAGACTTAGGGTTCTTGAGAGAAAACCCTAAGCATTCTAACTATCCCTCTTGATTTTGTTTGAAAAAAAAGATGAATATATAGAGAGCTTTGGTCACATGAATTCAGAAATTGCACTGCAAGATAAACGATTCTTGCTTGTGGGCAAGTTCAACTTCCCAAGGCCACCAAGATTCAAGAAAATTTGGCCAATTTTGAGGAAACCAATCGGCCCATAGGCCACCAATATTGAAGTAAAATACACATATATACACTAAATCAGGCAACCTAGGGAAGTTAAAACTCCCTAGGCTGCTAACTTTTTGGAACTAATGTTCTTCATGGCTTCACCAGGTGGCCTAGGGAAATTGAGCTTTCTTAGGCAGCTAATTTTTTGGAAAAATCGGCACTTTGAAGACCACCAGGTGGCCTACGAAACTTGAGGTTCCCATGGCCGGCAATTGCCTAGACAGAATTGCATACACAGGCATACTAGGTGGCCTTGGCTTTTTCAACTTCTATTTTTTTTTTCTTTTTCTTCCTTTTTATCTTTATTGATAATTTCCATTTCCTAGCAAAAACAAGAAAAAAAAGGGTGTGGTGAGTGGTGAATTTCACAAAAATTTATCTCAATTAAAACACACAGACACTAGAAAATGCATATATGATGAGGCCTCATCAATACTCGAACATGTATGGAAAACACCTGGTAAAGCAGGATTTGGAAAACAAGGAAATCACATTAGATAAAATGGTTATTTCCAAATATAACAGGAAAAGCATTTGGCTAAAATCGGGTCTGAAAAGTTAGAGGACTCACAATACCCTTGATTCGTAAGACTATAGATTAAAATGATTATATACAAATATTTTAGGAAAACAAAAGCTATGACATTATTTATAACAAGAATAGACATGCTTGTATTCGAGTATTTTAGGAAACGACTAGCTAAAATAGGAAAAGAAAACTAAGGGACTCACATAAAGTGTAAAAGTTCTCAAGTCACTTTAATAAAATATTAATGTGCAAATCTAACAAGAAACCTTTAGCTTTGTGACAAAAACACATCTAGCTACAACAAGGTTTATAAAAATGAGGGACTCATCTTATTGAGCATGAGCAAATATATTCACCGCAACAAGATCAAGGTTTTCCTGGGATGGATCACCTACAATAATGAGGTATTTCCTCAAACATTGTTTGATGCTTTATGAATCAAGACTTTCGTAACACTAGAAGGATACAATGCATTATATCATTCAAGGTGCACAAGCGTCTAACCTCACTGCATGACAAAAGATTTAAAATAAACCTATTCTTTTCCTTTAGCTTAACTATGGAGTTCGTTTTGGTGAGTCTAAATAAATTACAAACACTCATCAAAATTCATGCTATTTTCTTCTTAATATCCATGACATTAAATACATTTGGTTCTTAAGGGTCATAGTTGTTTCTTGGAGCAAAAGTTGTTAAACAATTTATATCTTCCACTTAGGCAAACTAGAATTTTAGCAACGGCAGCCTTCAGTTGTTCTTTCATAACTTTCTGCTCATGGCTCTAAATCATGTCAAATTGGTCACAAAATGATCCTTTGACAATTAGCTTAGAAGTTCTGGTTCCAAAATAATTGGCCATTTTATTCAAGTTTATATCTAAACTGACTTAGTTAGCAGAATAAAGCAAAATTCCCTGATTTGCATTTATAACTTGCACAAGTCAATTCTCTTTATTCTTCTACATAACATACACCATTTCAACCTTCCAATACCTCTTTATCATCTCAATTATCACGTTCTGATTGGCTTTACTTCCTAGCACTTCCTAAACATCCAAATTATGCCATTTTCCAAAAGTACCAAACCAGAATTTTAACCCTTCCAATTGGTAGCTCTAGATACTCTTGATAGCATGAAATTTTTAACCACCAAAATCCTACAAAATCTACTCCAAGTCTTTTGTATCGCTCCAACACATGTTTAGATTCAATTACTACAATTCATATCTTTTTTATGTCAAAGAATATTCTCAAATAGCTAATCAACCATGTACCAAATTTATTTCATAACATATAGCTATATAATATTTCTTCTCATAAATTCCTTTCAATCTTTCTTTAGCTAATTTACACAAGTAAACATCCATCATTTTCCCCTGCATTTATCTGGCCACTTTTCTCGGTAATAGCAACACAATTTCTATTTGTTTTCCTCCCCAGAATTCAAATATTAAAGTATGAAATCACATTGTAGTAAATCTCCAATACATGTCCTTTAATTTTAAATATAAGGAAAAGAATCTTACCTACTGATAGAGCCTAAATATGCCTATATTTTCCTTGCTATTGAAGGTGATTTTGTGATATTTTTAATCTAATAGCTAGTCAATTCCTTCACTTTTTGATGAATTTGAGAATTAGTTGCGGAAAGGTTTTCTTTAAAATTTGTGAAAAAATTGCAAACTTTAGTGCTTAATTGAGGCATTCTAGTATTGAACCAATGTCGGCCTAGTGTGTATGAATTGACCTTGGCTTAATTCTGGAAAAAATAGGGCAAAAAAAGTAAAAAATAGAGGAGATCGGGCACAAACAGAGCTGAACTGGTACTAGCTCTGAGAATCTGGGCTAGCACCGGCTCTGTACTGGAGTGGATGTGGGTTGCAGTCTGAATTTGAGCTGAACTGGAAATATCCCGAGAAGACTTTTGGTATCTGACTTCTACATGGCCCAGAACTTCTAGGGTACTTTTTTTTTTTTTTGCAACAATGAAAGCTATAGAAATAAGAAAAACACAAGAAAAACATGGTGAGTTCAAGGATTAAATTCAATAATCAAGCCTTGGAAAAAGAATTCATTAAAGGAGCATCATTTTGAGAAGAGTCTTCATAGGAAGAGAAAGAGGGCTTGTCCATTAGTTCTTTCTTTACCCTTTGTTTTCTCTTTCTTAAATAGTGTTGAGATTATTGTTTTACTTATTTTTAGATGATGTTTTGAATTTTAGTCAATGTAATGATTTTTAGTGATTTTAACTATTTAATTAGTAATTTATGGAATTTGTCTAATTGGTATTGATTTAATGAATTGATTGAGTGCTTTTATCTTCTAATTAACTTGAGCAAGAAGTTAGGAGGTGGTTTCTATTTGATTAATTTTAGATCTATTTCTTAGCTAACTCAAGTGAGAGGTTAAGTAAAAAGAATTGGAGTAACCAAAGGTTCTGTTGGGTATCTTAGGCTCGTACCCTATACGGCACAACGGAAAATAAAACGAGATACCATCCCAAGACCCACCTATGTGTGGAAAACAAGATATAAAGATAATAAAGGTAACAACATTTTACCTTTGTTTGATCGTCCGAAGAACAAATTTTCTTCTTTAAGTCGAGGTGTGATCCAGCAATCTTTTTGATCCAACTTCACAAGAGTCGAACGTCTGACCACTATAATCACATTGTGTGATTATCTCTAATAGTAATCCACACAGAGGAATACACAAGCACCAATTTCTTGTGCTAGCAGAAAAAGTGGCGGCTAGGGCTATTTCACATTTTCAGCAAAACGAGAAAGAGAGAGAAGAACGTTGGTTGTATGTCTAGGGTTAGAGATTTTGTATATTTTGTGTCAGCTAGGGTTTCGTGTCTCTTCTATATGTCACACAAAAAACTTGCTAAAAAATCTTCCATCCCAGAAGTCTAAAAAGTTAGAATTCCCTAATTGTAATTAGAAACATCAAGTTCTCACAATTACAATTTGGACCACAAATTATAACTAATTATAATTTATCCACAACAACTTCTCTTTCTCTCAATTAACCCCACTATGTTATCAAATAACATCTTGAGTAGATAATCCTCTAGTGTGTGTGACCTATTAGGTTTCCCAGTCAATTGGTAGAGAACATGAATTAATCCAAACATCTTTGAAATTAAAAATTCATAATTAATTAGAATTAATCCTATTAATTCTAATCAGGATTAGTTTATTAATTCATCAATTAATAAACCCATATTCCCAGATCATGAGCGGCATCTAGCAACATATCATGACCACCCAAGAGTCCAGGAAGTTAAATGGCTTGACACGAACCCTTCAATAACAAACTACAGTGCAATTTAATCCCTTCACCATAAAATATCTCATTTAGTTTGGAGTATGGAATTAGTGCCAACTTCCTCCAGAATTAATTCTGACTCGAATATAATAATACTTGTACTAGGAATCCACTACTCTAAATGTGTATCAATTGGAACTATTTCCAATACACATAGGCCTTGGCCAAGGAGTTCTCGAGTAGTAATTCCTACAAGTGGCCGTGAGATATTCACCCCTACTATTAGGAGTGGGGAATCCTCTATTGACCATCTCAACTACTTTCGTTTACCTCACAATGTACCCAATATCCATCCCATAGGCGGCCCTCGATCGAGCTCCGGAGATTGAAATCAAAGTATAATGCTCAACAAATAAAGTACCTTGAAGATCTCAAATCTAAGGATACTTGCACATTTGTTATACTGAGATTATATCACTGACACTAAATAGTTATCCGTGTGATTATCTCATAGCTAGGTCATCCAATGAACTTGTTCCATTAACAAGCATCCATGTGTTAACTTTGAATATCTCAATACTCACGGATATGAGAACCACTGTCTGATCAAATTAGGAAGTCTAACACATGCTAGTCTTAACGCATTCATGATGTCCTGTCTCATTAATATTATGATTGAGGATTATTTAAGTACTAACACTGTATAGTATAGCAGGAATCTCATATCATGATCTCCTTAACACAGTATTGTACTAGAGACTTTATCGAACAGTTATATTGCATAAAAGTAAACAAAAGAAAATGTAAGATAAATAATGCCTTTTATTAAAATAAAATAAGTCATATACAATGTACAAGTGATTGCTTCTAGGGCAAAACAGTAACAGTGATTTCTCCTAGAGATAGTGGAATTAATGAATTTCATATTCTTATAACATAGAGATAGGGATATTTACGAAGAAATTGTGATTCATGCATCTTTTGGTTATTTTGGTAGAGATATCCATTAATTGAACTAAAAGATAGTAAAACCATAACTCGAGAGAGAGTAAATTCTATATTATTCATTCAAGATGCTATAATGGTAATTGATTATGATATCTCCTAGATTGATCATTGTCCTGATTTTCACAATTTCATTCTAATTACATGCCATTTTATCCTTGATTGTCTAAATGTTGTACTTAGTTTTTATTAAATCTATCTAGTTGATATATTAAACAAGAGATGAGGAGTAGTTAATAGGAGTTGTTCTTTGAGGATCGATACTCGTTAATTTCCTATACTATACTTTACAATGGGTATACTTGCTTTTATTTGTGATTTAGAGTTAACGTTTTAATTAAAATTTAATTTAAAATGGACTTAAGAATGAATGATTTTATTTACCCAAATTGATGCATCAAGTTTTTGTGATGTTGCCAGGGAACAATGTCATGAAAACCTGAATTCCATTAATTTAGCTATGTAAATATGCATATATGTTGTTTGTTGCCATTAAATGCCATATCTTGGTGTTTGTATAATTACGTGGACTAATTTACTAATTGTTATATTCTATGAAATAATTGTATTCAAATGAATATTTAAAAATTTCAAAACCTTATTTTCCTATTCTCTTCTTAGGTTTAGCTCTTGGTTTATGACCCAACAAATCAAAGGAGACATAATGGACTTTGATCCGAAAATTGAAAGAATTTTGATATGGATTCAAATGGCACATAGGGAAAGGGTTGACTAAGTAAGTTTGACAGGTTAGCTGATGAAAAGATGGAAGTTAAGAAGAAGAAGAAGAAGAAGAAGAAGAAGAAGAAGAAGAAGAAGAAGAAGAAGAAGAAGAAGAAGAAGAAGAAGAAGAAGTAATAATAATAATAATAATAATAATAATAATAATAATAATAATAATAATAATAATAATAATAATAATAATAATAATAATAATAATAATAATAATAATAATAATAATAATAATAATAATAATAATAATAATAATAATAATAATAATAATAATAATAATAATAATAGAAGGACTATGGGAAATTTTGCTACACTTGCAATATTAGATATTAATTTGTGTATTGCTAGACCAAGGGTGGAAGGCAATAATTTTAAGATAAAACCCAATATTATCCAAATGATTTAAAATATGGTCTAATTTGATGGGTTACTTAATAAAGACCCTAATGCCTACCTTGCTAACTTTCTGGAAATTTGTGATACTTTTACGATGAACGGGTTTTTTAGAGAATGCTATAAAGTTGAGATTCATTCCATTTTCTCTTAAGCATATAGCAAATCTTGGTTAGAATCTTTACAAGTAGAATCCATAACTACCTGGAATGGACTTGATGAAAAGTTTCTAGCCAAATATTTTCCCCCAGCTAGGATAGTCAAACTTAGAACTGACATTTTTGCCTTCTAATAAATAGAGTCTGAGAGTTTATATGAATGTTGGGAAAGATGAAAGGAGATGCTTAGGAAGTGTCCTTATCATGGGGTTTCAATTAGGCACGCAAATCCAAATCTTTCATAGTAGGTTGAATTTTGTTTCAAAACAATTGATTGATGCAACAGCTGGAGGAACAACGAATTCTAAAACCCTATTTGGTTGAAAATATTGCTATGAACAATTACTCATGTCGAAATACAAAGCCTAAGGTTCATGTTCAAGGAGTACACAAGATTGATGCTGCAGGTGTTTTAGAACCTAGAGTTGAAGCACTAGCTCAAAATATGGAACAATTCGTGGTGGTCGCTTCTCAAGGGTAAGTTTTAGATATAAGTTATTACTTTCATGGAGAATAGCACCCTAATCATGAGTGTCAAAATATGAATTCATCTCAAGAGTCCTTAGAATAGGGGATAGGTGATAATCCTTATAGTGCTACGAACAATCCTGGTTGGTAGAGCCATCTTAAATTCTCTTGGACAAATCAAAACCAACCTAGGCAAAAAGACTTAAACTTAGTGGAAACTAAAAGACTCAACCTTCCTTGCCTTAAAATGCACCACCGCCAAAACCATCATTAGATGAATTTGTTAACAAAATGGTAAGCTCAATTGAGGCACGCTTGCAAGGAGTTCTTGTTGTGACCAGGAATTTATAGGCTTCACTGCATAGCCTAGAGAATCAAAATGGTCAATTGGCTAAGCTTTTTGGAGATCGTCAAATTAGATCTCTACTTGAGAATATGGAGAACAATCCATGAGACTTGGATCTTGGAAAAAAAAAATAAAGTTTCTAATTGCTTTCTTGCTTTCTATTTAATCGAACAATCATTAATTATGTTTTTCATGGCTTTTGTTTATTTCATTTTTGAACCCCCTGCACTAATTCCCTTATAGTTTCTTATCTCGTATTCATTTTTATTTTAAAATTTAAAGAACATGTCATATGAAAATAATTTCGTGACTGCATAGAGCTAACCCGGTGTCAGTTTAATACCTTAGATTTGGCACTGACTCTCTTTAGGAATTGGTTTGGATTTCCAGACTAGAACTAGCGCCGGTTCAATACCTTAGACCTATGACCGGCTCAAGTTCGGAATAGGATGGATTTAAAAAATTTTGTCATATTTTTCAATACCAACTTGAAATCCCTCTCTTTTTCTCCCAACCACTATCGGCTCTTGCCACCTAGCTATTGTCGGATTCAATTTCTCCACCAAAAACACCTTTTAAATATCAAATCTTTGATCTTTCAATAAATATTTCAACTTTTACAGATTAAATCTCCAAAAGTCCAATCTTTTCCCTTGAGTGTCAACCTTCCAAAGTTTTCTACAATGGGTGGTTTTTTTACTTGAAGAAGTTTAAATATGTTTTTTTCCCTGTGCCTTGGTGATCATTATGGTATTTTTTTTCTTTTCAATTTCACTGTTTGATTTAGATATTAGATTTTTTTTTGGGGGTATTTTTGGGCTATTTTAATTACAAAATTCCAATATTCAAGATTTTAAGTTATTTTGAGATTAATTTGGGCTTATAATATTACTACAATTGCTTTTATTTCACGAATATGCTCAATTGAATTTTTTTTTTTAATATCTCATGGTTTGCTATTTTTCTGGCTATGGTATGAATTTTTAGACATTAGGCTGTACTTGTTGTTATAATGCATGGAGGATACTTATTTGAGGAATTTGTTCATTTCAAAGGAAGTTTATGGCTATATTGAAGGTCATTGTGGAGTAATGTTCATCATATTCAATGATTTTTATGATGAAATTGTTTTATAGTGAGATGGATGATATGATTGCAATTGGTTATGACTTAGCATCACTTCCATTAGATTCACCATGTCTTTTTGTTTTGATAATTGTTGGGTATGTCTTCGTGCATTGTGCATCCAATATGGATGTGTAAAGAAATAATTCGAAACTTAATTAAGTTTTAAAAATAAAATACCAATTCACACACACAAACACACACCCACAAAATTGGGTAAGTATACCCATCATGTAGTATAGAGTCTAGTTTGTAAGTATCGAAGATCCCCGGGAACTTGGTTAATTATCCCAACTTTCACTTTAATTCTATTGTTCAAACGATAAAAACAAGGATTAAACTAATTAATTAATAACTATACAAGAGTATTACACAACGATATCAACCCAATTCTCAAGTCAAAGAACAAAATATCGTAAGGAAGATTTAAACGAGGAAAGGAGATTAGTCATGAAATTAAAGAAGAATTCCCCCAAGATTACTCAAATAATGGACATCACTTAATCAACTGATAACATTTCCAAGACTTGTCAAGATTTCTAAAGTAAAATATGACCCATTCGTTTTCAAGTAAAAAAACTTCTACCAAGGATCTAACCTATAGATTGTTAGTGTAATGCCCTATAAACAATCACATGTATTCTGTATATTGTGCATTATTAATTAAACAAGGAATTCTTTATCTTTTAGTTTGTTTTATTTATGCTTTCGTGTAAAATAACTATTAAATAAAGTCTTAAGTGCAACATTGTGTTAACAAAATCATGATAGAGATCATGATGTGAGCTTCCTACTATACTGGATAGTGTTCGTACTTAAATTATCCCTAGTCATAGTATTAATGAGATATGACATCATTAATACGCTAAGATTAGCACGTATTATGCTTCCTAATTTGATCAGGTAGTGGTTCTCACATTCATAAGTATTGTGATACTCAAAGTTAATACGTGGATGTTTGTTACTTGAACAAGTACATTGGATGACCTAGTTATGAGATAGTCATATGGATAATTATTTAGTGCCAGTGATAGAATCTCATCACAGCAAATATGCAAGTATCCTTAGAGTTGAGATCTCCAAGGTATTTTATTTGCTAAGTGTTGGATTTTGATTCCAATCTCTGGAGTCTTGACAAGACCGCCTATGGGATGAATATTGGGTATAACATAAAACAATTGAAAGTAATTGAGAGGATCAATAAAGGATTTACCACTCCTACTAGTAGTAGCGAATATCTCGTGACCATTTGTAGGAATCACTACTTGAGAAGTCCTTGGCCAATGCGATTGTATATTGGAAATGGTTCCGATTGATACATATATTGAATAGTAGATTCTGAAAATAAGTACTAAAATATTTGAGTTAGAATTAATTTATTATTCTGGAAGAAGTTGACACTAATTCCATATTTCAAACCGAATAAGATATTGTATGGTACAAGGAGTTTATTGCACTATTGTTTGCTATTGAAAGGTTTATGTCAAACCACTTGACTTTTTGGACTTTTGGATAGACATGATGTGTTACTAGATACTGCTTGATACGTATTTATTTGGGTATAAAAATAAGCACATTCCTAATCAAGTTTAAATTAAAACGTTAATCCCAAATTACACATATGAACAAGCGTATTCATCATTAACATAGCATAGGGTTCAAACGAGTGTCGATCCCCCAGGAATAAGTATACATTAATCACTTTTCTTTCATTATTTAACCGACTCTATAAAGTGAAAAGCAAAATAAAATAAAATAAAATAATATATGCTGTCAAAGATGGAGAATTTTATAACTGAAACCATTATTTTAACACACATGACCTTAAAGTACTTAACCATTATCATAACTAGTTATTCTCTTGGCATCATGAAGGATTAAGATAGATTCACTTCTTTTCCAATCCATGAAATCACTACCTTCTAGATAAATTAGCATCATATTCCTGTCTCAACTAATCCATCCAAAAGATGCATTGAATGCAATCCTTGATTAAATTTCTATTCCTGGCAAACTTAAACATAAAATTAACCAATGAATCCATTCCTGGCAAACATCAATTACCCTTTAATTACTAATTATTAGCAATTAACCCATTTTCCAAGCAAGTTAATAGATAACAAATATGAAATTAATAAATTGAGACCACTATCAACCCATTTTCCAAGCAAGTTAATGGAAAGAAACAACCAACCAATCTCATAATACGCACAAGTAATTAAATACAAAGAATAACAATCAATTAATCAAAAGATCAAATAACTTTAAAAATCATGAATACCTAAAATAATATTGAATTATAATAAAATAATTAATACATCATTGTTCAAGAAAAGAAAACAAAAGTAAAAGAAAGCACTGATAGACAGGCCTCATTCTTCTTCCTTTGTAGACCTTTTTGTACAACCCTCATTGATTTGGTAGAATTCCTCATTGATTTTAGTGATTTTCTATCATGATCTATGAATTCTCCTATTTCTCTTGTGTTTTCCATCTATTTATAGGATTAGGAAGTGCCTAAACTCGTTGGCACAGGGTTTTTGGTCGATTAGAAGTAGGAAGATACTAAAATTCTGCAGATTATAAAAACCACATGCAAAATTCAAGGCACCGCCTTATTATCAGGGCACAGCTGGCGCTGTTTTGACTGTTCGAGCCTTCGCCAGTTGTGTTCTGTTTCCTCAGTTGTTCGTCGATTTTTTCTTGATTTTTGCACAATATTTTCCAGAGTACAATTGGCGCCGCCGTGGCTGCTAGAGCTGACACCAGTTCTGTTCTATTTTGCTCAGTTTCACTAATCTTTCGTCTCCTCGAAGTGCGTACCAACAACACGTGGCTGGCACCTCTTCCTCTGGCTTGTCTGGCACTGCCTCTATTCTGTTTTACTACATTTTTTTCTTATTTTACCCCTAAAATCTGAAATATTGCACAAAATACCTTTCCAATGGTAAAATCTCAAATATGAAGGAATATGACTAGTTATTGAATAAAATGCATCACAAAATAGCCTCAAATAACTAGAAAAAATATGACTGGTTTAGTCTTATCATATTTCCCCACACTTAGCTCTTTGCTTGTCCTCAAGTAAAATATCAAAGACAAGTAGGAAAAACACAAGTTTTTACAAAATCACTCAATCAATTTTAAAATAGTATTCCAATGCTGACCTTATTCAAGACAAAAAAACATAAGCGACTATATCCTTCATTACAAATGCAAGACTTGTGTAAGTGAAGATTAACTAGTAGAACCATCTCAACACTTTAACATTATTGTCAAACCATTGGAAAAAATTTAGTTCAAGAAAAATATGCATTCCATAAGCTTACGTTTCATATACTCTCTCCACTAATCGGAGACATATCATAATTCTATTTAGGTTAAGTAGGACTTTCAAGCTTGTAATGTAAGGCTAAAGGGCTTGGAATGTAGCTTGTTAAACGAAGGATATAGGAGAATTAAATATCAAAGAAGCTAAGAGTTCGCAAGAAAAGGATAAACAAAATGTATCAAGGAATTCCAAAATGCTCTTGCTCTCCTATTCCAAAATCAATCAAAACCCATAACTTTTTATAGCAATTATAGTTCATTTCAAACAAATCTTGCATTTTCATCAATCATTCTTACTCATCAATAATTTTTCCACAAGACCATTTAAATTTTCATTAATGGTATCAAGAACTTGATGTGAGGACGGGAAGCTTTGCCCGGAAAAGGAAAGGAAAAGACGGGAAGTAAAATTACAGAAAGTAAGGTCGCATACGAAATGCTAAATAGATATTTAAAATATATGCATGAAACGGAAAGTAGAAGGCGGCTCAGCCGATCATATGCATGCTTAAACTAGAAATGAAATAAGTAAGTAAAAGATAAATAATTTAAACAAAATACATTAATAGATTACAATATTGGAGGTTAGAAATAGTAACCAATCGGAAACAAGGGTCACCGGAATCAGGCACCGGTCGGAGCCGGTACACAGTCACCAGACGGGGACTGGGATACAAGAATAGGAATTTCGGGAGGAACTACAGGATACAGACTCTGGGAGGGGGGTATAGAGAGAGAAACTCTGGACTAGATAGAGAAAAACCTCCGTTACAAATGAACTGGAAGCAGCTTTAAATAGACAAAAATTGAAAGTCACTATTTGCTATAGTGACCTGCTACAGTGTACAGTGCTACACAGTAACCTGTGAAAAGTGCTACACAGTAACTCTGCCGACACTACAGTAATTCTGCTGACTTCACTGCTGACATCACTGCTATCGTCACTGCTGTCATCATGCTGGCATCATGCTGACATCATTGCTAGCATCACGGCTGGCGTCATGCTGAGGCCATCACTAAGGCTAGGGCTGACATCATTGTTGTCGTCAGTCCAGAATGTCAAAGTCCTCTGTGTCATCTACTGGGCTTTCTTCGGATGACACTGTTGGGGTTTTATCTTGCAACTGTTGTAACATCATCTGCATAGTTGCTACAAAGTCTTCTTTGGATTTGGAAGCAGCAAGTGTGGCGGCTGCTATGGACTTTTGCTGTAGGAATTCTGTTTGCTGACTATCTGTAAGAGATAGTTTGTTGGGGTTCATCTTGAACCATTTTTCAATAGATGGGATATAAGAATTTCTTGCATCCCAATCTTTCCACCATTTGCAATGGCCTTGAAGAACAAGATAGGGAAGGCCATGCTGGTTTGCTTCTTTATAATATGCAAATTTTTGAGAATATATCCAAGCTAATTTGAATATACTGAAGAACTGAAGCAGCAAAGGAACTGCCGATTGTGGATTTGAATATCTGGAAAGAAAATAATCAAATCCTTCTTTGACAGGTTGAGGGAGAATTTCCTCAGTTGGGCCATAAACGGGTCACCATTGGTTTAGAAACCAATGAGGAAATTCGATTTGGGTTGGTTTCTTTTTGTTAAAATAAAAGAACCATGAATGATTCTGCTGTTTGTTCTGATAGATAAAAGCATTTACCCAAGCAGTTTGGTAATCCCAATAATTATACACGATGGGATCAAAAGGTTGAGAAAATCTTTTGAAGGTTTAGGGTGAAGTTTTCCATGCCGTAGGGGTATGGATCGAATGGATTTGTACTGAAGTGTTTGTAATGAATGATTCAGTCTTTTTGTCTTTGAGTGGGTTGAAAGGGGCACTTTCTGTATCAACCAGAATAAATTCATAGTATTTCTGGGTGAATTTAGGTGATTTCTGGACAAAATTAACATCTGGGCCAAAGAGTTGCCTAGCTGCCAATTGGGGATTGGAATTCCAGAATTCTGGTTCCATTTGAAGGAGCTTATAAACTCCTAGAGTTTTGATATATGCAGGTTCTAGTGTTCCAGAAGGCCTGGAAGAAATGGGTTGTGGCTCAGAAGAAAGGGCCTTTGAGGATGCGGACTGTATCGTGCTTGTGTTTGTGGTATTAGGCTTGGTAAGCCCAGTGATTACGGGGCTAGATACCACCACAAGTTTAGGGTCAGAGATTTTTACCTGACTTACCAGTTTTGGATCAGCTTAGGATGGCTGACTTGGGCTGGCTAATGGGAAGCCCATCTGTTGGCTTGGAGTGGGCATTGAAAAGCCCATCTTCTGGCACCAGTTTTGAATATCTACTAAAGTCCATGCAGACTGGGTTTGGGCATCTTTTGGATTACTACTTTCCACTAAATCGACCCAACTTTTGGAGGTAAGAGACCCTAATGAAATGGGCTCTTGAGGTTTTATGGGCTGTGAAACAGCTGTTTGGGCTATAGGCATAGCATAATCTTTTGGTCTGGTGAACTAGGTTTTACCAGTGGAAGATGGTCCAGTGGATTCTTTTGGGGCCTGTTGGGTGACAGGTGGAGGTAAGGCCGGAAGCTCTTTGAGCTTCACATTTTTATTTTTGGGCTTAGGAGCCATAAGCTAAGGCTATCGACCCTGTAAAAATTCCCGAGTTAAAAAATCAGGAATTGAATTTGAAGAACCTTTGATATACTCAATATCAAAATCAAAAATAGATAAAATAGCTTGCCACCTAGCAAATATTTGTTTAGAGGCAAGGTTTTTGACGTCTTTTTGCAAAACATATTTTGCAGCTTTGCAATCAATCCGCAATAAAAATTTCTGATTTAATAAATCAGCTTGAAATTTTTGGATGCATAAAACGATTGCTAAAATTTCTTTTTTTATGGTGGGATAGTTCTGTTGAGAACTATTCCAATGCTTGGATGCAAATGCAACTATATGTTCTTTGCCATTTTTCTTTTGTTTAAGAATGCCACCATAACCAATGTCAGATGCATCAGTCTGTACAATTTTTGGGGTATCGGGATCTGGAAGGGCTAAACAAGGAAGATGTTTAACCTGGGTTTTGGCTTGTTTGATAATGGAGGTATGGACATCAGTCCATGGAGGAGGAGGTTGTTTAAGCCTATCATGAAGAGGCTTAATCAGATTTTTTATTCTTGGGAGAAATTCAGAAATGTAATTTAAACATCGCAAAAATCTTTGAAGTTGAGTTCTATCCAGAATTTGGTCAGGAAATTTATCAGCAAATTGAATAGATCGGGGAATAGGGGTAATAGTCCCCTGTTGGATATAATGTCCTAAAAATCGAACATTAGTTTGGAAAAGGCTGGATTTAGTTTTTGAAAGAACTAAACCCTGATGTTTGATGATTTGGGATAAAACTTGGAGATGTTTAAAATGTTGTTCCAAATCTTTTGAAAAGATTAAAACATCATCAATGTAAACAATGATGAATTGCGAAAAAGGATTGAAAATGTCATTCATAATTCTTTGAAATTCAGAAGGAGCATTTTTTAATCCAAAGGGCATTACAATCCATTCGTATTAACCAAATGGAACTGTAAATGCCGTTTTGTATCGATCCATTGGATCAATTTGAATTTGCCAGTATCCAGATTTTAAATCAAATTTGGAAAAGATGACCGCGGCATGCAATCTGTTTAGCAAATCTTTTTTGTTGGGGATAGGATATCTTATCCACCAGAGGGCTGTATTGAGGGGCTTGTAATTAATTACAAGTCAAGGAACTCCTCTCTCTATTTCAGCATTTTTGTAAACATAAAAAGTAGCACAGCTCCAAGGAGATGTACTGGGAGCGATAATCTTCTTTTGAAGAAGATCATTAATTTCTTTTTGACAGAGAGAAGTTAAATCATGATTCATTTGGATTGGTCTAGCCTTAGTAGGAATAAGTCCTTCTTGGATGCAATTGAGATTTGCTCCGGTATCAAGAAGGTCTAGGATTTCAAGAGTGAAAGAATTGTTGATTACTAGTGTAATCTTGATATGCCATCTTTGAATGGATATTTTGGATAGATGATTCAGAAACTGGGAGGTTTCTTGAATACTTGAGGTTTCTGGAGAAACATTTTCCGAGGGAACTGTTTCATCTTTCGAACATAGTTGTTGGAGAACTACTCTGTCCAATGCTTGAGAAGTTTTGATTTCTCTGATTTCTTCTTTCAGAATAGCAATTTCTGTTTGAAGATCTTGAATGGTTACAGATTTCTGAGGTTGAATCGAAAACCTATTGAGAATATCTGTAATATTGTATTGATGATCCTGGGATGATTGTCAAAAGGATTGGTTTTTGAAGAGGAAGATTGCTGAAAGGTTTGCTTAAACCGATCTAAATATTCTTTTTTGCTAGAATTATCCGGAATATTTCCTATTAATTCTAAAAGGAGATCTTGTTCCTTGGTAAGAACATTGATTGAAGGCTGATCCTTGTCAGATTCTGAAGACGATGAAGAGGACAAATGATCATCATTTTGAATTTGGTTGAATTGCTGATCATATTCATCATCAGCTTGATCGGAGTCGGATTCAGAATCAGAAAGAAAAAGATTCTGAATTTTATCAAGTACATCTTGATCTACTGAAAGTTCATGGATCTTTTTTGAAATTCTGCAATAACGGGCCATGTGACCTGGTTTGCCACATTTGAAACAAGTAATAGTTTTGGACTTGTCTTTTGCATAGGAAGTTTTATGAGGTTTAGATGATTTGGGCTTTGGTTTAGGAGCAGGATGGGCCGAGTATTTAGAAGAGTAGGCCGGATACCTAGTCTTTCTAAATTTGGACTTACTACTATTGTAAGTGGGCTTGGGCCTATGTTTCTTCCTATGAGGTTTAGACTGACAAGAGGGCAAGCCGAATTGTTCACAAAATGAACCCAAATCATGCCGTCTTTGGGCTCGGTCTTTGGCTAATTACCTCAACATTTTGTCTTGTCGACATACTTTGAGAGCAACTTGTTGGATCTGGCTTGTTAATTGGCCAAAGGTAATGGTGGTATAAGGTATGACACCGTTATACTGGGTTTTAAGTTCTTCTCTGACTAAGTCGCGAAGAGATTTAGGAAGGCCATCTAGGAATTTTTCTTTCCAATACTGGTTGTTTCCATCAGGTCTGGCATAGATTCTAGTAAGAAAGGTATCCTTATACCATCTGAAATCAGACAGGGTTTTGCATTTGAGATTGTTGAGAATCTCAGTGGATTTTTCACGAAAAATGCCTGGGGTTTCCTATGAAGGTTTTTACCAGAGTGAAGATCAAGGTTGACACTGCATCTGGGATAGTTTCACCATTCTGGAGAATAGGTTGATTATTTGCATCTGTTTTGACAGCATGCAAAATCTCATGTTTGTCAAAATCAGTGAGATGTTCATCCCACCAACCTTTGAGCTGACCTGTGAAACTTGCTATCAACACGTGCGCTGATAACTGATCGAAACTACCATGGGTGGTTCTATAAGCAGTGGCTACCATAGTCATCTGCTGGAATTTAGCCATGATATTGTATTCGGACTGTCCATCTATGTTCCATTCATAGATGTGATTGGCATTGTAAGAGTTTTGCAGTATTGCTGGACTCTCTTCTAAGGCTACATCAGGATGGGTAGCTCTAGAATAGTAGAGTTTTTGAGGATTTTTCCAATTTGGTCGTCCTAATTGGAGAGGAGCAATTTCTATTGGAGAAGTTTGTGCGTCCGGAATAGATTCGGAGAGTCGAATCGAATCGGCTTCATGTAAAACCGAAACAGAGTGTTGTGTTGATGGTTTTTTGGAAGTGGATACAGGGGATTCAGGAATGAAAGATTTTTCAATATCTGCAATCCTTCTTTGGAGCTCAATAAGGAGTGGGGGAGTAGCAGATTTGTTTTGAATTTCTTTATGAAATTGGGTAGGAATTTCATAAGGCTTGAATAATGGAATTGTTGGAGAGATAGAAGGGATTGAAGTTGCTGGAGTGGAGACACTTGGAGTGGAAACACTTGGTTTTGAAATCAAGTATTCTCCCATGGTTTGTAAATACTTGTTTGTGTAATTGTTTTGATCAATTAAATTTTGAATATCTTTTGCTGATACTGTTTCATCAGTATCTAATTTTCTTTTGAAAGGGCAGCAGATCACGCTTTCTGTGCCGATTTGAATCTTGAAATTTTGATTTGGAGGGAGTTCGGATGAAATATCGGTTCCTCGCGAAGTCTGCCATGTTTTTGAAACATTAACAGAGCTAGCAAATGGATAATCAATTTTGTTGATTGAAGTATAAGCTTCAAACCACAAAAAGAAATCAATTTGCTTTTCAACGGAATTTAAAAAGTTGTAATATTTATCTTGGATCTGCTGTCTATCAGATCCTTGATAATTTTTGAAAAACCATTCCCCTTTTAAAATATTTGTAGGAGAATAGAATTCTTTTCTTAATTGATCTTTGTCAATAACAAATTCTTTTTGTAAAACATTGAGTTCTCCAATCATAGCAGAATGAGTAGGAGAAGTAGGATTGTCATCAGACTCAGGCTGTGCAACATACCTGGCCTGAGGAATCCTCAGATCTTGATCAACATCCTGTAGCTGTGTTGCTATAGAGGATGTGGAATGTCTAGGTGGTTGAAACCTGAAAGATGCACCTATTCGAGATGCAACAGTTGAGAGAGGATATGATATCCTTTGGCTGAGAGATCTTTGAAATATTATTTCAACATTTCTAGAAGGAGATTGATGAATTTCTGAGACCGTAGTGTTCTCAGGTTTTTCAGAAGGAGTAGCTCCGGTTAGGAGCCAATTTGAAGGAAGATTTACCTCTTGCCAAGAGATAGGTTTTGGAATTGAAAGATGGGATCTGGTAAGATCAGTTTGAAACAAGATTGTCTTACCTTTATTTGAGACTCTCATAGCTCCAGTATTGAATGCAGAATTCATAGCCTTATATTGAATTCTGTATAGAATGGCTACTAGAAGTTATCCAGTTTTGATTTTGTAATTGGCTGTCTGGACATTCAGAGTTAAGGAATCTAAGAGGTTCCTATCTTGAAGGGAGACAGAAAAATTTGGAAAGCAGTCAAAATAGACTGGTCCATTGCAAAGGCTGGTTTCTACCATACCTAACAGGGAGTCATTGAAATTTAGGAATCGGGTGTCCCTAAGACATAACAGAAAAGAAGTATCTAAACCTTCTCTGGATAAAGGTTTAGCTCCGATCTGGACAAGACCAAAGTGAAGATATTTGTATTTTTGTCTGAACTTGGCCAGAACACTTGGAGTAAGAAGTTTGATTTCTTTACTATCGGAATCTATTTCAACTGTTTCTTCAACAGTTCGGATGACATAGTCACTACTAAGTGACCATCTCGGATTTTTGTATATTTCTTTGTCAGAAAACTTAGGAATTTTTCAATTGTCAATGGATTGTTGTAGATCAGAGAAGTAGAGTTCTTCTTTGATCTTTGAGGAAAGAGAGGGCGAGATTGGATAAGAAGAGGATGAAGAAGAAGAGGAGGAGGAGGGAGATCTAAACATCATAGAAAATGACATAATACAGAATGTAAATAAAGCAGTAGATGTAAAAGAAGTCAATAAACACAAGTATTTAAATCAGATGTAAATACTTCCCTTAGCTTGGTAATCATCACTACCAGATTCCATAAGATAAAATTCATTCAAGTTATTAATCATTTTAAACTATAACCAAGTTGGATCTATGACTTGTGATATTCGGAATTTGTATAGTTTATGGAATATAAAGACTAGATTTGTCAAGTTTGTGTGTAGATCTAACCAAATGTGGCCATTGAGAATAAAATTCTCGTCTCAATAAGATATTGGAACCACAGTGGCCTTGACCTGCAGCCTTAAAGGTTTAGTCTATCTTTTTGAGTAAATCTGTTTCCAGATTTCCTTCCACATTCGTTCAGATCTTACACAAAGTTCTTAGATCTACTCAAGATATAACATAAAATATACAGATTGAAGAAGATCAGAAGTACATAGAGACAAATAGGTTGCTGTAAAAAAATACTAATAACATGAATCATCAACCTTACTTCCTCATCGGGCTCTGATACCAAGTGTTCTGGCCAAGTTCAGACAAAAATAAAAATATCTTCACTTTGGTCTTGTCTAGATCGGAGCTAAACCTTTATCCAGAGAAGGTTTAGATACTTCTCTTCTGTTATGTCTTAGGGACACCCGATTCCTAAATTTCAATGACTCCCTGTTAGGTATGGTAGAAACTAGCCTTTGCAATGGACCAGTCTATTTTGACTGCTTTCCAAATTTTACTGTCTCCTTTCAAGATAGGAACCTCTTAGATTCCTTAAGTCTGAATGTCCAGACAGCCAATTACAAAATCAAAACTGGATCACTTCCAGTAGCCATTCTATACAGAATTCAATATAAGGCTATGAATTCTGAATTCAATACTGGAGCTATGAGAGTCTCAAATAAAGGTAAGACAATCTTGTTTCAAACTGATCTTACCAGATCCCATCTTTCAATTCCAAAACCTATCTCTTGGCAAGAGGTAAATCTTACTTCAAATTGGCTCCTAACCGGAGCTACTCCATCTGAAAAACCTGAGAACACTACGGTCTTAGAAATTCATCAATCTCCTTCTGGAAATGTTGAAATAACATTCCAGAGATCTCTCAGCCAAAGGATATCATATCCTCCCTCAACTGTTGCATCTCGAATAGGTGCATCTTTCAGGTTTTAACCACCTAGACATTCCACATCCTCTATAGCAACACAGCTACAGGATGTTGATCAAGATTTGAGGATTCCTCAGGCCAGGTATGTTGCACAGCCTGAGTCTGATGACAATCCTACTTCTCCTACTCATTCTGCTATGATTGGAGAACTCAATGTTTTACAAAAAGAATTTGTTATTGACAAAGATCAATTAAGAAAAGAAATCTATTCTCCTACAAATATTTTTAAAAAGGGAATGGTTTTTCAAAAATTATCAAGGATTTGATAGACAGCAGATCCAAGATAAATATTACAACTTTTAAATTCCGTTGAAAAGCAAATTGATTTTCCTTTTGTGGTTTGAAGCTTATACTTCAATCAACAAAATTGATTATCCATTTGCTAGCTCTGTTAATGTTTCAAAAACATGGCAGACTTCGCAGGGAACCAGTATTTCATCTAAACTCCCTCCAAATCAAAATTTCAAGATTCAAATCGGCACAGAAACTGTGACTGCTGCCCCTTTCAAAAGAAAATTAGATACTGATGAAACAGTATCAGCAAAAGATATTCAAAATTTAATTGATCAAAACAATTACACAAACAAGTATTTACAAACAATGGGAGAATACTTGATTTCAAAACCAAGTGTTTCCACTCCAAGTGTCTCCACTCCAGCAACTTCAATCCCTTCTATCTCTCCAACAATTCCATTATTCAAGCCTTATGAAATTCCTACCCAATTTCATAAAGAAATTCAAAACAAATATGCTACTCCCCCACTCCTTATTGAGCTCCAAAGAAGGATTGCAGATATTGAAAAATCTTTCATTCCTAAATCCCCTGTATCCACTTCCAAAAAACCATCAACACAACACTCTGTTTCAGTTTTACATGAAACTGATTCTGATTCAGCTCCTGAATCTATTCCAGACGCACAAACTTCTCCAATAGAAATTGCTCCTCTCCAATTAGGACGACCAAATTGGAAAAATCCTCAAAAACTCTACTATTCTAGAGCTACCCATCCTGATGTAGCCTTAGAAGAGAGTCCAGCAATACTGCAAAACTCTTACAATGCCAACCACATCTATGAATGGAACATAGATGGACAGTCCGAATACAATATCATGGCTAAATTCCAGCAGATGACTATGGTAGCCACTGCTTATAGAACCACCCATGGTAGTTCCGATCAGTTATCAGCGCATGTGTTGATAGCAAGTTTCACAGGTCAGCTCAAAGGTTGGTGGGATGAACATCTCACTGATTTTGACAAACATGAGATTTTGCATGCTGTCAAAACAGATGCAAATAATCAACCTATTCTCCAGAATGGTGAAACTATCCCAGATGCAGTGTTAACCTTGATCTTCACTCTGGTCAAAACCTTCATAGGAAACCCAGGCTTTTTCCGTGAAAAATCCACTGAGATTCTCAACAATCTCAAATGCAAAACCCTCTCTGATTTCAGATGGTATAAGGATACCTTTCTTACTAGAATCTATGCCAGACCTGATGGAAATAGCCAGTATTGGAAAGAAAAATTCCTAGATGGCCTTCCTAAATCTCTTCGCGACTTAGTCAGAGAAGAACTTCAAACCCAGTATAACGGTGTCATACCATATACCACCATTACCTTTGGTCAATTAACAAGCCAGATCCAACAAGTTGCTCTCAAAGTATGTCGACAAGACAAAATGTTGAGGCAATTAGCCAAAGACCGAGCCCAAAGACGGCATGATTTGGGTTCATTTTGTGAACAATTCGGCCTGCCCTCTTGTCAGTCCAAACCTCATAGGAAGAAACATAGGCCCAAGCCCACTTACAATAGTAGTAAGTCCAAATTTAGAAAGACTAGGTATCCGGCCTACTCTTCTAAATACTCGGCCCATCCTACTCCTAAACCAAAGCCCAAATCATCTAAACCTCACAAAACTTCCTATGCAAAAGACAAGTCCAAAACTATTACTTGTTTCAAATGTGGCAAACCAGGTCACATGGCCCGTTATTGCAGAATTTCAAAAAAGATCCATGAACTTTCAGTAGATCAAGATGTACTTGATAAAATTCAGAATCTTTTTCTTTCTGATTCTGAATCTGACTCCGATCAAGCTGATGATGAATATGATCAGCAATTCAACCAAATTCAAAATGATGATCATTTGTCCTCTTCATCGTCTTCAGAATCTGACAAGGATCAGCCTTCAATCAATGTTCTTACCAAGGAACAAGACCTCCTTTTAGAATTAATAGGAAATCTTCCGGATAATTCTAGCAAAAAAGAATATTTTGATCGGTTTAAGCAAACCTTTCAGCAATCTTCCTCTTCAAAAACCAATCGTTTTGACAATCATCCCAGGATCATCAATACAATATTACAGATATTCTCAATAGGTTTTCGATGCAACCTCAGAAATCTGTAACCATTCAAGATCTTCAAACAGAAATTGCTATTCTGAAAGAAGAAATCAGAGAAATCAAAACTTCTCAAGCATTGGACATAGTAGTTCTCCAACAACTATGTTCGAAAGATGAAACAGTTCCCTCGAAAAATGTTTCTCCAGAAACCTCAAGTATTCAAGAAATCTCCCAGTTTTTGAATCATCTGTCCCAAATATCCATTCAAAGATGGCATATCAAGATTACACTAGTAATCAACAATTCTTTCACTCTTGAAATCCTAGCCCTACTTGATACCAGAGCAGATCTCAATTGCATCCAAGAAGGACTTATTCCTACTAAGTTTTTTGAAAAGACCAAAGAAAGTCTTAGGTCAGCCAATGGTAGGAAACTAGGAATTAGTTTCAAACTTTCAGATGTTAAGGTAAAACATTCCTCCCTGTCTGTTTTTACCTCCTTCCTTCTTGTAAAAGATATCACTAACCCAGTGATATTAGGCACCCATTTCATTCAATAGATTATTCCTTTCATGGTCCTCAAAAATGGAATTCAAGTAACCCACTTGGATCAACAAATTCTTATTCCTTTCGATAGGCCTCCTATTGAAAAACAACTCCAATCTTTGGAAAACAAACAATCTCAAATAAACTTTCTTAAAGAAGATTTAGCCTTCCAAAGACTCCAGCAGCAATTGCAGGAATCAATTGTTCAATCAAGAATCAAGTCTCTGGAAACTCATATCCAGAAACATCTTTGTTCTGATCTTCCTACTGCCTTTTGGCATAGGAAACAACATATTGTCAGACTCCCCTACGAGCCTGATTTTGATGAAAAGTCTATCCTTACTAAGGCTAGACCAATCCAAATGAATCATGATTTAACTTCTTCCTGTCAAAAAGAAATTAATGATCTTCTTCAAAAGAAGATTATCGCTCCTAGTACATCTCCTTGGAGCTGTGCTGCTTTTTATGTTTACAAAAATGCTGAAATAGAGAGAGGAGTTCCTCGACTTGTAATTAATTACAAGCCCCTCAATACAGCCCTCCGGTGGATAAGATATCCTATCCCCAACAAAAAAGATTTGCTAAACAGATTGCATGCCGCAGTCATCTTTTCCAAATTTGATTTAAAATCTGGATACTGGCAGATTCAAATTGATCTAAGGGATCGATACAAAACGACATTTACTGTTCCATTTGGTCAATACGAATGGAATGTAATGCCCTTTGGATTAAAAAATGCTCCTTCTGAATTTCAAAGAATTATGAATGATATTTTCAATCCTTTTCGCAATTCATCATTGTTTACATTGATGATGTTTTAATCTTTTCAAAAGATTTGGAACAACATTTTAAACATCTCCATGTTTTATCCCAAATCATCAAACATCAGGGTTTAGTTCTTTCAAAAACTAAATTCAGCCTTTTCCAAACTAATGTTCGATTTTTATGACAATATATCCAACTGGGGACTATTACCCCTATTCCCCTATCTATTCAATTTGCTGATAAATTTCCTGACCAAATTCTGGACAAAACTCAACTTCAAAGATTTTTGAGATGTTTAAATTACATTTCTGAATTTCTCCCAAGAATAAAAAATCTGATTAAGCCTCTTCATGATAGGCTTAAACAACCTCCTCCTCCATGGACTGATGTCCATATCTCCATTATTAAACAAGTTAAAACCCAGGTTAAACATCTTCCTTGTTTAGCCCTTCCAGATCCCGATGCCCCAAAAATTGTAGAGACTGATGCATCTGACATTGGTTATGGTAGCATTCTTAAACAAAAGAAAAATGGCAAAGAACATATAGTTGCATTTGCATCCAAGCATTGGAATAGTTCTCAACAGAACTATCCCACCATAAAAAAAGAAATTTTAGCAATCGTTTTATGCATCCAAAAATTTCAAGCTGATTTATTAAATCAGAAATTTTTATTGCGGATTGATTGCAAAGTTGCAAAATATGTTTTGCAAAAAGACGTCAAAAACCTTGCCTCTAAACAAATATTTACTAGGTGGCAAGCTATTTTATCTATTTTTTATTTTTGATATAGAGTATATCAAAGGTTCTTCAAATTCAATTCCTGATTTTTTAACTCAGGAATTTTTATAGGGTCGATAGCCTTAGCCTATGGCTTCTAAGCCCAAAAATAAAAATGTGAAGCTCAAAGAGCTTTCGGCCTTACCTCCACCTGTCACCCAATAGGCCCCAAAAGAATCCACTGGACCATCTTCCACTGGTAAAACCCAGTTCACCAGCCCAAAAGATTATGCTATGCCTATAGCCCAAACAGCTGTTTCACAGCCCATAAAACCTCAAGAGCCCATTTCATTAGGGACTCTTACCTCCAAAAGTTGGGCCGATTTAGTGGAAAGTAGTAATCCACAAGATGCCCAAACCCAGTCTGCATGGACTTTAGCAGATATTCAAAACTGGTGCCAGAAGATGGGCTTTTTAATGCCCACTCCAAGCCAACAGATGGGCTTCCCATTAGCCAGCCCAAGTCAGCCATCCTAAGCTGATCTAAAACTGGTAAGTCAGGTAAAAATCTCTGACCCTAAACTTGTGGTGGTATCCAGCCCCGCAATCACTGGGCTTACCAAGCCCAATACCACAAACACAAGCACGATGCAGTCCGCATCCTCAAAGGCTCTTTTTTCTGAGCCACAACCCATTTCTTCCAGGCCTTCTGGAACACCAGAACCTACATATATCAAAACTCTAGGAGTTTATAAGCTCCTTCAAATGGAACCAGAATTCTGGAATTCCAATCCCCAATTGGCAGCTAGGCAACTCTTCGACCCAAATGTCAATTTTGTCCAGAAATCACCCAAATTCACCCAGAAATACTATGAATTTATTCTGGTTGATACAGAAAGTACCTCTTTCAACCCACACAAAGACAAAAAGATTGAATTGTTCATTACGAACACTTCAGTACAAATCCATTCGATCCATACCCCTACGACATGGAAAACTTCACCCCAAACCTTCAAAAGATTTTCTCAACCTTTTGATCCCATCGTGTATAATTATTGGGATTACCAAACTGCTTGGGTAAATGCTTTTACCTATCAGAACAAACAGCAGAATCATTCATGGTTCTTTTATTTTAACAAAAAGAAACCAACCCAAATCGAATTTCCTCATTGGTTTCTAAACCAATGGTGGCCCGTTTATGGCCCAACTGAGGAAATTCTCCCTCCGCCTGTCAAAGAAGGATTTGATTATTTTCTTTCTAGATATTCAAATCCACAACCGGCAGTTCCTTTGCTGCTTCAGTTCTTCAGTATATTCAAATTAGCTTGGATATATTCTCAAAAATTTACATATCATAAAGAAGCAAACCAGCATGGCCTTCCCTATCTTGTTCTTCAAGGCCATTGCAAATGGTGGAAAGATTGGGATGCAAGAAATTCTTATATCCCATCTATTGAAAAATGGTTCAAGATGAACCCCAACAAACTATCTCTTGTAGATAGTCAGCAAACAGAATTCCTACAGCAAAAGTCCATAGCAGCCGCCACACTTGCTGCTTCCAAATCTAAAGAAGACTTTGTAGCAGCTATGCAGATGATGTTACAACAGTTGCAAGATAAAACCCCAACAGTGTCATCCGAAGAAAGCCCTGTAGATGACATAGAGGACTTTGACCTTCTGGACTGATGACAACAATTATGTCAGCCCTAGCCTCAGTGATGGCCTCAGCATGATGCCAGCCGTGATGCTAGCAATGATGTCAGCATGATGCCAGCATGATGACAGTAGTGACGATAGCAGTGATGTCAGCAGTGAAGTCAGTAGAATTACTGTAGTGTCAGCAGAGTACTGTGTAGCACTGTAGCACTTTCACTGTAGAACTTTTCACAGGTTACTGTGTAGCACTGTACACTGTACCGCGTCCACTGTAGCAGATCACTATAGGAAATAGTGACTTTCAATTTTTGTCTATTTAAAGCTGCTTCCAGTTCATTTGTAAGGGAGGTTTTTCTCTCTCTAGTCCAGAGTTTCTCTCTCTATACCCCCCTCCCGGAGTCTGTATCCTGTAGTTCCTCCCGGAGTTCCTATTCTTGTATCCCAGTCCCCGTCTGGTGACTGTGTACCGGCTCCGACTGGTGCCTGATTCCGGTGACCCTTGTTTCCGGTTGGTTACTATTTCCAACCTCCAATATTGTAATCTATTAATGTATTTTGTTTAAATTATTTATCTTTTACTTACTTATTTCATTTCCAGTTTAAGCATGCATATGGTCGGCTAAGCCGCCTTCTACTTTCCGTTTCATGCATATATTTTAAATATCTATTTAGCATTCCGTATGCGACCTTACTTTCAGTAATTTTACTTCCCGTCTTTTCCTTTCCTTTTCCGGGCAAAGCTTCCCGTCCCCTTGATATATTTTAAATATCTATTTAGCATTCCGTATGCGACCTTACTTTCTGTAATTTTACTTCCCGTCTTTTCCTTTCCTTTTCCGGGTAAAGCTTCTCGTCCCCTCTTCCTCTTGTAAACCCACATACACCCAATGGGTTTTATCCCTTCAGGTGAAGCTACAAGATCCTAAACCTGATTGAAGTATATAAACTCAATCTCGACTTTTATTGCTTTATGCCATAGTTCTACATCGGCATCAGCAATAGCCTCCTTTTATCTAGTGGGATCATATTCCTAATGGTCAGAGACTAAGGCAAAAGCTTCTACAGTCCATCTTTTTGTAGCCCTAGATATCCTCCTACTACGATAAGGCTCCAGTTGTATAGGCTTATGAGGTTGTGCCTCTTCTTGTTCTATAATTAAGTTAGGAGAAGTTGATTCAGAAGATTACTTCTCTTCGAGTTCTAGCCTTGTTAAACTTTTAGTGGATATAGTTTGTTCATCCTCCAAGTATCTAGCATTAGTACTCACGAATACTTTTTGCTTATTGGGATGATAAAAGTAACCACCTTTTGTACCTTTTGGATAGCCGATAAATAGCATAATTTTGATCTTGGTTCTAACTTATCTCCCTTGATCAGTACATAAGCTGGACAACCCCATATCTTGACATAATTTAGACTTGGCTTACGCCCAACCCACATCTCATATGGAGTCCTAGGTACTGACTTAGAAGGCATTAAGTTCAGAATATATGCCGTTGTTGCTAGAGTATATCCCCAAAAGGATAATGAAAGAATAGTATGAGACATCATATTTCGGACCATTTCCATCAATGTCCTATTCATTCTTTCACTTATTCCATTCTATTGGGGTATCCCCGGTGCAGATAGCTGGGATACTATCCTATGATGTACCATGTAGTCATTGAATTAACGAATGAGGTATTCTCTAGCACGATGTGATCGTAAGGTCTTGATTAGCTTGCTTGTTCGACACTCCACTTCAGCCTTAAACTCTTAGAACTTGTCAAAAGTGTCAGACTTACATTTCATCAGATAAACGTAACCATACATTATATAATCATTTGTGAAAGTGATGAAGTACTTAAACACCCCTCTTACTAGCATGGACAAAGGACCACACACATCAGTGTGAATTAGACTCAATGTTTCTTTAGCTCTATCTGCCTTTTGGGTAAATGACCTTTTGGTCATTTTTTTCCATAAGACAGGATTCATACTGAGGCTAACTTTCCAATCTCAATGAACCTAAAGGCACATCATAGATTAATTTCTGAATCCTGGTTGAGTTAATGTGACCCAACCATAGATGGTAAAGATATGAGTAATTGGCATTGGTCTTTCTCTTCTTATTTAAAGGTTCTGATTGAGCATTATTCAATTGATTGTTAATAGGATTAATGAAGAATAGTTTTCCATACATGTGCCCAGTACATATAAATTTTTCATTTCTACTAATAGTAATACCAGAATAGAAAGAAACAGAATAGTCTTGATTGATTAGTTTTACAACTGAAACCAAATTTTGTCTAAAATCAGGAACAAATAAAATTTCCTTCAAAATAACTATTCTATTGCAATCAAAAGTAAGTTCTAGTCCTCCAACAGCAAGGGCCCAAACTTGTGCTCCATTTTTCATGCGTAGTCCATGTTCATCCTTCTGGAGTCTTCTAACCTTTCTAAACCCCTACAAGGAGTTACAAATATGATCAGTGGAGCTAAATAGAGCTAAACAGAACACAGTAAGCGCTAGTTGGGAGCTCAGAGGCGGTACTGGCTGCAGTCTGGAAGGGTTGGCATGAAATTCGAGAATAATTGGTGAACCAACAGAGAAATAGACCACAACCGGTGCTGGCCCTAGGCAGGACAAATGGTACTGGCTGTGCACTGGTACTGAGGCGGTACCACGATTTTCGTGCCCATTTTTTGATAATTTGCAGAGTTTTAGTATTTTCCTACTTCTATTTGGCCAGAAACCCTAGAAGGATGAATATAGGCACTTCTAAAGCCTATAAATAGATGGAAAACACAAGTCAAAGGGAGAATTCAGGGATCAAAACATCAAATCACTAAAAATTAAGGAGGAATTCTTCAAATGAAGGAGGATTGTACAAGAGGGTCTACGAAGGAGGAAGAATGAAGCTTGTCTATGAGTACTTTCTTTTAACTTTACTTTCTTTTCTTGAACAATGATGTATTCATTATTTTATTGTAATTTGACATTTTTTTAGGTATTCATGATTTTTAGAGTTACTTTGATCTTTTGATTAATTGATTGTTATTCTTGGTATTTAATTAGTTATGCTGATTACGAGATTAATTTGTTGTTTCTTCTATTAACTTGCTTGGAAAAAGGGTTGATGGTCGTTTCAATTCATTAATTTCAAATTTATTATCTATTAACTTGCTTGGAAAGGGGTTAATTGCTAAGAACTGAGCAATTAAAGGTTAATTGATGTCTGCCAAGATATGGATTCATCAGTTAATTTCATGTTTTAAATTTGTCAGGATATGAAAATTTAATCAAGGATTGTGTTTAATGCATCTTTTAGGTGAATTAGTTGAGACAGGATATGTAATGCTAATTTGTCTAGAAGATAGTGATCTCATGGATTGGAAAAGAAGTGAATCTATCTTAATCCTTCATGATGCCAAGACAATAATTAGTTATGATAATGATTGGGTACTCTAAGATCATGGTTGTCAAAATAATAGTTTAAGTTATATAATTCTCCATCCTTGACATGTACATATTCTTTTACTTTATTTTATTTTCCTTTTTATTCTTTTTCACTTTATTGAGTCTGTTAAATAATGAAAGAAAAGTGATTAATGCATACTTGTTCCTTAAGGATCGACACTCGTTTTAAACCCTATGCTATGCTTCATGATGAGTACACTTGCTCATATGTGTAATTTGGGGTTAACATTTTAATTTAGCTTGATTGGGAACGTACTTATTTTTATATGATTTTTTATACCCAAATTCGAACACATCAAGCTTTTGGCGCTGTTGCCGAGGAACAATATCATGAAAGCTTGGATTTCATTGATTTAACCATAGTTATATGTTTGTATGTTTATATGTAAGTATGTAAATATGTATATATGTTCCTTGTATGAGTAAGTGGCCTATTTTGTTGTTTTTATAATTGCATTTTAATTTCACTATATGTTGTAAAATATGAAGATACATGTTCGTAATAACTAACTTGTCTTTGTATGTTTGTATATATTGTATATTTAGTTATTTAATTTTACTAACCTAATGTTAATGTAGAATATGTGTAATCTTTGTATTTTGAATTGGATGATTTTTACATCTATAATTTTGAATTAATACTAACTCTTCTTATTTTTAGGTTTGGACTTTTGCTAACACGATATTTTAGACGGACTGAATTTATTTTATTATTTGTTTCTTTATTTGAACTATTTTAATCTTAGTTTAATATTTAATTTATGAATTCATGGTCATGCATTCAATTAGCATAGTTTTTAGTAAAAAAAAAAAAAAAAGAGCATTAGTGCATGGGTAAAATTACAAGCTCACTGTGATGTTTTTAGTGAGACGTCATTAGAAGAATTTACGAAATATTTTGTTGCCAATACAAATTCATCTGTTTAAGAGCATGAAGAAGCTTCTCAACAATTGTGTGATCAAAGAAAACAATTATTTAAGATTATTGAGGAGACTCATGAGTTCAAGTTAGCCCGTACAATTGACCCTGGAAAAAACGATAGGCTTAGAGGGACAATTGCATGATGTGGCAGGAGAGGTATTTGATTCTACTCTATGTGTTCATAATTCTAATGTTTCTATGTCACATGATTTTTTAGGTTCTTCTCACTTCTTGGAGAACAATAGTCCCAATGATGATGTATAGAGTTTAACACGCCTCAAGAAGTTAGATTTATCATTCATTGTAAGAAAACCTTTGAGGATGTTGACGAATTCTATCATTCACCCCAATTTTAGGGAGATAACTTAGTATTTGTAGAAGCATTGAAAAGTAAGTATTTCCCAATCCCATCTTTAAGAACTCAAATACTAAGTTTAAAAGGGAATTTTAATTGTAAAAATTCTTTTGAAGGGTTAAGTGGTGATTTCAAAGTTGATGCATCAGTTAGATACCATGTGCACTCATATGTTGAAAAAGATATTTATGTGTCTAAAGGAATGTTAGAGAATGAGATTTATGTGTTTTGCTTTGCTGAGACAAATTGTTTTCATAACCTTTCATTTTTCAAAATCCTCCATTCTTTCTACATTCTTTATGCCTATCTTTTACTTAGAGCTTTAATTTCTTTTCCAAAGGTTTGATGAGGAAGCATGATGAGTGGAAAGAGTTTGTATCTTTATGTTGTGTTTGGTTTTGTTTTCCCTCCCCAAATAAGGAAAACATTTTCCATCTTAAGTATGGGGGAGTGAGTCGTGTCTTTATTTGTTTTGCTAGGATTTTTCTTTCGTACAATATGTTTTTCTTTTTCGTACTATTTTCTTTACTTTTTGTTTCTTCCTCTTTTTAGTTTTTATGCTTTGGTGTGTTTCTTTTGTGTATTTTTCTTTTTAGGTACTTCGACAATGTTTCTTTCTTCCGCAACTCGACTCTTTCGTAGGAGAATGCACAATGAATGGAAGTATTTTCTTTCTTCTCTTTTCCCCTTTATTTTTGGTCCCGTGGTAATATTTCTTTTCTCTGTTTGTTTGGCCATTGAGGACAATGTCCAGTTTAATTGTGGGGGAGTAGTTAGAATGGGAATTCTTCTATGTTTCATTCTTCTTGAAATTCTTTAAACCTTTTGAGCAAAATTTTCAAAAAATTTTTCTGATATTTTTTGAGCTTTCAGGATGTATTTTTAATGCATGTCTTTGTGCTTGATCTTAGAGCATATGTTCTTTATCATTTGTGGCTTATGCATGACTTTTTGTACGCATTTAGACTAAGTAGTTCTTGATCAAATGCTTTACATTGTTCTTAAACCTATTTTTTCTGCTAAAATTCATTGAGCATTCTTGAACTTACTTGAATACCTCTCGAGGCAAAATAAGAAAGACAGTCATGATTTAACTTAGGGATGACGGTAATAGGCCTTCTTTGGATAGTTTGAGCTTTTCAAGCCTACCTATTTTATATTATCCCTAGTGCCTATTTTGAGCCTAAATTGTTAATTTCTTTCTTAAAACCTTTTATCATACTTTGTCCATTACTTCTTTTTGAGAGTTTGATAATTCTTCCAAATCTTTGATTGCTTTTGATGGATAAAAGTACAAGTAGAAGAATTGTGAGGGAAAATACTTGTGTAAATGTCATGACTTGTTATTTTTAGTTATGCGTCATGTGTTGAGTTGTGAAAGGAGAAAAGAAAAAAAAGAAAAAAAAAAGAAAGATTGAGAAAAACAAAAAGTTGCTAGAAAATGTTGAAAAAAAATAGAGAAACAAACAAAAGCAGCATTTGAAAAGAAGAGAAAAAGAAAGAAAAGATGAAAGAAAAAGAAAAGAGGAGCATAGGAAGAATGTTGGATGAGTTGGAATACGATATTTTTTGTTTCATCATGGAGGTATTTCTTTTGAAAAACTTGATTTCACATCAAGTTTTTTGCGCCATTGCTGAAATTTGGATGATCTTGTGCAAAATTATTGATGAGTTGAGAATAATTGATGAAAAGAATGCAAGATTTGCTTGAGTTGTAATATGATTGCTATATAAGGTTATGAGTTTTGATTGGTTTTGTGATAGGAGAGCAAGAAAAGTTTGGAATCTCTTGGTACATTTAGTTTATCCTTTTCTTGCAAACTCTCATCTTCTTTGATATTTGATTTTCCTATATCCTTCGTTTGACAAGCTACATTACAAACCCTTTAGCCTTACATTACAAACTTAAAAGTCCTACTTGATCTAAGTAGAATCATGATATATCTTGGATTAGTGGAGAGAGTGTATGAAAAGTAAGCTTATGGAATGCATATTCTTTTGAACTAACTTCTTTCCAATGGTTTAAGAATGATGTGAAGTGTTGGGATGATTCTACTAGTTATTCTTCACTTACACAAGTCTTGCATTTGTTATGAAAGATATAGTAGCATATGTTTTGTTGTCTTGAATAAAAAAAGCATTGGAAATATAATTTTGAAATTGATTTAGTAATTTTGTAAAAAAAACTTATGTTTTTCTAATTGTCTTTGATACTTTGCTAGAGGACAAGCAAAGAGCTAAGTGTGGGGGAATGTGATACGGCCTAAATTAGTCATATATTTCCTAATTATTTGAGGCTATTTTGTGATACATTTTATTCAATAACTGATCATATTTCTTTATATTTGAGATTTTACCTTTGGAAAGGTATTTTGTGCATTATTTCAAATTTTAGGGGTAAAATAAGACAAAAACGTCACTAAACAGAATAGAGACGACGCCGGCCACATGCTGCTACCACGCGCTTCGAGGCGATAAAAAATCGGTAAAACAGAGTTGAACAAAACATAGCCGGCACCAGTTGGGAGCTCAGAGATGGCGCCGACCTGGAAGGGTTAGCATGAAAATCAAGAAAAATCGACGAACGACCAAAGAAACAGACCACAACCGGCGCCGGCCCTATACATGACAGGTGGCGCTAACTGTGCACTAGTACTGAGGCGGTGCCTCAATTTTCGTGTACATTTTTTGGCAATTTGCAGAGTTTTAGTATTTTCCTACTTCTATTCAGCCAGAAACACTAGTGGGACGAATTTAGTCACTTCTAAAGCCTATAAATAGAGGGAAAACACAAGTTAAAGTGAGAATTCAGGGATCAAAACACCAAATCACTCAAAATTACGGAGGAATTCTTCAAATCAAGAAGGATTATACAAGAGGGTCTACGAATGAGGAAGAAGTAGGCTTGTCTATGAGTGCTTTCTTTTACCTTTGTGATCATGGTTGTCAAAATAATGGTTTGAGTTACATAATTCTCCATCCTTGACATGTACATATTCTTTTACTTTATTTTATTTTATTTTCCTTTTTATTCTTTTTCACTTTGTTGAGTTGGTTAAACAATGAAGGAAAAGTAATTAATGCATACTTATTCCTTGAGGATCGACACTTATTTTAAACCCTATGCTATGCTTAATGATGTGTACACTTGCTCATATGTATAATTTGAGATTAACATTTTAATTTAACTTAATTGGGAACGTGCTAATTTCTAGACTTTCTGGACTATTGAAAGGTTCATATCAAGCCACTTAACTTTATGGACTTTTGGGTAGTCAAGAGTCCTTGCTAGATGTCGATCTTCGTCTGCTAAATATGAATTTATTAATTAGAGAATTAATAAATTAATCCTATATTTTATTTAGGATTATTAATTCTAAAGCTGTTAGAATTAATTCATATTATACTACCAATAAACCAGGAAACATAATGGGTCACAGACTATAAAGGTTTGAATGCTTAATATATATTATTTGATAATATTGTTAGATTAATTAAGAGAAGAAAATACATTTATAGGTGAATTATAAGTATGTTATACATTATGGGACTTGGTTGCAATTATATAAAGTTCAAGGGCTCAATTGTAGACATTGGATCTTGGAGGACTTAATTGCAATTAACACAAATCCTAAAACTATAAATAAGGGAATTCATTCCTTTTGCTACAAGGTTTTTGATGATAAAAAATAGAGGAATTTCAGATGCTCCTCTTCACCTTTTTCTTCTACAATTAAAACCTAGCCGCTCCTCTTCTACTAGCATAGTTTTGAGCGGGCTTTGTTGTGTGGATTACTGTTAGAGGCAATCCTACTCTTGGATTGTAGTGGTGCTTAGTGGATGATCAAAAGCAAAGAGGAATTGATTCCTTGATTTGGCACAAGAAATTTTTGTTTTTCTACTATAGAAGGTAATCTTCGTTTCCTTCCTCTATTCTTATTTTAATTGCAAACACGTGATACTTGAGCATAGATTTCATTGTTATTTCCACTACTTTCTTATTTGATAAGCACGATGAAATCTAGCGCCAGGTGCACTCTATTCTATCACTATATTATAAAATAAAAAAAAAAAATCATTCTTATTCGATAAGTTTTTTTTTTTTTTTTATCTTTTCTTATTTTAAGAATAAGTTCTAATATTGATTAGAATTTATTTGAATCCCATGATTTTAGATAAAAATATTTTCAAAATTACATGTAAGACTCATAATTTTCTAAAATTTTGAACTTTTTAAAATTCAATTTTGGACCCAGATTTCTCCAAAATACTAATTTTGGATGTTTGTGCAGTGGATGATTTATGCTGTATTTTAAGCACATTTTACTGGCATGGTAGATGGTTATGGACTAAGATTAAACTTATCTGTTCATGCATCTTTATCGCTTTGTTTTAATTAAATAGGGCTTGCGCGTCCTGCCTTATCTCAAATTCTTGTGTAATTTTCTTCTTATCTAACTCCCCTCGAATGTAACTTGAGGTTTCTTCCTTTAGGAAATTATATAATTAATTTATATAGGTTAGATCAAGGAAGAATTTTATTTACAAGATTTTGAAGACAGCAATAAAAAAGAAGCGAGATGGTAAGACATTCTACTTAAATCATGCATGAACACATAGGGTTGACCATATTAATTTCCTTGATGGCTCGAGGAAATTAATTTAGAGAGTCTATAACCATGCCATGCAATTGTTTATTACCATGTTTATCAATTAGTGCTACTTATTGATAAATTGTATGAATGCCAAATGATGAGACAACTAAAAGGAAAAAAATCCCTCAAATAATATTAAATCTAATACCTTCCATTAATATAGTAAGAATGAGATCTCTTTTTCGAGACCGAGTTGTTGGACATATCCAAGCCTACTTGATATTGAGTATGTTCATGCTATGAAATTTAATTCTTGATTAATGGGTTGGGTTTAACTAATTTCTTTATCCCGGTTGGGCTAACCTAAGTATAAAGAATATTATAGGCAAGGTTGGGATAGTATTAAATACTTTAATGATTAAAAGATGTTAATCACCCAATGATACAATAGTTACATTTGATGTAATTAGTATTGGATACCTACCACTGAACTTACGAGTGGTTTGTTTAGCTAGCCCAGGGTCATTCTTAAGGAATTTGGATACTGGTCCACTAGGAAAGCTTCCAACGGGCTTTCCCGAGTCAATAGTTGGGGTATTGATTTGAGTAAAATAGTGAAATAAAAATACGTTTAATTAAATACCTAATTACTTGCATATCATGAGCATATACATGTTATAATTACTCTATCTTTACATCTAGGTCACTTGCATCATGTCGACAAACCTAAACCTACGTTGCATCTTGGAAACAAATAAGCTCACGAAATCAAACTATTTGGACTGGTATAAAAACTTGAGAATTGTTCTCAAGTTGAAAGAGTTACTCTACGTGCTAGATGCTCCTATTCCATTACTTCCAGCCCAAGATGCCCCTACTGATGAGCATACTGTCCACAAGAAGCACAAGGAGGACAGTGACACTGCATCATATATTATGCTAGCATCAATGACTCCTGAGTTACAAAAACAACATGAGCATATAGATGCTCAAACCATTATCTTCCATCTTAAAGAGCTATTTGATAAACAAGCTAGAACTGAGAGATATAAGATCTCTAAACAACTGTTCCATTCTAAGATGGTTGAGGGTGCTTCAGTGGCCACTCATGGGCTGCAGATGTTTGGCTATATGAAAAAGCTTGGGTCTCTTGGTTTCGTAATGGAACACGATTTAAGTGTTGACTTAATTCTACATTCATTACCAAGTAGTTTTTCACAATTTGTGATTAACTACCACATGAACAATATTGAGAGCACCATACCTGAGCTTATCAATCTACTTAAAACTGTTGAATCATCTATGAAGAAGGATGAAAAGGTGATCTTGCTAGTAAGTTCTTTGTCTTCTAAGAAGCTTGTTCCCAAGAAGAAGAAGAAAAATCCTACTCAGCCTAAAGGAGGCATAAAGAAGAAGGAAGTAGCCACTAAAGGCCCATATCATCATTATGGCAAGATGGGCCATTGGAGGCGCAACTCTAAAGCTTACTTGGAGACCGTGAAGGAAAAGAAGGAGAAGGAGAAGCTTGCAAGCACTTCTACTTCAACTCCTGGTATATTTATGATCGAGATTAATACTACCTTTAGTAATGAGATATGGGTATTGGATACTGGTTATGGATCTTATTTATGTAATAATTTGCAGGGACTAAATGGTAGTAGAAGGTTGGAAAGGGGCGATGTGGACCTGCGAGCTACAAATGGAGCAAAGGATACTGCACTAGCTGTGTGGACTTATTGTTGGATTGTATGCCCTCTTAGACTAGGTTTCTGATGTAAAATCAAATTATTTAATAAAAGAATTTATTTTCAAAAATTGTTTGTGAATTTACTTTTTGTTTGTGCACGATTTTCATTTGGAACAGACCCATTGTGTTTAAATAAGTGATCCATGTGAATGGTGGTCTTTCACAGTAAGGTATGGATCACGGGTTATTTAACACATAAACATTTGTTCTTAACCTATTGATAAGACTGGGTACCTCATCATGTTTAGGTTATTATGTTATGAATTCCGAATGGGGAATGGCTTACCTTTAGCCAGTTGGTAGTCCACTCACTTCATGACATAAGCGTATTTCGAATACGTAGAACATGACCAGTAGTAGTGGTTTCTCAAAGTACTATATGGTAGAAACCTAGACTACTACCGCTACAGCGTGGACTAGTACTCTACGACTTGAGTATGAGTTGGTGGTCTAGCGAAGCTGGAAGCATATACTTTGATTTGCTGTAGTTGAGGTTCTATCATAGGGCCAATATACTTGCATGTTGGGTATGTGTGACTAGTTAGTTAAGACAGACTTATACAAGATAGTTTCTGCACTATATTGCCCCTTGTGGTTGTTCGAATGGTCTAAATTATCCAGGGCCCTGGGAAACATGACTTGGATGTTTGCTTTAGGGTAGCTCCCTTGGAAAGCGAAAACACTCCAGGAAGTCGTGGATCATTGGACTAGAAGCCTAAGGATGGTAGATGTCATTTAGGGGGGTGTTAGTACACTTCTTCCTCTCTAAATGTACGACGATGTGTAGAGGGGTATTTTAGTCATTTCACCAGTAGGTCGGAGACTTTGCTAACACAGCATTGTCCTTGGGGTCAATATTTCCTTATGGTGATATTAGAAAATATTTAAAATGCAAAATACAGCTATTTATATAGCAGGGGTATTTTGGTCATTTTAGCAGCCAAGACGATGTGTCTTTTTGGTCCTCGGGATAGCCCGTAAGTCCTAACTATTTTTGGGTTGAGGAATTGGTCTCAGTTGAAAAGGATTTTATTTTATTTTGTTTTATTTTATTTTATTCAGGAAGTCTAATTTATTATTGGACTGGAATAAAATAAATAAAATAGGAGTTGAGAGAAATTAATTATCTAGTTTATTTGGTTAATTAATTATTCAGGGCTAGGTCCAGTATGAATAATTAAGAAATTAACCTGGGCTTAAACTACGGGAAATAATTAATGTTTAATTATTTATTGGATTATTTATATAGGCCCAAGAAATAAATAATTAAAAATTAATCATTATGGTTCATTTGGGCTCATTAATTATTTATTGGGTTGCTCATGTAAGCCCAGAAAATAAATAATTAATATTTATTATTTTGGGCCTTTTTGGGTCCAAGAAAAATAATAAATATTTATCTGGCCCAATAGCTTGGACCTTAGGGTTTTTTCCAGATACGGTTAAGAGGAGTTTAAGGTTAGGCCAAACTATTTCTCAGGATAACATCCCGGTATTTTGAAATCCCGGGGAGATGTTTATCAGAGATTGAGAGACCTAATTTTGGCTAAATATAAACAACTCTTTGAAAAGAAAAAAACCCTAATTTTTTTCCTTTCCCAAGCAGACACTCACGTGAGTCTCTCTCTCTCTCAAAGGCTCTCTCATTCTTCTTATTTTTCCCTTGTTCTTTGCTAACCAATAGCGAGCGAACCAAGGTGAATTGAGACCCTTCCTCTTCACCATAGTGTTCACCGACTAGAGGTTAGGCTGAGGAATATCCCGAGAGCTGGAGAGCTAAGCGTTAATGCAAACAAGGCGAAGTCGAAGGCTAGCGGGTGTTCAACCGGAAGCTCCTTCAAGTGTGCAAAGCGAGGTGATTCCAATCGTTCAATCCGCTCTTACTCAATCCGCATGGCCTTTATGGCTCGCGGTTTAATTTTTCTCTCTGTTTTTTTTTCGTCCATGGCTCCCTGTTTCTTCATTTTCCATCACTTATCATCTTAATCTACCTTCTAGATTAATTTTAAAACTTCAAAACTGCTATATTGTATCAATTTTATTGAAAAACATTATCTCAGTTGCTTGTTTAGACTTATTTAGATTTCATTTAAATTTTAAGAATAAATGTTGTTCTTTTTCATTAAATTATATCCGTTATGGTTCTGCAACTTTGGTTAATGGTTTTTATGTTCTAGACATGGATAATCCAATTCTCAATATAAATATAAAGAAAAAAAGAAAAGATAACTCAATCTCATCTTATTTATGGCAATGCCATTTAAGCCATGTAAATGAAAAATGCGTGTCTAAGTTATACATGCTGGGTGACTTGGGATCATTTGATTATGAATCATATAACACATGCGAATTTTGTTTACTTGGTAAAATAGCTAATACTACATTCTCTAGAAAAGAAAAAAGGGCTAAAGAGTTATTAGAACTAAAACATATAGATGTACGTGGCCCATGGTTTATACAAGCAAGAGGAGGTTACCACTACTTTATAATCTTCATCGATGACTATTCATGATATGGGTATTTGTATTTAATGTAATGCAAGTCTGAAGTATTTGAAAAGTTCAAAGACTTCAAGAATAAAGTAGAGAAACAACTTGGCAAGAGTATTAAAACTCTTAGATTCAATTGAGGAGGTGAATACTTAAGACAAGAGTTTTAAAGTTATCTTAGCGGTAATGGAATATTATCTCAATGGACTCCACCATATACACCTTAACATAATGATGTATTTGAGAGATGGAATCGAACCCTTCAAGATATGGTACGGACCTTGATGGCTTTTGCAGAGCTACCAAAATTATTTTAGAGATTTGTACTGGAGACTGCTGTTTATATATTAAATAGAGTTCCGTAAAAAACAGTTAATCACACTCCTTATAAGCTGTTCTTTGGTAAGAGACAAAAGTTATCGCATGTAATGATTTGGGTTGCCCTATTTTTGTTAAAAAGGCAATGTCAAATAAACATGAAAGTAAGTCTGATAAATGTTTGTTTGTTGGATATCCAAAAGAATCCTTTGGATATTACTTCTATCTTCCTTCTGAAAATAATGATTTTGTTTCGAAACATGCTTTCTTAGAGAAGGAGCACATGTTTAAAGAAGATAATGGTAGCAAGCTTGAAATCAGTGAAGTTCAAGAAGAATAAACAAATATTAATCAATTATTTGAACCTACACTTATTGATGAATCTTCTAACACATAAGAGCTCCGTAGTCCTAGTAGGATACGAGTGGTGCCTGAGAGATATAAATTTATCTATCATAAGTGACCACAATGACATATTTCTCATAGAAGAAGATGAGCCTACTACTTACAAGGATGTTCTGAATAGTTAAGAATCTGACAAATGATTTGAAGCCATTCAGTCAGAAATGGATTCTATGAATGACAACCAAGTATGAACTTTGGTTGATCCACTCGAAGAAATCAAGCTTATAAGGTGGAAATGGGTTTCCAAGAAGAAAATTGACATGGATGGTAATGTGGTTACCTATAAGGTACGTCTGGTTGCAAAAGGTTATCGACAATAGCAAGGTATTGACTATGACGAAACTTTTTCACCAATTTCCATGCTAAAATCCATAAAAATACTCCTACCACTTACTGCTCATTATGACTTTGAGGTTTGGTAAATGGATGTGAAAATAGCTTTCTTTAATGAAAACATGATCGAGGAAGTGTATATAACACAACCTGAATGTTTCAAATCCAAAGATGGCAAAAAAGTATGCAAGTTGGAAAGGCCTATCTATGGACTTAAACATGCATCTAGGAGTTGGAACATCCATTTTGATGAGATAATTAAAGAATTTAGTTTCATTCAAAACATGGATGAACCTTGTGTGTATAAGAAGGTTAGTGGGAGTGCAGTTGTTTACTTATTGCTTTATGTAGATAACATATTGCTAATAGAAAATGATGTTTCCATTCTTCAATCTATAAAGATTTGGTTATCCAAGATGTTCTCCATGAAAGACCATAGAGAACCAACTTATATTCTGGGAATAAGGATCTATAAAGATAGATCAAGAAGGTTACTAGGTCATTCATAGTCTACATACAAGGATAAAGTGATGAAGAGGTTCAATATAGATCAATCCAAAAGAGGATTCTTACCTATAACACATGGAGTAAGCCTTTCAAAGTTAATGTCTCTAAAAACACAATTTGAAATGAATCATATGAGTAGAATTCCATATGCTTCGGCAATTGGATCTATCATGTATGCGATAATATGTACTAGGCCCTATGTATTGTGTGCTCTTAGCTAGACGAGCAGATACCAATATGACCTTAGAGAGAGTCATTGGGCAGATGTAAAGAATATCCTCAAGTACTTACGAAGGGCTAAGGATGTATTCTTCGTATATGGAGATTGTGATTAGCAAGTAAGAGGGTAGACTGATGCCAGCTTTTAGTCTGATAAGGACGACTACAAATCACAATCTAGCTAGTATTGATATTGTGTGGAAGAGCAGTGAGTTGGAAAAGTTCCAAACAAGATACTATTACCAACAATCAACTGGAGCATGTACTTAGACATTTTCATTTTATTAGAGATATCATTGATAACGAGATGTAAAGAGAGAGAGAGAATTTCCATAGATCAGAACATAGCTGATCCACTTACTAAAGTATTTTTTTAGAAGAAACATGATAAACAAATTGAGTTATTCGGTATTTGATACATGAATGATTGGCTTTAGTGCAAGTGGGAGATTGTTAGTATTGTGCCCTAAAGGCAATCACTTGTACCATATATATTGCATAATAATTAATCAAAGAGGCATTCTTTATCTTTCAGTTTGATTGTTATATCTTAATATGCATATAAACTGTTTGATAAAGTCCCTAGTACAACACAGTGTTAAGAAAATCGTGATAGAGATCATGATGTGAAATTCCTACTATACTATATAGTATTTGTGCTCGAATAATCCCTAGTCATAGTATTAATAAGATATGACATTATTAATACACCATGACTAGCACATGCTATATCTCTTGATTAGATCAAGTGGTGGTTCTTATAACTATGAGTATTGTGATACTCAAGATTAATATGTGGATGCTTGTTATATGAACATGTTCATTGGATAACCTAGCTATAAGATAATCACTTGGACAAGCTATTGAGTGTCAGTGATAGAATCTCATTATAGCAAGTGTGCAAGTATCCTTAGACTTGAGATCTCCAAGGTATTTGGTTTGCTGAGTATTGTACTTTTATTCTAATCTCTAGAGCCAGATTAAGGGCTGCCTATGGCATGGATATTAGGTACAATGTGAGGTAACGAAAGTGGTTGAGAAGGTTAATAAAGATTTCACCACTCATAATAGTAGGAGAGTATATCTCAGGGCCACTTGTAGAAATCATTACTCATGAAATCATTGGCCAATGCGACTATGTGTTGGAAAGAGTTCTAAATTTGATACACATGTCAAGTAACAGATTTCTTGTACAAGTACTAAAATAATCGGGCCAAAATTAATAATATTGTGGATGGAGTTGGCACTAATTCTATGCCTTAGACCGAATGAGATATAATATGGTGAAAAGAGTTTATTGTACTGTTTATTTGCTATTGAAATATTCATGTCAAACTACTTGACTTTCTGAACTTTTGGGTGGTCAAGAGTCATTCCTAGATATCGCTCTTGATCTGTTCAATATGAACTTATTAATTAGATAACTAATAAATTAATCCTATATTTATTTAGGATTATTAACTCATATTATGCTACCAATAAGACCAGGAAATCTAATGGATCACACGCAATAAAGGTTTGAATGCTCAGTATATATTATTTTATACTATTGTGGGGTTTATTAAGAGAAGAAAATATATTTATTGGTGAATTATAAGTTTGTTATAATTCATGGGACTTAGTTACAATTATATAAACTTCAAAGGCCCGATTTTAGACATTAGATCTTGGAGGACTTAATTGCAATTAATATAAATCCTAAAACTATAAATAAGGGAATTCATTCCTTTTGCTACAGGGTTTTTGACAATAAAAAACAAAGGAATTTCAGACGTTCCTCTTCACCTCTTTCTTCTCCAATTTAAACCTAGCTTCTCCTCTTCTACTAGCATAGTTTTGAACTAGCTTTGTAAGCAATTCAACCTTGTGTGGATTACTAGTAGAGACAATCCTACTCTTGGATTGTAGTGGTTCTTGGTGGACAATTAAAAGCAAAAAGGAATTGGTTCCTTAGTTTGGCGCAAGAAATTTTTATTTTTCTACATGATAGGGCCTAAATTAGTCATATTTTTCCTAGTTATTTGATATTATTTTGTGATACATTTTGTAAAATAACTTGTCATTTTCCTTTCTATTTGATATTCCCTTTATAAAAATTCTTTTCTGTAATTTTATGTAAAAATAAGGAAAAATTAGAGAGAAATTGGTGATTTTGCAGTTTAGGACCGGCACCAGCCCAGAAAATGGAGTTGGTGCCGAATAGCTACTGGTGGAATAGAGAAGTGTGCAAAGAAATTGACGGAACAGAGGACAAATTGCAATTGAAATTGGAAATTAAAGAAAGTGGCTTCAGGGCTTTGGTGGCTCGGTAACAACACAAAGACATACAACCGACAGAAATGACAGGAAAAGGAAACAATTGCAACAAAGAAAAGTGAAGCAAGAATTTCGGAGGGCCAAGGTGGAGAAAAAGTCAACAAGTTCGGCTGAGCATGAAAAGGAGAAGAAGTAGCCAAAACAGGACAACAGGAAGTAGGAAAGGAACAACAAAAGAAAACAATTTTCCATGGGCTTGGTGGCTCAATTTAGCCGACAAACAACATGAAGAAATGTAGCAGAATTTGGTGGCTTACTAGAGCCGACGAAACAAAAGGCAAGTGGCTCAATTGAGCCAATTACCACAAGAATAAGAATAAGGCTTCGATGGCTGGACAGCTTTCGACGACTCAAATTGGATTGCAGATTTAACAATTCGAATTCCACAAGAATTGCAAGACTCCAGAGCAAAACGACAAAGGCAAATCAAGAATCTAATTGAAGTCAAAATTGAATTTCCAATTCAAAAGGTCAAAGACGGTGGACAATTAAATTCTTTTAGGATTTTATTTAGTAATTTCTATTCCTTTTTAGTTTTGGATTATTTTTTAGTAATTACTTCTTCTTTATTTATGACTCTTTTAGGAACTTTGTAAGCCTATAAATAACCAATTTACCCTAGGAAAGGGGGGTGCACAATGTAGGGACTTAGATTTATTTTTAAGTGCATCACTAATATTTTGTCGAGATAAATAGTTCAAGGAGGATTGTGCAAGAGGGTCTATGAAGGAAGAAAAAGATGGTTTGTCCAGGAGTATCTATTTCTTTCCTTTGTTTTCTATTTCTTGAACAATGATATGTTAATTTTTTTTTATTGTAATTTTACATTGTTTTAGATATTCGTGATATTTAGAGTTCTTTGATGTTTTGATTAATTGATTGTTATTCTTGGTATTGATTACTTGTGCATATTATGAGATTGATTGGTTGGATCTTTCCGTTAACTTGCTTGGACAAAGGGGTTGATGGTGGTTTCAATTTATTAGTTTCATATTTGTTAGCTGTTAACTTGCTTGGACAAAGGGGTTAAGAGTAGGGAAAAAGTAACTCAAGGTTAATTAATGTCTGCCAAGATATGGATTCATTAGTTAATTTCATGCATAATTTACTAGGAATGAGAATTAAGTCAAAGACTATGGTTAATGCATCTTTTGGATAAGACTAGTTGGGATATGATATGTGATACTAAGTTACCTAGAAGATAGGGATTCATGGATTGGACAAAGAAGTGAATCTATATTATCCTTCATGGTGTCAAGAGAATAATTAGTGATGATAAAAGTTGGGTACTTTAAGATCATGGTTGTCTAAACAATGGTTTGAATTGCATAATTCTACATCCTTGACATGTATATATTTTTTATTTTATTTTAATTTTCTTTTTATTTGTTTGTCACTTTATTGAGTCGGTTAAACAATGAAAGAAAGGTGATTAATGTCTACTTGTTCCTGGAGGATCGACACTCGTTTGAACCCTATGCTCAGTTAATGATGAGTACGCTTACTCATATGTGTGATTTGGGTTGAACGTTTTAATTTAAACTTGATTGGGAATGTGCTTAGTTTTTGTCTTTTTATGTTTGTATATATTGTATATTTATTTATTTAGTTTTACTAACCTAATATTATTGTGGAATATGTGTAATAATACTATTTTTAATTTGTTGATTTTTACGTATGTAATTTTGAGTCTATACTAACCCTTCTTATTTTCAGGTTTAGACTTTTGCGAACACGATGTTTTACACGAATTAAAGTTATCTTATTATTTGTTTCTTTATTTACAATTTTTTCTTTAGGAATTCTTGTGTTACATGTATAGTGGTCATGCATTCCATTAGTTAAAAAAAAAAAAAAAAAATCGAAGCCCCGACAGAATGCAACTGGTGTCGGCTCCCTTCTACAAGGCCATTCAAAAAAATTATTTATTTATTTATTTATTTCATTTTTTCCCTTACCCTATTTCTTTTCTTCCCAAATTGTTCTTATTTTGTCTTTTTCTTCTTGTTTTATTTTTCTTTGATTTTCTTATATGTTTCTCTTATCTATCTTGTTCCTATTCCCCTAAAATTATTCCTTCCCTTCATCTTCGTCTTCACCTTCTTCTTCTTCTTCACATTACTTTTCTTCTTCTAATTACCCCCCATGGATTCAAAATATTTTTCAAACTGATATGTTGGGGAATACATTGGTGAAAAAACTCTCTTCAGGTTAAGCTCAATTTTATCCTCTTGAAATTCTTGGCATCGTGTATATGTGTTTTTAAGGAAAAATTTACTAACCATGGAAAAATCTTTGTTGAGTTTATTTGATGGTAGAAAAATGCATAGAATGAGTTGTACGTCTTGTGATTGCTTCTAAACGTTCCCTATGTATATTTCTAGAATTCTTGCATATACGGAAATCTTGGACAATTGAGCATCCATGTAGTATTTTGCTATAATGATTTAAGATTGAGTGCCATTATGCTTTTTCTATCTATGGTGGATATTATTCTTATTTTTCTCGAGTATCAAAAATCTGGAAAAGTTCTTCATTAAAAAGAGAACCAATTGCAAAGTGTATTTGGTTGCGATAAAGAGGATCTCGTGAACCCTTTGGAGGTTATGGTGGTCTATGTGGTGGTGCTATTGGACAATTAGGAAACAAGGAAGACTCTACTTTGAGAGGGATTTAAAGGCGTTGACTTTATATTTTTCTTATCCCTTGATTTGTATTATTGTTTCAATTACGCTTTATACTTTTACTTATGTGTTCATCTTTCTATTTATAGGTTGATTTCGCTGGGATTATTCTTCCAACTTCATGAAGCATGAACTTCTCATATCTTGGAGCTAATCTACACTTGGGGAGTATTGCTTAAACTTTCTACCCCTTTTTAATTTTGATCCCATTGGAGATACTTTATTGTGTATATTTTTGGCCCATGAGGACATGGTCCAGTTTAAGTGTGGGGGAATAGTTTGGTGATATTCTTAGTCTAAGTTTTTTTTTTATCAATTATCTTGATTTTGCTTGTTGTTGAGTTACTTTGGAATTTGAAATTTGGACTTTTTAATAGAGCTAATCTACCTTGGGGAGTATTCTTGGTCCCTTTGTTATGCTTTAGTGTGCTATTTTAGGTCATTGAGGACAATGTCCAATTTAAGTGTGGGGGAGAGATTTAACATTTTCTCAAGTGCATCTTTGTGATTTTCAATGGATTTCCAAGTATATATGTTTGAGGGATTTTCAATGATATATGTTTGAATTGTTTTGAATTGTTAATTTTTTTTAAAAAAATAGAGAAAACAAAAATTGGAGCTAAATGGATTTTATTTGTTTATAATGAAGATTTGATTTCCTTTTTAACTTTGGATATGAATTTGTCATTCAGTATGGAAGGATTCTATTAAAAAGGTAAACTTGTGTATTAAGTTAGATTTTGCTAAGTCTTGAGAATTTGAGTTAACCTTGGTTATATTTAGTATTTGAGTTTTGTTTTATTTCTTTGAGTTTGAATATGGATGATATAATGAAATATGGGAAGAGTTGTTGATTAATTCTTGTATTATGAATTTAAAATTTGATTAACTTTGAGTTTTGGATAAGGAATGTGAGTTGAAAATATATATATATATATATATATGAAAAAAAATTTGAGAAAAAAATAAATATGAGATGAAAAAATTGATTTGATTGAAAAAATGCTTTTATTTTTATTTTTTGAAGACCTTTTGCTGAAAAGGGGGTCAATATGAGGAGAAGTAGCAAGTGTATTCGGTGCACTCTCTTGAGGCTATCTCGAAGGTAAAAAGGCAAGAAAAAGCAAAGAAAAAAAATTTGTTGAAAAATTATTAGAGAAAAAATGATGAGTGATGATTGTAAAGGGGGCCAATACGGTGTGTGAAGAGAAATCTATGCAATTGAGGCTATTAATTCCCAAAGTCATAGAAAACAAATAAAGAGTGGAGTGTTTTCCTTATTTCACTAACTCGAGTTTGGTAAATTTGAGTTTATAATGCTTGAATTGGTTAATGACTTGACTTGTATGATTTTATGTTATCTATGTTTTTGCTTGAGGAGTGGAATAATTTTCATGTATTAGATATAAGCTTGTTTAACTTAACTTTGATGGCCTTGGGATTATTTGACTTAATATATGAGTTTCCAAAGGTTTGTCCAGGAGTATCTATTTCTTTCCTTTGTTTTCTTTTTCTTGAACAATGATATGTTAATTATTTTATTGTAATTTTACATTGTTTTAGATATTCGTGATATTTAGAGTTCTTTGATGTTTTGATTAATTGATTGTTATTCTTGGTATTGATTACTTGTGCTTATTATGAGATTGATTGGTTGGATCTTTCCATTAACTTGCTTGGACAAAGGGGTTGATGGTGGTTTCAATTTATTAGTTTCATATTTGTTAGCTATTAACTTGCTTGGACAAAGGGGTTAAGAGTAGGGACAAAGTAACTCAAGGTTAATTGATGTCTGCCAAGATATGGATTCATTAGTTAATTTCATACATAATTTACTAGGAATAGGAATTAAGTCAAAGACTATAGTTAATGCATCTTTTGGATAAGACTAGTTGAGACAAGATATGTGATACTAAGTTACCTAGAAGATAGGGATTCATGGATTGGACAAAGAAGTGAATCTATATTATCCATCATGGTGTCAAGAGAATAATTAGTTATGATAAAGGTTGGGTACTTTAAGATTGTGGTTGTCTAAACAATGGTTTGAATTGCATAAATCTACATCCTTGACATGTATATATTTTTTATTTTATTTTATTTTTCTTTTTATTTGTTTGTCACTTTATTGATTCGGTTAAACAATAAAAGAAAGGTGATTAATGTCTACTTGTTCCTGGAGGATCGACACTCGTTTGAACCCTATACTCGGTTAATGATGAGTACGCTTGCTCATATGTGTGATTTGGGTTGACCGTTTTAATTTAAACTTGATTGGGAATGTGCTTAGTTGTTGTATGATTTTTATAACCAAGTCCGAACACATCACTACTATATTATTTACGTTTTGACTTCATATCCCATATATCCATGACTAGTAAAAAATAACCATCAAGTCACAAATATGCTAATCTTAATATATTATTATTCTATTAATAATAATTGATCAGGGATAATTTAAGAATAATCATTCTATTTGTTGTAGGATTTTACTATCAAGTCACGTACTTGATAACCATAAATCTAAACATACTATTCATGGAAAGAAATGTCTCATATTATTACAAAGTACATAATGATAATAGTATAAGTCCAAATTGTTTTACGGCATATCCCCAACATTGATAAGCTTGTGCAACACATCAATTTTCATGAACCTACCCTTATTGAGACCACTAGCTCTTAGGGCAACATTAAAGCTCAAGACATATACTAAAAGTCTGTACTATGCAAGTCGGTCTGTCAGAAGTAATACCTTAGTTGTGCCAGCAATCCTATAAGTCAAATGTAATGCTAACCTAGCCTAATCTAATTTTCACTCGGGATTAGACAATACCTTCTTGCAATATGTATCGATGCCTACCCATACCCCCTTGTCTCTCAAGCTCAATATGGAAGCCAAAAGCTCTCTAGTTAGGCTAATCCTTACTCCTCTGATTGTGGTGTCAATGTTCCTCAAGTTGTGTTATTTTCTACCTTCCATATTAGCATAGAACTCCTTGATCAAGATAGGGTAAGGGCTACCCTTCAATCCCAAGATTGGTCCCGAACCAACCTGTCTAAATATATTAGAGACTTTAAGGTCATGGTCTGTCACTAGGTAGACTTTCTTCTCAACAATAATCTTTCTCCCTTCCATCTTCTCAAGCCACACTCTATATTCATCATTGAAAAACCTGTCATTATTGGAGGATTGAGGCTAAGATGAGGAAGAACCATCTACCTTATTCTTGTTGGAAGGCAATTCGATAGCTATATGTTTGGGAACCATAGGTAGAACAGTATAGGATAGGAAAAGAGAATATGAAAGGTAGAAAGAAAAGTAAGAGGAGGAAAGAAAGAGAAATAAATAGATAATCAATGACAACAAGTCCTTCAACACTCATTCAGTTAATTCAAAACTTCATTTCCCCAAACCGAATTCAAATACACCAATCACTTACATACTATAACTAACATGATTTCACAATATCATTAATTGATAATCAACTGCATCAATATCACTCCTCCTTTTCAAACACCAAATCTCACCACTAATCAATCAGTATCAAGCAACTAATTCAAATTAAACACTACACCAAACCAGTTACCATGTTAGTCTCAACATAAGTTCAACAAGCCTCAAGCCACACAAAGGTATTCAACTCATATCACATTCAATAACCAATCTCCTCAACAGTCCCTCAACAAGAATAAGTAGTAAATAATAATTCAATCCTCCAAATCAATGTAATCCATTCAAGTCAGCTCAACACAAGCTTCAACAAAAATCAAAGTAAATCAGCACAATCCTATTGTAGTAGCAAATAATTCACCCACTCAAAAACAGCTCAAATCTTGTACATAATCAATCAACTGACAATAATCAACTCAGTATAAACAAAACTTAATTTAGCTTAACTCACAAAAAGAATATAACTTAATTAATCAGCACTTAACCTTAATCTAGCAGATATGGGGATATTTCAAAACTTACTAAATTGGCCAAGCAATCACCGGCCACTAAATTAAGTCAATAGAATCAAACTAATCATATAAGCCAAAAAAGTAATTGCCCAAAGGTTAGACATCACCCAAATCACATAACTCAAAACTGTGTCTTACCTGCCAGTTTTAAAATGTCAGCCGCCTAAGGAAAATATCTTGAGGGGTTTAAAACTAGTAGACAGGCAAAATTTTGTAGTTTTTTAAGATTATACGGAGGATTTGAGTGATGGGTAAGAAGAATGATTGCACAACAAGGTGAATGTGAATGATAGAGTAACTATCGTCGAAGGGTTTTAAAAGAAATTGGGGGGGGGGGAAGAAAGGAATTTTCTTTTATAAGATTTGACGATGCACGGTGCCATGAGTAATGATATGCACCTTGTCATTAACCTCCTGATGTAACTTCAAATCAAAACGTTGTTGTTAGATTTTTTCATATATGCATGGTACCGTGCAACATGACTGCCACGGTGTCGTGTATAATTTAATGCTCTATGGAATGTTTAGTAAAACGACACCATTTTCATTCTAGTAGGATGAACGACACTGTAGTGCATGAATTGCACATGGCCATGTATTCTCTGAACTTTCAATTTTCTAGAAATTTTAAATGCACCACGCAATGGAGTATGAACTCCACCTCGTCATGTACTTTCAGAATATGCTAAAATACATACTTTTTTTTTTAATGAAAATACACGCCATAGTATAAGACAAATAAAGTGGATATATGTATGTATGTATGTATGTATGTATGTATGTATGTATGTATGTATGTATGTATGTATGTATGTATGTATGTATGTATGTATGTATGTATGTATGTATGTATGTATGTATGTATGTATGTATGTATGTATGTATGTATGTATGTATGTATGTATGTATGTATGTATGTATGTATGTACGTACGTATGTATGAAATCACTAAACTCACAATAGATGACAAAATAAGGTTATACTTCAAAACCTAACAACTAAGCAAGGAAAAATTTATCTCAGAAAAACTTATCAGCACTAGAATTGCTAAAAACAAAACACAAATAAAAACATAGAAAAATGAACATTTATTGAAGTGTAAAGCATAGTAGAGAAAAGAATCAAGGCTTCCACATTCATCACGTGGATTGCCCTCTGTATTTCTAGGCAAGACTCCTAATAGTTTCTTAGAAAGCATTTTTGCAAGTTGACCAATTTGATTTTCAAAGTTGTAGATCGAAGCTTCTTGATTTCTCGTAGACGTCTCAACACGTTGGGAACAAGCGTCAGTGGAAGTTACCAATTTAGCCACTAAGTCTTCTAAAGATGGTCATAGTTGTGCTTGTGGAGATGGTAGAGGATATGGTGCACGATATGCTAGAGAGGCTTGGGGTCTTAGATTGTAATTGACTTAAACTCCTTGAGGTCTTCCTTAGATTAGTTCAAGAAAAATTTAGATGATTTCACCCAGTGAGATTGTATGTTTTACCCAATAAAGTATTCTTTTGCCTTCCATTCCTTATGCAATCCACATGTTCGATGTCTTGTTCACTCCCTGCTCCCATTTCTTAACATTCATGATTGGGGTGTCCTCCCTTACAAAAGTCAAACATCATAACTTATTTGGCAAAAATAACATTCATCTTGTCCACTTTTCTTGTAAGCACTTCCAACTTGGCTTCCAAAGAGGCTGTGGTATCCACATTATACATTCCTTTACTTTTAACCCTTTATATTTGCATTCCCTAAAATTCCTATTCAATGATATTGGTTATATTACATCAAAAAGCTCTTCTAGGGCTTTAGATGAAGCTGTTCCTCCAGAAGAAGCATCAACAATTTGCTTCGAAGAAAAATTAAGCTCATTATAAAATGTCAAATTTGCAACCCAAGATCAAAACCCTGTTGAGGACATTTCCTAATGGACTCTTTAAATCTCTCCAAAGCATCATAAATTGTCTCCTCTTCTAATTGACAAAGTGCAAATATATCATTCCTTAACTTGACAACTCTAGCAGGGGGAAAATACTTAGCAAGAAACCTTTTAGCTTAATGTTTCCAAGTAGTAATAGAACCAGTAGGTAATGATTTTAGCAACAATTTAGAACGATCCTTCAAAAAAAATAGGAACAACCTCAATCTTATGTCATCCTCACTTATACCATTAAGCTTAAGTGTGTCACAAATCTCTAAAAAATCCCCTAAGTGAGCATTGGGTTCCTCATCTAATAATCCATCAAACCGAATCATTTGTTGACTCATTTGGATAAAAATAGCCATAATCTCAAAGTTGTTTACATCCACATGAGGCCTCACAATACTTTTCGATTGGCTACTATTTGTAATAGGATCAGAATTTGTATTGATATCCAAAACCAAAGTTTATTGGTGTATTGAGACAAATACTTTTCTACCCATACCCTAAATTTTTGGAAGGCTATTATTATTAACAAAATAAGAATTTTAGGCTACTCTAGAAAGAATAATTGATTAGTGCAATGAATTCGAACGTTTTGGTGCGAATTATGCTCCCTGGGGTATCGGGAGCATTTTCATCATTTTGACCGCAAATTTGATCGAGTAGAAAAGGAATTGAAGAATTTAAGTGTTATCAATGGATTCAGTGGAACTTTTGGAGTTGAATGGTGAAGTAAAATATTTTTTTCATTACGGACTCGATTTTAGTTATTTCTGAAGCAAATAGGAAAATGCGGTTGAAAAATGGGATATGTGGCTTCTTGTGATTGGTGGCCAAGGATAAGTTTCAAACAATAAGAGGAAGCATGAAATATTCTTGCATGCAAGGCTTCTTAAATAAGTTTTGCAAAAAAATTAAGAAAAATGTGGAAAAAGGCGAGGTCGCGACACATGTAAAGTAGCCACCATCCATTTAATTGAGCAAAATCCTATTGGTCATTATTTTGACCAAGAATGGTGGTGGAATCAATGGGAAAACCGGCCAAGGGCTTAAATGAAGAAGGGAGGAAGAAATTAGGAAGAAAAGGAAAGGAAAAATCAAGAAAAATTGGAAAAAGAGAGAGAAAATATTATTCTTGAAGAAGTTGGAGATTCTAGGAGCAAATTCAAGCTAGAACACCTTATACACAAGGTAAAGTCCTATACTTCAAGAATTAATGTTATAGATTTCATTACGGTGATTGTTTTTATATGAATTTTAACATAAAAACGTGAGATTTGTGATGATTAAAATGATTATTGTGTACTACGCGAGACTTTATGTGTGCAAGTGTGTGTAGCGGTTGGATAAAGGATTCATAGGCTATATTTTTTATGGTGAATAAGGGTATTTGAATGGTGATTTAAAGGGTTGTTCTTGATTGAGAAGAAAGATGGCAGAGTTGGGATAAAAATGGGGTTAAATGTTAAAGAAAATGGATTATAAATTGTTTTTGAACGTTGATGTTAATTATATGTTATTTGCATAAGAACTTAGTGTCTTTCTTGAACCTAAAAATCTGAATAATTAAGGTTGTTTGCAGTGGATTAAGGGTTAAATAGGTGTTGTGAATCAAGAAGCACAAGTAGGTGAAGTTGTTTTGTGGAAATGGATTAAAAATCGAAAAACTACTAGAGCTGTTTTTGCCCAATAGCGAGTCATGAGGACCAGAAATCTAAAAAGATCCAATGAAGAATTAAGTTTTAGAGTCTTACAGTCATTTTGGTATATCATAGAGCTAAATCAGAGTTGTAGATTGAAAGTTATGTGCAAAACAAAATCATGTGTCAAAACAGCAAAATTTCAGAATTTTGCTTGGAACATGGACGAATTTAGGAATGATTAATTGCGTGATTTTGGATGAAATAATTGGGGAAACATGAAGTGAATCCCCCTTTTATGAAGGGATAAAGGATGTGGAAAAAGAAAAACAGAAGAATCGAATAAATGACGAGAACAGAAATTGAACGTTTTCCTTGACCGTCGGCCCCCGTCGGGTAAACGTCGGTTGGACGTTGGCTACCCGTCGGCTATTTTTTTGCCAAACACGAATTGACCCCAAAAATGATGTTTGGTGTAGGTTTAATGACAAGAGACCAACGGAATGTCGAAAATGGTAGAAACGAAGGTTACACGGCCGTGAACGGAAAGAGTTGCTTAGGACACGAGGTGAGTCTCTTTGATTTCTAAAACCTTTTGAAAGCTAGTGTGCTGCACTTTTTCATGAAATTCTATATTTTATACCATTTTGGAAATCCCTAAATATGTTTAAGGTTTATTTGAGTAAGAATTTTTTTTATGCCATTTTGGGCTCGATTGAACATCATAATTGGCTTGGAAACCTTACTGGATGATTCAAGCACGAATTTTGTGAATTTAGTCCTTTTTAGATTAAACATTTAGGATTTTCAGAAAATGGTAAATTTTGGAATCAAGTATGTGAAACCCCAGTCAAAACCAGTGTTGGAGTAAGGGGGGTTGGGATGCATATCATACTTTATTGCATGTTTAAATATATTTTTATATGATTTTCTATGTTTTGGATTTGAGATTTATTGTCTTGAAGGCTTGGTTGTGGGTATTGCTTGAGAAGGGCAAAATGGTAATTTTGCTTGAGGTGGAAAAAGGGAGATAGCTTGAGGATTGAATAGAAAATATTTTTTTTTTTAGAGGGGAAATAAGAACAAGAGTTGTTGTGGTGCAGTGGTTAGAGCCTTAGAATTAGTTCTTGAGGTCTTGGGTTCAAATTCTATCATATGAGCTTTAGCTTGGTTAAATTTTATTTTTGCTTGGGAAGTAATAATGTTGGCTTTATGTGCTTGGAGTGGGGTAGAGAAGTTGTCCTAAGAGAGACATATTAGAAGTATCCTCATTCTACTCATTTGCCCTACACGAATTTCCCAAGGGGAATTCATTTCTCCTTGATCTTTGATTTTCCTTATTTCTCAACTCATTAGTTTGATCAAGTTGTTCTAGCCATTTCCTTTCCAGAAATTTCAGTAAAGTACGGTGGTTTTGTAAGATCAAAATGTCTTAGTGAAAGGCATCTTATGGTCTGAAAATGTGGAAGAGTTGTGAAGGATTCGAAGAGGATAAATCCCTCTAGTGGACTTGCTAAAAATTCACTCTAGCTAGGTTCATTTCCCTTCATGCATAGAACTGAAATTTTCCAACTTTGTGTGCCTTCAAGGTGTCGAAATTCTTAACCATTATTCCCTCCAAAATGCTGCCAGAAAAAGGCCCTTTTGTTCAGCCTAGAATTTGGATTTTTCTGGCTATTTTCAGACTGCACAAAAGTGGTGCAAAACCAGAAAAATTTCTGTGCAAATTGCAGCTTTGAAGATCCAAAACCAAGCTGTTTTCTTCCAGATTTTGTTCAGGACCTTAGCCATGTTTTTTCTCGATGAAGAAGGCTAGAAACCAGCCTTGAAAGCCCTGAAATTCCCCTTCAAAATCTCTGCAAGCTGGCTGGAAAATGGTAGCCAAAAAACTATCCAGGAATTCCAGCCTAGCGAAAATCCTGTGCAGTCTACTGTCCAGCTTTGTTTCCTAATTCTCTCCCAACCGAAACCCCATCCTTGTTCTGCATAAACTTCCCTTAAATATTCAGTAATTAAGCTCCATTATCTCTCTTAAGCTTCTGTATGAAATTTAGACATGGCTGCCCGAAAATCTCTCTAACAAATCCCTGCAATCATGCTTGATTGATTACCAAAATTCCAGCCACCTTGGTTTAGCAACACCATAAAGTATCCCTCAAATAACCAGACTTTTTCTTCACCATTATGCTCCTTCTTTTCAGCCACCATAAGCCTCCTTAAAACAGCTTTCAATCAACCAAAATACTGCTCAAAACAGTTGGCCATGGCAGACTTCCAAAGCTCTCCAATAGTCAAGATATTCTTGAATATTTAGTTTCCAAATTTGCTTCCTAAAAATATTCTTCAAGGATTTTAACAACTAGCCTTTCCTTTTCCCTTCCAAACCAAAGAGCCATCTTCCTAAACCCTACAGAAAATTCGGCAGCCCTAGTTCTCACAGAATTTCGTCAGCTGCAAAACAAAATCTCTCAAATCCCTTCAACCTTCAAGAACACACACAACACACCAAGAACACCTACTCCTTCCTTTCACCTAATACCCCTCCAAACCACTTCAAACCTTCTCTAAAATTTTCAGATTTAACCTACTCACTGCCGTGAGTCCATCAACACCATTCTTAACATCAAACTCCACAAACCAACTTGCTAGTTTGGATAAAAAACCAGAAAATTCTGTGAAGGTTCAAGAACACCTTCAAGGTAGGTTTATTCTAATAACTTCATCTTCTCCAATCTTGATCTCTAGTGAAAATATATATGAATAAACATGTTAATGGTCTCTCTCTCTCACTCTCTCTCTCTCTCTCTCTCTCTCTCTCTCTCTCTCTCTCTCATGGCCGAAACTCTCTTCTCTTGGCCGGATGGCTTCTCCTCCCATGGCCATGCTTTCTCCATCTTCCTTGGACGAAGCTAGGCATCTAGGAGTTGAGATCCATTCTAAACTCCTTCAAGGTATTCCTCAACCAAGTAAGTCCCTTCAATCTTTCTTTTAAATTCTAGATTCATGTCTCTAGGATGATGTTGATAGTATGTGGATTGGGATAGGATTTGAGTATGTATTGTTGAGATTGGAGCATGAATATATGTATGAATATGAAGGAGATGGGATTTATGCATGGATGGATTATCTTGGTTAATTGTATGATGATTTGAGGTTTAATGCATGCCTCCATGATTAAGTATGCTAGAGATTATGTCACATTTGGTGAATAGGATTTATATTCAAGTTGGATTGTTGAAGCCATGATCATATTTATGCTAGTAGGGGTTAGATCATGTCTTGATAAATTAATATATATACTTGTACGCATGATTTGGATGATTTGATGAATTGAAGGATTGTATATGTTCATGATTGTGAATAGCCATGGAAATATGATCATGATCTAGTTGTCCCTAAGCTAATTTTTATTTTATGAATAAAATATTTGATAATATGGTTTTGCTAGTAATCTCGAAAAAACCCTAGGAAGGGTGGATTTGGATTATTATATATATAAAGGATATTTTAGTCAAATAAATAATAGTTTTGATAGAAAAATAAAAATATATCGATATTATATAAAAATAATGAAATCAACTAAAGCTTTTTTTTTCTGAAATAATCATAATTATTAAAATACTTATTATTAAAATTTAATTATTATCTTTTAATCAAAACCTGTTAAAACTAATTTATTATTTTCCAAGCAAGGCTTATTAAAATTCATTTTCAACTAACTTTAGTTATCAATTATTTTCTAACAGCCAAATTATTAATAAATCATTATTTTTCCTGAAAACCACCTAAGACTCTTCATCAAATAAACTCTAAATTTTCTTAGCAATATTTAAACCTTTAACTTATTAGTACTTATTTCCCAAAACATTAATTATTTTAAATATCAAATTATCCTTAGCCTATAAACCTATTTACTTATTGTTTGGCCTTAAAGCTTGGGACACTAGGATCATGATAGTAGTAAGTTAAGTTGTTTAAATTGAGAAAGTGAATTTTGGCTTGAGTTTGATTGTGGTTTGTATTTGCCCATGCGGGGTTAGGTCAGCAGTTGGAGACCTTTTTATTGTGAGCAAGAATCAGGTAAGCTCCTGCATAAAACCTGATTGATGAAAAGTGTTTAATTATGGCAAGCTAAATGTAGAGTGCATGGACACTCATCTTTGTAAAGGCAATTGAAGATTGTCTCCTGTCTTATTTTCGTCAAATAAATTATTTGAAAACCAATAAGCAGATTTATTCAAACTCAAAACTCTTTCTAAAACTGATTTTGACAAAGACTTTGGAAACCCTTAATTGCCATGTTTAACTGGAACTATGTTTTGTTCATTTTTTTTCCCAAGTGGGATATGTTACGTTGAGTACTCAATAAGGGTGGACTACTGGGCTAGTCTTTGAGAGGTTAGGGTAAGTCTCTCAGTAGGTGGCCACCTCTGAGGGGTGAGTCCTTCCCGAATAAGATGACAGTCCAGTAAGTCGTGCCGGTCCGAGCTAGCAGTGTTCTTTTTCAGTCAAGTGACTGTGTTTTGCCAGAATGGACACCCGGTTGTTGTTTGGGTATAGAGAAGGAGGAGTATCTTGCCCAGTAGGCCGATCACCTGCTTTCATCAGTCTACACAAAGTGTGGCATTCTGACCGGTGGTATACACAAAGTGTGGCATGCTGACCATCCGGTTATAGGGCCCAACGTGTGGTAATTCGTAATCCTTTCTTTTGAGTGGTTGATTTTATAAATTATGTATGGCTGGAAATGTCAAAACACCACTCTTGTTTTTGACTGATGTTTATTGCTTGCTAGTGAACTCTTATAAAGGATTTTATGCTTTGCATTCATGAACTATTTTCACTGAACACCCATAGCACACACGGACTTATTGAGATTTCTGCCTCACCATCATTTTACAATGATTTCAGGTCGATCCTGCTGTGGGAATGAGTAGCTAGATTATACCTGCTTCAGAAGATTTTCTGATGATTTATTTTTGTGTAATATTTTGGGGAGATGAGAGTGGATAAATTTTATTACGGATTTATTTTTGGTATTTTAGGATTTATTCTTGGATTGATATTTATTTTGGGATGTAATAAATTTTAAGTTTAAGTATCATTTATATTCTACTATTTCATTTGTGTGACCTAGTTATAAAGATCCTTATCCTTTGGATGAAGCGACATCCCCGGCCCTGGCGGGCCTAGGTAACGGGGTGTTACAGAGTATTCATAAATTTACTGGAGTGCCCTTATTGGAATATTTTGTGGAAATGTATTTGGAAACTTTGAATCTAATCCTTATTTGAGATTAGAATTATGGATTTCTTGAAATGAGTTCCTTTTGGAATCGGGTATTTGGAAAATGATCCAAATGTTCTTATTGGAATGTTTATGAAAGCTTTTGTAATCGGATATATGGTAAATGATCAGAATACCCTAATTGGAACTTTTTTGAATACTTTTCAAATCGAGTTAGGGTGAAATGACTCAAATACTCTCGAAAAGTCTTTTGGAATAGGGTATGGGTAAAATGACTTGAATACTCTTGGAAATGACTTTTGTGATCGAGTACGGGAAAAATGTCTCGAATACTCTTGGAAACATATTTTGATGTGTAAATAGAACTTTTTATCCTATTTCAACATGAATTTAGAAAATGATCTCTCATGATAAGATTGACTTTTTGAAAACAACCTTTTGATCCCTAAAATTATTTTATTGGCCTGATGTGTCATGGATCGAATTGATTTGCTCTACGGAGCCTATGTAAATGATAATCCGACTTGTGATTCAGTGGGATCAAATTCTAGAAAATGTTGTTTTGCCCCAAAAATATTTTTGATTTGAAAATCCTGCGGGACCAAATAAAACTCTGGCCTGATTAGTTTAACAGGGTTGGTATTGTTAACGTTGAGTATTCAGCAAGGACTTTGATCTTTATACCAGCCTACGTTAGAGTTAGATGGCCCTAGTAACCTGGTGTAGTTCTAGGGATTATCTTACTCCAAACGGGATGACAGGACATTGAGATAAGTCGTCCTGGCTAGCTGTTTGGCACCTAGCAATTGTCGTGACTGTGGGCGCTTCTTATTTTTGAGTCATTTGCTGGATGCCGAGAGGGGACACTCGGTGCGTTTGACTCCTTGCTGCCTTGATGGTGATTGACATCAGGATTGGGACCCCTGGCTTCTGGTGGCAAGTGAAAGATTGTGTGATGTGGTACACAAGGTATGCTGCAGTGTACCTGAGTAGAAGTATGCTGCGGTGTACATATTCTAGCGATGCACAGTTGAGTTCTGGAGGTTGCGGTCTCAGTACAATTATACGTGGTGATAGCGACTAATTTGGTTATATTTTGCGTAGTTATTTGATACTCTTTTGTAATACATTTTGTGCAATAACTAGTCATATTCTTCCATATTTGAGATTTTACCCCTGGAAAGGTATTTTGGTCATTATTTCAGGTTTTTGGGTAAAACGAAGCAAAACCGTCACGAAACAGAGCAGAGGCGGCGCCGGCTGTACACTAGATGCACGGACATCAAAGCGATGGAAAAATTGGAGAAGCGGAGTAGAACAGAGCCTAACCTGCGCCGACTACAGTCTGCAACATATGCGCAAAATTCGGAGAAAAATCGGCAAACGAGTAGAGAAACAGAACACAGGCGGCACCGGCTGTAAGGCTGGAGGCGGCACCGGCAGTGGTATGTTCCCGAGGTAGTGCTGCGATCTTTTGACGCGTTTTTAAAAATTTGGGGAGTTTTAGCATCTTCCAACTTCTACTCGGCTAAGAATTTTGTACCTACGAGTTTAGGCACTTCTTAAGCCTATAAATAGATGAAAAATACAAGGGAAAAAAGGAGAATTCATTGATCATCATATAAAATCATTCAGTCTAAGGAGGAATTCTTCAAGTTCAAGGAGGGTTGGACTAGAAGGTTTTCAAAGGAAGAAGAAGGAGGCTTGTTTATGAGTTCTTTCTTTTACTTTCTTTTCTTTTTCTTGACAATGATGTTTTAATTGTTCTATTGTAATTTGACATTGTTTTAGATAATCATGATTCTTGGAGTTATTTGATCTTTTGATTAATTGACTGTTCTTCTCGGTATTTAATTACTTGGGCATATTTCGAGATTAGTTGGTTGTTTCAATTGTTAACTTGCTCGACCAAAGAGGTTAATTGCTGAGGATTGAGTAATTAAAGGTTAATTGATGTTTGCCAGACTAAGGATTCATTGATTAATTTCATGTTTTAAATTTGCCAGACCACGAAAATTTAATTAAGGATTGTGTTTAATGCATCTCTTTGGATGAATTAGTTGAGACAAACAAAGTGCTGCTAATTTACCTTAATCCTTTATGGTGCCAAGAGAATGATTGATTATGATAATGGTTAAGTTCTTGAATATCTTGCTTGTCTAATCAATGGTTTGAGTTGCATATTTCTCCATCCTTGACATGTGCATATTTTTATTTTATTTTATTTTTATTTTTTCTTTTTATTTGATTTTGACTTTGTTGAGTTAGTTAAACAATGAAAGAGGGCTAATTAATGTTTACTTATTCCTTGAGGATCGACATTCGTTTGAACCCTATGCTCAATAATGATGAGTACGCTTGCTCATATGTGTGATTTGGGTCCAACGTTTTAATTTAAACTTGATTGATAATGTGCTTAGTTTTTGTATGATTTTTATGCCCAAATCCAAACACATCAAGTTTTTGGCGCCACTGCCGGGAAACAATAGCATGAAAGCTTGGATTTTGTTGATTTAACCATGTAAATATGTAAATATATATATATGTTCCTTGTATAAAGAAGTGCCATATTTTGTTTGTATAATTGTATTTTACTTTCACTATATGTTGTAAACATGTAAATAGAGAGATACATGTTAATAATAACTAACTTGTTTTTGTATTTTTGAATAAATTGTATATTTAGTTATTTAATTTTACTAACCTAATGTTAATGTGGAATATGTGTAATAATAATAATTTTAATTTGTTAAATTTTACATCTATAATTTTGAGTCAATACTAACTCTTTTTATTTTCAGGTTTAGACTTGAGCTAACATGATATTGGAGACGAACTATTTTATTAGTTGTTTCTTTATTTACAATTTTTACTTTTATTTTAATTTAGGAATTCATATTTTACATGTATCGTGGTCATGCATTCAATTAGGATAGTTTTTAGTTGTTAAAGAGAGAGAGAGAGAGAGAGAGAGAGAGAGAGAGAAACATTAGTGGATTTATTGGCAAAATTACAAGCTCGCATTGATGTTTTTGGCGAGACGTCAATAGAAGCATTAGTGAATTCTTGTGTTGCCAATATAAATTTATCTGTTCAGTGGAATGAAAAAGCTTCCCAACAATTGTGCGATCAAAGGAAACACTTAGTTAAGATTGTTGAGGAGAATCATAAGTTCATGCTGGCCCATTCACTCAACCATGAGAATCTCCAAGGAAAAGAAAATGAATATGAGGACCAATTGTCCAATGTGGAAAGGGAAGTATTCAATTCTACTATATGTGCTAATAATCTAAATCTCTTTTTGTCACATGATTTTGTAGGTTCCTCTCTTTTCTTGGAGAATATGGGTCCAAATAATGATGTGTTGACTTTAGCATACTTCAAGGAGTTGGATCTTTCAACACTATATCATAAGAAGTCCTTGGAGGATGGTGGAAATTTCTACCCTTCACCCCATTCAACGGAGGCATAAAGTCATCTTGGACAAAGCCTTCTCTTTACCTCAAGCTTGGCCATCTATTGGAGCATTATTGCACTTGGGAAGTATTACTTAAACTTTCTACCCCTTTATTATTTTTGGTCCATTTGGAGATGCTTTCTAGTGTTTATCTTTTGCCAAGGAGGACATTGCCCAATTTAAGTGTGGGGGAGTGGTTTGGTGATATACTTTATCCAAGTTTTTATCAATTATCTTGGTGTTTTCTTAGTGGTCAGCTAGGTTAAGTTCGATATATTGATGGAATTGAGTTTGGTTAAGTTCAATTTAGTCAATTCTATATATTTGTTATCTTAACTAGATTGGGAAAGAAGATGGAAAATTGAACTTAAGTAATCAAAGATTAGTTACTTTCGCCTAGAGTATATGGTTATTGGCTAATTTCATATTTATATTGCCTAGAGTATAGGGATATTTATGAGGAAAGAGTTTAATGCATTTCTTTGGTTTTGTTTGTTTGATTGGGAAATATACTAATTTAATTATTAAATAGTGATTTCATGGATTAAGAAAGACGTGGTTTCTATTTTTATTCATTCGTGATGTTAAGACAATAATTGGTTGTGATAAGTATTAGATGATTCATGTCATGTTTTTTAGAATAACTATTTAATTACATGTTTTTCTCTCCAAGAGTTATGTATATATTTTGTTTTTACTTTTATATTTATTTTGATTTCTTTATCAATTTAGTTGATAGGTTAAACAATGAATTAAAAGTAACTAACGATAGTTGTTCCTTGAGGATTGATACTCGTTAATTTTCTATAATATACTTGCGATGAATATACTTACTCGTTAATTTAGAAAATGATCTCTCATGATAAGATTGACTTTTGGAAAACAACTTTTTGATCCCTGAAATTATTTTATTGGCCTGATGTGCCATGGATCGAATTGATTTGCTCTGCGAAGCCTATGTAAATGATAATCCGACTTGTGAGTCAGTGAGATCAAATTCTAGAAAATGTTGTTTTGCCCCAAAAATGTTTTTGATTTGAAAATTCCTGCGGGATCAAAAAACCCTCTGGCCTGATCAGTTTAACAAGGTTGGTATTGTTAACGTTGAGTATTCAGTAAGGACTTTGATCTTTATACTAGCCTATGTTAGAATAAGACGACCCTAGTAACTTGTCGTAGTTCTAGAGATTATCTTACTCCAAACGGGATGACAGGACATTGAGATAAGTCGTCCTGTCTAGCTGTTTGGCACCTAGCAATTGCCGCGACTCTGGGCGCTTCTTATTTTAGAGTCATTTGCTGGATGCTGAGCGGGGACACTCGGTGCGTTTGACTCCTTGCTGCCTCGATGGTGATTGGCGTCAGGATTGTGACCCAAGGCTTCTGGTGGCAAGTGAAAGATTGTGTGCTGTGGTACACTAGGTATGCTGCAGTGTACCAGAGTAGAAGTATGCTACGGTGTACATATTCTGGAGATGCATGGTTGAGTTCTGGAGGTTGCGATCTCAGTACAATGATATGTGGTGATAGGGGCTAATTTGGTTATATTTTGCATAGTTATTTGATGCTCTTTTATAATACATTTTGTGCAATAACTAGTCATATTCTTTCATATTTGAGATTTTACCCTTAGAAAGGTATTTTGGTCATTATTTCAGGTTTATAGGTAAAACGAAGCAAAACCGTCACGAAACAGAGTAGAGGCGGCACCGGCTGGAAGCCTGGAACCGGCGCCGGCTGTACTCTAGATGCACAGACTTCAAAGCAATGGAAAAATTGTTTCTTTATTTACAATTTTTACTTTTATTTTAATTTAGGAATTCGTATTTTACATGTATCGTTGTCATGCATTCAATTAGGATAGTTTTTAGTTGTTAAACGAGAAAGAGAGAGAGAGAGAAAACATTAGTGGATTGATTAGCAAAATTACAAGCTTGCATTGATGTTTTTGGTGAGACGTCATTAGAAGCATTAGTGAATTCTTGTGTTGCCAATAAAAATTTATCTGTTCAATGGCATGAAAAAAGCTTCCCAACAATTGTGCGATCAAAGAAAACACTTAGTTAAGATTGTTGAGGAGAATCATAAGTTCTTGCTGGGCCATTCACTCAAACATGAGAATCTCCAAGGAAAAGAGAAAGGATATGAGGACCAATTGTCCAACGTGGAAAAGGAGGTATTCAATTCTACTATATGTGCTAATAATCCAAATCTCTCTTTGTCACATGATTTCGTAGATTCCTCTCTTTTCTTGGAGAATATGGGTCCAAATAATGATGTGTTGACTTTAGCATACTTCAAGGAGTTGGATCTTTCAACACTATATCATAAGAAGTCCTTGGAGGATGGTGGAAATTTCTACCCTCCACCCTATTCAACGGAGGCATAAAGTCCCCTTGGACAAAGCCTTCTCTTTACCTCAAGCTTGGCCATCTATTGGAGCATTATTGCACTTGAGAAGTATTACTTAAACTTTCTACCCCTTTATTATTTTTTATCCCTTTGGAGATGCTTTCTAGTGTTTATATTTTTCCAATGAGGACATTGTTCAATTTAAGTGTGGTGGAGTGGTTTGGTGATATACTTTATCCAAGTTTTTATCAATTATCTTGGTGTTTTCTTAGTGGTGAGCTACTTTAGAAAAATTTAGTTTAAAAGTTCTGAAAATTTAAAGATTTAGAAGAATGAAACTTTTGGAGCTAATTTGGAATGGAAGTTTGTTTTTCTTATCTCTTCTCCTTTATCTTTTTGGTCCCTTGGTATTGGTTGTATTGGTTCTATTTATTTGGCCATTGAGGACAATGTCCAATTTAAGTGTGGGGGAGTGGTTTGATTGACAAGTCTTCTCCATACTCTTTAGCTTTCTTGGGAGAACAAAATTTTTCAAAATTTTCTGAGAAATTTTCTGATTTTCTGGAGATTTCAAGCCATAATTTTAGTGCATGTCTTTATGATGGATTATAGAGCATATGTTCTGGATCATTTATGGCTTATGCATGACTTTTTGCACTCACTTGGATAAAGTAGTTCTTGATCAAACGCTTTGCATTATTCTTAAACCTGTTTTGTTCTCTAAAATGCGTGGAACATTCTAGAACTTACTTCAATACATCTCGAGGCGAAATAAGAAAGACATTCATGATTTAACTTAGGGATGACGGTAATAGGCCTTCTTTGGATAGTTTGAGCTTTTCAAACCTACCTAGTGCTATATTATCCTTAGTGCCTATTTTGAGCTTAAATTGGTGATTTCTTTCTTTACAACCCGTCACGACATTTTGTCCATTACTTGTGCCAAGAGTTTGTATAATTTCCATATATTTATGCTCTCAAGAATGAAAGTGTATGTATGTTGAGAACAATGCAGGGAGAGAGATCATGACTTGTTACTTTCAGTCATAGATCAATTACAATTAGAGCTGGGAAAAGAGAGGAAGTGGAATGAAAGGAAGAAGATGAAAGATTGAGAAAGAAAAGAATGCGAGCTGAAAAAAGATGAGAAAGAAGAAAAGAAACGAGTGAAGAGAGAAAACAACAACCTGCTAGAAAGAAAAGTAAATGAAAAAGAGAAGGACAGCTGCAGAAAAAGAAAAGAGAAGTAAAAGAAGAAAGAATTGAAAGAGAATTGAAGACAAAAAGAGTGAAAAAATCACAAAAGGGATGGTGAGTGAACTGTAAAAGTAAGTTCATATAAGATACTTGTTGCCATTGCTGGAAAATTGATTGATCTTGTAAGAAAAAGAATTGATGATAAGAAGAGGTGAAAGAAGAAAAAAAAAAAAAAAGAGTAATGCAGGATTTTCTTGAAATGCATAAGGGTTGTTATATAAGGTTATGGTTTGATTGGTTCTTGGAATAGGAGAGCAAGAAGAGTTAGGAATTATAGTTTTATTTTGGTTACCCTTTTCTTGCTTACTCTCAATTTTTCTTTGACTTTTGATGTTCTTATATCCTTCGTTTGCTAAGCCGCATTACAAACCTTTAGCCTTACATTACAAGCTTAAAAGTCCTACTTGATCTAAGTAGAATCATGATATGTCTTGGATTAGTGGAGAGAGTGTATGAAAAGTAATCATATGGAATGCATATTCTTTTTGAACTAACTTCTTTCTAATGGTTTGAGAATATTGTGAAGTATTGTGATGGTTCTACTAAGTCATTTATCACTACACAAGTCTTGCTTTGGCTGTGAAAGATTTAGTATCATATGTTTTATGCTCATAAGTAAAGAAAGCTTTGAAGATATGTTTTGGGAATTTATTGAGTGATGTGAGTAAAACCTTGTGTTTTTCTACTTATTCTTGATGCTTTGCTTCAGGACAAGCAAAAAGCTAAGTGTGGGGGAATATGATAGGGGCTAATTTGGTTATATTTTGCGTAGTTATTTAGGGCTCTTTTACAATACATTTTGTGCAATAACTAGCCATATTCTTTCATATTTGAGATTTTACCCTTGGAAAGGTATTTTGGTCATTATTTCAGGTTTTTGGATAAAACGAAGCAAAACCGTCATGAAACAGAGCAGAGGCGGCGCTGGTTGGAAGCCTGGAACCGGCGCCGGCTGTACACTGGATGCACGGACTTCAAAGCGATGGAAAAATTGGAGAAGCAGAGTAGAATAGAGACTAACCGGCGCCGGCTATAGTCTGGAACGTATGCGCAAAATTCGGAGAAAAATTGGCAAACGAGTAGAGAAACAGAACACAGGTGGCGCCGGCTGTGGTATGTTCCTGAGGCGGTGCTGCGATCTTTTGACGCATTTTTGGAAATCTGGGGAGTTTTAGCATCTTTCAACTTCTACTCGGCCAAGAATTTTATACCTATGAGTTTAGGCACTTCTTAAGCCTATAAATAGATGAAAAACACAAGGGAAAAGGAGAATTCATTGATCATCATAGAAAATCACTCAGTCTAAGGAGGAATTCTTCAAGTTCAAGGAGGGTTGGACAAGAAGGTTTTCAAAGGGAGAAGAATGAGGATTGTCTATGAATTCTTTCTTTTACTTTCTTTTCTTTTTCTTGACAATGATGTTTTAATTGTTCTATTGTAATTTGACATTGTTTTAGATAATCATGATTCTTGGAGTTATTTGATCTTTTGATTAATTGACTGTTCTTCTCGGTATTTAATTTCTTGGGCATATTCCGAGATTAGTTGGTTGTTTCAATTGTTAACTTGCTAGACCAAAGAGGTTAATTCCTGAGGATTGAGTAATTAAAGGTTAATTGATGTTTGCCAGACCAAGGATTCATTGATTAATTTCATGCTTTAAATTTGCCAGACCACGGAAATTTAATTAAGGATTGTGTTTAATGCATCTTTTGGATAAATTAGTTGAGACAAACCAAGTGATGCTAATTTACCTTAATCCTTCATGGTGACGAGAGAATGATTGATTATGATAGTGGTTAAGTTCTTGAAGATCATGGCTGTCTAATCAATGGTTTGAGTTGCATACTTCTCCATCCTTGACATGTGCATATTTTTATTTTATTTTCTTTTTATTTTTTTTATTTTATTTTCACTTTTTGAGTCAGTTAAACAATGAAAGAGGGGTAATTAATGTTTACTTATTCCTTGAGGATCGACATTCATTTGAACCCTATGCTCAATAATGATGAGTACGCTTGCTCATATGTGTGATTTGGGTCTAACGTTTTAATTTAAACTTGATTGGGAATGTGCTTAGTTTTTGTATGACTTTTATGCCCAAATCTAAACACATCACGTGGCGCTGAATGCAAGGACTGTAGGGCTTGTATACAGGCCAACCTTCTATTATGTGTTGTGGTACACTAGGTATGCTAATGTATACCTGAGCAGAAGTATACTATGGTGTACTTATTTTGGTGATGTACGGTTGACTTCTAGAGGTTGTAGTCTTAGTACAATGATATGTTGCGTCGAATGCAAGGACTGCAGGACTTGCATACAGGTTAACCTTCTATTAGAGAAGTACTTGTGATTTGAAAACTGCGGCAATGATTCGAAATCTGAAATAAAGTTTTCCAAAAATGATTGAGTTCTGAATAAATTTTTCTTTAGAGAGTTTTAAAATTATTTCAAGTGAACAAATGATATGCTATTCCATAAAAGTTTTATGTACCCTATTCTTTCATAAAGCACTAGCACAAACGGGACTCACTAGGTGATTCGTCACTCACACGTGTCTTTTATCTTACCCATTGTAGGATCCAGAGCTGAGCAGACCTACAGATTGACGGACGATACCACAGAGTCGACAGTTTAGGTCTGGATAGCTTCCTTTTGATCATGTACTCTATTCTGTTATAGATAGAGGTGGCATGTATGAGATTTTCTTATTTATGTATATGTGTGGCCATCAGTGTGGGATATTGTTGAGTTTGAACCTTATATATATGTATTTGAAATTTGTTCTTGAAAATGTAGGTCAAGCATAATCAACAATTGTCCTTTGTCAATTCCAATTACCATTCCCATGACCATCCTACTTGATTTCCATTTTCTTATCTAAGTTACTTGAAAGATATAAGATTTCCAAAGTTATCAAATTTCTTTGTTTATATGCCCTAATCAACTTTTGAAAAGTCCTCTCAATCTCACAATCAATTTTTTGCCACAATCCCTTCTATGCATACACAAGAATTTTGTCCTACAAAATAAAGTACTATTCAATTCAATTACAAATATTAGCACTACAACAAATCAACTTAAAAGAGATAAATATAGTACTACTCCAAATAAAAGAATCACAATAGAAATATGCACTAAAGATTCATGAAAAGCAAAAAGACAATATATATAAACAAAACAGACTGAATCAATAGAATTCAAGTGTTTTTAGAATATTGACAATTTATCCCCAGTAGCAACACCAAAAACTTATTGGGTGTGTACGTACACTGTGCATTCACTATGGATGTGTAAAGAAATAAGCCCAAACTCAATTAAAATTTTAAAAATAAAATACCAAGTCACTTAAATACACACACACACAATTGGACAAGTATACCCAATACGCAGTATAGAGTCTAGTTGGTAAGTATAAAAATTCTAGGGAATTGGGTCAGTTACCCCTACTTTTACTTTAATTCTATTGTTCAAACAATCAAAACAAGGATTAAGCTCATTAATTAATAATCATACAAGAGTATCACATAAAGATATCTACCTAATTCTCAAATCAAATAACAAAAGATCAAAATGAAGATTTAAGTGAGGAAAGGAGATTAGCCATGCAATTAAATAAGAATTCCCCTAAGATTACTCAAATAATGGGCATCACTCAATCAACTGATAACAATTCCAAGTATTGGTAAAATTTTCAAAGTAAAATAAGACCTATTCTTTTTCAAGTAATGAACCTTCTACACAAGGATCCAACCTATAGATATCTCTATCACAGAAATTAAATCCAAGGATGCATAAAAATCAAGGAAATCTCAATCTAAACAAAAATTCCATATAACCTCTTTCTCTAGGTGACCCCATGACTTCATTTATCACAAAGTTCTCAATCCTCCAAATCCTTTCTTAAGTTCATCAAGGAACAAACTGATCTATTGGATTATTATCAAACAGAACCCATCTCAAACATCATTTCTCAAGTTCAATACAAGAGAATTGCCCAAATCTATTAAATCCAATCAAACAAACCTAAGTAATAGATTACTTAAAATAGAAATTAATTAACTAAATAATCATCTAATACAGGTGTAAGATAGGGGACAACCTCTTACTTACAATTTAATTCAATGAAATTTAATAACCCCAACTCATATCACAAAGAAAAGGAAAAGGAAACTCATAGACTTGATCTCTCTTCTACTTTGCAAGCTTGAATTGGGGTAGCTCCTTCTTCCTCAATTCTTCATTGGTCTTCTATTCTCTTTTTTTTTTTTTCCTATGCTTCCAAAGGGGTTTTTTGATGAAATTCGTGGGCGGCTCTCTTTTTGTTCATCTAAGAATGGGCTATGTATAGTTTTTTGAATGAAAAGCCCTAAATATGCTGAACAGAGCACAATCTACGATGCTACACAATGTCATTAGTGTAGACAGGAACGACAATGTGTATGCTTTGATCCTCTAAATTCAGCTTAAAACGATGTCAGGGCACTTACTGTTGCCAAGTGCTTGATTTTTGCATGGTGGCGTAAAAGTCACAAGGCATGGCACCATGGGCTTATGATTTTCTGCATCTTCTGAATTCTGACAACGGACAGTGACCTGTATGCTGACCCACACGACATCGTGAATGCCAAGAAGATCAATCTTTGAATTTCAGCTGATGCATGACAGAGTGTATTTCATTACCAATAGTATCGTGCATCCCCCCGGTATTACTTTTTTTTTTTCTCTTTGAATTTTATTCTAACTTGGGAGAGATAAGTAGTAATTTACAATGAAAATTAAAGAATTTAAGCTCGAATGTTATGTAAAATATACATGAAATAACCCAACATCACTGATTTATAATGAAATTATATGGGTTGCGAGAATTGTGTTTGTGTGAAAATATTTTGAGGAGGTCGGGATTTTATAAGGTTGAATTAGTGTTTTGGTGAGATATTTGGGTGGGAGGATTATGATTTAGGGTTATAATTATTGTGGATTAATTTCTGAATGAGATTGAAGTAGTGCTATAACAGCCCAACTACGTACGTACCCAAAAAGGGCAAGGATGTCACCTCATCCAAAGAATTAGGGGTCTTTATAGGTAGGTAATGATAAAACTAGAATAGAAATAAATAAAATCTTACTACAATGGAAAACATTATTTGCAAGTCTCTCAATTCAAATAAAATAAAGCAACTCTCAGAACAAGAGCAAAATCAAGAAAATTAATACAACTATCTTCTAATAGGATCCGACCTTGTCAAAACTAGCAGATCCTAAAATATGACATCAAAAGAAGTTTGAGAAATACGTGTCAGTAAATTCTCCGTGTGCTCTTATTTGAATTAAAATAGATTTCATGAATGCACTTTGAAATCATTTCTCAAAAATTAATTGCAAGTTAAACATTTCCCTCAACAACAGTGAGTGGTATTTATCTTATTAAAGTTAAAATCACAATAGTATACAATATACATACCAAAAAAAAAAACCCCCACTAAAAATTAAACGGGTTATGAAACCTTACCTTATAGCCTTGTCATGAAACAACATCATGACAAACACTATGAAACCTTGCTTCACAGTAAAGTGTGTGTACGACCCACTAAGTAAGATAATTCTCCATCTCTTACCCTAACTTACTGGATGTCCACCTTGGAATAACAACCTATTTGGACTGTGGTGCTAGTTTGGATTGGCCTGACCTACTAGGATAGTCACATTTTTGGGGTAAAGCTCATCTCTCAAAGGTGATCTCCTATTGCCCTACCATTCAAACATTTGTTTATATAAAAGCTTTTAATAAGAAACAATCAAGCTTGCGTTGCAAATAATCACGTCATTGAGATAACATTCACTGCATAACGGACTTGCAATTCAGAGCTTTTAGCACTAAATATTTAATGAAAGGACTTACTTGAAGTAGTTCAAATAGAAATGCACAATTGACTGCCATGATCTCTCACTTCAAATATACCCCTTTGTTAGTATTTTGCCTTAGTGTCAATCACTTGTATTTTGTATATGACACATTTAATTAATAATAAAGGCATTATTTATCTTTCAATTTATTGGAGTGAATATAACTGTTATGTAAAGTCCCAAGTACAAAACTGTGTTAAGGAAATCATGATAGAGATCATGATATGAGATTCCTACTATGCTGGATAATGTTTATACTTAAATTATCCCTAGTCATAGTATTAATGGAATAGAACATCTTAAGACTAGTAAGTGTTATACTTCCTGATTTGATTAGGTAATGGTTCTCATATCCGTAAGTATTGTGATACTCAAAGTTAACCCGTAGATGCTTGTTATTTGAACACATACATTGGATGACCTAACTATAAGATAATTACACGGATAATTATTTAGTGCTATTGATAGAATCTCGTTATAGCAATTGCAAGTATCCTTAGACTTGAGAACTCCAAAGTACTTTATTTGCTAAGCATTGTACTTTGATTCCAATTTCTGGAGTTCTTACAAGACCACCAATGGGATGGACATTGGGTACAACCTGAAGTAAAAAAAAAAAAATAGTTGAGTGGGTCGATAAAGGATTGACCACTCCTAATAGTATGAGAGAATATCTCAAGGCTACTTATAGGAATCATTACTTAAGAAGTCCTTGGCCAAGACGACTATGTGTTTGCAATAGTTCCAATTGATACACATGATAAGTAAAGGATTCTGGGAACAAGTACTAAAATATTTGGGCTAGAATTAATTAATATTATGGAGGTAATTGGCACTAATTCCATACTTTAAACTGAATGAGATATTGTATGGTAAAAGAAGTATAGCGCATTGATGTGTCGCTATTGAAAGGTTTATGTCAAACCACTTGACTTTCTGGATTTTTGGATGGTCATGATGTATTGTTAGATACCTCTTATAATCTATGAAATATAGATTTATTAATTAGAAAATTAATAAATTTAATCCTCTAATTATTAAAAAGGCTTATTAATTCTATTATAATAGAATTAATTTATATTAGCTACCAAAAGACTAGAAAACCTAATAAGTAACACATAATAGAGAAATTAGTACTCAAAATATTATTTGATAATATTATAGGGTTAATTTGTGAGAAAAAATAATTATTATGGGCTAATTATAAAGTGTTATAAGTATTTGGGGTTGAATTGTGATTATTAAATCCCTATAGGTGAATTATAAACTTGTTATAATTCATAGGGCCTAATTGCAATTCTTGAAATTTCCAAGCCCATAATTGAAAAAAGGAACAAAAACAAAATATTTGTTTCCTAAGAAGAATTTGAAATCTGTACGGTGTTTCTTTTTTTGTCTTCTTCTGGCGATTGTTTTGGAAACGGAAATTTCTTTCCTATACATATATATAGAGAATTTTTTCTCTGCGTAAGTATAAGGAAAACAATCTGCCACCGTAGGAAAAGAGAAAACACAATAGAGAATTTTTCCCTTCTTTCTTTTCGAATAAAAGAAAAAAACAATTTCTTCCCAAATTAAATTAATCATAAAGCTACCAAACATTATTCTACTAGCATAGATATTGTTGGTTTTTGAGTATGTTCTTCGTGTGGATTAATATTACAGAAATTTCTATCCTTGGAATATGGTGGCTCAATTAGATTGACCTTTGAAGAGGATTCACGTAGAAGAAGAATTTTTAAAAGCTACGTTTTTTAGGTAATTAATTTTTCTTTCCTTCTCATGATCCGTTTAATTATATACGAGTGATCTTTTGCATGAATTTCGTTTTATTTTTTCACTGCGTGTAAACTAGTTTGCATGATCGAAATCCAACAGTGATATTAGAGTTATCTCGTATGTGTTTTACGGTTACTGTTATTATTTTGAAATTGCTTCAAAATAAATTTGATGTTATGAAATTGTTTCATAAATATTTTAAAATTTGAAATAGTTTCAAAATTATATACGGGTCCATGAAAATTGTTTCATATAAAATTTTATTTTTGAAAGTTTTTTGTTTAGTGGGTTACATATATATATATATATATATATATATATATATATATATATATATATAGACACACGCGCGCGCGTATTAATTACTGAAATTGGTTTCAGCAAATTATAGAAAGTGTTTCCTTTTAATTCAAGGAAATTGTTTCTGCAAAAAAGAAGAAAAAACAATGTTTCGTTAAGGAAACTTAGCCAAAAAGAAAAAAAAAATTGAAAAGGTGGAATTAGTTCCAGAAATATGATTTTGGAAACAAATATATTTTCTAAAATATTGATTGTAGATTATATAATATTTTAATTCCTAAAATATGATTTGACAATTAATATATTTTCAAAAATATTGTTGTAGATTATATATTATTTTAATTCCTAAAATATGATTTTAGCAATTAATATATTTTTTAAAATATGGATTTTAGAAGTGATTTGGAAGAGAGAATCTCATTGGATAAGGGATGAAAAAATTAATATATTTTCTAAAATTTTGATTTTAGATTTTATTTCCAAAATAGTGATTTTGGAATATGTTTTGAGCATGATGTTAGCATGGTGGATGGTTACAGACTTAGACCAAATATATCTATTCATGCATTATTTACATTTTGGTTTTAATGAAATAGGGCATGCGTGTCTTGCCTTCTCTATTGTTCCTATGTATTTTCTCTTCTCATCTAAACTTCCCTCAAATTTAACTCAAGGTTTCCTTACTTAGGAAATTTATATAACTAGATTACATAGGTTAAATAGAGTTATAAAATTATTTACAAGATAATAGAGATGGCGACCAAAACGAGGCAAGATGGTAAGACCTTATACTTATATCGTGCATGAACATATAAGGTTGACCATACTAATTTTCTTCATGGCTCGAGGGAATTAATTTAGAAAAGTCTATAACTATACCATGTAATTATGTTTTATGCCATGTATATATGATAAAATAATGCATACTATGTATAAGACCACCAATATAGACAAATCCCTCAAACAATGTTAAATCTAAAGCCTTCCGTTAATATAGCAAGAATGGGAGTTGTTTTTCTAGATTAGGTTGTTGGGCATACCCAAGCTTACTTGACATTGAACATGTTCAAGTTATGGGATGTGATTCCAGAATAATGGGTTGGATTTAACTAATATCTTTATCCTGGTTAGGTATACCCAAGTATAAAGAATATTACAGGCTAAGTTGGGGTAGTACTAAATGCTCTAAGATTAAAAGATATTAATCACCTAATGATCCGATAGTTATATTTGATATAATTAGTATTGGATACCTACTATTGAACTTAAGAGTGATTTGTTGGGTATTCCAAAGATTATTCTTAAGGAATTTGGATACCAACCCATTAGGAAAGTATCGAATGGGCTTTCTTGAGTTAATAGTGAGGGCTATTAGTTTGATTAAAATAGTGGAATAAAAATATGCGTAATTAAAGACCTAATTATTTGCATTACATGTGCATATACATTATGCTAATTTTCCTATCTTTACATCTAGGTCATCTGCATCATGACAACAAGCTTGAACTTACTAGCATTTTCAAAACGTACAAACTTACTGAGTTAAATTTTCTAGACTGGTATAGAAACTTGAGAATCGTTCTTAAGTCGAAAAAGTTGCTCTACGTGGTAGAGGCTCCTATTCCACCACCACTAGCTCAACATGCTCATACTGATAAGCATGTTGTCCACAAGAAGCATAAAGAGGACAGTAACACGACATCCTATGTGATGTTGGAGTCAATGACCCCTGAACAGCAAAAACAGCACGAGCATATGGATGCTTACCTAATTATATTACATATTCGAAAGCTGTTTGATGCCCAAGACAGAATATAAAGATATGAGATATCAAAACAACTATCCTATTTGAAGATGGCTGAGGGTACTTCAGTGGTCACTTATGGGCTGAAGACACAGGGTTTAATTGAGAAGCTCGGGTCTCTTGGTTTTGTGATGGATAATGAATTAAGTATCGATTTAGTTCTGCAATTTTTGCTAAGTGCTTTTTCCCAATTTGTGATTAATTACTAGATGAACAAGATTGAGTCCACTATACCATGGTTGATCAATCCTTTCAAAACTACGTAGTTCTTCATGAAGAAGAAATCCAATGCAGTTATGTTGGTAGATTCTTCCTTTTCTAGGAAGAAAGTTCCTAAGAAGAAGAAGAAGGCTCCTATTAAACTAAGGTCGTGTGAAGAAGAAAGAAGCAGCCACCAAAGGCCCATACCATCACTGTGAAAAGATGGGTCATTAGAGGCACAACTGCAAAGCATACTTGGATACCGTCAAGGAAAAGAAGGGGAAGGAGAAGCTTGTGGGTACTTCTACTTCTACTTTTGGTATGTTTATGATTGAGATAATACTACCTTTAGAAATGAGATATGGGTATAAGATACCAGATGTGGATCTCATTTGTGCAATAACTTGCAAGGACTAAAGGATAGTAGAAGGCTTGAGAAAGGTGACGTAGACCTTCATATTGCAAATAGAGTAAATGTTGCTACACTTGCTGTGGAGACTTAATGGTTACACTTACCTTCAGGATTAGTTTTAGAACTTTAAAACTGTTATTACGTACTAGTTTTATTGAAATATATTTTCTCAGTTGCGTGCTTAGACTTGTATGGATTTCATTTAATTTTAAGAATAAATGTTGTTCTTTTTCATTGAATGATATTCATTATGATTTTGCAACTTTAGTTAATGGTTTATATGTTCTAGACATGGATAATTAAGTTCTCAATATAAACAATAAAAGGCCAAGAAAAGATAACACAAACCCATCCTACTTATGGCATTGTCATTTAAGCTATGTAAATGAAAATCACATTTCTAAGTTACGTAAGTGTGGTGACTTAGGTTCATTTGATTTTGAATCATATGTGGCTTGTAAATCTTGTTTACTGGAAAAAATGACTAAAACCTTTTTTTCAAAGAAAGGGGAAAGAGCTAAGCAATTATTGGAACTACTACATACTAATGTATGTGGACCAATGACATTGCAAGTAAGAAAGGGTTATCAATACTCATTACCTTTATCGATGATTATTCTCGATTTTGGCATTTGTATTTAATGAATTACAAATCTGAAGCATTTGACAAGTTTAAAGAATTCAGAAACGAAGTAGAAAAACAACTTGTGATGCGTAAATTTTAGGTGTATAAAAATCATCAAATCTATATCCATCCATTAGCCAAGTTTTAATTAAAACATTAATCCCAAAATATGCATACGAGCAAGTATACTCATTGCAAGCATACTATAGGGATTTAATGAGTATCGATCCTCAAAGAAACAAGTACACACTAATCATTTTTCATTCATTGTTTAACCGACCAAATAAAGTAATAAGATAATGAAGATAAAAATAAAGAAATATGTACAATTCAAGGATGTAGGAATATGCAATTTAGACAACAATCCTAGAAAACATGACAATGAATCATTTAACAACTATCTCAATTAATCATCATTTTGGCACCATGAAGGAATATAAAGTAAAGTTCAATTATTCCCTAAGTCATGAATTCACTTAGATTCCACTTTTTTCCCAATCTATGAAATCATTATCTCTTGATTAAATTAGCAGATTTCCCAATCAAACTAACATAACCAAAACGATGCATTTAACACAATTCCTCATAAGTATGAAATTAGTCAACAACCATACGCTCTAGATGAAATTAACTAGCCTTTGATTACTTAGGTTCTTTGGTCTTAACTTCGTTTCTCAAGTCTGTTAAGAAATAATAAGTATGAAATCAATAAAATTAAATCAACTCCTAATGTTATTTCCCAAGTCAATTAGAAGTAAATCTAACTTCATCAATTCTTCCATAATCACAAGCAATCCAACACCAAGAATGATAGAAAATTGATCAAATAGCTAAGTTAATACAAAAATCATAAATCACAAAATTTTGTTAAATTACAGTGAAAACATTAAATACATCATTATTTTATAAAAAGAAAACAAAGGTCAAAGAAAGAACTAATAGACATACCTCCTTCTTCTTCCTTCAAGACTCTCTTGAACAATGCTTCTTGATATGATGAACTCCTCCTTTTATGAGTGATTTACTTATTCGATCCTTGAATTCATACTCTTGTCTTGTGTTTTTCTTATTTATATAAGCTTCCAAAATGCTAAAATTCATCCCTTAAGGGTTTTGGGGCCAATAGAGATTGGAAAATACCAAAACTATTGGAAATTACCAAATCCGCGCAAAAATTGAAAAGCTCGCCGATGTTGTACAGAGTGGAGCCGCACTGGCTTGGAGGGTCACGGTCGGCTCCGGCCGTGCTCTGGTCAGCCCGTTTGTGCTTTGTTTTTCTGCAAAATTTTCCCCTATTCCAGATCATGGCCGGTGCTAACTCCATCAGTTATGGCCAGCATCGGCCGTGCTCGGACGGCGACGGTTTTGTTATTTTTTCATCGTTTTCTACAATAAAATACCAAAACGTCTTTCCAAGGGTAAAATATCAAATATAAAGGAATATGCCTAGTTATTTCAACAAATGTATCACAAAATACACTCAAATAACAAGGAAAATATTGATAAATTTTACTCTATCATATTCCCCCACACTTGAACCTTTGCTTGTCCTCAAGCACAACCCTTAAACAAAGAAAAACAAGACATTCTCTCAAAAAGTTCACCTTGACAAAATCATAATTACCTTTCAAACTTTTAATATGTCCTTGCCATTCTTTCAACCTTTTGAAATCATTCACAAAACACAAAACGAAAAAAAACGTATCAAGGCCCTTAAAGTTGAATTAAAAAAGTTTAAATAGGAACATTATTTCACCCTTCAAGTAAAAGTATGGAGAACTTTAATCATACAAGTTAAGCTATCTACCAACTTAAGCATTATAAGTCTAAAAATTACATAACTTAAGTCATATTTTGAGGAAAACACTCAAATTTTTTTCTGTCAATTTTTTTACTTAGGGAATTGATAATCTCAAATGTATAGATTTTTCTTCACACACTATAGTAGCCCCCCTTTAGTCATCACTCATCATTTTTTCAACAATCTCTTTTTTTCTTTTGGTTTTGGGACTTCATAGCCTCAAGAAAGTAGTTTTTCTTCACCATCTGTATTGGCCTCCATAATCATGCAAAGATAATTTATCTCTCATCAACAATAATCATCTTAATTTTTTTTTCTCAATAACAATAATCACAACAATTGTGCACAATTTTTCACAATATCTTCTCATTCCTCAACATTGCTTAAAGTTAAGCAAAATTCAATCCCATAATACAAGAGTTAGGCAACTGCCTTTCCCATATTCCTCACATTATCCATATTTAAACTAGATGAGTCAAATACTACTCTAATACCAATGCATAAACAAGATTAACCAAAATTCTCAAGTCTTAACACATCCTATCCAATAAACCATTGTAATAAAAATTCATCAAATGAATGACACATCCCATATCTAAAGAATAAAGATAATCACAACCGAGCTAAGTCATTGAAACCACAAAAAAAAAAAAAAAATCAGTCTCAAATTTTTAGAAAAGATATGGAAAATACTTTCACAACTAAACTCTCTCCCACACTTAAATTGGACATTGTCCTCAATTGCAAAAATATAACAAAGAAAGCAAAGCCAAGAAGACTAAAAATAATTAAAGAGGAAGAATAGAGAAAAGAAAATACTTCCATTATATTTTAAACTTTAATATATGTGAATTCATCACAAGGAGGCATAAGGAAAATTGTACCTAAAAATAAAATAAACAAAAATAGAAGCATAAATCTAGAAAAAGAACAATAAAATCAAAATAAAGGAAAAGAAAGACCAAAGCAAAACTATGAATCATAGAGATTGACATCAAGATGCTCTAAAGTGCCAAGTTCTTCACCCAAATATAGTTTCACTCGACTTCCATTAACCTTAAAGATCCTCTTAGTTAGGGGATACACCTCAATAACTCCAAACAGACACATGCGATGTATCTCATATGGCCCCGACCATTTAGCCTTCAACTTACCTAAAAAGTGTCAAGCCTAAGGTTAAATAATAACACCTTGTCACCTTCTTTAAACTCTTGAGGAGAATGAATATGTCTATCGTGCCACCATTTCGTCTTATCTTTGTAAAGTCAAGAGTTATGATAAGCATCATTATGCAGCTCATCCAATTCATTGACTTGAATCAATCTCTGCTTACCTGCAAGTTGAAGATCAAAAGTGACAAGCTTAATCGCCCAATGTGCCCTATGTTCAACCTCCATCTGTAGATGACATGACTTCCCATACACTAATCTATAGGGGGTTGCACTAATAGGAGTTTTGAAAGCAGTTCTATAAGCCCAAAGAGTATTATCCAATTTCAAACTCCCAGCCTTTGTTGTATGATTTACCACATTTTCTAAACTTCTCTTCAATTCTCTACTTATCACCTGATCTTGCCCACTTGTTTAGGGGTGATAGGGAGTAGCAAACTTAAGAGTAACCTGTAAATGTTTGAGAATTTTGTCTAATTGGGTATTACAAAAATGTGTGCCCCTATCACTAATGAGTACCGTAGGTATGCGAAACCGAGTGAAAAGTTTTCTAAGGAATTTGACCACAATTCGAGCATTATTAGTAGGCAAGGCTTGTTCCTCGACCTACTTAGAGACATACTCAACCGTGACCAAGATATATTTGTTACCTAAAGAATGAGGAAAAGGGCCCATAAAATCAATTCCCTTACAATAAAAAATTTCACAAGTTTGGAAAAGTTGCAAAGGCATCTCATTGGATCTAGAAATGTTACTTGTACGTTGGCATCTATCACAATTTTTAACAAACCTGAGAAAGTCTTTAAAGAGTTTTGGCCAATAAAATCTAGACTCAAGAATCTTTCTTGTGGTGTTATTAGCTTGGTAGTGGCCTCCCATGGGTCCTTCATGACAATGTTTTAAGATGTTTGCATTTTCCACAGAATCCACACATCGTTGAATGATTTGATCCATACAACACTGAAACAAGTAGGGATCTTCCCAAAAGTAATGCTTCACCTCGGAGAGGAATTTCTTCTTTTGTTGTGCAGCGAAATCTTTTGGAATAATTCCTTCAACCAAGTAATTAGCAAAATTTGCAAACTAAGATGTTTGAGAAATCTCACCATCAATAAGTAGAAGTTGTTCATCCGGAAATGTGTCATTGATGTCTTTATTGGCAAAAAGCTCTAGGTTGGGATTTTCCAACCTAGATAAGTTATCCACAGCTAAATTTCTACTCCCTTTTTGTCCCTAATCCCAAAGTTAAATTCCTACAATAATAAAACACATCTTATCAATCTTAGTTTAAAATCATGCTTGGTTAATATGTACTTAAGGCCGGAATGGTCTGTATACACAATGACTTTGGACAAAACAAGATAAGAACAAAATTTATCAAAAGCAAATACTATTGCAAGCAACTCTTTCTCTATTGTGGTGTAGTTCTCTTGTGCCGCCATAAAAGTTTTACTTGCATAGTAAATTGGTTGAAAATACTTATTCCTTCGTTATCCAAGTGCCACGCCACTGCATAATCACTAGCATTATACATTAATTCAAAATGAAGAGACCAATTCGGTGCAATTAAAATAGGAGAATTGATCAATTTCTTTTTAAGCATATTAAAAGCATTGATACATTTTCCATCAAAATAAAAAATAGCATATTTTTCAAGTAAAGAGGTAAGAGGTTTAGAATTTTTTGAGAAATCCAAGATAAACCTCCTATAGAAACCAGCATAACCAAGAAAGCTTCGAATAGCCTTCACGAGATAGGAGGAGGGAGTTTCTCAATTGCCTTAATTTTTGCTCTATCTACCTTAATACTGCTCTTTGAAATCTTATGTTCTAATACTATACCTTCTTGCACCATGAAGTGACATTTTTCCTAATTAAACATGAGGTTGGTTTCTTCACACGTTTGAAGCACCTTTTTCCAAATTGGCCTAACACAAGTTAAATAAATCACAAAAAAAAAAAAAAAATCATCTATAAATACCTCCATTATGTCTCCCACAAGCCCTTCGAAAATAGCCATCATATATCTTTGGAATGTTTTGGAACCATTGCAGAGACCAAAAGGCATACATCGATATGCAAAAGTACCAAAAGAGCATGTAAAGGTGGCCTTCTGTTGATCTTCCGGTGCTATGGGAATTTGAAAGTAACCGGAAAAACCATCTAAATGATAATAAAACTTATGTCCAGCTAACCTTTCTAACATTTGGTCAATGAAAATGAGAGGAAAATGGTCCTTCCTAGTTACCTCATTTCGTATAATCAATGCAAACCCTCCAACCGATTACCAATCTCATTGGGATCAACTCATTTTTTTTTTTTCATTTGGACTCACAATCATTCCTCCTATTTTTGGTATCACTTGTGTTAGACTTACCCAAATACTATCAGAAATAGGGTAAATGATGTAGGAATCTAAGAGTTTAATCACCTCACATTTTACTACATCACAAATATTTGGGTTCAACCTATGTTGGGGTTGCACTACGGGTTTGGCTCTTTCTTCTAACAAAATTTTGTGAGTACAAAAGAAAGGGCTAATTACCTTAATGTTCATGATTTTCCATGTAATGACTCCCTTATATTTTTCCAATAGACTTACCAAATTGGTCTTTTGATCACAAGTAAGGTCTCTTGCTATGATCACTGGCAATTTTTATCCTTTAGCCAAAAATGCATATTCCAAGTGCTCGGGGAGGTCTTTTAAGTCTAATTCTGGTGGTTCCTCATGGGATGCCTTCATCCTTCCCAAACTATTTTTTTCAATTTCTTCAAATTCTCCCAACTCATGGTCCTCATTTGAATCCTCCAAATATGCAATAGATTGTTCCACTAAGTCCATAGAACAATTAACAAATGATTCCTGCACAAAATCAAAAATTGGTTCATCAAGAATATTAATCCTTAAACAAGAATCATCACAAGAAATAGGACGTTGCATGCTTTTATAGATTTTGATAATGACTTCTTCATCCACAACCTTAAGTGTTAACTTTCCCCCAAGAACATCAATTAATGCTTTGGTAGTTGCTAGAAAAAGTCGGCCTAGGATTAAAAGAATTTTAGACTCTTCATCCATGTCAAGAACAACAAAATCCACAAGAAATATAAATCTATCATCTTTAACCAATACATCTTCCACTATTTCCCTATGATATTTGATAGATCTATGTGCAAGTTGAATACTCATCCTAGTGAGCTTGGGCTTACCTAGGCTGATCTTTTTGAAAGTTTTATGTCGCAAAAGATTAATGCTAGCACTTAAGTCTGCTAATGCATTACAAAATGTAAGAGTCCTAATAAGATAAAGAATAGAAAAACTCCCTTAGTCACTTTCTTTTCGTGGTAAAGTCCATTGGTTCTACAAGATAGTTGAGCATTCTTCATTTAAAATCACAGTGGATAATTCCTCCAACCTCTTTTTATTAACAAGCATGCTTTTGAGGAACTTTGCATATTTTGGCATGTGTATCAAAGCTTCACTGAATGGAATGTTTATGGGTAGTTGTTTGAATATTTTCTAAAAACTTGTTAAATTATGCATCATTTCTTGCTTTGTGTATACAAGTGTAGTAAGGTACAAGTGGCTAAAAATCTAGTTTTTTAGGTTGTTTTTCAAAAGGTGCACTAAGAGGGGTTGGTTCCTACCCATCTTCTTTAGATGGTACCGGTTCCATACTAGGATTGGATAACTTCTTACCACTTAGTAATGTAATTGCGGCTGAATCCTGTTGTGTTTCCACGCCTAATGGTGATTTTATCACTAAATCCGTTAAAAACCAAATTTGTCTTTCCATGTTTCCAATCATTTTCTCAAATTTTCTCAATGTCTCATCTATCTCGTGAAAGTGTTTGGTTACATTGGTGGCAAATTTTCCTAATACCCCATCTAAAGTAGTGGAGTTGGACGATCGAGATGTCACTTTTGAGGTATGTTAGAATACCGTCCCATGGTCCAATTGGCCATCTCACCTACATAAAAGATATTGTTAGTACTATATATACATAGTGCAATATTAAATCAAGTTAGTTAGTTAAGGTACATGTTCATAAATTATGTTAGAAATATTACAACATGCAGGGACATTAAATAGCAAGTATACACCACAAAAAAAAAAAAATGACACTTATTCATACAAGGAACATATATACATATTCACATATCTACGTATAGACATATAAATATATAAACACGGTTAAATCTATGAAATTCAAACTTTCATGATATTGTTCCCCAATAACAGTGACAAAAACTTAATGTGTAAATTTTGGGTGTATAAAAATAATCAAATTTAAATCCATCCCTTAGCCAAATTTTAATTAAAACATTAATCCCAAAATATAGATACGAGCAAGTATACTCATCGCAAGCATAGTATAGGGGATTAACGAGTAAAGATCCTCAAAGGAACAAGTACATACTAATAAGTTTTCGTTCATTGTTTAATTGACCAAATAAAGTGATAAGATAATACAGATAAAAAAAAAATATACAACTCAAGGATGTAGGAATATATAATTTAGACAACAATCCTAGAAAATGTGATAATGAATAATCATTTAACAACTACCTCAACTAATCATCTTGGCGTCCTGAAGGAATATAAAGTAAAGTTCAATCGTTTCCCAAAGTCATGAATTCACTTAGATAGATTCCACTTCTTTCCCAATCAATGGAATCAATATCTATTGATTAAATTAGCAGATTTTTCAATCAAACCAATACAACCAAAAAGATGCATTTAACACAATTCCTCATAAGTATAAAATTAGTCAACAACCCTATACTCTAGGTGAAATTAACTAGTCTTTGATTACTTAGGTTCTTTGGTCTTAACTTCGTTTATCAAGTCCATTAAGAAATAACATGTATGAAATCAATAAAATTAAATCAACTCCTAACGTCATTTCTCAAGTCAATTAGAAGTAAATCTAACTTCATCAATTCTTCCATATTCACAAGCAATCAAACACCAAGAATGATAGAACATTAATCAAATAGCTAAATTAATACAAAAATCATGAATCCCAAAATATTGTAAAATTACAATGAAAACATTAAATACATTATTATTCTAGAAAAAGAAAATAAAGGTTAAAGAAAGAACTCATAGACAAGCCTACTTCTTCTTCCTTGAAGATTCTCTTGAACAATGCTCCTTGATGTAATGAATTCCTCCTTTTGTGAGTGATTAACTAACTTGATCCTGAATTTATACTCTTATCTTATGTTTTTCTTGTTTATATAAGCTTCCAAGATGCTGAAATTCATCCCCTAGGAGTTCTAGTGGAGTAGAGATTGAAAAATACCAAAACTCTTGGAAATTACCAAGAGTTTCAGCCAAAAATTGGTAAGCTTACTGACACTGCACAGAGTGGAGTCGGAACTGGCTCGGAGCGTCGCAGCCGGCACCGATCGTGCTCTGGTCGATCCGATCGTGCTGTTTTTTTCTGTAAAATTTTCCCTTGTTCCAGATGGGTGTCGGCTCCATCGGTCACCGTGCTCGGACGCTGAGGGTTTTGTTATTTTTTTATTGTTTTCTACAATAAAATTTCGAAACTTCTTTCCAAGGGTAAAATATCAAATATGAAGAAATATAGCTAGTTATTACAAAAAAAGTATCACAAAATACCCTCAAATAACTAGAACAATATAGATGAATTTTGCCCTTATCAATTTGATAAGAGTATTAAAACTCTAAGATCTGATCGAAGAGGAGAATACTTAAGCTAAGAGTTTCTAAGTTATCTTAGAGATAATGGGATATTATCTTGTTGGACTCCACCACATACACCTCAACATAACGGTGTATCTAAAAAAGAGAAATTGAACCCTTCTAGACATGGTGTGTAGACCATGATTGCTTCTGCAGACTTACCAAAATCATTTTGGGTTATGCACAAGAGACTTCTATTTATATTCTAAACTGAGTTCCATCAAAATAGTAGATAAACTTGACAGTAAGTCTGACAAGTGTTTGTTTGTGGGATATCTGAAAGAATTTTTTGGGTATTACTCCTACCGACCTTCTGAAAATAATGTGTTTGTTTCAAAGCATGCAGTCTTCTTAGAGAATGAGCACATACTTAAAGGGGATAGTGGTAGTAAAATTGAACTTAGTAAAGTTAAAGAAGAATAAACAAACTAGGATCAACCGTCTGATCCTACATCTATTGAGAGAATAGATGGACGTTCGACTGCACAAGAACCTCATAGGTCAAGTAGGATACGTGGCACTTAAGAGATATGGATTTCTCATTGATGACCACTATGACATATTGCTCATAGAAGATGATGATCCTACTACTTAGAAAGAAGTTCTGAATAGTTCAGAATCTAACAAATGGCTTGAAGCCATAAAGTTAGAGATGGATTTCATGTATGACAACCAAGTGCGGACTTTGGTTGATCTACCTAAAAGAATGAAGCCTATTGGGTGCAAATAGATTTTCAAGAAGAAGACTGGTATAGATGGTAATTTAGTTACCTATAAAGCATGACTAGTGGCTAAGGGTTGTCGTTAACATTATGGTATTGACTATGATGAAATTGTTTCACCTCTAGATATGCTAAAATCCATACTCGTAGCCATTGCTGCTCATTATGATTATGAGACTTGGCAAAGGGAAGTGAAAATAGTTTTCCTAAACAAAAACCTGATTGAGGAAGTGTATATGACACACCCTGAGGATTTCACGTCTAATGATAGCACAAAAATGTGTAAGTTGCAAAGGTCCATTAATGGACTTATGCAAGCTTCCAGGAGTCAGAATATCCGTTTTAATGAAATAATCAACGAGTTGGGTTTCATTAAAAATATGGATGAACCTTGTGTATACAAGAAGGTTAGTGGGAGTATAACTATTTTCCTATCACTTTATGTAAACGACATATTGCTAATAGGAAATATTGTATCTATTCTTTAATTGTAGAATAGTATATTGATACCGATTTCCGATTTGATAATAATGACTATGAGTCACAATCAGGCTAAGTGTTCAATTTGAGTGCTACACTTGATTTAAGAAATTAATGATTGGAAAGATGTAAAAAACAGAGAAAGTTCTCACGGATGAGAATATAGCGGACCTACTGACTAAGGCACTTCGCAAAAAGAACATGACAGGCATGTCAAGTCATTCAGTATTAGATACATGAATGATTGGCTCTATTGCAAGTGGGAGTTTGTGAATATTATGTTCTAGAGGCAATCACTTGTATGTTGTATGTTACACATTTAATTAATAAGATAAGATAATACTTATCTTTCAGTTTATTTTGTATGAATATTACTGTTAGGTAAAGTTCCAAGTACAACACTGTGCTACGGAAATCATAATAGAGATCGTGATGTAAAGTACCTATTACACTGGATAATGTTCATACTTAAATTATCCATAGTCATAGTATTAATTAGATAGGACGTCATTAATATGTTAATACTAGCATGCGTTATACTTCTTGATTTGATTAGGCGGTAGTTCTCACATCCGGGAGTTTTGTGATATTCAAAGTTAATACGTGGATGCTTGTTATTTGAACAAGTATAATGGATGACTTAACTCTGAGAAAATTACATGGATAATTACTTAATACTAGTGATAGAATCTCGTTATAGCAAATGTGCAGGTATCATTAGACTTAAGAACTCAAAGGTACTATGTTTGCTAAGTGTTGTACTTTGATTCCAATCTCTGGAGTCTTACAAGACCGTCGATAAGATAGACATTGGGTACAATGTGAAGTAAACAAAAGTAGTTGAGAGAGTCAATAAAGCATTCACCACTCCTAATAGTAGGAGCGAATATCTCAAGACCACTTGTACGATTCATTATTCAAGAAGTCATTGGCCAAGGCGACTATGATTTGGAAATAGTTACAATTGATACACATGATGAGTAATGGATTCCGGGAACAAGTACTAAAATATTCGGGCCAGAATTAATTAATATTCTAGAGGGAGTAGGCTCTAATGCCATACTCTAAATTGAATGAGATATTGTATAGTGAATGGAGTTTACTGCGCTGTCATTTCGCTATTGAAAGGTTTATGTCAAGTGATGTGTCTGGATTTGGGTATAAAAATCATACAAAAACTAAGCACATTCCCAATCAAGTTTAAATTAAAACATTCAACCCAAATCACACATATGAGCAAGCGTACTCATCATTATCCGAGCATAGGGTTCAAATGAGTATCGATCCTCCAGGAACAAGTAGACATTAATCACCTCTCTTTCATTGTTTAACTGACTCGATAAAGTAAAAAATAAAGAAAAATAAAAATAAAATAAAAGTATAAATATGTCAAGGATAGAGAAGTATGTAACTCAAAACATTGTTTAGACAAACATGATCTTAAAGTACCTAACTATTATCATAACTAATCATTCTCTTGGCACCATGAAAGATTAAGATAAATTAGCATCACTTGGTTTGTCTCAACTAATTGCTACCTTCTAGATAAATTAGCATCACTTGGTCTGTCTCAACTAATTCATCCACAAGATGCATTAAACACAATCTTTGATTAAATTTCCTTAGTTTGGCAAATTTAAAACATGGAATTAATCAATGAATCCTTGGTCTAGCAAACATCAATTAACCTTTAGTTACTCAATCCTCAGCAATTAACCTCTTTGGTCTAGCAAGTTAACAGCCAATAAATATGAAATTAATCAATTGCAACCACCGTCAACCTCTTTGGTCTAGCAAGTTAATGAGAAAAAACAACCAATTAATCTCGTAATATGCCCAAGTAATTAAATACCAAGAAGAACAATCAATTAATCAAAAGATCAAATAACTCTAAAAATCATGACTATCTAAAACAATGTTGAATTACAATGAAACAATTAACATTTCATTGTTCAAGAAAAAGAAAACAAAGAAAAGAAATAGATACTCATAGACAAACCTTCATTTTCTTCCTTTGAAGACCCTCTTATACAACCCTCCTTGAACTATTTATTTCAAGAAAATATTGGTGATGCACTTTACAATAAATCTAAGTCTCTACATTGTGCACCTCCCCTTCCTAGGGTAAATTGGCCTTTATTTATAAGCTTACAAAGTTCCTAAAAGAATCCTAAATTAAGAAGAAGTAATTACCTAAAAATAATCCAAAACCAAAAAGGTTTAATAAAAGCTAAAATAAAAACCTAAGAAAAACTAAATAAAACAAACTAAGGAAAACCGTCTTTGACTTTGTGAATTTTAGCTTCAATTCAGACTTTTGATTTTGTTTTAGTGCTGAGGCTGATGTTGAATTGAGATTTGTTGAAATTGGCTGAAATTAATTTGCTTTCTTTGTTTGCTTTCGGCTCGATTTGGGCCACCGAATCAAGCCACCGAAGCTATTTCTTTCTTCTTCCTGTTAGTGCCGCATTTGTTGATCACCAAAGCTACACTTCTTCTACTTTTGTTTTACATTGGCTCGATTGAGCCGCCTAATTGCTGAAATCCTTTTCTTTAGCTTTTGTTTTCCTTTGTTCTCGACTTGCTTAGCCACCAACCGAAGCTGCTTTCTTTTTCTTTCTGTTGCAATCAGCTCTCTTTGTTGCCGTTTTTGTTGACTCTTGTATTGCACTTAGGCCCTACCGAATTTTCTTTGTTGTTCATTTTGTGTCTTTCTTCCGTTTTCGGCTTGCTTAGCCGTGAGCCATGAACAATTGCTTCCTTTTCCTTACAAATTTCAATTGCAATTTATTCCCCTGTTCCTTCAATTTCTTCATGCATCGAGTAGTTAATCGGCGCCGCTCCCCTTCTAGGGCTGGTGCCGGTTCTGTTCTGAAAAATCCCACAATTAGCTCTAATTTTCCCTTATTTTTACATAAAATTACATAAAAGTATTTTTATAACGAAAATATCAAATTTAAAGGAATATGACTAGTTAATTCACAAAATATATCATAAAATGGCCTCAAATAACTAGGAAAAATATGACTAATTTTGCCCCTATCATCAAGCCACTTGACTTTTTAGATTTTTAGGTGGTTATGATAATGTATTCCTAGATACCACTCATGATCTATAAAATATGAATTTATTAATTAAAGAATTAATAAATTTAAATTAATTCTAATTATTAAAATGGATTATTAATTCTATTATGATAGAATTAATTAATATTAGCTACATGATTCCTAAATTTTGGGTTTATAAAAATCATTAAATTGAAATACATCCCTTAGTCAAGTTTTCATTAAAACATTAATTCCAAAATACACATATGAGTAAGTATACTCATCGCAAGAATATTATAGGAAATTAACCAATATCGATCCTCAAAGGAACAAGAATACACTAATAACTTTTTATTCATTGTTTAACCGACCAAATAAAGTGATAAGATAGTAAAAAGAAAAATAAAGAAATATGTACAACTCAATGATGTAGAAATATGCAATTTAGATAACTATCCTAGCATACATGATAATGAATCATTTAGAAACCATTTCAATTAATTATCATCTTGTCATCATGAAGGAATATAAAGTAAAATTCAATCGTTTCCTAAGTCATGAATCCTTTTATAAAGACTCCACTTCATTCCCAATCCATGGATTCACTATCTTTTGATTAAATTTGTAGATTTTTCAATCAAACCAGCATAACAAAAAAGATGCATTAAACTCAATTCGTTGTAAATTATCCATATGCTCTAGGTGATAATAAATATGAAATTTGTCAATAACTCTATACTCTAGGTGAAATTAACTAATATTTGATTACTTTGGTTCTTTATCTTAATTTTATTTCCCAAGTCCATTAAGAAACAAAAAATATGAAATTAATGAAATTAAATCAACTCCTAACATCGTTTCCCAAGTCAATTAGAAGCAAATCTACCTTCATTTACTCTTCATAATTAGAAGTAATCAAACAAAAAAAAAATGATAGAAAATCGATCAAATAACTAAATTAATCCAAAAACAATGAATCCCAAAATAATGTCAAATTACAATGAAAACATTGAGTACACGTTGTTCTAGAAAAAGAAAACAAAGGTAAAAGAAAGAACTCATAGACAAGCTTCATTCTTCTCTTTGAGAAACTTCTTGAATAATGCTCCTAGAATGATGAATCTTTCATTTTTGAGTGATTGGAAATTTAGATCCTTGGTTTCACTCCTTTTGTCTTATGTTTTTCTTGTTTAAATAGGGTTCCAAGAGGCCAAAATTCATTCCCTAAGAGTTCTGGGCCAGGTAGAGATTGAAAAATACTAAAACTCTTGGAAAATTACCAAATCTATGCATATTTGGAAAATTCACCGCCATGCAACAGAGCAGAGCTAGTGCCAGCTCCGTTTGGCTGGCGCTCTCTGGTTGGCCAGATTGTGCACTATTTTTTCCCTAGTAACGACGCCAAAAACTTGATGCATAAATTTTGGGTGTATAAAAACTATTAAATTTAAATCCATCCATTAGTCAAGTTTTAATTAAAACATTAATCTCAAAATACACATACGAGCAAGTATATTCATCGCAAGCATATTATAGGGAATTTACGAGTATCAGTCCTCAAAGGAATAAGTACACACTAATCACTTTTTATTCATTGTTGAACAAACCAAATAAAATGATAAGATAATAAAAATAAAAATAAAGAAATATGCACAACTCAATGATGTAGGAACATGCAATTTAGACAACTATCCTAGCATACATGATAATGAATCATATTGCAACTATCTCAATTAATTATCATTTTGGCATAATAAAGGAATATAAAGTAAAATTCAACCGCTTCCCAAGTCGTAAATTCATTTATATATCCTCTTTTCCAATCCATGGAATCACTATCTTTTTATTAAATTAATAAATTTCCCAATCAAACCAACATAACCAGAAAATGCATTAATCGTAATTCCTCATAAATTATCCCTATCCTCTAGGTGATAATAAACATGAAATTAGTCAATAAACCTATACTCTATGTGAAATCAACTAATCTTTGATTACTTTGGTTCTTTATCTTAATTTCATTTTCCAAGTCCGTTAAGAAATAGTAAATATGAAATCAATAAACCCTTAACATCGTTTCCCGAGTCAATTAGAAGCAAATCTAATTTCATCAACTCTTCCATAATTACAAGTAGTTAAATGCCAAGAATGATAGAAAATTGATCAAATAGCTAGATTAATTCACAAAACATGAATCCTAAAATAATGTCAAATTACAATAAAAACATTAATTACATCATTATTCTAGAAAAAGAAAACAAAGATAAAAGAAAGAACTCATAGATGAGCCATTCTCTTCTCTTTGGAAACCTTCTTGAATAATGAATCTCTTCTTCTTTTGAGTGATTGAAAGTTTTGATCCTTGGATTCACCACTTTTCCCTGTGTTTTTCTTGTCTTCATATGATTTTTTTTATGCTAAAATTCATTGCTTGGGGAGTCTTGCCTGAGTGGGATTTGAAAAATACCAAAATCCCTTGGAAGATACCAAATTCGTGCACAAAATCGCGTGCGTCCACACCACCAGACCTGGCACTCGGTGTAATTGCCATACTAGGCGCCAGGTACATGCTAGAAATTTCTACTTCTTGCTCGAAATCCGCTCAATTCTGTACAAATTCGTCAAAAACACTTTCTACAAAATTCGTCAAATATGAAGGAATATGCCTAGTTATTACATCAAAGGTATCTCAAATTAGCCTTAAATAACTAGGAAAATAGTGATGCATGTAGCACCTATTCCCCCACACTTGAGCTTTCTCTTGTTTTCAAGCAAAACACTTAAGTCAAAAATATCATCAAGGAAACACAATCTTTTGTTCATTCCAAAAATTTGAAACATAACAAGGATTATAACTTTTCTTCAAACTTTAGGTAAAACTCTTGCCACTCATCCCACCCTTGGAAAACAAATACACTTTGAAGCATTTGATAAGACATTACAAAACTCTTAAAGTTAAATTAAACAAGTTTATATCCTAGTATAAGAAAATTATTTCACCATTTAAGTAAAAACATAGATAATATAAATCATACAACTTAAGCTATCTTCCAACTCAAACATTATAAATCAAAAAATTGCACAACTCAAATAATGATGTAAGGAAAACACTCTAATTTTTTTCCTTTCATTTTTTTTTGGAATAACATAGGGAATTGATAGCCTCAAGTGCATGAATTTCTCTTCACACACCATATTGGCTCCCTTTTAGTCGTCACTCATCATTTTTCAACATTTTTTCCTTCTATTTTACTTTTGAGAATTAATAACCTCAAGAAAGTGAATTCCTCTTTACTATCCATATTAGCCCCCTATAATTAAGCAAAAACATTCTCTCACTAACAACAATCAACTCATTTTTCTCAATCCTCAACTCACAATAAACATGTTTATTTTTCTTTCACAATCTTTCCACTCAAAGATTTTTTTCCCTCACATTCCTTACCATAACTCAAAGCTAAGTAAAGTTTAAACCCATAATACAAGAGTTAGCTAACAACTTTTTCCACATTTATCACATTCTCCATATTTATACTAGATGAATCAAATAAAACTCAAACACTAATACATAAACAAGATTACCCAAATTAACAAGTCCTAAAATATCCTATCCAATAGACCAATTCATTTAAAATCCACCAAATGAATGACAAAATTCATATCTAAGCAAGAAAGATATTACAACCTTGCTAAAACAATGAAAACTACAACAACAAAAAAAAAATGAAAATTTTCACGAAAATCACAGCATGGAAAGTATCTTCAATGCTAAACTCTCTACCCACACTTAAACTAAACATTGTCCTCAATGACAAAAAAATATAGCAATGAAAACAAAGCCAAAGGGACCAAAAATGATAAAGGAGGAGAGGGTGAGGCAATACTCCCAAAGTGCAATAAGCTCCAATAGATATCAAAGTTGGAAATAGAGAAAATGGCTAGTCTAAGAAGACTTTATTCCTACTTGTAAAATAAAAAACAAATAAAAGCACAAGAAAATTAATAAAAAAATAAAGACACACCTAAATAAAATAAAATAAACTAAAGAAAAATAAAAATCCTAATAAAGAAAGTAAAGACACGACTCACTCCCCCACACTTAAATCGAAAACATGTTCCTTATTACTAGGGAAAAAACACCTAACAATTAAAAAACAAACAAAGACACAAACTCTTTTCACTCAGCATGCTTTCTCATCAAACCTTTGTGAAAGAAATTAAAGCTCAAAATAAAAGATAGGCATGATAAATGTAGAAAGAATTGATGGTTTAAAAAAATGGAGGGCTCATGAAAAATATTAGTTGTAATGAATGTAAATGCATGACTCTCTTTCCATAGTACATTTTTAGACATACAAATCAAGTTTCCAATACAAAGATGTAAATTATATCTTAAAAGTGTATAAATACTAGAATCACCACTTATCCCTTCAAAAGATGTATCACAAAAAAAAAAAAAAAAACTCATTTTTAAGCCTAGCATTGTAGATATTAAATATGGGAACAAGAAATCCTTACTTTCCAAGGGATGATCTACAATACCTAAGTTACCTCCCTTTAAATATGGTGAAGGGTAGAAATTACTACCATCCTCTAAGGACTTCTTAGGATGTAGCTCTAAAAAATCCAACTCCTTGAGGTATGTTAAACTCAACACATCATCATTTGGACCATTGTTCTCCAAGAATTGAGAGGAACCTAAGAAATTATATGACTAAGAGAAATTAGAATTATTATCACATAGAGTAGAATCGAATACCTACATCATGCAATTGTCCCTCATATCTCACTTTTTTTCCATGGTCAATTGTATGGGCCGGCATGAACTCACGAATCTCCTCAACAATCTTAGCTAATTGTGTCCTTTGATCGGACAATCGTTGGGAAGCTTGTGCCCAAAAATAATTGTCCATGATGTTGTTAACCTCGCACCCAAAGAAAAATGAAAATCAAATCGAAAAGAAAAATAATGAGCAGCAAAACTTTAAACAAATAAAAAAAAACAAAATCATATGCTAATAAAAAGACTTAAATATTCACAAAGTACCTAAAACAAAAGTTAGTGACATTTACAAACATAGTGGTCAATATCCCACATGCATGGTACAATATTGAATCAAGTTAGTTAGTTAAGGTACACTTATACATACAATAAGATATGGCACTTAGTTATATAAAGAACATATATGCATATAAACATGGTTAAATCAATGAAATCTAAGCTTTCATGATATTATTCCCTAGCAACAGCGCCAAAAACTTGATGCGTAAATTTTGGGTGTATAAAAATTATTAAATTTAAATCAATCTCTTAGTCAAGTTTTAATTAAAACATTAATCCCAAAATATACATAAGAGCAAGTATACTCATCACAAGCATAGTGTATGGAATTAACAAGTATCGATCCTCAAATGAACAAGTACATACTAATCACATTTCATTCATTGTTTAACCAACCAAATAAAGTGATAAGATAATAAAAAGGAAAATAAAAAAATATGTACAACTCAAGGATGTAGGAATATGCAATTTAGACAACTATCCTAGCATACATGACAATGAATCATTTAGCAACTATCTCAATTAATCATCGTCTTGAAAGGAATATAAAGTAAAATTCAATCATTTTCCAAGTCATAAATCTCCTTCTATAGACTCTAATTCTTTCCTAATCCATGGAATCGCTATCTTTTGATTAAATTAGAAAATTTTCCAATCAAATCAACATAACCAAAAATATGCATTAAACTTAATTCTCAATCAATCTAACATATATTCATCTTCATATAAGTCAACTCAACTCATCACAGAATCCTTGATCTATCAAGTAGTCAAATAATAATCTTCTTCATCTCATAATAAGATCAACCAACATCATAATCCACATCTTCTATGATTCTACTATTACCAATAGATGCTCATAATCACAAAATCATAAATTATCAAATGATCAACTAAATGCATAACTCAAACCTTCCATGATCATACTATTATCAAGACATGCTCATCTAACTCAAAAAGATCACCACTAAAATATTACACGTTGATTCTTCAAATAGATCTAGCATAATAATCCAACTCAAAATTTGCTTAGGAAATAGAGTTTACCTTTTGATATAGAAGATCTAAGAGTTCGGTTGGTGACTCCTTGTTGAAAAAGTAAAATTCTCTTGAAGAGAAAAGATAGCTTACTTAGCACTCCTGGGGTTACCTGTATGATTGTAAGAAGAAAAGGAAAAAGAAATCAATCCCTTGGCATTAGTCTTGAAGAGAAGAAGAGATAAGAAGAATGACCAAGATGGTAGGATTAAGCTACCTTAGGTTTGGACTTGTGAATGCTACGAGAGAGGGAGACAATTGTTGATTTGATTTAGTGTGTGCTAGTGTGGCTATTTACTTGTTGTTTTGGCTTTGTGTGCTCAAGAGAGTGTTTTTTGTTTTGCTAAAATTCTTATGCGTGTATAAAGGCTAGCTAAAATCAATTATGGTTATGTTGTGAGAGTTTTACTAAAACAAAAAGTCTACTGAAGATGGGTACTAAAGCTGTTGGTAGTGTGACCAAAGCTTGCTGGAATTTGGTTTTGTTTGCGTAGGTGACATCTATGTAAAGTGATCAAACTACTGCAATTTTTATGTTCTAGAAATTTGGTTTTGGATAGGTAATAATTCTGTACAAAAGGCCAAGATAAGAACTTGAAATTTCAAGGAATTTGGAGGTCTATCTTCAACTTGGTGTATTTTTTGTTTCGGTATGGTTTTAGTTCAGCTGCTTCTTGTGTGTGTGTGTGTGTGTGTGTGTGTGTGTCCTAGCTGAAATCTACTGTAGAGAAAGGATGAAGGCTTGATTCATTTTTGATGAATTTCGTTGCCTTTGTTAAAGTGGTTTAGATAAGTAAAAATTCTACTTAAGATGAGAGGATAGATATCTGAAATTTCAAGGGATTTAGGAGTCTATCCTCAGCTAACTTGTGCTATGGTTTTCTAGAGTAGAAAAGAGAAATTTTCCAGCTTGTATGAAGGCTTGTTGTCAAATGATATGGAGAGCAAATCAACTCTTGGGTAGCCAAAATCCTCAAGAGAAAAGAAGAGTTCTTTTTGGAGGAAAATTTTGATTGCATGGAAGAAAATCAAAGACCATATGATGTGGTTTCCAGCTTTCTTCAAGAGTTCTACTTGAGCTAAAATAGCTTCAAGGTGTCGGACAACATCTCCAACTAATGTTGGGATTCTTCCGTTAAATTCTAGGGAAAAACCTTAAGGATAATAAATATAATTTTCAAAAGATAGAAGTTGGATATTTACTTCTTTAAATCTGAAAATTTTGAAACCAAGAATGGAAAAGAAAAAAAAAAAGAAATTCTGGTTTTGTTCAAATCATGAGTCACTTATCCAAATGATAGTTATCCTTAGATTTTTGGGAAATCTTTTCCTAAGCTCCTTAGGAGTTTTATTAGGGTTTGAAATCCTTCAAATGTGGTGGCAACTATGAAGTAGGAAAGCTGTAATTTCTTTTGAAATAAATGCTAAAAAATTATTTAAAATAAATATCATACTATAGATAAAATATGTAATATCTATTTAAGCTAAAACCTAGGAGATCTATTACTCTAGGTGGCGGTTGAGCTTAGAATTTTAGGTGCAAATAAATATTTTTGAAATGAAATAAAATTAAGAAAATGGCATTATTTTGATGAGAATAGTTTAAATATTTAAATAGATAAATTATATAAAAGATAATATTAACATATGCAAAACCTGAAGATAATTATTGGGTTCTTATCTTTAAGAAATACACGGGAAATAGAGCTCCTACTTTGTAGGAAATTCTACCAAGTGGCGGCAAGGTAGAATTTCGGCCAAGGAAGAATGGAGGAAAAAAAGAAATTAAATTGATAGAGTTAGGATTCAAACTTGAGTCACCAAGAGATAATTCCTACGCCTTAACTACTAGACCACAATAACTCTTGTGTTCATATTTCTTAATTAAATTCCTATCACTCTCTCAACCCAAACATCTTATTTTCCAATAAAAGTCTAAACTTAAGATAACTCAACTTTCTCAACAAAAAAAAAGGCATCATAAGTTCACTAAGCAAACTAAAACACAAAAAAACATACGAACAAATATGCATATGCATATACTGATGCATCAAATACATAGATAAATGCACATCCACGATGCCATTCAATACTCACATTCCCTATGAACAAAAGGTAAGGTTAGATGAGATATTACATCCTCCTCTTCTTAAAGGAATTTTGGGAAACCCCACCTAAAGCCTACCCTAGAGTAAGGGGGATGAGATGCATATCATGTCATTTTGCATAAAATATATCTTTTGAATGATTTTGTGTGCCTTAGAACTGTGGTTTATAGGTTATATGATTTACTTGTACTTGTTGAGTAGAAAGGGTAAAAGGGTAATTTTGCCTAAGGTTAAAATAGGAAGATGGCTTGAGGTTTAGATAAGAAGAATATTGGTTGAGAAAATAAGAACAAGAGTTGGTGTGGTTAAATGGTTAGAGGTTTGTGATTAATCTCTAAGGTTTGGAGTCCAAATCCCATCACTTAAATTTTATTCATATTTATCTTAGTCATGTTTGAATTTTCATTTTCCTTACATTCCTTAAAGATAGGAATGTTATCTTAAGAAAGACAAAATGGTAATTTCTTGGCCATGTGGTCTTGTCCTAAATAGAATTCTAGAAGAATTTTTATCTCCATTAATTTTGCTAGCCTTGTCCTAACATCTTTGAAATTTAAACTACTCTTGATTCTTTAATTCATTTTTAATCATAAAAATTCTAACATAATTCTCTAGCATGGAATTTCGAAAATCCCAGCCCTTATGGGATAGGAGTGGCCGAAAATGCGGAGGAATAATAGGTAGAGGTTGAAAACAAAACACTATAGCTATGTTTTCAAAAACATTATCTTCCTGTTGTTCTTGTCTTGGTAAAAAATCTAGAAAATTTTCCAGATTTCCTTCAAGGATGTTTTTGCTAAATTGCAGCAAGCTTTCCTACCAAATTCTTGCAAGAAAGCCAACCATGTTGTGTGAAGATGAAGGCTGGAATTCCTTGAATTTTCATAGCTTTACAAACAATGCCAAACCAGATTTTTTCCCAGCAAACTAGAAACATTTCACATGAACCAGAAGCCATTCGTTAGAACATATGAATAGCTGGAACTTTCTCTGCTTTTCTTCAAAATGATGGCTGGAAAATCACCATTAATGGACCTTCAAACATCCTTAAATTCCAGCTGAAAAATCGTTCCAAAGTGGACCAAAATTCTGCACCAAAAGTGTTCTTGAGCTTCAATTCCAGAAATTTTTGTCAAGCTTTGCCTTTTCATACTAAGGCCAAAATTCTTCAGCAAGCTTCACCAAATATTGGGCCTTGTACAATCATGAACTGAACATCTTGGCTTCTCCACCAACCTTGAGTAATAGGACTCGATTATCATACCTTAAAAAGCTCCTATCTTCACACTATCCAAACATATGCAAACTTTAAATTAAAATTCCAGATTTTTTTTCATTAAAATACTCATTTAGCTACTTGATAAAACCAGAATATCCTCTGTGATTACATAGCTATTTTTAGCCAGCCTTAGTCTGAAACAACTCTCCATCCTTTGGTTTAAACATAGCTAAGTCAGCCATACACCATTGAACGACAAGAAACCTTCCAAGAGCAAACACTATTACCCAATTCTATACCTCAAACAACTCCACTTTTCTCTCAATTAGAATTTTAAAGAAATCTGAAACTCTCTCTCTCATTCTTGGATAACCAAAAGCTCTACCTAGGCTAAGCCATTCGGCCATCATACTCACAAACACACATGAAATTCATCTCCTCTCAAACTCTCTTAAGAACACCAAGATAACCAAGAATAGACACTTCGCATCTTTATGCATAAACCACTCCTAAACACCTCCAATCACTCCCAAACACTCTAAACCATTAATATTCAACCTATATTCTTCATTTCTGCACTTTATAACACCAACACACACAAACTTGAATCTTCAATCGGATCAAACCACCATTTTTTGTTGAAGATTCGAAGAACACAAAAGAGGTAAAATAAGAACAACTTTCTTGTTCCTCTTCTTTTATTCAACTTCTATTCTTCTCTTCTACTCTCATTCATTCCTCTCTCCCTCTCTCTTGGCCAAAATCTTGATGACCAACTATGGACTATTTTCTAATTACTAAAAAGCTATAAGCATTCAAGGATCTTCACTAAACAAGGTGAATCCTTCATCAAACGAGCATCAATCAAGAAGTTCTTCCTTAATCTCCTCTTTACTTCTCAAAATCAACACTCTTAGATGTTGATAGGTTGATTGAATAATGTAGGGGTTGAGGATATGTATGTGGGTGAAGGGAATGGAGTTAAGACATGAGAATTGGAATGAATGTTGTGCCTTAGGATTTTGCTTTAGAATCACAATATGTTCATTATGATTAAAGAGATTTATGGATGTTTTGATGATTGTTAGACATTATGCCACCATTGTTGATTAGGCCTTCATTATATTATTTTTCAATGAAGCCATAGATAATATTATGACTAGTAGAAGATCATCCATATTGTAGTATATGCTATAATTCAAGTCTATATTCATGAATAGATTAACATGTTATTTATTGTATCCTTGTATGTAAGAGTATGTTCATGGATCTTCTCTAGCAATAGAGAAATTATTGTAAGAACTATTTTTATTAATTTTAGAATTATTCTTACTATCATTATTATTATTAATTTAATTAGTACTATCATTTAATTTAATCTACAAAATTCAAAAAAACATTGTGAAGGTTCGAAATAGAAGATTATTTAAAATATTATTCTTTTATTAGTTAAATAAACAAAATTTTTTATTAAATATAAATAATAAAATATTAGAATTAATTAATATCAAATGACTTTATAACTCATATTATTATTATTATTATAACTAGTTAGTAGGGATGGAAATTCTCCGGAATAAAGCGGGGGCCCGACGGGGCTGAGGATTCCCCAGTTTAAGCGAGGACAGGCTTCATCCCTCGGCCCGCCAGGCGGGGCCGGGCGGGGGACGGGGATCGCATGATCCCCGGCCCATCCCTGCCCACCCAGCCCATCCCCGGTCCCAGCCCGCCTGGCCCCAAACCGCCCGCATAGCATATATAATTCATAATTATCTATCTTTTGTGTGTGTGTATGTGTGTGTGTATCTAATGTTTGTATAAATATTAGATATGTAACTTATATATATATATATATATATATAATAATTAATAATTAAGTAGATAAGTTTGAAATTTTGCATGCTCTATTTTTATTGTGATGGTGTAATATAGAATCTATACGAAGAAAGACTTTCATTTCTAGCTTCTTATTTTTTTAAATTTAAAAAAAAAATTATCTCTTTTTCCTTTTTCACACGAGTTTTCGATTTATCAAAAGGAAAATTGGGCATAGAACTAATAAAGAAGATACTTAAGAAAATAAAAAATAAAGTAGTAAAATACTTTAATTTAGTATACATAGAAATTAGAAGACTTTATAAATATCTTTATTTTTTTAATCTCCTGAAAAGAACTAATAATAATAATATTATTTTTAAATTATTCTATGTATAAAATATTTTTATATTGTTATATTATATATATTAAGTATCAAAATGTATAATATGTATATATATATATATATATATATATGTATGTATTATATATTATTACACTTGATCACTATTCTTGTAATTTTATTTTTTCTTCTTTTTTATTTTTATCCCAAAAAGTAAGTGTGTGTATATATCACAACATATGAGTACATATAATTAGTATGTAAAAAATAATATACATATATAATAAATGTATGTGTGTGTATAAAATAATTGATTTTAAAGTATTTATATTTATGATAATAAGTCTATGTATGTGTATTTTATTTATTCTTATTTCTCTAATATTCTAAATATTATATTTTTAAAAATTTTTAAATAATTTGACTAAGAGTACTTTAGACAAGTTTATTCATAAAAATTATTATTCTTAGAATTTTTTTATTATTGTATATATATTTGAAAGGACATTTATGACATAGTTCAAATTAAAAAAAAAAAGAAAGAAATTGAGAATGACATTATAAAGCAGCGTGGATACAAGTTTGTCTCTCAAAGCACTAAAGGTCTTGAAAGGTATAAGTAAAAAATACTTGGTTTATAAACCTATATTTAGGTAGATAGTTTATTCATTTCCTCATACCTTAGATAATCACAATATTTTTTGTAAATTATAAATTAAGTACTGAAATATTAAGATTTATAATGTACCAATTTAGTAATGTTTTTGCCAAATTGAGAGTTTAAATTGATATTACATAGATATGTAGCATTTCATTTGCTTGAGGGTCATATTAATCTCTCTTATAATTGATAGAGTTTTTTTTTTCCTTTGCTAAATTTCATTACATATGGAGTTAATTACTTGATTTGCACACGTCTCTCATTTTTAGACCTTATTTGTTTTGATTTAAAAAAATTTAAACACAACAATTAATTAACAATTATAAAATTAAACTTTAGTTGTTTTGGTACAAATATTAAATTTATCTATTTAAATTTTAGATTTAAATCTAAACATAGTGTAAATGTTCTTTTTTTTTTTTTTTTTTGAAGGACATGATCTAGGATTTGGACTATTTTGTTTTGCAAATCACTAGGTAAACATGAATAGAAGTAATTAATTGCTCTTATCTTGCAAATATCACAAAAAAATAAAATAGAGCTACAATATAAATATATTTTAATGTAGTGTGCTCATTAATTTAACAATAGAGACATTATTAAATTGATGAACAAAAAATAAAATAAATAATATAATTTAATAATTAATAATATAACTTATATTTTATTTATGTTAACTCAAAAAAAAAACTTTATATAAATTAATCTTATATTAGCTCAAATAATTAAAAAAATACTCTTAAAATATAAAATAACATAAAATATTATACCCAATTCAACCCTACCCAATAGTCCAATACCCATCTTCCTCTTCTCTCTATTATTGCCCACGCCACCGCCGCCCCGCCCTCTTCCTTGTTCTCTTCTGTTAGATCTTCTGTTAGACACGGCAGCCGCCCTCTTCCTCGTTCTCTTCTGTTAGACACCGCAGCCAGCAGCCCTCAAGCTCTAAGCCAAGACTTAGCTGATCGGTCGGCTTCTCAGGTCCTCCTATCTCTGAGAAAACCCATTAACTGCATTTTCTAGATGTTAATGCTATGTCGCTCGATGTTAACTGCATTTTTGGTTAACAACATTTTCTGAATGTTCTGCATTTTCTGGATGTTAACTGCATTTTTGGTTAACAACATTTAAGTAGATCTATGGTCAAAAGCATAAATGCTGCAATGTATTTTACTTTCTTACGTGATTTTTAGTGCTGGTTTTGTTTTGTTCAAATTGTTTTCACTTATCATTTTCTTCTTCAGTGAGTTGGGAATTGTCTGTGATTACTCTCTGTTGTCCTCTCTGCTAGCTCTTATGTCATTCATGTTTATGGGCTTGCGGGTAGCCGATATCTTTGTGCAATATGGATTACCCTCTGGCTGGAGTTCATACTTTATTTCGTGGTTCTTCATGTGTGTATTTATGTTTGTCAAATATTGATATTTCTGCTAGAAATGGGGTCTAGAAATGTGATGAGGTGCTAATATCATACTTGGAAATGATTTGTCATTCATATAGCTTTTGTCTTCAGCAAGTGCAATTGTCTTTTAAGGTGTTACTAGATTTGTTGAAGAATTTGCTGATGTTTTTTTTTTTTTTCACTTTTAGAGATTGAACAAAGATTTCAAAATCCAATAATTCAATTCAGGAGACCCTTTTTTTAGATTTAAAGCTTACATTCCTTGGGATTTTGCGCTTATATATTCTGCATTAGAGCAAGCTCTAATTCTTTTTGGGTGATGGCTCAGATGCTCTGTTTCATATCTAAGGAAAAAAGGGGCAGGAGGTCTTTGCATGCATTTCTTTTAGGATCGAAAGATTTCTGAAGTTTAATTTATAAGAGAATGTGATATCATTTATTGGATATAGAGAATTTAGAAGCCAAAATAAGTTTCTGGCAAGAAACTGTTAATGCACTTTCATCAAGATCTTGACATTTGTTCAGATTTTTATTTGTTCTATCTTTCTTTACTTTGATTCTGATTCTACTGTACTTTAACCTGAGATATTGATTTTTTCACCACCATGTTTAGTGCCATTTCAGATTTGTCTCCAACTAACCATGATATTTCTTTACAATTTGTTTTGCACTGCATCAGAACAATATTTTGTATATCGCTCGCCAGATTTGCATGGTGGAGTTGCAGTAGTCTTTTCCTCCTAAAATAGGTAAGATCTTAAATCCCAAATCATTAAAGAAAGTTGGAAAGAGACATACCATGAGAACATTCTTTTGCAAGAGATATTGATTCCAGCTTAGCAAAATGGATTTCAGTTAGATGTAGGAATCTGTTCTAGTATCATGTGTAGTTATCAACTTCTTGATAAAGTAGTGGTGTATGAACTGAATTCAAATGGGGCCAATGCTATTGGAGCCCATTGATCTGCTGGCTAGCTCTGAAAATTAGAAAAAGCTAAAATTATGTCCTTCAAGTTTGGTAAAACAAGGAATCATTGGATGTCTTATTCAATTCTTGGGGCACATGGTTTCATATTTTTGGTTTAGAATTTGGAAATTGCAAAATGCCACACGATTTTAGCAATAGATTTGGTGATTGTCATGTCTTCTTTTGTGTGGAAACCATAACTAATCTTTTCTTTGAATGCAAATCAGCTCACGGGAAACAATAAGCTATGTTATTTTGTTCTCTAATTTGCTTTGTGTTTGGACTTTTATAAGTCATGGCAGTGACAGTTTTATGGGACTTTCATCAGTCAGTTGTGTCATTGAACTTCCTTAGAACTCCTGTAGTTTAAGAGAGCAGTTTAATATGTTCCTGTAAAACCTTCAATCTGGTGATACCAGTGTGGTGGTATTAGGCTCTGTTCTAAAAGTTAAGCAGGGAAGAATTGATTCAAACTTTGGTAGTGAGATGTCCTAGTTAATTTTAATTATGTATTAAATTTGATTTGAGATGTGTTTTATTTAGGGAATATAGTGTTTTATATTCAATTTTATAAATGTCCAAAACAACGTGACAAATATTGTTCTCTAGACTGTTTCTCAAATATTTCAGCTTTCTCAAACACCATTGAAGTTACTTAGCTTTGACATAATCCATGTAAAATGAGGAAGTTCATGAAATTGCCATTGCTATTACACATATACTTTATCATTGTAGTTAGAGTTATTTCTATTACTCAATATTCATTTTTTACATATTTGTCTTTTCAACTTAGTAGATGTCACATCAAGATCAAGTTAGTGAAAATTCAGTCAAACTCATGGAAGAAACTACTTCAACCCCACATGATAGTAGCAATCCAATGTCATATCCTATGCAGCAAGTGAATATAGCAGTTGATGAGAGTATTGAACTTGAAGTTAGAGAAACTCAACAGCCAAAAAGCCAAAGTGATATTGGACCTATTGGAAGGCAAAAATCAATAGTGTGGAGTCATTTTAAGCAAAAAACGGTAAATAGTAAACAAAAAGCTGAGTGTATTTATTGCTCTCAAGATCTTGTTGCTAGTACAAAAAATGGAACAAAACATTTAAGTGATCACATGAAATCATGCAAAAAGAGAAAGAAACAAGACATTAGACAAAGTTTTTTGGCAGGGAAGGTAACTGATCCTTCTTCAAATATTACTCAAATGTCGACTTATGTTTTTTGCCAAGAAGCTGCAAGGAGAGATCTTGCTGAGATGGTAGTTATCCATAAATATCCGTTTCTATGGTAGATCATTTTGGATTTAGAAAATATTCAAACTCTCTGCAACCTTTGTTCAAGATGATCTCAAGAAATACTTTAAAGAAAGATATCTTAAAAATTTTTTATGATGAGAAAAAAAAAGGTAATGGCTCTATTGAACAAAAATCGTGGGTAGATTGCTGTCACTTGTGACTTGTGGACTGCTAATCACCAAAACAAGTCTTATATGGTTATCACTGCTCATTTTGCTGATAATGCTTGGCAGTTGCAACATAAAATTTTGAGGTATTTTTTTGTCTTTGCTTTTCTTCTTGAATTTGATTGTTTACTATAAAGTAAAGCTAGTTAGTAACTTACACATTTGCTCTTTTTCTTTTTTTGTGTTATTGAAAGGTTTATCTATGTGCCATATCCTCATACAAGTGACATACATACTAAAGTTTTAAAAGAAAGCTTCTTTGATTGGAACATTGATAGGAAGTTATCTACAATTACAGTTGATAACTGTTCTAGTAATGATGTCATTGTTGAAAATCTCTTGGGAAAGCTTCAACCCAGCTCTCTTATGTTGCGTGGGAGTTTACTCCATATGCGTTGTTGTGCACACATCCTAAATTTGATTGTTCAAGATGGATTATCAGTTATACATGAAGAGATTGACAAGATTTGTGATAGTGTTAGGTTTTGGACAACTTCACCTAAGAGATAGCAGAGGTTTGAAGAAGCTGCACATCAAATAGGTACTCCATGTTCCAAGAAGCTAATTTTAGATTGCAAAACTAGATGGAATTCAACATTTTTTATGCTTTTGACTGTATTAGCATACAAGGATGTGTTTTATAGGCTGAAACATAGGGAGCGTTTGTATACTTGCTTGCCAACTGAAGATGATTGGGTTTTGGCATAAGAGATTTGTGATCATTTGTGCATATTTTATGAGGCCACCCAAATATTTTCGAAAACCAACTCTCCAACTGTAAATTTATTTTTCCTTACTGCTTTCAATATTAAAATGGAGTTAGAGAAATGGCTTGCAAGTGAGAATCAATTGGAAAAAACAATGGCTGAAAAGATGGTTTATAAATTTGATAAATATTGGAGAGATGTGCATGGAATTGTGGGTGTAGCTGTAGTATTGCATCCACGGTATAAGATGACTTTGGTGGATTATGCTTTTCCACAAATATTTGGTGATAATGCTCCTATGAAGATTGAGAAAATCAAGAAGTTTTGTAGTGATTTATTTTATGAATACAAGTCAAAAAATGAGAAATATTCAAATCAGTCAACAACTTCTTTGTCAGTTCAATCTCTTCAACAACTTGGAAATTGGTCAACGACAACAGTGGAAAATAGACTTGCTGGATTTTATAATTTTGTAGCACAAAATGAGAATAACTTGCAAGCAAAGATAGAGTTTGATCAATATTTGGAAAAATCTTTACTATGGGGTACTGGAGAATTTGATATCTTAAATTGGTGGTGATGGCAAAACGCAGCACAGGAAGCCATGGACGGGAAAAACAGAGACCAAAAAAAATTTATACGCGAGCCATAAAGGCCATGCGGAAGCGTGAAGATCATACCTTTGCGTTCCTTAACCTTCCTAGGTTGCGTAGGAACAGATTGAACGGCTGGAATCGCCTCGCTTTGCACAGTTGAAGGAGCTTCCGGTTGAACACCCGCTAGCCTTCGACTTCGTCTTGTTTGCATTAACGCTTAGCTCTCCAGCTCTCGGGATATTCCTCAGCCTAACCTCTAGTCGGTGAACACTATGGTGAAGAGGAAGGGTCTCAATTCTCCTTGGTTCGTTCGCTATTGGTTAGCAAAGAACAAGGGAAAAATAAGAAGAAGGAGAGAGCCTTTGTGAGAGAGAGACTCACGTGAGTGTGGCATTGGGGAGGAAAAATTAGGGTTTTTTTCTTTTCAAAGAGTTGTTTATATTTAGCCAAAATTAGGTCTCTCAATCTCTGATAAACATATCCCCGGGATTTCAAAATATCCGGATGTTATCCTGAAAAACAGTTTGGCCTAACCTTAAACTCCTCTTAACCGTATCTGGAAAAAACCCTAAGGTCCAAGCTATTGGGCCAGATAAATATTTATTATTTTTCTTGGACCCAAAAAGCCCAAAATAATAAATATTAATTATTTATTTTCTGGGCTTACATGAGTAACCCAATAAATAATTAATGAGCCCAAATGAACCATAATAATTAATCTTTAATTATTTATTTCTTGGGCCTACATAAATAACCCAATAAATAATTAAACATTAATTATTTCCCCTAGTTTAAGCCCAGGTTAATTTCTTAATTATTCATACTGGACCTAGGCCCTGAATAATTAATTAACCAAATAAACTAGATAATTAATTTCCCTCAACTCCTATTTTATTTATTTATTTATTTATTTTATTCCAGTCCAATAATAAATTAGACTTCCTGAATAAAATAAAATAAAACAAAATAAAATAAAATCCTCTTCAACTGAGACCAAATCCTCAACCCAAAAATAGTTAGGACTTACGGGCCATCCCGAGGACCAAAAAGATACATCGCCTTGGCTGCTAAAATGACCAAAATACCCCTGCTATATAAATAGCTGTATTTTGCATTTTAAATATTTCCTAATATCACCATAAGGAAATATTGACCCCAAGGACAATGCTGCATTCGCAAAGTCTCCGACCTACAGGTGAAATGACTAAAATACCCCTCTACACATCGCCGTACATTTAGAGAGGAAGAAGTGTACTAACACCCCTCTAAATGACATCTACCATCCTTAGGCTTCTAGTCCAATGATCCACGACTTCCTGGAGTGTTTTCGCTTTCCAAGGGAGCTACTCTAAAGTAAACATCCAAGTCATATTTCCCAGGGCCCTGGATAATTTAGACCATTCGGACAACCACAAGGGGCGATATAGTGCAGAAACTATCTTGTATAAGTCTGTCTTAACTAACTAGTCACACATACCCAACATGCAAGTATATTGGCCCTATGATAGAACATCAACTACAGCAAATCAAAGTATATGCTTCCTGCTTCGCTAGACCACCAACTCATACTCAAGTCGTAGAGTACTAGTCCACGCTGTAGCGGTAGTAGTCTAGGTTTCTACCATATAGTACTTTGAGAAACCACTACTACAGGTCCTGTTCTACGTATTCGAAATACGCTTATGTCATGAAGTGAGTGGACTACCCACTGGCTAAAGGTAAGCCATTCCCTATTTTGAATTCATAACATAATAACCTAAACATGATGAGGTTCCCAGTCTCATCAATAGGTTAAGAACAAATGTTTATGTGTTAAATAACCCGTGATCCATACCTTACTGTGAAAGACCACCATTCACCTGGATCACTTATTTAAACACAATGGGTCTGTTCCAAACGAAAATCGTGCACAAACAAAAAGTAAATTCACAAACAATTTCTGAAAATAAATTCTTTTATTAAATAATTCGATTTTACATCAGAAACCTAGTCTAAGAGGACATACAATCCAACAATCTCCCACTTGCACTCTAAGACTAGGTAAGTCCATAGGTGCCCACCCCTATGGCGTCTAAGTGTCTCTTGAAGACTCTCTCAGCCAAAGGCTTGGTGAATGGGTCTGCTAGATTGTTTTCTGAGGTAATATGCTCCACCACGACTTCCCGTCTCTGGATGAAATCCCGGATCAGGTAGTACTTCCTCTCGATGTGTTTCCCCTTCTTGTGGTTCCGAGGCTCCTTAGATTGCGACACTGCTCCAGTGTTGTCGCAATACATCACAACCGGCCTGTCCATATGTGATACGACTCCAAGTTCTAAAAGAAACTTCCGGAGCCAGACTGCTTCTTTGGACGCTTCCGAAGCTGCCACATACTCAGCTTCCATGGTTGAGTCAGCAATACAAGATTGCTTGATACTCCTCCATGAAATTGCTCCTCCAGACAAGGTGAAGACATATCCGCTAGTGGATTTTCTCTCATCCTTATCCGCCTGGAAGTCTGAGTCTGTGTATCCTGTAGGAACCAAATCATCAACCCTGTAAACCAGCATATAATCTCTCGTTCCCTTGAGGTACTTGAGAATATGCTTTACAGCTTGCCAATGAACCTCCCCTAGGTTTGACTGATATCTGCTAACTAAGACCACGGCAAAGCAGATATCTGACCTAGTACACAGCATGGCGTACATGAGACTTCCCACCGCCGAAGCGTAGGGAATCCTACTCATTCTGTCCTTTTCTTCTTGAGACTTAGGATAGTCCTTCGAAGAAAATGACAACCCATGTCTGCAAGGGATTAGAGCTCCCTTGCATGAGTCCATGCTGTACTTGGCCAGCATCTTGTCAATGTATGTCGCTTGGGATAATCCTAACATTCTCTGCTTCCTATTTCTAAGAAGCCTAATCCCGAAAATGTAGTTGGCTTCTCCCAAGTCCTTCATACTGAATTGACTAGACAGCCAAACCTTTGTAGATGACAATGTCCCTACATCATTTCCAATGAGTAGAATGTCATCCACATACAGGACAAGAAAAACCACATTGATGCCTTCAAGTTTCCTGTACACGCATGGTTCATCTTCGTTTTGAATAAAACCATAAGACTTTACAAGTCTCATCAAAACGAATGTTCCATACTCTTGATGCTCGCTTAAGTCCATAAATGGACTTCTTAAGCTTGCAAACCATGTGTTCCTGGCCTTCAGCAATGAAGCCTTCCGGTTGGAACATATAGATGTCTTCGCTAAGATGGCCATTTAAGAATGCCGTCTTGACATCCATTTGCCATATCTCGTAGTCATAGTGACAGGCGATGGCAAGGAGGATGCGAATGGATTTAAGCATGGCTATCGGGGAAAAGGTTTCCTCATAGTCGATACCCTCTTTCTGAGTATACCCTTTCGCCACAAGCCTAGCTTTGAAGGTTTCCACCTTCCCATCCGCTCCTCTCTTCCTCTTGTATACCCACTTGCACCCAATGGGTTTTATCCCTTCAGGTGAAGCTACAAGATCCCAAACCTGATTGAGGTACATAGACTCAATCTCGGCTTTCATTGCTTCATGCCACAGATTTGCATCGGCATCAGCAATAGCCTCCTCGTATCTAGCGGGGTCTTGTTCCTGATGGTCGGAAACCAGCTCAAAGGCTTTTCCAGTCCATCTATCCAGAACCCTAGACACTCTCCCACTACGACGAGGCTCCATTTGTATAGGTTCTTGAGGCTGTGCCTCTTCTTGTTCCAAAATCGGGTCAGTAGAAGTCGATTCCATAGATAACTTCTCCTGCAGTTCCAACCTCGTTGAACCTTTAGTGGAAGTACTTTAATCATCTTCCAAGTATCTAGCATTGGTACTGACTAGTACCTTCTGCTCCTTAGGATGATAAAAGTAGCCTCCTTTTGTCCCTTTTGGATACCCAACAAAATAGCATAATTCTGATCTTGGTTCCAACTTGTCTCCCTTGATCAGCACATAAGTCTGGACACCCCCAAATCCCGAGATGATTCGGACTTGGCTTACGCCCAGTCCACATCTCATAGGGAGTCCTAGGTACCGACTTGGAAGGCACCAAGTTCGGAATATATGCCGCCGTTTCCAGTGGCATATCCCCAAAAGGACACTCGGAAGAGTAGCATGAGACATCATGCTTCGGACCATTTCCATCAACGTCCCGTTCCTTCTCTCGCCTACTCCGTCTCGCCGGGGGTTCCTGCCGCAGAGCTGGGATACTATCCCATGATGTACCATGTAGTCCTTGAATTCACCTAGGAGGTACTCTCCACCACGATCCGATCATAAGGTTTTGATTAATTTACCTGTCTGACGCTCCACTTCAGCCTTAAACTCTTTGAACTTGTCAAAAGAGTCAGACTTGCGTCTCATCAGGTAAATGTAACCATACCTCGTACAATCATCCGTGAACGTGATGAAGTACTCAAAACCTCCCCTAGCTGGTGTAGACAATGGACCGTACACATCAGTGTAAACAAGACTCAACACCTCCTTGGCTCTATCCGCCTTTGGTGTAAAAGACCTTTTGGTCATTTTTCCCATTAGGCAGGATTCACACTGAGGCCAACTTTCCAATCTCAATGAGCCCAAAGGCCCATCATGGATTAGCCTCTGAATCCTGGTTGAGTTAATATGACCCAACCTCAGATGCCAAAGGTATGAATCATTGATATTGGTCTTTCTCTTCTTAGTTAAAGGTTCAGACAGAGCGTTATTTGATTGGTTATTAATAGGGTTTAAAAAGAACAAATTTCCATACATGTGCCCAGTACATAAAATTTCTCCATCTCTACTGATAGAAATACCAGAATGGAAAGATACAGAATATCCTTGATTAATAAGTTTTGCAACTGAAATCAAATTCTGACGAAAACCAGGTACATATAAAATGTCTTTTAAAACCACTATCTTATTACAATCAAAAATAACAGCCAGCTCTCCTACTGCAAGGGCCCAGACTTGTGCTCCATTTCCTACTCGAAGCCCATGTTTGCCCTTCTTGAGTCTTCTTATCTTCCTAAACCCCTGCAAGGAGTTACAGATATGATCAATGGCTCCTGAATCAACAATCCAAGTGGAAGTTGATCCTACCATTGATATGGACTCTAGATAGTAAACATTACCTGTGGGGTTTTTCTTGGCCTGAAGATCTGGACACTCATTTTTCCAGTGTCCCTTCTTTCCACACTTGAAGCACTTGCCCTTTGGTTTGTCCTTGGGCTGGGCTGCTGCATTCCCCTTCTTCCTCTTGAACTTTCCGGGCTTAGGCCCAGTTCTTGAAGAAGAGGCCTTAGCAATCATGGCCTTAGACTACGGCTTCATGACCTTCTCCTCCATCTAGAGCTCCTTCATCAGTTTAGTCAAACTCATGTTCAACTTGTTCATGTTATAGTTTAACTTGAACTGAGTGAAAGAGCCCGGTAGAGATTCGAGAACCATGTCCACTTGGCTCTCGGGGTCAATGACAGCCCCTAAGATTTCTGCCTCCACGAAAGCAGCAATCATCTTGAGCATATGCTCTCGGACTGATGCTCCCTCAGCCATCTTAGTGTTTACAATTGTTCGAAGAGCCTCCTGCCTTGCGGGCCGGCTCTTGTCCGCGAACATAGTTGCCAACGATTGACTTATGTCATATGCAAAAGCCATGTGCTCGTGTTTTGACTGGAGCACATTAGACATGGAAGCTAACATATAGCAACGTGCCATTTCGTCAGCTTTCTTCCATGCCTTTTCACCCACTCGCTCTTTAGCGGTGGAACCTTCCCCAATAACAGGGCAGGTTTCGTAAAGGACATACTTATACTCCTCGGCTGTAAGTATTATGTCCAGGTTCCTTTTCCAGTCCACATAGTTTGGACCCGTTAACTTATTCTCCCTAAGAATAACGGCCAATGGACTAAAAGAACCTCCCACCATTTCTGAAAATCAAAAATAAAAGAAAGAAATTAGTTTGTGAAAACAAAATGAAATTTGTGCACTGAAAATAATTTGGCTCTTAGGAAAACTGACATAGCTTCTTGGGAAGATTAACAGTTTCCTAAGCTAAGTCTATTAACCACCACAAATTAATTTCCCTTCTAGGTAATGGTCTAGAGAATAACTCCATCGTGGGATGGCCGTTTCCTCTCATTTCCTATGGACATACCTCGCACTATAACCTCCAACGTGGGCTGGCCGATCATAGTACGTGCATCGGGTTATTAATTACATCCCTTCATTAGATCTAGATCCTTGTGGTATCCCCATCCTATACGGGTTCACTCCCAGGGTGACGCGAGGGGATCCACGATCTCTAATGAGGACCGTGATGGAAGCCGTGGGGCCGTTGGAACCCCTCTCCCACTTAGTCTTTTAAAAATAAGGTTTTCTGGAAAATATCCTTTTGAAATTTCCATTAAGTTTTTCTTAACTCAAAAATAAAATATCTAAGTCCAATAAAATCTCTATGTCAAGGCTTATATCATTTGAGAGATTTCCTCCATGGACTAATTTTATATAAGTTAAAACTTAATGATTTCAAAAATTTCCAATTAAAACTTTCTAGAGACTTTGGTCTCAAGTTTATTTGACAAAATCATTTTTCTAGTCCAAAACAAAACAAAATGGCTCTCCATTTTAATTTACAAAAATATCTAAATCCAATATATTTTCTATGTCAAGGATTAAATCCTTTGAGAAAATATTTAAGGATTAATTTTTGTACCAATTAAAATAACCATTTAGTTTTTAAAGAAAAAACATTTTTCCTTGCCAAAACAAAAGGTTCCCAAAGACTATGGTCTTTGAGGAAAAGCACACATAGGTACATAAAAAAATAGCATGCTAGAAAACAATAAACGTTTTCATGCTTTTCTATTTTTTAAACCTAAGTGCCCAAATAATAGAATTAAACACATTAATTAATTAATTAATTATCTTGTTTAATCCTAAAATCCCTTACTAATATTTTTCATGCAAATATATTCCAAGAATATAAATATTGCAAAAATATTAACTTCTCCTGGTATGGGACCCCAAAACGAAAAAGAAAAAAATAAAAATAAAAATTGCCAAAAAATGGCTGGCGGTCCACTGCACCGGCGGCACAGGATCCGCGCCAGAATGGCCTGCGGTCCACCGCAGCCGCAATGCACCTCGCAGCACCAGATCGCACGCCGTGCGACCCGCGGAGCTGATCCACGCCCGCGACCCGCAACCAGTTGCACTCTGCTTCCGACTCGCGAAGGATCCGCGCCTTTATCCGAATGGCACACCCGATCCGGCTTTCTGACCCGCGCGCGGAATTGAATTTCAATTCTACAATTTAAATTCAACATTCAAAATGAATTCGGCTTGGATTGCTACAGTCGCGGCTCGTGCGACACGGCTCTTCACACAGAAACAGTGGCGGCTCGGCTCAAGGCTCGGCTCGGCTTAAACGGCTTAGGAACAGTGCATCTTCTTCGTTTTTTTTTCCAGTTTTGCACGCGACTTGCAGAGCATTTTTCCTTCGATTTTTTCTGTCTTCTTTGGCTTCTTTGGACATTTTTACTTATAAAAAATCATCCAAAACATAACCATAACCGCCTATACCCATTAAAATTGGGTTTACACGATTAAAACATCAAAGCCAAAAAATTTACAGTAGCTCCTATGCTTCACGGTGAAGCTTACAAAACCATCTATCCCATACCAAAACAGCGAAGGATCACAGGTATAATCATCTTCTCCATTTTATTAACTACCATGCTCCCTATATTGATCAAAACCAATGGCTCTGATACCACTTTGATGGCAAAATGCAGCACAGGAAGCCACGGACGGGAAAAACAGAGACCAAAAAAATTTATATGCGAGCCATAAAGGCCATGCGGAAGCGTGAAGATCATACCTTTGCGTTCCTTAACCCTCCTAGGTTGCGTAGGAACAGATTGAACGGCTGGAATTGCCTCGCTTTGCACAGTTGAAGGAGCTTCCGGTTGAACACCCGCTAGCCTTCGACTTCGTCTTGTTTGCATTAACGCTTAGCTCTCCAGCTCTCGGGATATTCCTCAGCCTAACCTCTAGTCGGTGAACACTATGGTGAAGAGGAAGGGTCTCAATTCTCCTTGGTTCGTTCGCTATTGGTTAGCAAAGAACAAGGGAAAAACAAGAAGAAGGAGAGAGCCTTTGTGAGAGAGAGACTCACGTGAGTGTGGCATTGGGGAGGAAAAATTAGGGTTTTTTCTTTTCAAAGAGTTGTTTATATTTAGCCAAAATTAGGTCTCTCAATCTCTGATAAACATATCCCCGGGATTTCAAAATATCCGGATGTTATCCTGAGAAACAGTTTGGCCTAACCTTAAACTCCTCTTAACGTATCTGGAAAAAACCATAAGGTCCAAGCTATTGGGCCAGATAAATATTTATTATTTTTCTTGGACCCAAAAAGCCCAAAATAATAAATATTAATTATTTATTTTCTGGGCTTACATAAGTAACCCAATAAATAATTAATGAGCCCAAATGAACCATAATAATTAATCTTTAATTATTTATTTCTTAGGCCTACATAAATAACCCAATAAATAATTAAACATTAATTATTTCCCCTAGTTTAAGCCTAGGTTAATTTCTTAATTATTCATACTGGACCTAGGCCCTGAATAATTAATTAACTAAATAAACTAGATAATTAATTTCTCTTAACTCCTATTTTATTTATTTATTTATTTATTTTATTCCAGTCCAATAATAAATTAGACTTCCTGAATAAAATAAAACAAAACAAAATAAAATAAAATCCTCTTCAACTGAGACCAAATCCTTAACCCAAAAATAGTTAGGACTTACGGGCTATCCCGAGGACCAAAAAGACACATCGCCTTGGCTGCTAAAATTACCAAAATACCCCTGCTATATAAATAACTGTATTTTGCATTTTAAATATTTCCTAATATCACCATAAGGAAATATTGACCCCAAGGACAATGCTGCATTCGCAAAGTCTCCGACCTACAGGTGAAATGACTAAAATACCCCTCTACACATCGCCGTACATTTAGAGAGGAAGAAGTGTACTAACACCCCTCTAAATGACATCTACCATCCTTAGGCTTCTAGTCCAATGATCCACGACTTCCTGGAGTGTTTCCGCTTTCCAAGGGAGCTACCCTAAAGCAAACATCCAAGTCATGTTTCCCAGGGCCCTGGATAATTTAGACCATTCGGACAACCACAAGGGGCGATATAGTGCAGAAACTATCTTGTATAAGTCTGTCTTAACTAACTAGTCACACATACCCAACATGCAAGTATATTGGCCCTATGATAGAACCCTAACTACAGCAAATCAAAGTATATGCTTCCTGCTTCGCTAGACCACCAACTCATACTCAAGTCGTAGAGTACTAGTCCACGTTGTAGCGGTAGTAGTCTAGGTTTCTACCATATAGTACTTTGAGATACCACTACTACAGGTCCTGTTCTACGTATTCGAAATACGCTTATGTCATGAAGTGAGTGGACTACCCACTGGCTAAAGGTAAGCCATTCCCTATTTGGAATTCATAACATAATAACCTAAACATGATGAGGTTCCCAGTCTCATCAACAGGTTAAGAACAAATGTTTATGTGTTAAATAACCCGTAATCCATACCTTACTGTGAAAGACCACCATTCACCTGGATCACTTATTTAAACACAATGGGTCTATTCCAAATGAAAATCGTGCACAAACAAAAAGTAAATTCACAAACACTTTCTAAAAATAAATTCTTTTATTAAATAATTCGATTTTACATCAGAAACCTAGTCTAAAAGGGCATACAATCCAACAGGTGGAAGTCAAATGAAACCAAATATCCCATTCTTCACTTGATTGCTAGGGATATATATTGTATTCCGGTATCCACAGTTGCTTCAGAGTCTGCATTTAGTACTGGAGAAAGAATGGTAAATCCATATCGCGGCAAACTTCATCCAGAGCTTTGATGTGTGTCCATAATTGGTTGTGTACTGATATTTGTGCTAATAGTAAAGGTATACATAATAAATATAGTTTATGAATTGTGTCATCATATTTATATTTTAATTAATTGTTACTTTTATAGGTTCTTCTTTGAATACTATAGAGTTTGGCTCTATTTTAGATGACGTGGATGCCGATGATGAGAGTGGGGTATTTTTAAAACTTATTATCATTTTTATATACATTTTTTTGTAGTGTTGATTTGCTTTATTAATACTTCGAATAATGTATATATATTTATAAAATTATTAACAATATTTCTTTTATAGGTGAGTGGAACTACCGAGATTGGACATGAATGAAGTTTGGATTTGGCAACTTCAACTTTTCTTGACTTATATTACATTGTATGTTTAAGTGAGTATATTTTTTACATTGTATTGTATGTTGAACTTGGTTATTTCATGTGTCATTTGCTTATTTACGTTTTTAATATCTTGGACTCTTGGGTTGTATTTCTAATTTGTTGTCTTGGTTTATGTTTTCCTTTTGTGGATTGATGTGTGTTGGGACAATTGGACTTGTAGCAGTTGAATCCTCTTTTGTGAAAATAACATGTCTTTGTCTTTTAGTTCTATGAGGTTAGGCATTATCTATTTACAGGGATTATTAAATTTGGCTTGAGATGTATTTTATTTAGGGAATATACTGTTTAGAATTTTTAAATTTTTTGTTGGGTTGTTGGTTGAAACCGAGCCCCTGCTTCCCCGATTCCTCATCGGGCTAGGACCGGGGATTATTTTGTCCCCGGTGGGCCGGGGGCGGGGATCCCCGTTCCTCCCGTGTCGGGGATGGGTCGGGGACAAGAAGAAAGGGGCTACGCAAGGGCGAGGCCGGGATATCTAGTCCCCGACCCGCCCCCGGCCTGTTGCCATCCTTACTAGTTAGCCTTACTAAAACTTTTATCTACACTCATAATATTATTTATATTAAAATTTATTTATTATTTATTTTATTTGTTACTATTTATTATTTATTACTTAAAAATTAAGTATAATTCATTTATTATTAATTTTATTGGTTATTTATTATCTATTAATTATTAATTAAAATTAAGTATAATTTATTATCTATAATAATACTATTTAAATATTACTTATTACCCGTATTATTTAGGATTTATTATTATCCATTCTTTAATGCTAATTTTATTTATTAGCAACATTACTCATTATTTATTATTTGAAACTATAATTTATTATTATTTATTTTATAACACCCATTTATTTTAACTTGTCAAGCTAGTTTTATTTTATAAAATACTTTATCCACTAGTATTAAAGCTTAAGACATTGCGGTCATGCTTAGTTATTGTTGTGGCTAGTTGAACTAGGAATTATTTATTTAAGGCAAATATGGTTTGGATGTTTCCTTATATCTTGTGTTTACCCCGAGAGGGGTTAGGTTGACTTGAAATACCTTAGAAGATTTTTGAACTCAAGAAGAGCAAAAGATCAGCTATGTTCTTGCATGAAAATGTTTGAACACCAAAGTTATCATGACAAGTCAAACTCAATAGATACAAGTATTTGTATTGTAAAGGAAATTATAGATAATTTTCCTTTTCGTTTTAGTCAAGCAAACTATTGAAAGTTAAACAAACAATTTTACACAAAATGTTAAACTTTTCCTAAAAATCCAACTTTGGCAAGAATTTTGGAAACCATAATTGCTATTTCCAAGTGAATCATTGTATGATCTTTCTTCTCCTAAGTCGGACAAACAACATTGAGTACTCAATAAAGGTAGACTACTAGGATTAGTATTTGAAAGGTTAGGGTAAGTCTCTCAATAGATGGCCACCTCTAAGGGGTGAGTCCTTCTTGAATAGGATGCCAGTCCTATAGGTCATACCAGTCCAAGCTAGCAAGTTCAGTCAAGTGAACTGTGTATTTTCAGAGTGGACAACCGGTAAGTTTGGGTATAGATATGGAGGAGTATCTCACCTAGTAGGCCATACACCTACATTGTGTTAATATACACAAAGTGTGGCATTTTGATCGTTATATTGTCATAGTACAAAAAGTGTGGTGCCATGGCTACCTTTTTTGAGTGGTTGTATTTATTGTGCACATGTATGTTTTGGAAAGGAAAACACCACTCTTCATTTGTGAAATTTATTTGAGACTTGCCAGCACTTTTTTTTATGAAATATCACAACTTACATACATGAACTATTTTACTTGAAATACTCAAAACACATATAGGCTTACTGACATTTTTGTCTCAGCACATTTTATACCATGTTTTCAGGTCAGTCCTGCTGTGAAGGTTATTGAGTAGAGATTGCCTATGTTTTGAAGATTTATTTCTTTTCTGATTTATTTCATTTGAGGGGCTTTAGCAGACATTTATTTATTTTTGGAACTTGTTTATGTATTACTTGGGTTATAATAAGTTTAATTTTGAATTATTTCTTTCATTTCTTTTGTGAGTCCTAGTTATAAAAACCCCTTGTCCTATGAATAGGGTGACAACCCCAGCCCTAATAGGGGCATAGGTAGTGGGGTGTTACAAATTTTGTCCCAAAATTCAAGAGGACAGACGTCTATAGTAACTTTGGATACTTCCACTTCTTCCATTCCTCAGTTTCCCATGTAGAAACTTGCGTACCTTGATGTTCCCATAAAACATTTACTATAAGGATTTGCTTATTCTGAAGTATCTTAATACTTCTATACAAGCTCTTCACTGGCTTCTTAATATAACTCAGATTTGATTGTAAAACTAATGGCTCTTCATTAAGCGCATATTCTATATCAGGATGATGCTTCTTTAATTGCAACACATGGAACACATCATGTATTCCAGTTAAACCTTCTAGCAAGTCTATGTAATATGCTACAAGTCCAATTCCTGTAATGATTGGTAATGGTCCCAAATATTTTAGACTCAATTTACCTTCATTTGGATGCTTCAGGATTCCACTACTAGGAGTCAACTTCAAGAATGTTTGATCTCCTATCTAAAACTTTGTTAGGATTGTGCCCTTGAAGTAATCATAATAAAAGATATTCTTTATCTTTCAGTTTCTTTATTCCATATGTTTATGTGTATAAAAACTATTAGACAAAGTCTAAGTACAACACTATGTAAAGGAAATTATGATAGAGATCGTGATGTGAGGTTCCTACTATACAAGAATGTATTTTATCTTAAATAATCTCTAATTTTAGTATTAATAAGACAACACATCATTAATATGTTAAGATTATCACGTGTTCTACTCCTTGCTATGATCAAGTAGCGATTTTTACATCCGTGAGTATTGTGATACTCAAAGTTAACATATGGATGCTTATTACTTGAACAAGTATATTGGATGACCTAACCATGAGATAATCCCATGGATAACTATTTATTGCCAGTGATAGAATCTCATTATAGCAAATGTGTAAGTATCTTTAGACTTGAGAACTCTAAGGTGCTTTGTTTGCTAAGCCTTGTACTTTGATTCCAATCTCTGGAGTCCTTACAAGAACGCATATGGGATGAACATTAGGTACAACATGAACTAAACGAAAGAATTTGAAAGGGTCAATAAAGGATTCACCACTCCTAATAGTAGGAGTGAATATCTCAAGGCTACTTGTAAAAATCATTACTCAAGAAGTCCTTGGCCACGGAGACTATGTGTTGAAAATAGTTCCAATTAATACACATAATGCGTAATGGATTATGGGAACCAGTACTAAAATATTCGGGACAGAATTAATTAATATTCTGGAGGAAGTTAGCACTAATTTCATACTCTAAACTGAATGAGATATTGTATGATAAAAGGAGTTTATTGCACTGACATTTCACTATTGAAATGTTTATGTCAAGCCACTTAACTTTTTGGATTTTTTGGGTGGTCATGATGTATTGCTAGATACCTCTCATGATTTGCAAAATATGAATTTATTAATTAGAGAATTACCAAATTTAATCCTAATTAGAATTAATACATTAATTCTAATTATTAAAAGCATTATTAATTCTATTATGATAGAATTAATTCATATTAACTACCAAATGACTAGAAAACCTAATAGGTCACACACAATAGAGGAATTGGTACTCAAAATATTATTCGATAATAGCATAGGGACAATTTGTTAGAAGAAATAATTATTATGGGATAATTATAAAGTGTTATAATTATTTGGAGTTGATTTGCGATTATTAAATCCCTATAGGTGAATTATAAATTTATTATAATTCATAGCGCATAATTGCAATTCTTGAAATTCCTAAGCCCATAATTGAAAAAAAAAAGAAATTCGTAACAAATTTGGAATTCAAATTCAAGTTAGTAATTTACTAACTTGTTTTTCTAGTTTTGCGTGTATTTTTTTTTTCTTTCTTTTCTTGTGGTGGTTGGTTTTAAAAAGAAAATGAAATTAGTTTCCTATAAATTTTTATTCTCTAAAGAAGAATAAAAGTTTTGAGCCACTATAAGAATAAAAGAGACAACACGCACATAGAGATTTCTTCTTCTTTTTCTTTTCGAAAGAAAAAGAAAACAATTTCTTCCCAATTAAATTGATCATAAAGCTACCAAGTATTATTCTTTTAGCATATATTTTGGTGATTTTGAGTACGTTCTTTGTGTGGATCAATATTAGAGAAATTCCTTTTCTTGGAATTTGGTGGCTCGATTAGATCGACTTTTGAACGAGATTCACGCCGAAGAAAAATTTTAAAAGCTGCATTTTTAAGGTAATTAAATTTTTTTCCCTTCTCCTAATCCGTTTAATTACATATGAGTGATTTACGTGGATTTCATTTTATTTTCCGCTGCGTGTTAACTGGTTTGCATGATCGAAATCCAATAGTGGTATTAGAGCCATCTCGTATGTGTTTTACATATTTTATTATTATTTTGAAATAATTTCAAAATAAATTCAACATTATGAAATTGTTTCATAAATATTTTAAAATTTGAAATAGTTTCAAAATTATTTTCAGGTCCATGAAAATTGTTCCATATAAAATTTTGTTTTAGTGAGTTATATATATATATATATATATATATATATATATATATATATATATATACACGCATATTAATTATTGAAATTGGTTTTAGTAAATTATAGAAATTGTTTCCTTTTTAATTCATAGAAATTATTTCTGCGAAGAAAAAAAATGAAGTTTTGTTACCTTAAATTAGTTAAGGAAACTGAAGCCGAATAGGAGACAAGCAGAAAAAGATTTCGTTGAAATTGTTTCAGTCAAAAAGAAAGAAAAAATTTTAGTTGAAATTGTTTCAGCTGAAAAGAGAGAAAAAAAGTTTTTTTGCTAAAATTGTTTTAGCTGAAAAGAAAAAAAATCGATAAAATTGTTTCAACCGAATAGAAGAAAAAAAAAATACTGAATTTGTTTCTACCATTATTATTTAGCTTACACCCTTGGAGGATGATTAACATCCTTGGGAGGCTTGTGCCCAAAATTTTTTTAATTTAATAATAAAAAAAGAATTTGGTTGAAGCCTTGCGTGGCTATAGCATAGCCAAGCAAGGCCTTGTGGGGTCAATGATAGGGGCTAAAATTGTCACTATTTTTTTAGTTATTTGAGGTTAAATTGAGATATTTTTGATGTAATAACTAGTCATATTCCTTCATATTTGATATTTTGTTTGTAAAAAGTGTTTTTGACAAATTTATATATATTTAATTTTGAGCAAAATTGGCAAATTTCCAGACCACACCTAGTGCCAGGTCTGGGAAGTAGACCAGGCGCCAGGTCCATTCTGGTCCGCCCAAAGAAAAACTAAGCAAAAACTCAGGAAAAAATAGAACACACCTAGTGCTAGGTGGGTTGACTGGACCCGGCGCTAGGTCTGCTTTGGAAAGGCGAAATCTTGTGCACGAATTTAATAACTTTATAAAGTTGTTGGTATTTTCCGAATTCTACTCAACCAAGACCCCTCAAGCAACGAATTTGGTATTAAAGAAGCTTATAAAACCAAGGGAAAACATAAGAGAAAAGTAGTGAATCCAAGTCCAAAAATTCCAATCACTCAAAGAATGAGAGATTCACCATTCAAAGAGGATTGTTCAAGAGAGTCTTCAAAGGAGAAGAAGGAGGCTTGTCTATGAGTGCTTTCTTTCACCTTTGTTTTCTTGTTCTTAAATAATGATGTATTTAATTTTTTATTTGTAATTTGATATTATTTTGGGATTTATGGTCTTGTGTTAATTTAGTTATTTGATCAATTTTCTATCATTTTTGGTATTTAATTACTTATTATCACTGATTATTGATGCAAGTTCCTCTAATTGACTTGGAAAAAAATGTTAGGAGTTCATTTCATTGATTTTGAATTTGTCAAATCTTCATGGATTTGAGAAACGAAGTTAAGATTAAAGGACTAAAGTGATCAAAGATTAGTTGATTTCATCTTGAGCAAAGGGTCATTAGCTAATTTCATATTTATGAGGAATTGAGTTTAATGCATGTTTCGGTTATATTAGTTTGATTGGAAAATCTGCTAATTTTTCAAAAGAAAATGATTCTATGGATTGGGAAAGATGTTGAGTCTATCTAAGTAGATTCATGACTTGAGAAACAATTGAATTTTATTTTATATTCCTTCATGATGGCAAGATGATGACTACTTGAGATAATTGCTAGATGATTCATTATAATGCTTTCTAGGGTAATTGTCTAAATTACACATTCTTACATCATTGAGTTGTATATAAATATATATATATATATATATATATTATTTTTCTTTTTATTATTTTATCGCTTTATTTGAGTCGGTTAAACAATGAATGAAAAGTGATTACTATGTACTTGTTCCTTTGAGGATTGATACTCGTTAATTTTCAATGCAATACTTATGATGAGTATATTTGCTCATATGTGTATTTTGGGATTAATGTTTTAAATAAAATTTGACTAAGGGATGAATTTAAATTTAATTATTTTTATACACCCAAAATTTACACATCAATTAGTTATTCTTGATTGCAATTGTTTCAAACAACAAATCTTTATATATATATAAAAAATTATAGTTTTACTAGTTTTTCTTCAAGCACCCACTGAAATAATTTTATTCCAAAAGGACCCCAAGATGTTTTTCAAAATTTGATTTTGGGATTAATTAATTAAATTTCTAAAATAATGATTTTAGAATTTAATATTTGATGCATATTTATATATTTATTTTGCTTAATGTGTTTTAAGCATAATATTGGCATGTTGGCTTGGTTATGGACTTAGACCAAATTAATTTGATTAATTTAAACTGTTTCATGCATTTTATCGCTTTGTTTTGAATAAATAGGCCCTATGTGTCCTGCATTTCTCTATAATTCTCTTGTAATTTCTCTTCTCATCTAATTCCATTCGAATGTAACTCAAAGTTTCTTCATTAGGGATTTATGTAACTTGATTACATAGGTTAAATAAGATTAAAAATTATTTTATGAATCTGTAGAGATGGCGACCAAGGCGAAGCAAGAAGACGGTAAGACTTTCTTTTCAAAACATGCACGAACACATAGGTCATGACCAAAATTAATTTCCTTCTTGGCTTAAGGAAATTAATCTAGAAAAGACCATAATGAAGTCATGTAATTGAGTCTATTACAATAATGTCAAAGTGTTGATATTTTTCATGTCAAATGATGAGACTATTAATTAAATAATTAAAATCTCTCAAACAATATTAAATCTAAGGCCTTCCGTTAATATAGTAAGAACGAGAGTTATTTTTGAGATTAGGTTGTTGGGCATATCCAAGCTTACTCAATATTGAGCAAGTTCAAACTATGGAATATGATCCCTGATTGATAGGTTAGATTGAACTAATATCTTGATCTCGGTTGGGCATACCAGAGCATAAAGAATATTAAAGGCTAAGTTAGGGTAGCACTAAATGCTTTAAGATTAAAAGATGTTAATCACCTAACGATCCGGTAGTTACATTTATGAAATTGTTATTGGATACATACCATTAAGCTTAAGGGTGGTTTGTTGGGCATACCCAAGGTCATTCTTAAAAAATTTAGATATCGAACCACTAGGAAGGTTTCCAAGGGGCTTTCCAGAGTCAATAGTTAGGGCTATTGATTTGAAGAAAATAGTGGGTAAAATATGCGTTAATTAAAGACCTAATTAAATTCATTTCATGTGCATATACACAGTCTAATATATCTTATTGTTCATCTAGGTCATTTTCATCATGATAAAAAATTTGAACTTACGTAACATTTTGGAAACAAATAAGCTCACCGAATTAAATTTCTTAGACTGGTATAGAAATCTGAGAATTGTTTTGAAATTAGAAAAGTTGCTCTATGTGTTAGATTCTCTAATTCCATCACCACCATCTGGTGATGCTCCTGCTAAAGAGCATGAAGTCCATAAGAAGCATAAAGAGGACAACAACATAGCATCTTGTATCATGCTAGCATCAATGATCACTGAGCTTCAAAAATAGTATGAGCATATGGATGATCACACTATCATCTTCCATCTAAGAGAGTTTTTTGATAAGTAAGCAAGAACGAAGAGATATGAGATATCTAAGTAGTTATTCCGTTATAAGATGGTAGAAGGCACTTCGGTAGCCACTCATGGACTTAAAATGATAGGGTTAATTGAAAGGATTGGATAACTTGGGTTTACTATGGATCACGAATTAAGTATAAACTTAATTCTTCAATCTTTGCCAGTTAGTTTTTCAAAATTTATGATGAACTACTAGATGAAAAAGATTGAGACCACAATACCTGAGTTGATTAACCTTCTTAAGGTTGTGGAGTCGTTTATGAAGAAAGAATATAATGCAGTCTTATTGGTTGGTTCTTCTTCTAAAAGGAAAAATGTTTCTAAAAAGAAGAAGAAGAATCCAATTAAACCTAAAGGCGGTGAAAAGAATAAGGAGACAGCCACCAAAGGCCCATGTCACCATTGTGGGAAAATGGATCATTGGAGGTGCAACTGCAAAGACTACTTGGAGACTGTTAAGGAAAAAAAGCAGAAGGACAAGCTTGCAAGCACTTCTACTTCTACTCCTAGTATGTTTATGATTGAGATCAATACTACTTTTAACAATAAGATATACGTATTGGATACCAGATGTGGATCTCACTTGTGTAATATTTTGCAAGGATTAAAGAGCAGTTGTAAGTTGGAGAAAGGTGATGTGGACCTTCGTACAACAAATGGAGTAAGGATTGTTGCACTTGCCCTTGAGACTTATCATCTACACCTATCATTTGGATTGATTCTAGAATTACAAAACTGCTTTTATGTACCAGTTTTAGTTAAAAATATTCTCTCAGTTGCTTGTTTAGACTTGCTTAGATTTTATTTAAATTTTAAGAATAAAAGTTGTTCTTTTTCACTAAATAATATCTATTATGGTACTATAACTTTGATGAATGGTTTATATGTTCTGGAAATAAAAAATCAAGTTCTTAATATAAACAATAAAAGACCAAGAAAATATAACACAAACCCATCTTTATTATAGCATTGTCGTTTAAGCCATATAAATAAGAATCGCATTTCAAAGTTATATAAGTGTGGTGACTTAGGCTCATATGATTTTGAATCATATGAGAATTGTGAATCTTTCTTACTAGGAAAGATGACTAAAACCTCATTTTCTAAGAAATGGGAAAGGGCTAAGCAATTATTGAAGCTAATATATACTGATGTATGTGAACTAATAATATTGCAAGCAAGAGGGGGTTATCAATACTTCATTACCTTTATCGATGATTATTCTCAACTTGAGTATTTGTTTTTTTATGAAATACAAATCTGAAACCTTTGACAAGTATAAAGAATTAGAGAAACAACTTGGTAAGAGTATTAAAACTCTAAGATCCGATTGAGGAGAAGAATATTTCAGCCAAGAGTTTCTAAGTTATCTTAGAGATAATGGGATATTATCTCAATGGACTCCGCCACGTACACCTCAGCATAATGGTGTATCTGAGAGAATGAATCGAACTTTATTAAATATAGTTTGATCCATGATGGCTTTTCTGATCTAACAAAATCGTTTTGGGGATTTGCACTGGAAACTGCCGTTTACATACTTAACAGAATTCCATTAAATACGGTTGACACTACTGCATTCAAGTTATTTTATGGTAAAAGACCAAAGCTAACTCACATGAGAATTTGGGGATGTCTTACTTATGTAAAGAGGATAAAGTCAGACAAATTAGAAAATAAATATGATAAGTGTTTGTTTGTTGGATATCCAAAAGAATCTCACGGATATTATTTATATCTCCCTATTGAAAACAAATTATTTGTTTTAAGGTATATTATTTTCTTAGAGAAGGAATTCATGCTTAAAGGAGATAATGGGAGCAAGATTGAACTTAGTTAAGTTTAAGAAGCCCAAACAAAAAATGATCAACCAATTGATCCTGAGTCTATTGATCAAATAGATGAACCTTAAACTACACAAGATCCTCGTAGGTTAAATAGGAGAAGTGGCACCTACGAGATATGGATTTCTCAATACTGACCACAATGTAAAACCCCACCTAAACCTATCATAGAGTTAGAAGGATGTGGTGCATATCATATCATGTTGCATAAAATATATTTCTTGAATGATTTTGTGTGCCATAGAATTGTAGTATATGGGTTATATGGTCTATTTATGCTTTTTGAGTAGTAAGGGTGAAAAGGAAATTTTGCTTGAGGTCGAAATATGAAGAAGGTTTGAGGCTTAGATAAGAAGAGAATTTAGTTGGGAAAATAAGAACAAGGATTGGTGTGGTTAAATGGTTAGAGTTTTGTGATTTAATCTCTAAGGTGTTAAGTTCAAATCCTATTACCTAAGTTTTATTCATAATTATCTTAACCAATGTTTGAATTTTTTTTCTTTTCTTGCATTCCTTAAAGTTAAGAATGTTGTCTTAGGGAAGACATAATAGTAATCTCCTAACCTTGTGATCTTATCCTAAAAGAAATTCTAGAAGAGTTTTGGTCCCTATTATTTTAGCAAACCTTGTCCTAATCTATTTAAATTTAAACTACTCCTATTTCTTTAATTCTTTCAATTTCTATAAAATGTCTTGGATAATTCTTAGGCAAGAATCGATTTCTTCATCATCCATCATCACATTTTCGGTGACCTTGCAGCCATGGATAGAACACCTTGGTTTCTTCATCTACCATGGCCAATAGAACTCCATTAACACTTGTCAAAACACTCCTATCTTTACTCTATTTAAAACTTTTCAAACTTGAAAATTAAAATCCAGATTTTTCTCCATTAAACACTCACCTAGCTAGATGATTAAACCAGAATTTTCTCTGCTCTTATGCATCCATTTTTGGCCAGATATAAGCAGAAACCATCATTCATTTCATAATCAAAACATAGCTAGTCTAGCCACCCACAATTGAAGGAAAAGAAACCTTCAAGAACAAAACGCCATTACCCAATCTTCTACCTCAAACATCTCCACATTTTCCTCAATTTGAAATTTAAAATAGTAGAACTCTATCACTTCCCCTAGGATAACCAAAAATCCTCCCTTAGCTAGGTCATTCGGCCACCACACACTAAACACTCACAAACCATTTTCTCTCAAATTACTCTTGTGTTCTCAAGAACACCAAGAACACACACAAAATTTCTTTAACCTCCAATCACCTTTATTCATCCCAAATCACTCCAAGAACTCTCAAACCAACTTGGATTCAACCTATACTCACTCATAGGCCACTTCATAACGGGAAAATCACCAAAGTTGATTGTTTATTCGGATCAAACATACCTTTTGTTCAAGAACAAGAAGAACATCAAGAAGGTAAATTTAATCACCTTGGACCTTCTTCACTTCTTCAACACCATTTCATTATCATCTTAATCTCTCTCTCTCTCTCTCTCTCTTAGTCAAACCATTGGTGGCTATTCTTGAACCTACTTCAACCAAGGAAGGAACCCTCAAGCACTCAAGGATCTCTATTGGACAAGGCAATATCTTCAACTAACGATCATCAAAACAAGTATTTCTTTTATGACCTTCTCCTTAATTTTCAAAATCAATGCTTTTAAATGATGTATTTAATGGGTTGATCGAATAGTGTTAGGTTGGAGATATGTATGTGGGTGAAGGGAATAATTTTAAGACATGCTGATTGAAATGAATATTGAGGTGATAAGGGTTAAAATCACCATTCTTTTCCTAGTTATTTGAGGTTGTTTTAAGATATATTTGTTGTAATAACTAGGCATATTCCTTTCTACTTGACATTTTGCTTGTTAAAGGTGTTTTTGCCAAGTATGTGCAAATTTAAGTAAAAATCGAGCAAAAAGTGCACAAAACCAGAATGTACCTAGTGCCAGGCCCAGCCAGTGGACTAGGCGCTGGGTCCATTCTGTCCAACAGTAGAGATTGAATGAGCCTCAGGAATTTTTAGCACCAAATCCATTCTGCTTGCTAATTAAAAGATGGCAAAAAATAGAGCAAAATAGAGGAAGAATAGAGTGTACCTAGTGCTAAGTGAATCGAAGGTACCCAGTGCTAGGTAGGTTCTGGAGGTAAAATTTCTAAATGCGGAATTAGTGCTTATCCATGGATTTTGGTATTTTCCAATTCCTACTCAGCTAAGACTTCCTCAGCCATGAAACAGGCATCCAAGAGGCCTATAAAAGCATAAGAGGACACAAGGGTTTGATATATACAACTAACAGAGGTGAATTAAAGAGTCGAAATTCTGATTTTCTTATTGAAAGAGGAATTCACCCAAGGCAAGGAGGATTGTTCAAAAGGAGTCTTCAAGGAAGAAGAAAGATGCTTGTCTATGAGTACTTTGTTTCTCTTTTTTTTCTTTTTATTTAGCAATTATAAATTTAATGAAAAATCATTGTAATTGAGCAATATTTTGGGACTCATGATTTATGCGTCAATTTTACTACTTGATCAATTTTTTATTTTTTATTTTATCTTTCTTGGTAGTTGATTACTTGATTTCGTAGGTTGGTGGAATTAAATTTATATCTAATGGACTTAGGAAACAAAGTTAGATTAAGCTTAATTTAATCAATGCTACATATTTGTTAAATCTTAATGGACTTGGGAAACGATGTTAAGACTAAAGAACCTAAGTAATCAAAGCTTAGTTAATTTCGCCTGGAGTATAGGGCTGTTGGCTAATTTCATGTCTATAAGAAATTGTGTTTAATGCATCTTTTGGTTATGTTAGTTTGATTGTGAAATCTACTTATTTAATCAAAAGGTAGTATTTCCAAGGATTGGGAAAGAAATAGAATCTATATATGTAGATTCATAACTTGGGAAATTATTGAACTTTACTTTATATTCCTTCATGATGTCAAGACGATGATGAATTAAGAGAGTTGTGAAGTAGGTCATTGTCAGGATTTCTAGGGTACTAGTCTAAATTTCATAAACCTATATCATTGAGTTGTATATATATTTTTTATTCTTCTTTTTATTCTTTTCTTACTTTATTTGGGGTCTGTTAAACAATGAAAGAAAAATGATTAGTGTGTACTTGTTCTTTTAAGGATCGATACTTGTTAATTCCATGTACTATACTTGCGATGAGTATACTTGCTCACATGTGTATTTTGGGATTAATATTTTAGTTAAAACTTGATTAAGGGATGGATTTAAAATGGATGATTTTATATACCCAAAATTTACGCACCAAATTTTTGGCGCCATTGCTAGGGAACAATATTATGAAAGTTTAGATTTTGTTGATTTAAACATGTTAAAATGTTTATATGTAAATATATAAATATGCATATATATTCCTTGTATGACTAGGTGCTATATTTTGTTTTCTTGTATACGTGTACTTTAATGTCTCTGTATGTTGTAATTTCTTGTAACTTAATTTGTAAATGTACCCTAACTGTTTAACATGTAAATTCTATAATTTCAAAATTTTTCTATCTTATGTAGACCTTGTTCTTAGTTATGACCAGACGATCCAAAGCTAAGATAGTTGACCTTGATCTGGAAATCGAGAGAACTCTCACTAAGGTCCGGAAGATCATAAGTGATCGGGTGAGGAGAGCAATGGAGGTAAATTAGCCTAACGATGGTGGAAACGGCAGAGCTAACAGGCAGGTGATGAATGACTTTGTAAAACCAGCATAATTTTGATATAAAACCCAATATGATCCAAATGATCCAAAATATGGTCTAGTTTGATGGGTTATCTGAGGAAGATCCTAATGCCAACCTTGCGAGCTTTCTAGAGATATGTGACACATCTAAGATGAATAGTATTTCTAAGGATGCCATCAAACTAAGACTCTTCCCTTTTTCCTTGAGAGATCGAGCAAAATCATAGCTAAAATCCTTGCCCACTAGATCCATTACTACTTGGAATGTTTTAGTTGAAAAATTCTGGAGTAAATATTTCCTACCAGCTAGAACTTCCAAACTTATGACTATTTGCTTTCCAACAATTAGAAGCCAAAAACCTTTATGAGTGTTAGGAGAGGTTGAAAGAGATGCTGAGAAAGTGTCCTCACCATGGATTCAAGTTGGGGATGCAAATGCAAATTTTTCACAGTAGGTTGAGTTTCTCTACAAGGTAATTAGTGGATGTATCTGCAGAAGGCTCCACAAATTCCAAAACCTTGGAAGAGGTCTTTAATCTAATTGAAAATTTCGCTACTAATAACTATACCTCGAAAAGTTCACGGTCTAGAGATTGTGTACAAAGAGTGCATAAAGTGGATGCAATAGCTGCCTTAGAGGCAAATGTGGAAGCACTCACGTAGAAAATGGATCAATTGGTCTTTCCTAGGGATAGGTAATAAGTATGACTTGAGATTTTTGTGGGGAAGGGCATCCAAATCATGAATGCCAAAATATAGGGTCTTCGTAAGAAGCATTAGACCAGGCGGCGTTTATAGGCAATGGTCGGTAAGGTAATAATCCCACAGTAATACTTACAACCTAGATTAGAGGAATTACCCTAACTTTTCTTGGAACAACCAAAACCAACCTCGGTAAGCTTCTATGAATTTTGGTATGCAAAGGACTCAACCATCTCTACCCTATAACGCCCCACTAGCTAAACCATCTTTGGAGAAAATGGTCACCAAATTGGTAAGTGGAACGAAAACACGATTCCAAGGAATTGATGTGACCACGAGGAACTTGAAGGCATCCATGCGCAACTTGGAAGTTCAAATTGGACAATTAGCTAATCTCCTTGGTGATCGTCAACCTGGAACACTGCCAGGCAACACGGAGACTAACCCACGGGACCAAGACCATGGGAAACGTTGATTTCTGAATTACTTTACTTTTTGCTGAACAATCTTTTTAATTCCCGTCTATTTTTAAAATGCATTTTAATGAAAATAAAAACAAAGAACATAAATATTGCTTTTTTTTTTTTAGCTTACATTGGCATGGAAATATCATGGATAATGTTTTATAATTAATGCCATTGATAGTTTGCATTCTTGGAAGTGATTGAGCATGCATAGTGATTAACTTTTAGGATCAATCATAATTGTTCAATGTTTCACTTAGCCTTATGATGATAAGCTTGGCGTTATGATTTAAATGGTATGGCTAATTGAGCATGGTGATTCTAGACTGAATAATGGTTTTCTTGAGCATTATTGAACATTGTGGCTTTACTCAACTTGATTGATAAGGTGTTTGGATTGACACATGTCTTATTTTCTTGCATGTTTATTGGAGGGTGTTGAGTGATGTTTACTGAATATCTTGAGGTGTTTTGAATTGAGTGGTGGTGGTGTTGTATAGTGTGATTGTGAGACGGTTGAGAGTTGAACATTTAATGTAAAGAGTGACCTAAAGAACTTTCTACTTCCATATTTATCTCATCTTTCTTCATCTTCCCATCATGTCTAGACGCCTTAGAGGATTAGCACCGAGAGCTAAAAAAGCTCGAGAGGCATCTTCTTCTACACCATCCTTCGACCCTCTACCTACCCAACCTAACAAATTTTATAATCCGATGTGCTAAATTTGGTAGGACAGGAACTAACATAATAAGATCATAGTAGAAAACCACTACAAGCCATCTTTAGACAATTCCCTACAACTTTAGGCGCCTGGGGTGGGAGCCCATCATTAGGATGAAAGGTCCTTATTGTCCTGTGCGAGTGAGAAAATTTTATGCCAATATGCAGGACAAAAAGAAAAATACTCTTCAAGTCATCTCCACTATGGTCAAAGGGATCCCCATTGAATTTGACAAGGCTAGATTAGCTAGAATTTTAGGAATCTTAGATGAGAGACCCTGGATAGCTATGGACCATAATAACCAAAGGATCATCTTTGAGCCTATCTGGGGTGTGGGGGCTATAAGGGATAGTTTTCGTATATGGAGAGAAGGGGCATTAGGGTAATATCAGTATTATTCCAATAATGACCTTGAGGCTCAATGGCGTGCCCTAATCTATATCTTTGCTTTCAATTTCTGTCCCAAGGTTTGTGGCTTTAATGAGTCTATGATACTTGATCTTTATATTCTAGACAAGATGAGGAACCATAAGCCTATTCTCCTTGCTCCCATTATTATTAACTCCATGAGAAAGTTTGTGGCCTCTAATATTACAACCAAAGCCCTTAAATTCTCACGGGTTATTATGAGTATTTCGAGAGACTTTGGAATACGACTAGATGGAGAGTTGAGTAAGCCCACTACTGACCATAACCTCATGACGGAGCATACTTTAGTTCAATATGGGTATTGCTATGATGAGAGGTCAAAAATGTGAAAGAGGCCTTATAAGGTACAGTATCCTGACTTGGAGGAGCTTCCCCCTGCTGAAGAGAAGGAAGCAGCACCACCTACTAGACCAGCCCTTCGTACCACTAGCTCTCATTCATGCACTGATTTTGAGGCACGCATAGAGGCCCAGTTGGAGAGCTAGATGACTATCCTCCTCCAGCTCCACGATTCCATTGCTAACATGCGACACCGTTAGGACGTCCAAGATCAAAAGATGGCCACTTTGATCAAACATGTTACTGGTGCATCTTTTAATAGTGGAGCTGTCGATAATGACCACGATGATCACGATGATGATGAGGATATTCTTGACTCACTCTTTTGTATTTTATTTTATGTTATTTCTTTTTCTTTTCAATTTTAATGACGTTTCCTAGCTTGTAGGTGTCTTTTCTTTTCTTTTCATTTTCATCTTGGTTATTTTATTTTCTTTTTCTAGATTTATGTTTTCTTTCTTTTCTTCTAATAGGTACTCCAGTAATGATCACTCCTTGAGATGGATTCAATGGATGGCATAATAATGCAATAGAAGTATTCTCTTCACTTTATTATTCTTCTTTCTTCATCTTGGTCTTCTTGGCTGCACTTTTATTCTTTTATTTTTGGCTATTGAGGATAATATCTAGTTTAAGTGGGGGGGGGGAGAATAAAGGTTGAAGAAATACTTTTCCATATAAATTTGATGAATATAAGTTGTGATTTGTGATAATTTTTTCGAATTTCAGTGGAGTCATTATTAAGCAAGGTTGTAATTCTTTTTTTTTTTTTTTTTTGCTAGAATATGAGTTTTGTCATTCATTAGGTGGAATTTGAGGAAATTGGGTTTATTGGAAATTATATTTGTTAAGACTTGAGAATTTTGATTAATCTTGTTTATGCATTGGTGTTTGAATTTTATTTGACTTATCTAGTTGAAATATAGAAGATATGATGAATATGGGAAGAGTTTATTGACTAAATTTTGTATTGTGAGTTTATATTTTGCTAGCTTTAAGTTATGATGGAAAAAATGTGAGCTGTAAAAAGACCTTTGGGAGGAAAAATTGAGGAGAATGTTGAAAAATGTGATTTGAATTGAGAAAAAACAATGAGTGAAAACAACAATATTGTTGGTGTGAAATAGAGAAAAGATTCTTATTGATGATCTTTGAAGACCTTTAGCTAAAAAGGGGGTTAATATGGGGAGAAATAGCAAGTGTATTCGGTGCACTCTCTTGAGGTTATTCCGAAGGCAAATTGGTAAGCAAGAGCATAGAAAATGAATTCTAAAAAATGATGAGGGATGGCTGTAAAGGGGGCCAATACGATGTGTGAAAAGAAATCCATGCACTTGAGGCTATTAATTCCCTAAGTCATTGAAAAACTTTGAGAGAAAAAAATTTTGAGTGCTTTCCTCACATTATAGCTCGAGTGTGTAATTTTTGGATTCATAATGCTTGAGTTGATAAATGGCTTGACCTATGTGATTTATGTTATCTATGTTTTTACTTGAAAAGTGAAATAACTTTCTTAGACTAAGGTATGCACTTGATTAATTTAACTTTAAGAGTTTTGTGATGTCTTGGCTAATATTTCAATGTTTGAAATTGTTTTTCAATGGTATGAATGACAAGGGTTGTATCGAAAGTTTGAAGGGAAGACATGATCTTTGCTATAATGAAGAAACCTTTGAAATAAGATGAAAACTTTATGTTGTCATAATAATTTTTCTTAGATAAAAGTGTTTTGCTTGAGGACAAGCAAATGTTCAAGTATGGGGGGTACATGATAGGGGTTAAAATCACCATTCTTTTCCTAGTTATTTGAGGTTGTATTAAGATACATTTGTTGTAATAACTAGGTATATTCTTTCCTATTTGACATTTAGCTTATAAAAGGTGTTTTTGGAAAATCTGTGTAGATTTAAGTAAAAATCGAGCAAAAAGTGCACATAACCAGAATGTACCGGGTACCGGCCCAGCCAGTAGACCAGGCGCCAGGTCCATTCTATCCAACAGCAGAGATTGAATGCGCTTCAGGGATTTTTCTAGAATAGACCAGGAGCTAGGTCTGGCAAGTGTACCTGGCACCGAGTCCATTCTGCTTGCTAAGGAAAAGATGGCCAAAAACAGAGCAAAACAAAGAAAGAACAGAATGTACTTAGTGCTAGATGGGTCGAAGGCACCCTGCGCTAGGTAGGTTTTGGAGGTGAAATTTCTGTACACGGAATTAGGGCTTATCCAAGGATTTTGGTATTTTCCTATTGCTACTCGGCCAAAACTTCCTTAACCACAAAATAGGAATCTAAGAGGTCTATAAAAGCATAAGAGGACACAAGGGTTTGAGATATACAACAAAGAGAGGTGAATTAAAATGCAAAAATTCTGATTTTCTCATTGAAAGAAGAATTCAACCAAGGTAAGGAGGATTGTTCAAATAGAGTCTTCAAGGAAGAATAAAGAGACTTGTATATGAGTGCTTTGTTTCTCTTCGTTTTCTTTTTCTTTTGCAATTATGGATTCAATGTTTTCATTGTAATTTAGCAATATTTTGGGACTCATGATATATGCATCAATTTAACTACTTGATCAATTTTTTTTTATCTTTCTTGGTAGTTGATTACTTGATTTTGTAGGTTGATGAAATTAAATTGATATCTAATGGACTTGGGAAACAAAGTTAGATTAAGCTTAATTTAATCAATGCTACATATTTGTTAAATCTTAATGAACTTGGGAAATGAAGTTAAGACCAAAGAACCTAAGTAATCAAAGGTTAGTTGATTTCGCCTGGAGTATATGGTTGTTGGCTAATTTCATGTCTATAAGGAATTGTGTTTAATGCATCTTTTGGTTATGTTAGTTTGATTGGGAAATCTACTAATTTAATCAAAGGGTAGTATTTCTATGGATTGGGAAAGAAATAGAGTCTATATATGTAGATTCATGACTTGGGAAATTATTGAACTTTATTTTATATTCCTTCATGATGTCAAGATGATGATGAATTAAGAGAGTTGTTATGTAGGTCATTGTCAGGATTTCTAGGGTACTAGTCTAAATTGCATAAACCTATATCCTTGAGTTGTATCTATTTCTTCTTTTTTCTTTTTATTCTTTTCTTACTTTATTTGGGGTCTGTTAAACAATGAAAGAAAAGTGATTAGTGTGTACTTGTTCTTTTAAGGATCGATACTCGTTAATTCCATATACTATGCTTGCGATGAGTATACTTGCTTACATGTGTATTTTGGGATTAATATTTTAGTTAAAACTTAATTAAGGGATGGATTTAAAATGGATGATTTTATATACCCAAAATTTACGCATCATGAGGCTTAAGAGCTATTGTTAGATTATGCTTTGAGATCATTATATGTTCATTATGATTGAAGGCTTTATATCTCTAGTATGGATGTTTTGACATTATACCACCGTTGTTTCATTATGCCTTCATAATGTTATTTTTTGTCGATAAATCTTTAGATAATAGTATTGTTATTACGAATCTATTTTTGGGCAAATCAACATATTATTTATTAAATACATGTGTGTATGAAGAAATATAAATTTTTTTACTAGTAATACACTATGGTCATAAAAAATTATTGTTAGAACTACTTTTATTATTATTATTATTATTATTATTATTATTATTATTATTATTATTATTATTATTATTATTATTATTATTATTATTATCGTTATTAATAATAATCTTATTACTATCATTGTTTAATTTAATTTACTAATTTCAGTAAGCACTAAATAGTTTTGGAATTAATAATTACTTAAAATATTATTATAAATAGTAATATTTTTATTAAACATTATTAAATATAAATAATAATATATAGGAAATAATTAATATAATATCAATATCTTTTAAATTTATATTATTTATAATAATAAATATTATTGGTAATTATTATCAAAATAATTTATTTATTATTAATATTATTCATTACTAAAATTATTTATAATCCACTATTAATATTACTTATTATTTGTTAATAATGTTATTTATTACTTATTACTAATATTATTTAGGATTTATTACTAGTAGTACTTGTTACCTAATACTAATTTTATTTACTATTAAAATTATTCATAATTATTATTATTATTTGTTAATAAATAGTTAATGTTATAATTTATTATTTATTTTGACTTTTCAAATTAATTTTATTCTATAAAATATTTTATCAATTAATGTTAAAGCTTGAGGCATTATTGTCATAACTGGATGTTGTTGTAACTAGTTGAGCTTAAACATTTTAGGCTAAGAGTTATTTATTTAAGCAAATGTTGTCTGGATATTAGAACTTATATCCTATATTTACCCCAAGTGGGGTTAGATTACCTTGAACTATCTTGGAAGGCTATTATACCCAAGAAAAACTAGAGATCAGGTAAGTCCTTGTATAAAGTTGTTTGGAGATCAAAATCACTTTCACAAGTCAAACATGGTGTATACGTGAAAATGTATTGGATGCAATTATAGCCAAAATTTTTCTTTTCTTTTGCATCAATCAAACAATTTCAAATTGAACAAGCAATTTTACACAAAATGCTAAACTTTTCTAAAAGCCAACTGTGACAAGAATTTTTGAAAACCATAATTGCTATTCTAAGAAACACATTGGATGGTTCTTCTTTTTCCAAAAAGGATACATATAACGTTGAGTACTCAATAAAGGTAGACTACTATGACTAGTCTTTGAAGGGTTAGGGTAAGTCTCTCAGTAGGTGGACACCTCTAAGGGGCGAGTCCTTCCCGGATAGCATGCCAGGCCTGTAAATCATACCGGTCTGAGATAGCAAGTACAATTAGGTGGACTGTGTATTTTCGAAATGGACAACAGGAAAGTTTGGGAGTAGAGATAGAGGAGTAAATCACCCGGTAGGCCGTGCACCTACCTTGTCTCAGTATGCACAAAGTGTGACATCCTGAATGTTCTTTTATCATGGCGCACAAAGTGTGGTGCCATGGCTACTTCTTTTGAGCAGTTGCTTTTATTGTATACAATGTATGGTTTGAAAGGAAAACACCACTCCTCACTTGTGAAATTATTTGAGACTTTCCAGCATTTTACCTTTGTGGAAATTTCTCAACTTGCATACATGAATTGTTTTACCTGAAGCACTCAAAGCATACACGTACTTAATGAGATTTATGTCTCACTACCTTTTTATAGCATGCTTTCAGGTCGATCCTGCTATGAAGGTTATTGATTAGAGATTGCTTTTGTTTGAAGACTTATTTTTTAATGTACTTCATTTTGAGAGACTCTAGCAAACATTTATTTATTTTAAGAATTGCTCATGTATTATTTGAGTTGTAATAAGTTTAAATTTGAGTTATTTCTTCTATTTATTTTGTGAGTCCTAGTGATAAAGACCCCTTGTCCTAAGGACGGGATGACATCCCCAGCCCTAATAGGATACGTAGGTAGTGGGGTGTTACAACAATGATGTATCGCTCCTAGAAAAAGATGAGCCTACCACTTACGAAAAAGTTCTAAATATTTCAGAATCTGACAAATAGCATGAAACTATGAAGTCAGAAATAGATTCCATGTATGACAACAAAGTTTGGACTTTAGTTGATCCACCTGAAGGGATAAAACACATAGGTTTCAAATGGATTTTTTATGCTTAAATTTTAGGTGTATAAAAATCATCAAATTTAAATCCATCCCTTAGTTACGTTTTAATTACAACATTAATCCCAAAATACATATACAAGCAAGTATACTCATTTCAAGCATAGTATAGGGAATTAACGAGTATTGATCCTCAAAGGAACAAGTACACACTAATCATTTTTTATTCATTGTTTAACCAACCCAAATAAAGTAAGAAAAGAATAAAAAGAAAAATAAAGGAATATATACAACTCAAGGATGTAGGAATATGTAATTTAGACAATTATCCAAGAAAACACGATAAAGAACCAATTGGCAATTCTCTCAGTAATTATCATCTTAGCATCATGAAGGAATGTAAAGTAAAATTCAATCGTTTCTCAACTCATAAATCTACTTAGATAAATTCCACTTTGTTTGTCAATCCATGGAATTACTATATTTTGATTCATATTAACATATTTGTTAATCAAGCTAACATAACCAAAACATGCATTAAGCTCATCATTATATTTTGATTCTATTACAGATTTGTCAATCAAGCTGCCCTAACCAAAATGTACATGAATCTCAATTCCTTACAAACATGAAATTAGCTAATGACTCTTTGTCAAGGCAAAATCAACTTAATCTTTGATTACTTAGTCCTAAAATTCTAACATTGCCGTTCAAGTCTATTAAGATTTAACAAATATGAAATTAATGCAATGAAACTACTAGCATCGTTTTGTCTAAGTCACTTAGAAGAACTTGCATTAATAACCAATGATAATAAGTAATCAAACACCAAATATGATAATAGAATTGATTAAACAACCAAATTAAAAAAAAATCATGAATTCAAAAATAATGTTAAATTACAATAAAAATATTGAATACAACATTGTTAAAGGAAAAGAAAACAAAGGTAAAACAAAACACTCATACGTAAGCTTCTTTCTTCACCCTTAAAGACTCTCTTGAACAATCCTTCTTGATTGGGTGAATTCCTTCTTCAATGAGTGATTTTGAATTTATGCTCTTTGATCCACTTCCCCTCTCTCTAGCTTTTGTGTTTTCTCTTCCTCTTGTACGCCTCTTTGATGCTAAATTCATTGCTGGAGTAATCTTGGTCGAGTAAGAATTAGAAAATACCGAAATCTTTGGAAAATTTTCAAATTCATGCACAGGATTTCTACCTTCCAGAGCGTCCCTGGCACCAAGTACCTTCCCACTTGGCTCCAAGTATAATTTGTTCTTCCTCTGCATTTTTGCTCTCTTTTTGCTGGCCGAAAAGAATAGACCCGGTGCCTGGTCTACTTATCAAACCTGGTGCTAGGTCTGTTCTATTTTTTTCTTGAAAGTTAGCTCAATTTCTCCTACTTAACCAGAATGGACCCGGCGCTTGGTCTCTTGGTTTGGCCTGGCGCTAGGTTCATTCTAGAATTGTTCTTTTTTTTTTTTTTACTCGAATTTAAATTTAACTCAAATCTACACAAATTTGTCAAAAACACTTTTTACAAGTAAAATGTCAAATAGGAAGGAATATGCCTAGTTATTACAACAAATGTATCTCAAAACAATCTCAAACAGTTAGGAAAATAATGGTGATTTTAGCCCCTATCACATACCCCCATACTTGAACTTTTGCTTGTCCTTAAGTAAAACACTTTAATCAAGAAAAATCATTAAGAAAACACAAGTTCTTTCTTATTTAACAACAATGTCTTTACCATAGAAAAGATTATGTATTCCCTTCAAACTTTAGATACAACTCTTGTCATTCACACCTTTTGAAAACAATTCAAACTTTAAAACGTTTGACAAGACATCACAAAACTCTTAAAGTTAAATTAATCAAGTTCATACCTTAGTCTGAGAAAATTATTTCTCCCTTCAAATTAAAATATAGACAACATTAATCCCATAATTCAAGCCATCTACTAACTCAAGCATTATAAATCCAAAAATTGCACAACTCAAGTCATGATATATGGAAAGCACTCCAATTTTTTTCTCTCTATTATTTCGAATGACTTAGGGAATTGATAGCTTCAAGTGCATGGATTTCTCCTCACACACCATGTTAGCCCCTTTTTAGTCATTATTCATCATTTTTCAACAATATTGCTATCGTTTGCTCTTGGAAATTTATAGCCTCAACAAAGTGGATTTCTCTTCACTATCCATATTGGCTCCCATATCAAGCAAAAACATTTTTTTTTTCTCATCTTCAAAGAAGAAACAACCATACATTCTTTCAGTTCTTCAACTCATAAGAATATTTCACAATTTTTTCCACAATCTTTCCTCTCAAAGATCTTTTTATCAACTCACATTCCTTATCATACCTCAAAGCTAAGCAAAATTTTAATACATAATATAAGAGTTAGCCAATAAACTTTTTCCCATATTCATCCTATCCTCCATATTTCAACTAGATGAGTCAAATAACATTCAAACACCAATGCATAAACAAGATTAATCAAAATTCTCAAGTTTTGAAAAATATCCCATCCAACAAACCAATTGCACAAAAACTCCACCAATTGAATGACAAAGAATCATATCCACTGAAAATGATATGAAAAAATATTTCTTCAACCTCATTCTTCCCCCTACCCCCACCCCCTACCCCCACATTTAAACTAGACATTGTCGTTAATGGACAAAGATGTAAAATGAAAGTAAAGCCAAGAAGACCAAAATAGTTAAAGAGGAAGAATGAAAAAAAGAAAATACTTCCATTTTGGAGTAGCTCCAATTTTTCAAACTTTGTTTTCAAGAGTATAAACAAAATTGTTTCTCAATTTCAAAATAGCTCAGTACCAAGAAAACAAAGAGATAATTGATAAAAACTTATATAAATAATATCAACAAACTATTCCCTCACACTTAAACCGGGAAATGTCCTTATTAGCCAAAAATTAAGATAAGAAAGCATCTCCAAATGGACCAAACATAATAAAGAGGGATAAAGTTAAGCAATACTTCCCAAGTACAAGAAGGCTCCAAACAATATGAACTTTGAAAAGAAAGGAGAACTTGTTCAAGAAACATTTATTTGAACCTGCAAAATAAAACACTCATAAAAGCAAAAAGAAAATAATAATGAAAATAAAACACACTACACATAAGATACAAGAATAAAAAATACTACTGGAAAGCCTAAGAAAACAAATAAAAACCAAGACTCACTCCCCCACACTTAAGATGAGACATAGTCTTCTTATTACTAGGGAGAAAAAAACACCTAACAAAACCAAACACAAAACTAAGATACAAACTCTTTCCACTCATCATGCTTCTTCATCAAACCTTTATAAAAGAGATTAAAGCTTAAAGTAAAAGATAGGCGTGATGAATGTAGAAAGAAATGAGGTTTTTGAAAAAGGTAATGTGCATGAAAACAATTTTTCTCAATAAAGCAAAACACATGAACTTCATTCTCGAACATTCCTTTAGACACACAAATATTTTTGTCAACATATAGATGCACATGGTTTCTAAAGAATACATCAAACTTAAAATCACCATTTAACCTTTCAAATGATTTATCACAATGAAAGTTTCCCTTGAAACTTAGAAATTGAATTCTTAAAGATGGGATCAAGAAATCCTTACTTTTCAACACATCTACAAGAACTAAGTTACCTCCCTGAAATTGGGGTGAAGGGTAGAAGTTGTCAAAATCCTCCAAGGATTTCTTAGAATGAATCATTGATAAATCCAACTCCTTGAGGTATGTTAACTCCATACATCATCATTTGGACCATTGTCCTCCAAGAATGGAGAGGAACCTACGAAATCATGCGGCAAAGAGAGATTATAATTAGTAGCACAGAGAGGAGAATCAAATACCTCCCTTTCCACATTAGGCAATTGGTTCTCATATCCTTTCTCTTTTCATTGGGAATTCTCTTATTCAAGTGTATGTGCTTTCATGGCATCTTCAACCGGCTTGGATAATTGTGTTCTTTGATGGTTCATTCATTGGAAAGATTCTTCGTACCCCCTAATGGACGTGTTTATGTTGGCAACAAAAGATTTGATTTAAGTGATGTCTCACTAAAATCATCAATAGGAGCTTGCAATCTTACCAACATATTATCATTATAGCTCATTGGACATTGTGCCCACAAATAATTGTCCATGATAATGTTTTGAATCTCACAGTCAAAGAAAAACAAAAATCAAATCAAAACTAAAAATAAAAAAAAAACAAAAATAATAGAAAAAAAAAGAAAAGAAGAGAAAAAAAAGAGGAAAATAAATAATAGAAATATAAAGAAAAGAAAAACAAACACATTAGATATATTCACACATTACCTAAACACAAAAATTAGTGGTATTTACAAGTAAAACATGAACTAAACTGATCAATAAAGGCAGACAATGTTACAAACAACATGATATAGCACATATTTACACAAAGAACATATATGCATATTTACATATAGACATATATAAATATATAAACATGGTTAAATCAACAAAATCTAAGATTTCATGATATTGTTCCCGGTAATGGCGCAAAAAACTTGATGCGGAAATTTTAGGTGTATAAAAATCATCAAATTTAAATCCATCCTATAGTCAAGTTTTAATTAAAACATTAATCCCAAAATACACATACAAGCGAGTATACAGAACGCAAGAATACTATAAGGAATTAACGAATATTGATCCTCAAAGGAACAAGTACATATTAATCACTTTTCATTCATTGTTTAACCGATCCAAATAAAGTGAGAAAAGAATAAAAAGAAAAATAAAGAAATATATACAACTCAATGATGTAGGAATATGCAAGTTAGACAATTATCCTAGAAAACATGATAATGAACCAATCAGCAATTCTCTCAAGTAATTATTACCTTGGCATTATGAAGGAATGTAAAGTAAAATTCAATCATTTGTCAAGTCATGAATCTACTTAGATAAATTCCACTTCGTTTGTCAATCCATGGAATTACTATATTTTGATTCATATTAACAGATTTGTCAATCAAGCTAATATAAGCAAAACATGCATTAAGCTCATCATTATATTTTGATTCAATTAGCAAATTTGTCAATCAAGCCACCCTAACCAAAATATTCATGAATCTCAATTCCTAATAAATCTGAAATTAACTAATGACCCTTTGTCAAGGTGAAATCAACTTAATTTCTGATTACTTAGTCCTAAAATCCTAACTTCGTAGTTCAAGTCCATTAAGATTTAACATATATGAAATTAATGAAAAAAAAAAACTCCTAACATTATTTTGTCTAAGTCACTTAGAAGAACTCGTATTAATAACCAATGATAACAAGTAAGCAAACACCAAAGATGATAATAGAATTGATTAAATTACCAAATTAACATAAAATCATGAATCAAAAAATAACGTTAAATTACAATAAAAACATTGAATACATCATTGTTAAAGATGTAAAAAAAAAAGAAAAAAAAGTAAAAGGAAAGCACTCATAGACAAGCCTCATTCTTCACCCTTTAAGACTTTCTTGAACAATCATCCTTAATTGGGTGAATTCCTCCTTCAATGAGTGATTTTGAATTTATGCTCTTTAATCCACCTCCCCTCTCTCTTTCTTTTGTGTTTTCTCTTCCTTTTGTAGGCCTCTTTGATGCTAAATTCATTGCTGGGGGAATCTTGGCTGAGTAGGAATTAGAAAATACCGAAATTTTTGAAAAATTTTCAAATTTGTACATAGAATTTTTGCCTTCTAGAATGGACCTGGCGCCGGGTACATTCGACCCACCTGGTGCCAGGTACAATCTATTCTTCCTCTAGATTTTTTCTCTATTTTTGTTGGCTGAACAGAATGGACCCGGTGCTTGGTCTACTTGCTAGACTTGGCACCAGGTCTATTCTATTTCCCCCCCCAAAATTTAGCTCAATTTCTACTACGTGACCATAATGGGCCCGATGCCTTGTCCCTTGGTTAGGTCTGGCACCAGGTTTATTCTGGAATTGTTCTCTTTTTGCTTGAATTTAACTCAAATCTGCACAAATTTGCCAAAAATACTTTTTACAAGTAAAATGTCAAGTAGAAAGGAATATGCCTAGTTATTACAACAAATGTATCTCAAAATAACCTTAAATAACTAAAAAAATAATGGTGATTTTAGCCCCCTACCAATTTTCAAGAAGAAAACTGACATGGATGGTAAAATGATTACCTATAAGGTGCGATTGGTTGCAAAAGGTTACTGTCATAAATAAAGTATTGACTATGGCGAAACTTTTTCATCAGTAGCAATGCTGAAATCCATTAGGATACTTCTAGCACTTGCCGCTCATTAGGATTATAAGATTTTGCAAATGGATGTGAAAATAGCTTTCCTTAATGGAAACCTGACTGAGGAAGTGCACATAAACCACCTTGAGGGTTTCACATCCAAGGATCACTCTAAAGTGTGCAAGCTGCAATGGTCCATTTACAGACTAAAACAAGCCTTTAGGAGTTGGAACATCCATTTTGATGAAATAATTAAAAAATTCGGTTTCAAACAAAATATGGATGAACCTTGTGTATACAAGAAGGTTAGTGAGAGTGCAATTTTTTTCCTATTACTATATGTAGATGACATATATTACTAATAGGAAATGATGTCTCAATTCTACAATCAGTCAAGATTTGGTTATCCAAGAAGTTCTCTATGAAAGATGGGAATAAAGATATATACAGATAGATAAAAAAAAAAAAAAGTTGCTCGGTCTTTCACAGTTTACATAAATAGACAAAATACTAAAGAGATTTACCATAGATCAATCTAAGAAGGGATTCTTATCCATGTCTCATAGGGAAAGCCTTTCAAAATCTATATATCCTAAGACAGAAGATGAAAAAGATCACATGAATAAGATATTATATGCTTCAACAATTGATTCTATCATGTGTGCTATGATATGTACTTGGTCCGATGTATTTTGTGCTCTTAGTTTGACGAGTAGATACTAATCAGACCCTGGAAAAGGTTATTGGATGGCTGCCAAGAATATCCTTAAGTACTTGAGAAGAACTAAGGATGTATTCTTGGTATATGGAGATGGTGACTTGCAAGTTAGAGGGTATACTGATGCCAGTCTCCAATCTGATAAGGATGATTACAAATACCACTCAGGGTACGTGTTCACATTTGTAGGTGGAGCAGTTAGTTGGAAAAGTTCTAAACAAGATACAACTTCTGATTCAGCCACTGAAGCTGAGTACATAGCAGCTTCTAAATCAGCTATGGAGGAGGTCTGGATCAAGAAGTTCGTTACAAAAGTAGGTGTGGTACCTAACATTGTTGATCCAATACCCATGTATTGTGAGAACAGTAGAGCCATTGCACAAGCAAAAGAACCACGGTCTCATCAGCGATCCAAACATGTACGTAGATGCTATTACTTGATTAGAAAAGTCATTGATAGAAAGGATGTAAAGATAGACAGAGTTGCCACTGATTAGAACATAGTTGATACATTTACAAATGCATTATCACAAAAGAAACATGATGGTCATGTTCAATCATTTTGTATTAGATACATGAATGATTGGATCTGGTGCAAGTGGGAGATTATTCAGATTGTGCTTTAGAAGCAATTATTTATACAATGCATTTTGCACTCTAAATCAATAAAAATGTATTCTTTATCTTTTAGTTTCTTAATTTGTGAGAATAAATAATTATTATGGGATAATTGTAAAGTGTTATAATTATTTGGGGTTGAATTGTGATTATTAAATCTCTATAGATGAATAATAAACTTGTTATAAATCATAGGGTCTAATTGCAATTCTTGAAATTCCTAAGCCCATAACTGAAAAAAAAAGAAATTCCTAACAAATTTGGAATTCAAATTTAAGTTTGCAATTTCCTAACTTGCTTTTCTAGTTTTGCATGTATTTTTTTTCTTTCTTTTCTTGTGGCGGTTGGTTTTAAAAAGAAAAGGAAATTAGTTTCCTATAAATTTTTACTCTTTACAAAAGAAAAAAGTTTTGAACCATCATAAGAATAAGAGAGACAACACGCACAGAGAGATTTCTTCTTCTTTTTCTTTTCGAAGGAAAAAGAAAACAATTTCTTCCTAGTTAAATTAATCATAAAGCTACCAAGTATTATTCTACTAGCATAGATTTTGGTGGTTTTGAGTAAATTCTTGATATGGATCAATATTAGAGAAATTCCTACCTTGGAATTTGGTGGCTTGATTGGATCAACTTTCAAATGGGATTCACACAGAAGAAAAATTTTAAAAGTTGTATTTTTGAGGTAATTAAATTTTCTTCCCTTCTCATGGTCTGTTTAATTACATACGAGTAATCATTTTCTTGGATTTCATTTTATTTTTTCGCTGTGTGTAAATTGGTTTGCATGATTGAAATATAACAAACTCCAACTCCCTGCATCTGTTATCCATATAACTCTTCTATCAGCTCTGAGCTATTTTCAATCTTTCTTTTATTACTTTAACCTTGTCCGTCAACTCTTGGATATTCACCTTACTCGATTTTTAACCTGACTATCTTCCATCCAACTCAAAACAATGGTGCCTGACACTTCCTCCCATAGAGAGACTCATACAAAGCTATACCAATAGATGATTGGTATCTATTATTATATACCAACTGTGCATAAGGTATACAATCAATCTATTTTCCCCAAAAATCCACTACACACATTGTCAACGTGTCCTGCAGTATCTAAATAATCCTCTTAGATTGCCTATCAGTTTGAGGATTTGCAGAAGTGCTAAACTTCAAAGTTGAACCTATTGATTCTTGAAACTTATCCCAAAATCTCAAAGTGAACCTTGGATTTCGATCAGACACATTGCTTGATGGAATTCCATATAGTCTCACCATCTCCTATGTGCAGATTTGAGTTAATTTCTCCATTGAATCCTTACATTCACTGCTATAAAATGTTAGTGTTATGCCTTGAGGCAATCACTTATATATTGTGTATAGTACATTTATAATAGAAGGCATTTTTTTATCTTTTAGTTTAATTAATCGTTCCGCGTATATATATATATGAAACTGTTAGATAAAGTCCCAAGTACATGGTATAGTGTTAAGAAAATTACGATAGAGATCATAATATAAGATTCTTACTACACTATGTAGCTTGTACTTAAATTATCCCTAATCATAATATTAGTGAGATAGGACATTATTAATGCGTAAACACTACCACATGTTATACTTCTTAATTTGATCAAACAGTGGTTCTCACATCCGTGTATATTGTGATAATAAAAGTTAACACGTGGATGCTTATTAAGTGAACAAGTTAATTGGATGACTTAATTTTGAGATAATCATATGGATTACTATTTACTATCAGTGATAGAATCTCATTATAGCAAATGTACAAGTGTCCTTAGACTTTGAGATCTCCAAGTTACATTGTTTACTAAGCGTCGTACTTTGATTCCAATCTCTGGAATCCCTACATGACTGCTTATAGGATGAAAATTGAGTACGACGTAAGATAAACAAAAGTAGTTGAGAGTGTCAATAAATGATTCATCACTACCAATAGTAGGAGTGTATATCTATGGCTAATTGTATAGAATTGTTACTAGAGTAGTCCTTGGCCAAGGCGACTAGTCCTATAGATACAAATGTTGACTAATGGATTTTGGAACAAGTACTTGTAAATTCTAGAATTAATTATATTCTAGTATGAGTTGGCACTAATTTGATACTCTAAAACTGATTGAGATATGGTACAATGAAAGGAATTTATTTTTCAGATATTTTGCTATTGAAAGCTCCATGTCAAGCCACTTGACTTTTTGAACTTTTGGGTGGTCGTGATGCATTAGTAGATGTCGCTCGTGATCTTCTAAATATGAATTTCATAATGGAAGAATTAATAAATTAATCCTAATTAGAATTAGTAAGTTAATTCTAATTGTTAAATATTACTAATTCTATATGGATTAGAATTAATTCAGATTTTGCTACCAATAGATCAAAAAATCGAATAGATCAAACACAATACAAAAATAGGTACTTAAGATATTATATGATAATATTACAGGTTAATTTGTGAGAAGAAATAATAATTATGAGCTAATTATAAAATTTTATAATTAGCTGAGTGAAATTCCAATTATTAAACTTATCTAGGCAAGTTCTAAATATTGTTAAAACTTAATGGGCCTAATTGTTATTACTAAAATCCCAAAGCCCATAATGTTTGAAAAACCAAAATTAATTGTTTCCTAAAGAATTAGGAAATGTTTTTTTCCCCTTCTATGTATGTTTTTTATTGTGGCGGTGATATATATAGAACAAGGAATTGATTCTTTGTTTAAGATACATACAACTGGCCGAACAATTGAAATAGATAGGACATATAAGCTTTTCCTTTCATTACAAAATAAAAGCTTTTCTTATTTTTCTTCTCCAAATTAAAATCCTTAGCCAGCAATAAAGTTTTTTAACAGAAAATTTTGATACTTCTTGAATGCATCATCGTGTAGATTAATATTAGAAAAATTCCTATTCTTGGAATTTGGTAGTTCATGATTGAACGAGTTTAAGGAAGGGTACTGTACAGGTGATGAAAATTTTAAAAGTTACATTTTTAGTTAATGAAATTTTCTTTTTTATCCTAACTCATTTAATTACATATGGGTGATTCCTTTAAGTGGATTTCATTTTACATACGAGTTATTGTATGATCAGAAATCCAAATATGGTATCAAAGCTATATCGTATGCATTTTATGGGTTTTATTTACATTACGAACCTATTCCATAAATTTTAGGTGGTTTTGAAACTGTCTCAAAATATATTCGGATCTGTAAAAATTGTTTCATAAAAATTTTGATTTTGGAAAACATCGTTTTTGTGGGTTATTGTTGTTGTTGTTGTTGTTGTTATTGATATATTAATTACAGAAATTGGTTTCAGTAAAAAGATTTACAAAATATTTGAAAATTGTTTCTAAAAATTATTAATAATAATAGGAATTACAAAACTGTTTCCACATACATACATGCATGCATACATACATACATACATACATACATACATACATACATACATACATACATACATACATACATACATACATACATACATACATACATACATACATACATATTTATTTATTTATTTATTGTCGTATTGTTAAATTGTTTCTAATTGATGAATTTGGAATTAAGTAGTTGGTACCTCTTTCCTAACCTCTCTCTCTCTCTCTCTCTCTCTCTCTCTCTCTCTCTCTCTCTCATTAATTAAAAAAGAACTAATTGTTAGGAAATATGCCCTCTTAGAATTGGTCTCTGATGTAAATATCGAATGTTTTAATAAAAGAATTTATTTTTAGAAATTATTTGTGAATTTACTTTTTATTTGTGCACAATTTCGTTTGGAGAAGACCTATTATGTTTAAATAAGTGATCCATGTGAATGGTGGTCTTTCACAGTAAGGTATGGATTACGGGTTATTTAACACATAAACATTTGTTCTTAACTAATTGATGAGAATGAGAATCTCACCATGTTTAGGTTATTATGTTATGAATTCCAAATGGGGAAAGGCTTACCTTTAGCCAGTGAGTAGTCCACTAACTTCATGACATAAGTGTATTTTGAATACGCAAAACAAGACCTGTAGTAGTGATTTCTTAAAGTACTATTTTGTAGAAACCAAGACTACTACTACTATAGTGTGGACTAATACTCTACGGCTTGAGTATGAGTTGGTAGTCTAACAAAACTGGAACCATGTACTTTGATATGCTTTAGTTGAGGTTTCATCGTACTACCAATATACTTGTATATTGGGTATATGTAACTAGTTATTTAAGACATACTTTTACAAGATAGTTTCTATACAATATCGCCCTTTGTGGTTGTCTGAATGATCTAAATGTCCAGGGTCCTGGGAAACATGACTTGGACGTTTGTTTTAGGGTAGCTCCCTTGGAAAGCGAAAATACTTCAAGAAGTCGTGGATCATTGGACTAGAAGCCAAAGGATGGTAGATGTCATTTAGAGAGGTGTTAGTACACTTCTTCCTCTCTAAATGCACGACGATATGTAGAGGGGTATTTTAGTCATTTCACCTGTGAGTCGGAGACTTTGCCAATGCAGCATTGTCCTTGGGGTCTTTATTTCATTATGGTGATATTAGGAAATATTTAAAATGCAAAATACAGCTATTTATATAGTAGGGGTATTTTGGTCATTTTAGTAGCCAAGGCGATATGTATTTTTGGTCCTCGGAATAGCCCGTAGGTCCTAATTAATTTTAGGTTGAGGAATTGATCTCAGTTAAAGAGGATTTTATTTTATTCAAGAAGTCAAATTTATTATTGGATTGGAATAAAAATAAGTAAAATGAAGTTGAGAGAAATTTATTATCTGGTTTAATTGGTTAATTAATTATTCAGGGCCAAGGTCTAGTTTAAATAATTAGAAAATTAACCTGGGCTAAAACTAGATGGAAAAAGGCTTGTTTAATTATTTATTGGGTTATTTCTATAAGACCAGGAAATAAATAATTAATGTTTATTATTTTGGACTTTTTGGGTCCAAGAAAAATAATAAATATTATTTTGGTCCAATAGCCTGGACCATAGGGGTTTTCCATATACAGTTCAGAAGAGCTTAAGGCTAAGCTAAACTCATTCTGTTGATAACAACCGAGTGTTTGAAATATCATATCTTGGGGATATTGTTATTAGATATGAGATACCGTAGTTTTAGCAAAAGGTAGAACGTCTCTATGAAAAAAAAAAAAAAAACCCTGCAAGCCTCTAGTGCTTTTTCTAGCTCTCTCTCTCTCTCTTATGACTTCCTTTTCCTCCCTTTGTTCTTGATATTGCTAATCAATAGCAAGAGGATCAAGAACCTTAAGACCGTTCCTCCTCTCCTTTTGTTTCACCAACAAGGATTGAGACTGTGGAATATTTTGAGACTCAGAAAGCTTTGGCGTTCATGAAAACAAGGCGAAGTAGGAGGTTAGCGGGATTTCAACCAGAGGCTTCAACAAGCAGGCAAGAAGGAGCTATCCCTACGATTCAGTGGATCTCTTGACAGCCAAAGAGGCTTAAGGCACACATAGGTATTGATTAAATGCTTTCGGGCTATTGTTCTTCGTTGTTTTTTGGCCTCTGGTTTTTTCATTTCCTCACAGCATGTATCCTCTATTTTTTTGCTTTCAATCTACAAGTGGTATCAGAGCATGTTGATTGATTAACTTAGGGAGCATGTTAGTTAATAAAAATGGGAAGATCATTGTTTGGTGCTTAAGCCTGTGATCCTTCGTTGTTTTGGTATGGGATAGATGATTTGTGAACTTCACAGTAGAAGCATAGGAAGTCTGTAAATTTTTCCATGCTTTTATAGAACAACTGTGTGAACCCAATTTTGAAGCGTATAGGTGAATGTGTTTTTGTTTGGATAAGATTGTGTAATGCAAAACGTCCAAAGAGGCCACGGGAGAAAGCAGAAAAAAACTACAGAGAAATGAGAAATATTTTTCGTACAGAAAAATGGAGAAGAAGAAAACTGTTCATAAGCCGCCTATGGAGCCAAGCCACGCCGAGCCGCTGACCGATTTTGTGCCTGGAGCCGAGGACGGCTTTACATCAGCTCGAAGCCACCGAACAATTGCAATTTGCATGCAATTGCAAATTGCAATCGAAGAAAAGGCGCAGGGCAAGCAACGGGCATGGGTCGCGGGCGGCCGGGCTTCATGGGTTGAACAGAAGGCGATCCGGTGTGGCTGGTGCACCTAACTTGCGGTGGACTATCAGGGTGATCTGGTGCAGCAAATGTACATGGACTAAGGGTTTTTTTTTTTATATTTTTTCTTTGTAATTTTCATGCATTTTCTTTTTTGTTTTAGGTCCCATACCAGGTGAAGTTAATATTTTTGCAATAGTTAATATTCATGGAATATATTTGCATAAAAAATATTAGTAAGGGATTTTAGGATTAAACAAGACCATTAATTAATTAATTAATGTGTTTAATTCTATTATTTTGACACTTAGGTTTAAAAAATAGAAAAGCATGAAACCGTCTACTGTTTTCTAGCATAGTATTTATTTTTGAGTACCTATGTGTGCATTTTCTCAAAGACCAAAGTCTTTGGGAACATTTTTGACAAGAAAACATTTTTCTTTTAAAAAATTAAATAGTTATTTTAACTTGAGCAAAAATTAATCCTTAGATATTTTCTCAAATGATTTAATCCTTGACATAGAAAATATATTGGATTTAGATATTTCTGTAAGTTAAAAATAGAAAGCCATTTTGTTTTATTTTGTTACTAGAAAAATTGTTTTGTCAAAATAAACTTGAGACCAAAGTCTCTAGAAAGTTTTAATTGAATTTTTTTAAAATCATTAAGTTTTTAACTTAAATGAAATTAGTCCATGGAAAAATCTCTCAAAGGATATAAACCTTGACATAGAGCTTTTAATGGATTTAGATATTTTATGTTTGAGTTAAAGAAAGACTTAATGGAAATTTCCAAAAAGATATTTTTCATAGAAACCATTGTTTTAAAAGACTAAGTTGGAGAGGGGTTCCAACGGCCCCACGTCTTCCATCACAATCCTCATTAGAGATCATGGGTCCCTTCGCGTCACCCTAGGAGTGAACCCGTATAGGATGGGGATACCACAAGGATGCAGATCTAATAGAGGAATGTAATAAATAATCCGGGACACGTACTATAATCGGCCAGCCCCTCGTTGGAGGTTATAGTGCGAGGTATGTTAATAGGAAATGGGAGGAAACGGCCATCCCCTTGATGGAGTTATCCTCTAGATCATTACCTAGAAGGAAAATTAATTTGTGGTGGTTAGCACACTTAGCTTATGGAACTGTTAATCTTCCCAAGAAGCTATGTCAGTTTTCCTAAGAGCCAAATTAATTATTTTCAGGATAAATTGCACATATTTATTTTGTTTTCACAAACTAAATCCTTTCTTTTATTTTTGATTTTTCAAAAATGGAGGGAGGTCCTTTTAGTCCTTTGGCCATTATTCTCCAAGAGAATAAGCTAATGGGAGCAAACTATGTTGACTGGAAGAGGAACCTGGACATAATATTCACAACTGAGAAGTATAAGTATGTCTTTTACGAAACCTGCCTTGTTATCGAGGAAGGTTCCACCACCGAAGAGCAAGAGGCTGAGAAGGCATAGAAGAAGGCTGAAGAAATGGCACGCTGATATATGTTAGCCTCCATGTCTAATGTGCTTCAGTCAAAACACGAGCACATGGCTTCTGCGTATAATATTAGTCAGTCATTGGCCACCATATTCGCAGATAAGAGCCGGCCCGCAAGGCAAGAGGCTCTTTGAACTATAATCAACACTAAGATGGCTGAGGGAGCATCAATCAGATAGCACATGCTCAAGATGATTGCTGCTTTCGAGGAAGTAAAAATCTTAGGGGCAGTCATTGACCCCAAGAGCCAAGTGGATATGGTTCTTGAGTCTCTACCGAGTTCCTTTACTCAGTTCAAGTTGAATTACAACATGAACAAGTTAAACATGAGTTTAATTGAGTTGATGAAAGAACTCCAGATGTCAAAGAAGGTCATGAAGCCTCAATCAAAGGCTATGATTGCTAAGGCTTCTTCCTCTAGAACTGGGCGCAAGCCTAGAAAATTCAAAAGGAAGAAGGGAAACGCAGCAGACCAACCCAAGACCCAGTCCAAAGACAAAGCAAAAGGCAAGTGTTTCAAATGTGGAAAGAAGGGACACTGAAAAAAAGGAGTGTCCAGATCTTCAAGCCAAGAAAAATTTCACAGGTAATATTTTCTATCTAGAGTCTATATCAATAGTTGGATCAACTTCCACTTAGATTGTTGATTTAGGAGCTACTGATCACATTTGTAACTCCTTTTAGGGGTTTAGAAAGATTAGAAGACTCAAGAAGGACAAACATGGGCTGCGTGTGGGAAATAGAGCACAAGTCTGGGCCCTTACAGTAAGAGAGCTGGATCTTATTTTTTATTGTAATAGAATAGTAGTTTTAAAAGATATTTTATATGTACCTGGATTTCGTCAAAATTTGATTTCAGTTGCAAAACTAATAAATCAAGAATATTTTGTATCTTTCCATTTTGGTATTTCTATCAACAGAGATGAAGAAATTTTATGTACTGGGCACATGTATGGAAATCTATTCTTCTTAAGCCCTATTAACAATCAATTAAATAATGCTCAATTTGAACCTTTAACTAAGAAGAGAAAGACCAATGTCAATGACTCATACCATTGGCATCTAAGGTTAGGTCATATCAACTCAACCAGGATTCAGAAGCTAATCCATGATGGGCTTTTGAGCTCATTGAGACTAAAAAATTGGCCTTAGTGTGAATCTTGCCTGATGGGAAAGATGACTAAAAGGTCATTTACACTAAAGGCAGATAGAGCCAAGGAAATATTGAGTTTATTCACACTAATATGTGTGGTCCCTTGTCTGCACCAGCTAGAGGAGGTTTTAAGTACTTTATCACTTTCATGGATGATTATACAAGATTTGTTTATATTTACCTGATGAGGTGCAAGTCTGACTCTTTTGATAAGTTAATGGAGTTTAAGACTAAAGTGGAGCGTCGGACAGGTAAATTAATCAAGACCTTACGATCGGATCGTGGTAGAGACTACCTTCTTGGTGAATTCAAGGACTACATGGTACATCATGGGATAGTATCCCAACTCTTTGTGCCGAGAACACCCCTACAAAATGGAGTAGCTGAGAGAAGGAATAGGATATTGATGGAAATGGTCTGAAGCATGATGTCTCATGCTACTCTTCCAGTATCTTTTTGGGGATATGCCCTGGAAACAACGGCATATATTCTGAACTTGGTGCCTTCCAAGTCAATACCTAGGACTCCCTATGAGATGTGGACTGGGCGTAAGTCGAGTCTGAATCATCTCAGAATACAGGGTTGTCCAGCTTATGTACTGGTCAAGAAAGACAAATTGGAACCAAGATCAGAATTATGTTATTTTGGTAGGTATCCAAAAGAGACAAAGGGTGGTTACTTTTATCATCTTAAGGAGCAAAAAGTACTAGTTAGTACTAATGCTAGATACTTAGAGGATGATCAAAGTACTTCCACTAAAGGTTCAACCAGGTTGGAATTTGAGGAGAAGTTATCTTTGAAATCAACTTCTTTTGACCCGATTGTGGAACAAGAAGAGGTACAATCTTAACAGCCTGTACAAATAGAGCCTCGTTATAGTATGAAAGTGTCTAAGCTTCCAAAGAGGTGGACGGGAGAAGCTTTCGAGCTAATCTCCGACCATTAGGAACAAGACCCCACTAGATTCGAGGAGGTTATTGCTGATGCCGATGCGAATCTTTGGCATGAAGCAATGAAAGGCGAGATTGAATCTATGTACTTCAATCAGGTTTGGGATCCTGTAGCTTCACCAGAAGGGATAAAACCCATTGGGTGTAAGTGGGTATACAAGGAAAAGAGGGGAGTAGATGGGAAGGTGGAGACCTTCAAAGCTAGGCTTATGGCGAAAGGGTACACTCAAATAGAGGGTATCGATTAATGGAAAACCTTTTCCCCGGTGGCCATGCTTAAGTCCATCTATATCCTTCTTACCATCGCATGTCATTATGACTGCGAGATATGGCAAATGGATGTCAAGATGGCTTTTTTAAATGGCCATCTTAGTGAAGATATCTATATGTCCCAACCGAAAGGTTTTGTTGCTAAAGGCCATGAACATTTGGTTTGCAAGCTCAAGAAGTCCATTTATGGACTTAAGCAGGCATCGAGAGCATGAAACATTCATTTTGACGAGACTATAAAGTCTTACGGTTTTATTCAAAACGAGGATGAACTATGCGTGTACAAAAAGCTTAAGGCATTAATGTGGTTTTTCTTGTATTGTATGTGGATGACATTCTACTCATTGGAAATGATGTAGGGTCACTGTCATCTATAAAGGTTTGGCTATTTAGTCAATTCAGTATGAAGGACTTGGGAGAAGCCAGTTACATTCTCGATATTAAGCTTATTAGAAATAGGAAGCAAAGAATGTTAAGATTATCTCAAGCGACATACATTGACAAGATGCTTGCTAAGTACAACATGGACTCATGCAAGGGAGCTCTAAATCCTTGCAGACATGGGTTGTCTTTTTCTTCAAGTGACTGTCCTAAGTCTCAAGAAGAAAAAAATAGAACGAGTAGGATTCCTTACGCTTCGGCTGTGGTACTAGGCCAGATATCTGCTTTGCCGTAGGCTTGGTTAGCAGATATTAGTCAAACCCTGGGGAGGTTCATTGGCAAGATATAAAGTATATTATCAAGTACCTCAAGGGAATGAGAAATTATAAACTAGTTTACAGGGCTGATGACTTGGTCCCTACAGGATACACAGACTCAGACTTCCAGGCGGATAAGGATAAGAGAAAATCCACTAGTGGATATGTCTTCACCTTGTCTGGAGAAGCTATTTCATGAAGGAGTATCAAGCAATCTTGCATTACTGACTCAACCATGGAAGCTGAGTATGTGGCAGCTTCAGAGGCATCTAAGGAAGCAGTCTGGCTCCGAAAGCTTCTTTCAAAACTTGGAGTTGTACCACACATGGACAGACCGATTGTGATGTATTGCGACAACACTGGAGCAGTATCGCAATCCAAAGAACCTCAGAACTACAAGAAGGGGAAGTACATCAAGAGAAAGTACCACCCAATCTAGGATTTCATCCAGAGACAAGAAGTCCTGGTAGAACAGATTGCCTCAGAGAACAATCTAGCAGATCCATTCACTAGGCCTTTGGCTGAGAAAGTCTTCAAGAGACACTTGGATGCCATAGGGTGGGCACCTACGGACTTACTTACTCTTAGAGTGCAAATGGGAGATTGTTGGGAAATATGCCCTCTTAGAATAGGTTTCTGATGTAAACATCGAATGTTTTAATAAAAGAATTTATTTTCAGAAATTATTTGTGAATTTACTTTTTATTTGTGAACAATTTCATTTGGAGAAGCCCCATAATGTTTAAATAAGTGATCCATGTGAATGGTGGTCTTTTACAGTAAGGTATGGATCACGGGTTATTTAACACATAAACACTTCTTCTTAACTGATTGATGAGAATGGGAATCTCATCATGTTTAGGTTATTATGTTATGAATTCCAAATGGGGAAAGGTTTACCTTTAGCCAGTGAGTAGTCCACTAATTTCATGACATATGTGTATTTTGAATACGTAGAACAGGACCTGTAGTAGTAATTTCTTAAAGTACTATTTGGTAGAAACTAAGACTACTACTGGTGTAGCGTGTACTAATACTCTACGGCTTGAGTATGAGTTGGTGGTCTGACGAAGCAAGAAGCATGTACTTTGATATGCTTTAGTTGAGGTTCTATTGTAAAACCAATATAATTGTATATTGGATATATGTAACTAGTTAGTTAAGACAGACTTGTATAAGATAGTTTCTATACAATATCGTCCTTTGTGGTTATCTGAATGATCTAAATATCCAGGGTCCTGAGAAACATGACTTGGATGTTTGCTTTAGGGTAGCTCCCTTGGAAAGCGAAAATACTTCAAGAAGTCGTGGATCATTAGACTAGAAGTCTAAGGATGGTAGATGTCATTTAGAGACGTGTTAGTACACTTCTTCCTCTCTAAATGCACGGCGATATGTAGAAGGATATTTTAGTCATTTCGCCTGTAGGTCGGAGACTTTGCTAACACAGCATTGTCCTTGAGGTCAATATTTCCTTATGGTGATATTAGAAAATATTTAAAATGCAAAATACAGCTATTTATATAGCAGGGGTATTTTGGTCATTTTAATAGCCAAGGCGATGTGTATTTTTAGTCCTCGGAATAACCCGTAGGTCCTAATTAATTTTGGGTTGAGGAATTAGTCTTAGTTAAAGAGGATTTTACTTTATTCAGGAAGTTTAATTTATTATTGGACTGCAATAAAAATAAATAAAATGAAGTTGAGAGAAATTTATTATCCGGTTTAATTGGTTAATTAATTATTCAGGGCTAAGGTCCAGTTTGAACAATTAGAAAATTAACCTGGGCTTAAACTAGATGGAAAAAGGTTTGATTAATTTTTTATTGGGTTATTTCTATAAGCCCAAGAAATAAATAATTAGTGTTTAATTATTTTTTGTTCATTTGGGCTCATTAATTATTTATTGGGTTATTTCTATAAGCCCAGGAAATAAATAATTAATGTTTATTATTTTAGACTTTTTGGGTCCAAGAAAAATAATAAATATTATTTTGGCACAATAGTCTGGACCAAAGGGTTTTTCTAGATACTGTTCAGAAGAGTTTAAGGCTAAGGTAAACTCACTCTGTTGGTAACAACCAAGTGTTTGAAATATCATATCCTGGAGAAATTGTTATCAGATATGAGATACCGTAGTTTTAGCAAGAGGTAGAACGTCTTTGTGAAAAAAAAAAAAAAGAAAAAACCCCTTGCAAGCCTCTGGTGCTTTTTCTTGCTCTCTCTTTCTTGTGACTTTCTTTTCCGCCCTTTGTTCTTGATATTGCTAATCAATAGCAAGAGGATCTAGAACCTTAAGACTATTCTACCTCTCCTTTTGTTTCACCAATGAGGATTGAGGCCATGGAATATTCAGAGACTCAGAAAACTTTAGCGTTCATGCAAACAAGGCGAAGTAGGAGGTTAGCGGGTTTCAACTGGAGGCTTCAACAAGAAGGCAAGAAGGAGCTCTCCCTGTGATTCAGTCAATCTCTTCATAGCCAAAGAGGCTTAAGACACACAGAGGTATTGATTAGATGCTTTCGGGCTGTTGTTCTTCGTTGTTTTTTGGCCTCTGGTTTTTTCGTTTCCACGCAGCATGTTTCCTTTGTTTTTTGGCTTTCAATCTACACCAATGAATTCAACAAAGTAATAAATTCAAGTAATCAAATATTTAGAATTTGGAATCTCTAGATCAAAAGAAATTGAATCCACGAACATAAAATTAGGGTTCAACCCTTAAATACAATTAAAATATGATAAACACAATTTGTCAATAAATTACAAAGCAAAGAAAAAGAAACCACACATAGACAAGTAAGCCTTCTTTTTCTTCCTTGAAACCTTCTTGATCAACCTCCTCTTCTTCTCCAAGAATTCTCCTTGATCCATCTTAATCTTGGTGTTTCACTAGGTGTTTTCTGAAGATATTACATTAAAAAGTTGAAAGCTATTTTGTACAATGTTATTTTCTTGTATTTATAGGAGTTTAGATTGCCAAAAAGTGTATACAAGAATCATAATTTGTTCCCAAATTAGTTTGCAAAAAAGTCCTAGCAGAAGTTGACAAATCCAACATTGAAAAGAATTTTCACGGGCACTGCCTCAGGATGGAACTGATGCTGGTATAGATGCTTGGGCTAGTATCGGTGTCGGCCTAATTTTGACCGCCTCTGAAATTGCTCTGTTTTGCCCTTGCTTTCTAGAATTAAGCTAAGGTCAGTTCAAACTCCTTAGGGCAGTGCCGGGTCAATTTGGAATAACATAATTACATTCCAAATTCTTCAATTTCTGCATAAAATCAAAGAAAAACATTTCTATAGGCAAAATATCAGAATGTAAGGGAATTGACTAGCTATTGAATAAAAACATCACAAAAATCACCTCAAATAACTAGAAAAATATAGGCATATTTAGGCCCTATCACATTCCCCACATCTAAACTTTTGCTTGTCCCCTAGGAAACAAGAATTGAACACACCAAGTAAATAGCTTGTTAGGCAAAATGATTTTTGTTAACGTGGCTAATATAGTAAAAATATTATCTTTCTTTCAACTTATGGATTCAGCACAACACTTATTCAATCAAGCTAATTTCATGCAAACTCATGTATTAAGATAGATATCACCAAGGCCCTAGCAGTTGAGTTGAACAAGTTCCTATCCATTCAATGTATTTCACTCAATTCCTCAAATCAAGAATGCAGCCATTGTAATTCATAAAAGTCAAGAATAATAATCAAATGAATTTCTACAATTTCAAACTACTACAATCAGAGTAGCAAACTAGGGACATTCTCACCATTTTTTTTTTCTTAGGAATTCATAGTCTTAAGTGAGTGGATTTCTCTTCACTCACCGTATTGGCCCCATTAAATTTTCAAAATATTTTTTTCCCACTCCCACTCTTATTTTCTCTAATCTCACTTTTTCATTTTTTTTAATTATTTTTTCTTGCATGAATGGGCACATACATCCCTTTCTACATTATTTTTTTTCCAACACATTTTTTTTCTCTCAACCTCGCCTCTCACCTTATTTACTTAAATTCAAAATAAGGACTAGTTTAGAAAACCATAGTATGAAAATGAATCAAAATTCCATACTTATATTTCATTACAAAATCAACACCAATCCTCAAGAAAGAAAATGTCACAACATCTACTAAAACATAAAAAAGGTTAATATAAATTCTTAAGACTTAGCCTATATCACACCAAATATACAAGTTTGCATAAAACCAAACTCAATCAAATAAGTGTTAAACTAAATTCTCATGCCAAAAGTAAAACAATTACAATACCATAATAGTCAAATTTTGCAATTTCGCTTTCAAATTTTGAAAATTTTAAAAGTTCTTCTCAAATTAGCTTAAATTTTCAAGAAACACCACGAAAATTAATAAAAATGTGGACAAAGAATATCACCAAACTACTTTGCCACACTTAAACTAGAGAATGTCCTCATTCGCAAAAAATTAAGACGATAAAGCATCTCTAAAGGGATCAAAAATAACAAAAGGGGGGAGAAAGTTAAGCAATACTCTCCAAGTGCAAAAAGCTCCCTTAAAATGTTTAAAAGTAGATGAAAGATAAGAGCTTGTCCAAGAAGAATTTATTTAACCCCATAAAATAAAACACATCTAAAAGCATAAAAGAAAATAATAATAAAATAAAACACACCCAAACAAAAGAAAACAAATTAAATCAAAAGACTATTGGAAATCTAAAGAAAACAAATAAAGACATAAGTCACTCCTCCATACTCAGGATAGAAAATATTTTCCTTAATTGGTAGGAAATAACACTTAACAACTAAGAACTAAACCAGATAAAGCAAAGAAATGACATAAACATATAAATAAACCTAAACTTAAAACTATCCCAAAACAAAGATAACAAACTATTTCTATTTATCATGCTTCCTCATCATACCCTTGTAAAAGACATTAATGCTCAACAGAAAATTTAGGCATGATGAATGTAGAAAGAAGAGAGGTCTTAGAAAAAGGGTAAGGAACATGAAAAATAGTAGAATAAATGAAAGCAAATGCATAATCATGAGTCCCTTGCAACTCTTTGGATACAGAAATTACTTTGTCAACACATGAATGCAAACACTATCTAAAGAATGCATCAATCTTTCCAATTAACCTTTCAAAAGAATTGTCAAATGAAAATTCTTTTAAACCTAGTAATGTAGCATTAAAAGATGGAATTAAGAAATTCTTACTTTGCAATGTGTAGTCTACAACAACTAAATTACCTCCACTTAGATGGTGTCAAGGGTAAAATCAATTAACATCCTCTAAGGACTTCTTATAATGTAGCATTAAAAAAATCCAACTTCCTAATTCATGTTAAACTCCACACATCATTATTTAGACCATTATTCTCCAAAAATTAAGAGGAACTTACAAAATCATATGACAAAGAGAAATTAGAATTAGAGGATAAAGTAGAATCAAATACTTCTTTTATCATATTGTTCATTTGTTCTTCATGGTTGCTCTTTTCTTTGTCATATTTCGCAAAGTTCTTATGTATCGATTTTTCTTTTTGTAGAGAAGCCGACATCGCGTCCTGTATTGCAGCTAGCATTGGTTCACCTTTGTACACCATCCCCTGTTTTTCTACAAAAAATTATGTTTTCCAACTAACATTGTACGTGTTCTACAGGGGTCTCCACTGCAATATCCAACGCATTAGCAGAAATTCCCTTTGGAATCTCCTCAACTAGCTTTGCAAGTTGTATCCTTTGTTGGCTCAATTATTGGGAAAATTCTTCATACCACTTAATGCAAGCATTTGTGTTGTCAACAAAGGAATTTGTGGATGCATCAAGTGAAATCTCACTCAAAACATCTACATGAGTTGGTAATTGCTCAAATTTATTGTTAGTGAAATTCCTTTAATTTTGCACCCATGGCCACCTACATCCCCATAAATAACCTGCCAAGATAATGAGTGTTTTTTTTTTCCTCCCAAAACTCATAAAGCAACAAAAAAGTTAGTAACAAGAAATATCCAAGAGATACAAAAATACAGAAATAAAAAAGAAACATACAAAAATAGAGAAAATTTAGTAGTAGTAACAAATACAACAATGGCTAAATCAACAAGACTCGAGTGTTTCCCGGCAATGATGCCAAAAACATTATGCATATTTTTTAGTGTTGGAAAATTAACAATAAGGGGCCACAATCAATCATGTTTTAGTTAAAATGCTAACTACTAAAACCCCACATACAGGCAAGCATACCCATCGTATAGTAAAGGGAATAGCAAGTATCGAATTCACAGGAACTCAGACTCCCACCATACTTTATCTAAATCTTTATTATTTAGCCAATAAACTAAAGAGAAAAAAAATCTACTAACACAATATTAGAGAATATATCATGTTCAACCAAATGAATACCAATTAGGCTACGTGTTCAATTTTGGATGGTAAGGCAGTTAGTTGGAAAGGTTCCAAACTACATAGACCAACCAATTTAGCCACTAAACCTGAGTATGTAGCAGCAAATGGATCAAGAAGTTCATGATAGAACAATAAGTGATGGCTAGCATTGTTGATCTAATAATTTTATATTGCAATAATAATGCAACCATCACACAAGCAAAGGAGCCACTGTCTCACCTGCGATCCAAACACGTACTAAGACGTTATCACCTAATCCAGGATATCATAGATAGAAAAATGTAAAGATCGAGAGAATTCCTATGAATGACAATATAGTGGACTGGTTCACTGAGGTGCTACCCTAGAAGAAATATAATAGACATGTCGAATCATTTAGTATTCGATACGTGAATGATTGGCTCTAGTGTAAGTGGGAGTTTGTTAGTGTTATGCCCTAGAGGCAATCACTTGTATATTATATATAGAGTATTTTTAATAAAAGACATTCTTTATCTTTCAATTTAATTAATCATTCCACGCATGTGTGTATAAAACTGTTAGATAAAGTTCCAAGCGCATAGTACAGTATTAAGGAAATTATGATGGAGATCATAATGTGCGATTCCTACTATACTATATTGTACTTATGCTTAAATTATCCCTAGTCATAGTATTAGTGAGATAGGATATCATTAATGTGCAAAGACTAGCACATATTATACTTCTTGATTTGATTAGACAGTGGTTCTCACATAAATGAGTATTGTGAAACTCAAAATTAACATGTGGATGCTTGTTAAGTTAACAAGTTAATTGAATGACTAAATTTTGAGATAATCGCATGGATAACTATTTAGTGTCAGTGGTAGAATCTCATTCTGTAATACCCCACTTTGGTCACACCTAGTTTATGAGAATTAACATACATTACACATGAACATATGTATCTGAACATGCTATATTCTTGTTTCATGAATCTCCAAGCTTGTTTTTAGGTGATACGTGATGCATTACACTTTTAATAGTGATTTAGGAATAGTGGAAGGCATCATCTAATTATTGTGCCATTAAATATTTTACGAGGAAAAAATATCATCATCATCATCATCATCATCATCATCATCATCATCATTATTATTATTATTATTATTATTATTATTATTATTATTATTATTATTATTATTATTATTATTATTATTATTATTATTATTATTATTATTATTATTATTATTATTATTATTATTATTCTCATCATCGTTGTTGTTGTTATTATTATTATTGTTGTTGTTGTTGTTGTTACTATTATTTTATGAGTGGAAATTTATTTTGAAGAGCATAGCAAATAAATAAATAAATAAAAATTATAGTCAGAATTGAGTTTTGAATCCTAGTCTTGGAAAACTTTTCTCTAATATTTTTCCCACTTATCATCTTTTAGGAATGTGAAAATTTTACAAATTTTGATTATTATAGATCAAGAGGAAAACTTAGGAAACCCATTCCTATTTTTACTCCTCCTAACCGTTAACTATTATTATTATTATTATTATTATTATTATTATTATTATTATTATTATTATTATTATTATTATTATTATTATTATTATTATTATTATTATTATTATTATTATTATTATTATTATCATCATCATCATCATCATTCCTAAAAAAAATCTCATGTCTCCCATTTTTGGTTGGTCACATTTAATTATTTATAATTGTAATAATAATTATATTTATACTAACTATAACTATATTGTTATTATTTATCATTTATTGAAAATTTATTACCTATTATTATAATTGTTTCCACTTGATGAATTATAATATATATATATATATATATTATCTTAATAATGTTATAACATTAAAATGACTTCCGTTTATTCTATGTTATAATATTATATATATAGTTTTGTGTATTAAGTATATATTTATTCTATGTTATAATAAAATGACTTCATTTTATTCTATATACAAATATTTTATAACATTATACTATGCATTCATGTGGTTGATCTTGTTTAGCCATCACTTTAGGGGTTCATTTTTATGGGAAATGTTATCCTTTGGTTGTTTAATATATATATATATATATATATATATAGATATATATAGTTATATATATATATAGTTATATATATATATATATATTTTTTTTTTGGTTGCCATTTTGGGTTTTAAATTTGAATTCACAACATTTTTCGTCTTTATTTAGCCACAAAATTTGACAAAAACACTCTCTATATTTTCACTAATGTTTGGAAAGGAAAAAAAAAAAAACAGAGACTTAATTTTGTTTTGAATTTTGAATCAGCTTGAGCAGAATTTTTAGAGTACTTCTTTTCCTAGCATTTTTCTAGCAACCTTCATTGTTGTATTTCCATTTCATGAATGTGATTCAAGAGAATTGCTTTTCAAAACTCTAATCCAGCCATCACCTTTAAAGTTTCAAATTTCCATATTTTATTCATTAGCTTTTGCTTGGTGATCTTGAACATACTTGTTCTTGAATTCCATAAACTAACTGCTACTTTTAAGCTACCGCACCTCTAGAAGTTTCAAATGCCATGAAATCAATTTGAATTTAGAATAGCAAAAACCAAGTCTATTTGATTTTCAAATGGCCTAGGATCACTCCTAGAATGTCTTCGAGCCGTCAGAACTCAATCAAATACAAATCTGAAATTTCATACTCATCAAATTCATTTGGCAACCCAATCAGGTTTCTCTCAAAATTTACAACCTCCGTCTTTCATTTCTGCAAACAACAACCAGCCCTCGCATTCTAAGCTCTCTCTCTCTCTCTCTCTCTCTCTCTCTCTCTCTCTCTCTCTCTCTCTCTCTCTCTCTCTCTACACACACACACACACACACACACACACACATTTCTTTAACCAAATTCACAGCAAACTCTCAAAAACATCAGCCAAGAGTTTCCTTATTCTAGCCAACACACACAAAAGCTATCATTCTAGGTTGCTCTTTGTTTTCCTAAAAGGATTTCAAGAGGTAACAAGCTTGATCCTTCTTTTATTTTCTCTTGAAAAAAAAAAAAATAGCAGCATGTGTATGTGTGTTTGTGATGGAATTTTCGCTTATCTCCTTACTTCTTTGTGCGGGATCTTTCCTTGTTAATGTTGATCTTGCATAAATCTTGAATGCTGGGGTTGTTTTCTTCAAGGGAAATTTGAAGGCAGAAACATGTGTACATGATTTTGGCTTTAAGATGGTTGGTTATAAAATCAGAATTTTTGCTGCAATTGAATGTGTAGTTTGAATGGGAAGTCTTGGATGTTTCTTGAATGCAAGATACTAGACGTTGAGTATCCTATGTTTCATTTTTTCTCTAGGCATGATCGAGTTTAGTCTTCTTGAAGAATTGAATCCGAGTAAGTTCTTTTTTTTATTAATGCTTATGAGTACGTGAACTTTGTTGTAAAATTTTTCTGTTTTGAGCATGTTGATGATTATATTCAAAACTTTTGCAAAACTGATTTTTCCTTTGAAATGCCACATTGAATCTTGATTCGAGGGACATGAGTGATGACTTTAGTGTGTGTTGTAACATCAGAAACTACTGCATTTAATTGCAGAAATTTTTCAACAACAAAAAAACTAAGAATAGTGGATTTTTAGTACTTACTGGGCACTATTTTGGAATCTGTTTTGAGCATGGTTTTTACGGGTGAAAAGGTTGAAAATGAAGTCTTTTATGTGCTTTAATAATCTGGAAAAGTTGGGATTAAAACAGAATCAAGGTTGAGAGTTCTTGATTTTTTTCTCTCACTGTTGACAAGTTTAGACAGATTATGCAGTTTCTGTTCAGAATTTTCTGTTCAAAATTTGAGGTCATTCGGTGGTGCTTTACACTTAGAAACATAGAATTTGTTTGTTGGAAATTGAAGGCAGCTTAATGGTTCTGTGCTAAATTACTAAGTTTAATTTTCTTTCTTGAGAAATGATTAAGGGTGGGTTTTATGCTTGCTAAGGGTTGATGGAAGGTCTTAGGTGCTGAGTATATGTAAAGTTCATGCGTGCAGCTTATTGACATTATTTGGAGAACAAAGAATATTATAGGCATGATGTGCACTTGATGTATAATGTGGACTTGATTTTTTTTTTTTTGGATGATCTAGGAAGAGCGGTGATTGATTTATATGCACTTTTTGCCAGATTTGGAAGATTATCAAGGGTAAGGACCAATTTACAAGAGTACATACCCTAAGCTTAATGATAAGGTAAGTTCTCCTGCATTCGTGAAATCAACTTTATTTTATTATGTTGGTTTGAAAGAAAGATTGGTAAGTATCTCTTGTAAACACGACATAATTGCACGTGAGCTAATTTTTGAAAACTCCTATATTTGGACACTTCTAATTTTGAAAACTTTCTATATTTTAAAGCATTCTAATTATGGAAACTTCTAAATGTAAAAACTTTTGAAATATGTTAAAAATGATTTAAGAGCTAAGCATCAAACATTATGATTTGTTTTGAATAGGCAAGAGATGAATTCATGATCATGCATATACTTTTCAAAAATCATTGCATGACTTATTTGAGCATGTGGCTCCTTCAACTATGAATACTTGGAATAAAATATTGACTCGAAACCATGCCTTCTAAAATCTTTGTGTAAGTTGGAAAATGTAATTTGGAAATGTATTGAGCTAGTTTTGTTGGTCATCTATGGGAGCTTTGCAAATTGTGAAGAAGAAAATGAATAATGTTGAGTACTCAATAGGGGCTAGACCTCTATACTAGCCTTTAGTTAGTTTGGGGATATAGCTTGGTCGGTGGCCACCTATGAGAGGTTGACTATTTTCGATTAGGGCGTCAGTATAGAAGATCGAGACATCCTCAGCTAGCGACGGGGTTCTAGTAGAACCGATGGCCGGAGTGGGATAGCTAGATTGGATTGAGTGAGAGATGGAGGAGAATCATACTTGGTAGGATGTACACCTATTAGGTGTTAGGGGTCAGGTGCTTCATAGAAGTGAGTGCCACCTCTATGACCTTTCACCACCCGACAGGAGTCATGTGCTTCACCTAGTGTGAGAGCCACCTTTGTGCCCTGCCATACTAACTTAGTTACTTTTAACTGTTGAACTATTTCTGTGGAACTGTTCTAAGGGGACCTTGGAATTTTATTCTAAGCATAATACTCTTTTTATCATTCATATCTTTCCAATCAAAATATTCTAAGAGCATTTTTCTTCGTGATTTCTCACTGGTATCTTTCAAGAAGTGAGAATTTTGTAAAGAAGGCATGAAAAGCTTTTGATATACCGTTAGTGCATGCATCATAAAACATATTTTATTTTCTTAGCCCAACTCATACATGGGGTTTACTGAGATAACCATTCTCACACTATTTTGAACTCGTGTTTTCAAGGAGCCTCAAGTCGTAATCAGGTTGGAAGATCAGTAGCTTGAAGTTTTTGTTATTGAATTTCCATGCCCATTTTTTGGATATTTGTTTGAATATTGTTTTTATTTATGAACTTTTGTATAAGCATTGAAGTTTTTTTTTTATTAATTTTTTCTTAGACTTTCTTTAAAATTTGAATTTCTTTTACTCTTTCGTTATAAAGACCCTTGGTCCGAAGGACGGGGCAACATCTCCGACCCATTTTGGGTTATGTAAGTAGATGGGGTGTTACACATTATACTAAATGTTGAAGAATACTTAGATTTGAGATCTCAAAGGCACTTTGTTTACTAATCATCGTACTTTGATTCTAATATTTGGAGTCCCTACATGACTGGCTTTAGGATGGATATTGGATACGACACAAAGTAAACGAAAGTAGTCGAGTTGATCAATAAAGGATTCGTTACTCTTAATAGTAGAAGTGTATATCTCATGACTTATTATAGGGATCATTACTCAAGAAGTCCTTAGCCAAGGCTACTATATGTGGGAAATACTTCTAATTGTTACATATTTTGAGTAAGGAATTCTAGAACAATTACTTATAAAATTTGGCTAGAATTATTATATTCTAGTTAGAGTTGGTACTAATTCCATACTTTAAAACCGAATAAGATATAACATGATGAAAAGAATTTATTGTACTGATATTTTGCTATTGAAAGGGTTATGTCAATCCATTTCATTTTCTAGACTTTTGGGTGGTCATGATGTATTGCTAGATACTGGTCATGATCTGCAAAATATGAATTTATTAATTAAAAAATTAAAAAATTAATCCTAATTAGAATTAATAAGTTAATTCTAATTATTAAGAATTATTAATTCTATAAGGATTAGAATTAATTCATATTTTTGTACGAATAGACTAGAAAACATAATAGCTCACACATAATAGAAAAATGGGTACTAAAGATATTATATGATAATATTATGAGGTTAATTTGTGAGAAGAAATAATTATTACGGGATAATTATAAAGTGTTATAACTAGTTAGGTGAAATTGCAATTACTAGACTCATCTAGGTAAGTTATGAATACTGTTATAACTTAATGAGCCTAATTGTTATTACTGAAATCCCAAAGCCCATAATGTTTTGAAAACCAAAATTAATTGTTTCCTAAAGAATTATGAAACATTTGTCTTCATTGTATGTATGTTTTATATTGTGGCGGTGATATATATAGAGTAAGGAATTGGTTCTTTATTTGAGATATATACAAGTGGCTACACAATAGAAACAGATATGACATATATGCTTTCATATAAGCTTTTCATTTCATTATAAAATAAAATCTTTTCTTTTTTTTCTTTTCCAAATTAAAACCCCTAGCCACCAATAAATTTTCCTAGTAGAAAAATTTGGTGGTTCTTGAATACTTCATCGTGTGGTTCAATATTAGAAAAATTCTTATTTTTGGAATTTGGTGGTTCATGGTTGAATGCATTTATGGAAGGGTTCCATGCATGCAAAGAAAATTTTAAAATCCACATTTTTAGATAACGAATTTTTTTTCCTCTCCTAACCCTTTTAATTACATACGAGTGATTCTTTTGAGTGGAATTCATTTTAATTTCCATCGCGCAGGAATTGTTATTCTATGACTAAAACCCAACATAAAATGTGTAGACTTGGTCAATCGGTCTTTGACCACCTAAATGTCTTTTGAGATTTAGCCATTGGTAGTCCTATGACGAAGTCCATAGCTGCCTTTTCCTACTTCCGTTCGAGAATAGGTAAAGGTTGCAATAATCTTGGAGATGTCTTGTGCTCCGCTTTCACCTTTTGACAAGTCAAATAGGTAATCACAAATTCACCACATCTTTCTTCATCCCAGACCATGAATACGTCTTCTTCAAATCCTAACACATTTTTACCTCTACTGAGTGAATAGCATATTTACTACGGTGTGCCTCCTCCAATATTCTCTTTTTCAACTCCTGATCTTGTGGTACACAAATTCAGTTGCTAAAGTATAATACCCCTTCTTCATAAGTCCGATAGTCCTTTCCTCCTCGTTTAACCTCTATATCTTTAAAGTCTTGAAATTCAGCACTCTACTTATGAGCTTTAATAATCTCTTACTTCAATTCTAGCACTAGTCTCAAGTTGTTTATATAAATTTTTCCTTGTAGAATTTCCGTCTCCTACTCTAATAACTCCTGTATCACTTGGATTTCTTGCATTCTCACACTAGCCATCTTTACCTTTTTGCTCAGAGTGTCTCCCACTATATTATCCTTTCCCGAATGATAGTTAATATGACACTTATATTTCTTCAAAACTCCATCCACCTCAACTGTCTGATATCCTAATCTTTCTTTGTGAAGATGTACTTAAGGCTCTCATGATTATTGAGCACTTCATATTCGGCCCCATACAGGTAATGTCTCTATTTTTTAAGGGCAAACACTATAGTTGCAAGCTCCAGATTGTGAGTTGGATAGTTGATTTCGTGTGGTTTCAACTTTCTTGAAGCATAGGCTACGACCTTTCTTTCTTACATCAGTACCGCTTCTAACCCCTCCTTTGATGCATCATTATACAAAGCATAGGACTTATCCTTCCCGGGTAAACTCAACACAGGGGCCATCATAAGTTTTCTCTTGAGTTCCTGGAAACTCTTCTCACACTTTTCATTCCTAACAAATGGTACACCCTTTTTTTATAATTCGGGTCATTGGAGAGGTCAAAGTAGAAAAATTCTTGATAAACTGATGGTAGTAGCTAGCTAAACTAAGGAAGCTATGAATCCTGGTAATATTTTTTAGCTGCTTCCAGCTTGCCACTACTTCTACCTTTATAGGGTCTACCTTTACACCATTCACTACTAGAAAAATGCAATATACCAACTAACTATTATCAATTGACCGTTGTGGTCGGTAATTACCAACCGATTACCAATCAAAATGAAAATTGGAAAAATTTAAAACTTTTCCAACCACTTACCAACAAACATAATCGGTTAGTAAATAATTGGTTGGTAATCAGTTGGTAATCGGTTGGTAATTTGACAGGAATATATTTACCAACTAATTACCAGCTGATAACACACGGTTGGTAATATTATTAGTTGGTAATCGATTGGTAATTTAATGAAAAAAATTTTACCAACTGATTACCAACCAAAATATATTGGTTGGTTATGTATTCAGCTGGTAATCAGTTGGTAATTTGGCGGGAAAATATTTATCAACTGATTACCAACCGATAACAATCGGTTGGTAATATATTCAATTGGTAATCGGTTGATATTTTAATTTAAAAATTTTACCGATAGATTACTAACCGAAATGTATCGATTGGTAATATATTCAGTTAGTAATCAGTTAGTATTTTAAATTAAAAATTTTACTGACTGATTACTAACTAAAATATATCGATTGGTAATATATTCAGTTGGTAATCGGTTGGTATTTTAATTTTAAAATTTTACCAACCGATTATTAACCGAAATGTATTGGTTGGTAATATATTCAGTTGGTAATCAGTTAGTATTTTGGTTGGTAATTTAATTTCAAAATTTTATAGATCAATTACTAGCCGAAATGTATCAGTTGGTAATTGGTTAGTATTTTAATTTAAAGATTTTACCAACCGACTACTAATCAAAATTTTGAGTTGATAAACCTAATTAGTTGGTAATCAGTTGGTATTTTTAATTTAAATTGTTTTTTAAAAAATTGAAATATGCCACGCGGCAAAATGGTTTGCCAAGTGGCTACACGTGGTGGCCACATGGCGCCACGTTAGAAAATCCTTCCCTTTCCTGCACGCGACCAAGAGTCGAACCTGCGTCTCCATTGTGGAGGCGCAGTGTTCCAACCACTGTACTACGTCATTGTTTGTGCAAATTGGAAGCACATATTATTTTTATTTACTTCTTACAAAATATTACAATTATATGAAATACACTTCTAAAATTTGTAAATTTTGATTTAAATAAATAAATAAAGTAAAAAATTTTATCACTTTTATTTTTTTAATTTTTAATTTGCTTCTATTTATCAGAGTATTTAATTATTCTGTACATATAATCCTAAATGATATAAATTTTATTTTTGAATTAATAATAAAAGTAAGCAATTTTTTCATGCCTTTAGTTATAAATTTTTTTAATATAATAAATAATTTTGAATTTAGAAGACTCAGTTTAGAATATTTTAATTATGTAAATATTCATAACTAAATAGACATTAAACAATTTATCAATTAGGTGTATTAAATTTAACAATAAAAAAGTAATATTATATCTGTACACATAATTTTATTAATAGATATAATTGTTATTCTTTTTATCATAATGTAAAAGTTGTTACTTTAATTTGTATGACAATATGTAGGCGTCATGTATATGTGTAGGATGTGCTTCCATCATATTTATACTTTTTTATATACATGCACATAGATAAATAGTAATTACTGTAAATCATACAAAATTAAATAAGAATTATCTATCTTAGTGCATATAAATTGTCAATATATTCGCAAATTTGATTCTTTTATTTTATTTTCAAATTGATAAACTTTTAAATTTATATCATATATAACAAATATTATAAAAATAACAAGTTTATAGTATAAAAAGTTGAAATACTTAGTAAAATTACTATTTTTATCACATACTTTTAATTAGTATATCACATTTTGCCTTTCTGTATACATGCACATATATAAATTAAAATTATTATAGATAAAATTTATATATTTTCAAGTTATATATGAATGTATATTGAGACTTAAGGTAATATATTAGTTAATTATTAATGCATTTAGTCATTACTTGAATCCCTATATATATATATTTTTTTTTAGCTTAGTTCACTTGGATAATTATATTTCAGTCCCTATAGTTTCTAAAAGAAACTCTTACGACCATAAATTTTTTTAAGAACAACTTATTTTAAATATCATTTGAAAAATAACGAGCCAAGTGTAAAAATAAATAAATAAACTTTTAAAATAATTATTTCAATCTTTATATTTTTTAACTTAGTTCATTCAGATAATTATATCTAAGTCCCTAAAGTTTTCAAAAGAAACCCTTAGGACCACAAGTTTTCAAAAATATTATTTGATTTATTATATTTTGTAACTTAGTTCATTTAGATAATTATATCTAATTATATTTAATAAATATTTTCAATTAAATTACATAATAAATATTTTTTAACTATATGTTTTATTATTATCATTATACATTGTTATATTTAAATTACATTAATGTAAATATACTTTATAAAATTACATTAGTATAAATATACATTAATTAAATTACATTAATCTAAATATACTTTATTATTATCATTATACATTGTTATGTTTAACTATATGCTTGAGTTACTTTTAATGAAGATAGGTATTAATGTCATTGTTAAACATTTTGAAGGAAATCTTTACATATTGTAAACGTCCAATGTGATAGTTGTGTAAGTTCTTCTTTATCATTGTGATGCTTATATGTATCTTACTTATTAGTTGGTTAAAGCAGTGGTTTTGTGGGTTGGTTAATGTATAATTAAGAATTGTGTAAACCTTAATTGGTGCCTTGACTAATATCATACATGAGAGAAAAAGGGCTTGATAAAGGGGTATTTGTAACTCACTACTTATGAGGATATATTTTGAAACACTGGAAATAAGACAAAACTTTGAAGCTTTTTGCATGCATATCATGTAAGTCTATTTTGCACAAAAGATGCATCTTTAAGCTCCATAAATTGTTTCCTATGCAGATTTTGCTAGTATGAATCTAGATATACTTTCAGAAAATTATTAAATTAGAGGGATCAAAATGAACTTTAGATGAGTAGTATAAGTGATTGCAGACTGTGTGTTATACTATTTTGTTCATGTAATACTCATCTTTTACTATTTTCACCTTTGCTTGATAGCTTTGAAGGGCAGCTGAGATGTATGCCTTGTGTCATTTTGCTTTTGTTTTCTGAGTGGTGGTTGGTCTTGTCTTCATATATTCCGTTGCAACTGTCCTCATCTCCTTGTGTGGAGTTCTTTTGATTTAGAACAATTCTCCTTTGATTTACAGACTCAGATTATAGATTCCTTTGATTTAGAATAGATTCCTTGTATGGAGTTGTGTGGAGTTCCTTTCATTCAATCTTCTTTATTCTCTAGATCTATAATCACAGGTCTTCTTTACCAGTGTGAGTCTCTCTGTACATAGATATACGTATGCATCTGTGCATGCACAAGAAATGGAGCTGCTGATGGTCACAACTTCTTATTCTTCAGATAATTAGCTAGACTCTTTGGAGCGGTGAGAAATGTTGCTTTATTTTACCACTGCTTCATGTTTTGCAAGTCTATAAATTTGAGTTTTGCTATTGCTGGTTTTTTCTAATCTATTTTTTGATTTTGTTCTGGTTCTTTTTGTGTTTGGATAGGTTTATGTGTGTGCATGTTTGAAACTGAAGTGTCAAGACTGGGTACTGTTTGGAGTGGATTAGTGTGTCTATGAATGTGAAAAGGAGTCGATGCTCTTTTTTTGTTGTTTGATTTGATTTTAGCTGGTCTATTGGTTTTTAAAATTAAATTTATTTATGGGTTTATTTTGTGTTATTTACTTAAGATTTTGATTTTTGGTTGATTTTTGCTATTTAATTGTCATTCTTTGCTGGAATTGCTATTTGTTTATATGAAGCCAATTTTTACCTCAGTATTGGGAGGAAAATTATTTTCAAGAAAAAAAACAATTTAATGGTGCCAGTTGAGCTCTTTGATATTGATTTTTCAAAATGATAAGGATAAATGCATCAGAGTAGAGAACAATTTTAATGCTTTTTTTTTTCTTTTTTTTGTGTAGGGGGATAGGGGTGGGGGGAGGTGTTAAATGGTTTGATGTGATTTTAATGTTAAGCAGAAAGCTTGGATTCAGCTGCCTCTTCTGTTGTTTTCTTTCATGTCTAAATATTCAATCCTGCGGTGGAGAAATGTTTTCCTTTCATGTCTTTCTAAGCAACCAAGGATTTCATTATACCTTATTTCAGAAAACAATCCATAATGATCCTATTGTGGGTACCTGGAATTTTTAGCATTGACGCATTTAACAAACCATTATGCTTATGAGTGTCATACCAATGTGATATCAATATTGTTGAGGTTGAACCAAAGATGGTAGTTTTAACTGTCATGGCTTGATTTAGCCTTCACTCTAAATATATTTTCAAATTCAATCACTTTCTATATTTGCAAAAAGGTTAAACTCCTACCTTTTCTACCTACTAGTATTATTTTTTTATTTGTTATTCTCTTGTACCTGTGAAGATTGTAAACTTGCTATTCAACTTGAGATAAATATTTGTTTATGTACATATGCTTTCTCATAGATGAAATGTTGACATTAATGGTTGGAGTCTTTGGATATGTTTGTCATCTTCTTCTTTTGTAGTAATTTATTTCTATCAGTTTGATTTCATGTTGGATCCTTTGTTTTCAGTTCCATTCTGAAATGAAAGCATGTGTTATGCATTGAATTGGTTAAAGGAAAGACCGTCGCAAGCTATATTGTCACCTTCTTGTTGTAAAAGATAATGAATATGAATTATTTAACCGTCCAAATAGAAGACACATTTGCCAGTTTGGTAGACCTTGCAGCCAACAATGACATTGATGGTTTTAGAAGATCAGCTGATCATGACCCATCTAGTATGGATAAAGCTGGAATATGGTATAGCCGCAAAAAGGGCTTGAAGCAAATGGTTCTCGAGAGTAGGACACCTTTGATGGTTGCTGCTACGTATGGCAATGTTGAGGTTGTGAGACTGATCCTATCTCTACCTGAAGTCAATGTGAATCAGTCATGACAAACATATCCAAAGACTCCTTTGATTTAGAACACTTCTATCTAGGCTTCAAAGAGTTGCATCCTAGAATTCGATCTTTTATAGTGGTCAACACCTCAACAGTAGTTTCAATGTAGTCTAATTTACCTGTTTCTGTAGGGTGGTGCTGTAGTTTGGTGTATTGGCTTTCAGAAAATTCAGGGTTAAGGATTGGCAATTTTGGGAGGTATGAATGAAGTGCATCACTACTTGTAATTCCTTTTGTATCTGAATGTAGATGCCTAATGTTTACAAAAAAAAAAAAAAAAAAGAAAAAAGGGTATATTAAGCTTTTCCTTTTACTTTTAAGAAAAACTGCATTAGCACTGATTCTCGGAAAGAATTCAAATGCTCAGCTGTGAGCAACCTTTTTTTCCCCCCTCAACATTATAGATTTGAACACTTTACTTCAACTGTAGGATTCTCAACTCAAAGAATTCTCTTTTCTGATTATGGAATATTTTGCCCTTTTCACCCACTTCATGGCCTTCCATTTTCCATTTGTGCTTTGGGCTGTTTTTGCATCTTTTCTGTATCCACTACTTATATCTACTTTTCATGTTATACTCCAGTTTCTTTACTTTTCCATATCTCTAATCTTCCTAATCATCTACTTTAGAATATCCAGTTTATTAGTCTGAGCATAAGTTTGCTCTAGTTAAGCCTTGCCAAGTATCATATGTTTTGGCTGTTATTTTTCTTTTAAGACTGCTATGGCATTGTTGTAATCTTTTGTTTATGTTTTCTATTTTGTCATTCCCATTTTTATGCAAACCTTGCTCTAAAAGACAAGATAATAGTTTATGACTTGGCTGGCCAACAGATTGGATGGGTCAATTATGACTGCAAGTTCCAATTTTTGTAGATCAATTTTAGCTTCTCTTAAACATGATATTCATTTTAGGATTGAAAAAAGATTAGAAATGAATTTTTGTTTTTTATCACCTACCATAAAAAGTTAATAAAAGTACTTTCTTTGATTTCTACTTTGTATAGGAATTAGTTTTCAATTTGAGAAGTTGAAGAAATTGAGAGAATATCACATGACAATGAAGACTGCAAGTACATCTTTCTTGTTCTTTGCTACCACGATGGTGTTGAGGTAAACCTTAAACGTGTAATATTGGAAAACCCCACACCAAGTGGACCCTTACAATTCATTTAGTCGTTTGTATCATTCACCTGAAATGCATATTGATTTCGGATTCTTATTGCCAGGATAAAGTTGAACTAAGTAGATTCTGGTGCCGTCCAACTTAAGGGGGGTTTCCCAGGTGCTAGAGATGTTTGAAAGTAGGCTTCAAATGGAGCTGTATTAGCCTTCAATTTCATATTCTTTTTGAAAGTAGGCTTGTCGAGTTGGTGCAAAAAACTGTTGACACATATATTCAAGAAGTGTTGAAGATAAATGAGAGGTTGATAGTGGAGGTTTCTTTGCTAACACAAAAAGTTAAGGACCTAAGTGGATCAAATCAACCAGAAAATTAATATTCCTTCACTGTGTTTCTTAATTGTATTAATATTCCTTCACTGTTGTTAAACCATGGAACTGCAGTTAATCTCACTCTCATACTATGATAATCTTTTATGTTTAATTAAAGATGATGTTTGGTTAAGATTTGTGGTATTTTGTGAGGGAGTTATATTTGCTTTGAATTTGTGGAAGGATGATGTTTATGTTTGTGGAAGGATGGTGTTTTTGTTAGATTTGATGATGTTTATGTTGGGTTTGTGGATGTTTTTTGGCTTTATTATTTTATGAATTTGTCAAATGCAGGTGTTTGGTTATATGTTTAGATGAACCAGAATTCTACCAAATTAAAGAAAAATTACCAACTGAAAAATCAGTTGGTAATTGAATAGAATTCGGTTGGTATTTTACTTAGTAATTGAAAATAATTTGGTTGGTAATATATTAAATAACAGTTAATAATTTTCAAACCAACTATCTACCAACAAACAACTTAGTTGGTAATTTACCAACAAAAAATTACCAACAGAATTTAAATTACTAAAATAGTTAGAAAATTATCAACTGAATATTTAGTTGGTAAAGAAAGAAAACTAACAACGGAAAAAAAGAATTCGCAATTAAACAACTCGGTTAGTAATTTACCAACAAAAAATTACCAATAGATTTTAAATAATTAAAATAGTTGGAAAATTACCAACCAAAAGTCAATTGGTAAATAAATAAAACTACCAACTAAAAAAAAATAATTACCAACCGAAAGTCAGTTGGTAATTACCTACACATATATTAGTTGGTAGCAACATGTCTTAGTTGCTAAATTAGTAAATTACAATCTTATATTCAATACAAATTTAGCAACCAAAAATTAAAAATTTACAAACTACATTTCCGGTTGATAATTACCAACTGCAACAATTAGTTGGTGACATAAATGTTTGTTGGTAATTTCCAACTGAAATAGTCAACTCAAATGCCAAACATAATGCCAAATTTCCAACCGAAGATTTTACATTACCAACCGAAATAGTCAACTCAAATGCCAAACTTAATACCAAATTTTCAACCGACGATTTTACAGTACCAACCGAAATACGGTTAGTAATTACCAACCGACTCCAAAAAATTTCGGTTGGAAAATTTACAAGCTAAGGTTTTTGCATGCGATGCCATTCGGTTGGTAATCGGTTGGTAAATCATTATTACCAACCGAATTTAGCTAACTACCATCCGATTTTGTTAGTTGGTAAATCACTTTTTTCTAGTAGTGATTCTTAGATACCACATGACTAAGGAATGATAAAGATTTTATCCAAAACTAGTATTTTCTAAACATAGCAAAGAGTTTATGTTCCCTCAGCTTTCCTACGACCAACCTCAACAACTCAGCATACTCCTTTGAGCTTTTAGAATAGACGAGAATATCATTAATGAATAGCACAACGAACTTATGTATATATGGTTGGAAAACCCAGTGTATTAAGTCACAGTAGGTGCATTAGTCACTCCAAATAGCATCATTATGAACTCATACTAACCATATCTTATATAAAATGCCATCTTGGGTATATCTTTCTTCTTAATCCACACATGATAATACCCTTGCTAAAAGTTCTGTTTAGAGTCGCAATTGGAACCATGTAATTGATCAAATAGTTCACCAATTAGTGGCAGAGATACTTGTTGATAATTATCAAGTTATTTAGTCCCCTATAATTAATGTAGAGCCTCAATATCCTATCCTTCTTTCTCATGAATAATACGGGTGCTCCCCAAGGTGATGTACTTGGTCTAATATAGCCTTGATTCACTAGCTCCTCTAACTGCTCCTTTTATTCTTTCAACTCAGTAGGGCCCATTCGGTAAGGTGTCCTTGACACTGGCTCAGCTTTTACGATAGATTTACAGTGATCTCGACTTCCCTAGAAAGTGGAAGGGAAGTAAGCTCAGTGGGGAAGACATCTCGATTTTCTTTCACTACGGTAGTGTTCTCCTAGGTACACTGGCCATTAGATTTATTTATCAAGTATGCTAAGTATCTCGTGCATCTTTGCTTCAATATCTTTCGGGCCTTCATCCCAACTATCAGAAATTTCAACTTCTTCACATGTTTCCTATTAAACTCTATCACATCACATTCTAATCTAACAAACTATACTGTCTTGACCTTACAGGCCACTCTAGCTCTGTGGTTAGCCAACCAGTCCATACCCAAGATTAAGTCATAGTCTTCAATAAGTAAAACTATGAGGTCTGCTTTAAATTTTTATTTTTTGACCTCAATATCACATTTGTACATCAATTTTTTCGCTTCCACTGTCTTACCTAAAGGGGCACTCACGAACAAGGTATAGGGTAATTCATCCCCATCCCAACCCAAAGGACGTGCACAACTTCATTTACATATGAATGCAAGGACCCAGGGCCTATAAGCACATTAACAACATAATCTCAAATAGAGAGCATACCTTCAACTACTGCTTCATCAACACCAACTTTTTCCTGGTTTAAAGCGAACACCTCAACATTCACTTGAGACTTTTGTCCACCACTTCTAGCAGCTCCACTGGTTATTCCTCTATTAGCGCCAATAGGTGGTGTCGGGGTTCCTTGTCCAATTATCAGCTGCTTTGGCAATTGTTCCGAAGAAGGTTCGGGTCTCCATAATTGTAGCACTTCCTAGTTACTCCTTTCGACTAGTAGTCTTTCTCCAAGTGACCACGCTTCTTGTAGTACCAACATGTTGGCAAGTTCGAAGTTGGGCCTATTGGTGCAACAAGAGCCTATTTCCTCTTGTTTTCCCATTAGTTGCCCTACTAGTCATTTGTGAAACTGTTGTCTTGCTAATGGTGTTGCTTGTTGGTACAGTTTAGGTGCTACTTGCTACTTGTCCTCATTCTCAGTTCTAGTTGCCACATCCACTACTGCTATAAAGATTACTAGTGGAGTAGTGATAAGGCCTCATCACATACACATTTTTTTTTTAAAAAAAAAATTATTTTTATGCTTCAATTGAAATAAATTCTTACACAATTCACTACTCACCACATCCTTTTTTATCTTATTATTTCTTGGAAATGGAAAATATTAATTAAAGATAAAAAGGAGGAAAATAGAAGAAAATGGAAGTGGAAGAAGCCAAGGCCGTCTAGTGTGCAATTCTCAACAGGATGTTGGCAGCTAAAAGAACCTTAATTTTCTTAGGCAACATGGTGGTCTTCAAAGTTGCAAATTTTCTAGATATTTGGTGAGAAAATTGGTGGCCTTGGCTGCCTAATATGTATATTACTTGCAGATTGTCCAGAGTATTGGTAGGTAAGGGAAGTTTAATTTCCTTTAGGCAGCCAAATTGCCTTCAATAAAGGAAAATGTTTAGAATATTGGTAGCCTAGGGAGCTTTAATTTTCGTAGGCTACCTGATGTTGTATATACATATATATGCTTCAAGATTAGTGGCCCAAGGAACTCCAACTTCCATAGTTCGCCTGGCTTTCTTCAGATTTTCCAATTTTCCAAAACCTTGGTGACCTTAGGCCCCTTTACTTTAGGAAAATATAGCGACCTAGGGAAGTTCAACCTCTCTAGACCGCCTCCAGACAAGAAATAGGAAATCTATAATGCATTTTGAAGTTTTCATGTGACGAAGCTTTACATATTCATTCTTTTCATAGAAAAACTCAGGAGAGGAGTTAGAATGGCTTCGATTTTTCGCTCAAAAATCCTAAGTCTTGTGATTTTGAGCACAATGAAGAGGGGAAGACCAAAATATTTAAGAAAAAGAAAAGGGTTTTACTTGAAGAACTCAAGAGGAAGAAGAATGAGGCTTATTTATGAGTTTGCTTTTTTCTTCTTCTTGTAATCTTACTTGTAATTCCTATGCTAAGATTTAACTTTTAATTGAAATAAAGGGATGTACGCTATTTTTGTGCTTAAAGATGATGTTTTTTCTTTAGATCCATGATTTTTGTTCTATGGCATTTGGTTATTTGTGCTTATTTGGTTATGTTTGTTGAGATAGGTTTTGATTTATTTATTTCAATTAAATGTTCTACCTTAATGATTTTGAGAGATGTGGTTAAGTTTAGGACACCCATTTAACTGATTTAATATTTTCCATTTTCAACTAACCTTAAAGGGAGGTTGGGAATTAGGACAAATAACTATAAAGTTTATAAAATTGCCTAGTAATAAGAATCTCCCTAGGGGTAAAGTTCTAGTCAAAGAAAGGGGAAGAAGTTACATGCCAAAAATCGTGGTTCCTTTAATAAAAAGTATTTTGAAGACATACAAAAGCGATTTCCCCGCATACTAAGCCAATAAGCCAAGGAACATGGGCATCTGACCCACCTAATAAAGAATCAAGAGGAATCGTTGAAGAATAATAAATTGAGATTTAGGTTGCAAAATAAAGGAGAAGTGAGAGCCAAAACCATTTGGAAGATCAAAAGAAGTTTTCCAATAGTCAAGATTGATCCTCAACATGAGTGGAAACATAAGACAAGCCAAGGAAACCCAGGCACAACAACTGTAGAACATAGGAAGCAGAAGTATTACAAGAAAGGACCAGCGTCGGCTCCAATACCAAAAATAGCGCCGACTTATGCATCAAATACGATGAGTTTTTGTAAGTTAATTACTATTCATCTAGAATAGAACCGATGCTATCCCAAACACTAAACTTAACACCGGCAGGTGCAGGCAATAATACACGGAGGGCTAGCAGAATTGAATTGTCACCGGCTCAGAGGGCTTAAATGACGCCTGCTAAGCATTAGAAAATCGAGATTTCTAATATTTTGATATGTTTTTATAAGCTTATTATATATATAACATATTCTCTTTATAAGAATAGTTAGAACATACATTTTGGTGAGAAAACAAGAGAACTCCTTGAGAGTTATTGAGGTAAATCCTCTTGGTAGTTCTTCCTTTTAATCAAGGCTAAATCATGGGGTGTAGTCATTCCCTTTGATTTAAGTCTCTAAACTTGTTTAAGGATAATCTAACTAATATGTCTTTGAATTGGTCTTAGATGATGAAAATCTAAGGTTGTTCAAGTAAACTTTTGTTGGGTACCTAGATCTTCAAATCTTGTGTGCTTAATCCCTTATAGATTACGTGTGTTAGAATGTTCATTTAGTAGACTTTATTCACTAGATCTAGAGTTCTTGTTTGCATTCATAACCTATGATTCTATTTCTTGGAAAAGTTAGTGGTTTTGTTTGAGGTTTAAAAGTTAAATCTCTATTTTAGTTTTTTAAATATCTTTGTTATTTTATGCACTTCTAAGCTCGTATCAAAATGGTATCAGAAGAGAAGTAGGCTTGATTCTATTCAAGATAAGATCTACTTCAGAAGAGCTTCAAAAGTTTGAAAGAAAATTGCAAGACAGGATATAGGGAGAAAGCCATAAAAAGAGTAAGATTTCTTTGTATTTTCTTTTGATTTTTATGAAAATCTTGTTCCTTGAAGTTGTGATGATCTTTGGGGATGAAGTTGGCATAAAAATGTGTTGAAAATAAGCTTGAAAAGGTTAAAATGTTTAGCTACTTTTGCCGAAAAATTTTCAATTTTCGAAGCTACTTTCTTGCCAAATTTTTTAATGTTCAGTACTTTAATTTATGCCATGGATTTGATGTGAAATTGATCCTACGTGGTATGTTGATGTTTGAGGAAGCTTTGACCATGAAAATTTTGTGAATTTGGGGTTAAAACAAGCGTGAAATTGCATTGATAAATTTGGTGACAAAAGTTGTGTGCACAAGGTGTTTGATACAGGTCCTAAGAGAATATTATGCTATGCACACGATGCAATTGATGAAATTTCTTAACTAGATAATGCCTTATGAGATGTAAGCTTTCATCTCAAAGGTATAATAGATTCCATGCTTGATATTTGTTATTAGAGGGGGTGAATTTTCTTGTTGTTCTTGAAAGTTGTTCACTTGAGAACGTGATTTAAGTTAAGAAAACAATTGTTACCTCTTGGATCATATTGCTTGATTCTTTGAAAAATATTGAATATCATTGTGTTACTATTATCCTGAAAGTTGTTGCTTGACTAAAAATGATGTTCTTGAGGTTTTGGTAGCAAAAACATAGCCCAAAATCATTGAGTACATGAATTCTATATGATGCATACCATGTGTTGATACGTTACATATGTATTGATGTTTGTCACTAGTATAGCTTGCGTTCATTTGTGAAATTCATCACATATTAGACCATTGCTTATTGCTGTCTAAAACATTTTAGTCATCTTAAATCATCTTGGTGCAAGAACTAGGAAACCTTGATGCATCATGAAGTAGAGCTCATTTACTTGTCAATTCTTGTTGAACTTGTCTTAATCATTTATGCTTACCAAGTGTTTGACAAAATTCTCCTAAGAACCCAGTTGATTATCTTTGAATGTTTAGCTCAACTTATCGAGTTGGACTAGCTCCTAAGTATTGGGGAGGTTTTTGGGAAGACACATTAAGGAATGGAGTGAAGAAAAAGGTAATAGGGAGAGCTCATTTGATAAAAGGCAAAGAGAGTGATAAACACGGGTGGAGTTCTAAACAAGAGTGAAGAGTAACTATCAAAAAATTAGTTATAAACACGTGAGGGAGCCAATTAAGGTACTTTCTTGTATGTGTTCTACTCAAATTTGCAAGTACATTATTTAGCAGCATTCATAATGGCTACTTGAGTTGAGAATGGAGAAAGTGACTATGATAAAGAATCTTCTTCAAATATCAGTAGTTATGGAAAATATAATGAGATGATCATCATTATTAAGAATATATGGATGATAAAGATAAAAGCATGTGATATTGGAGTGACAGAGATGAAGGTCTAAGCATTAATGGAAGGCATAGTGAATATGAAGAAAATTATTTGGGGTTTGATGTAACGGGGGACTGTGAATATAAAGAAGAAAAATATTTGGGAGCAAACTACAGTAGTGAGGACATTTTTGTAGGTAGGGAACACAAATATTCAAAGAGAGTGGTGCAAAGAAGACTTGTGTATGGTTGTTCTCATTGCTATGGAGATGATCATGTTTTAAGTAATTGTCCAAGAATGTATAACCAAAGGAGTACAATACAAACTCAAGCTTTTACAAGCAATGTGCGACAAAAGAGTAGTGGTAACATAGATGCTGCTTTTGAGTTGGAAAAGTTGAGAAAGGTAATTGAACGATTGAAGAAGCATCCCATTGAGAGAGATGAATTTGCAAAAAGAAGAGGAAAAATAAGAAGAAAAAGAGCTAAGAGATAAAAAAAGCAGATTGGTGGAAAATTAATATTGTTGCATAGAGCATCTAATACGCACACAAGCCCACTTTATTTCTGACAAGAAAGATTACGTCCTTTAGGAATATTAAAAGAGAATGAGCAAGAAGAAAAGGAGTATGTAGTACTGAAGTTGGTGATGAGCAAGAGAGTCCAAAACCTGAAGTGAAAGACAAAGTGATAGGGCCTAAATTAGTCATATATTTCCTAGTTATTTAAGGCCATTTTGTAATACATTTTGTGCAATAACTGGTTATATTCCTTCACATTTGAGATTTTAACCTTGGAAAGGTATTTTGTACATTATGTCAGATTTTAGGGGTAATCTGACATAATTCCTGAACCTTGAATTTCGAAAATCAGTGTTGAAGGATAGGGGATTGGCTGAAAACAGGAGAGAAATTAGGATGAGTTTCCAAAAGAAATAAATCACCATGATTATACCTTCAATCCTACCTTCGTGTTGTTCATATTTTTAGTGAAGAAAATTTGGAAATTTTCCAGAATTTTTGCAGACCAGCTTTTCAAAAAATTAATCCAGTAAACCTTCTCATTTGCTGCCAGAAAAATGGTCATTTCATGTGGCTTCAAGGCTGAAAATTCTGTGCAATTTTTTGGACTGCACAAACTGCACAAAACCAGGAAAAAATTCTGGGCAGTTTCACCACTTTCAACCAAGAAAATGAAGCTGTTTTAATCCACCTTCAAGCCAGCAAAACTCCTCTATTTTTCTTCAGAAAGAAGGCTGGAAAATCACCTTTGAAGGAACTTCAAATCCCCTCAAAAACTAGCTGCAAATCGGGCTGAAGAAATGCAAAAAATTCTGCACCAAAAAGCCACCAACCTTCGAAACTTCGAACAAGTTGAAACCAGAAAATTTTCCAGCTTTGTCTCTCAAAACTAAGGCCAAAGAACACTCTTCAAATCTCTGGAAATTGAACCTTGTTCAGCCATGGATTGAACACCATTGACCTCCACACTTACCTTGAGTACATGGACTCCATAACCACACCTCAAAACCCTCCTAAGATTACTCTATCCAAAACTCTTTTTGAACTTCAAAATAATTCCATAATTTTACTCCATTAAACCACTCTTGTATCAAGCTAATAAACCAGAATTTTCTTTACCATTAAAGACTGCATTTCGGCCAGCCTTATAACTTGAACAAGCTTCATTCATTTCAGCAAAGGTAGCTAGTTCAGCCGGCACCATTGAAGAGTAAAGAAACCTTCCTTGATCAAACACCATTAGCTAATCTCCTACCTTAAACAACTCCACAAATTTCTCCATTCGAATTTCAAAAAAATCTGATCACTCTTTTTCCCACTAGCTGAAAACCGAAACTCCTATCTACCCCAAACCATTCGGCCAACAACACTCTAGAAAATTGTGAGCATTTTTTTCTCATTCTCTCCATTTTCACCAAGAACACTAAGAACACCAAGAACACACATTACCTTTCTTCAAACCTAAACCTACTCTAAACACCTCCAATCACTGTCAAATACTCCAGATCACTTCTACTTAACCTCTAGACTTCATTTCTGATATTTATAACACAAAAACACGTAAACAAGAATTTTCAATCGGATCAAAATCGGCTTTTTCTTGAAGGTCTCAAGAACATCAACAAGGTAAACCAAGAACAATCTTCTTGTTCATCCTCTTCCATTCAATTCTCAATATACCTTTCTAATGCTCTCTCTCTCTCTCTCTCTCTCTCTACTGAAATGGTTGATCAATCACGGCTGTTTTTCCGTTGGATCGCTCAAGGCTCTCCATCGCGCGTGGACCTTCTTTAGTCTTCACCATAGTAATCGACAATCAAGTAATTATTCTTAAAACCTTCTTTTAAAATTTTGAATTCATATCTCTTAGATGTTGATAGGAAGAATGGATATGAATAGGAGATTGGGGATATGTATGTGAAGGAAGGGGATGGAGTTAAGACATGAGGATTGATGTATATGGCTAAGTTGTATGTATTTTCCTTTTGAATCAATGTATGTTCTTCATGCTTAATGAATTTTGTGGATGTTTGAAGCATGTTAGATATTATGACACCAAAGGTGATTAGGCTCTTATGTTTCTATTTTCCATTGAAGCCATTAATGATGATTATGCCTAGAAGGAAATTATTAGCCTTGTGATTGTAGGTGATAATTCAAGCATATGCTCGTGAATGGTTTATTATTTGATGTTTGAGAATGTGTTTATGAATCTTTTCTAGCAGTAGGAAAATCATGGTGAAAGATTATTTTCTTGTTAAGTCTATGTTATTTTTATTAACAAATTTTATTACTTTAATTAGAATTACTACTATATTTTTCTCTATAAAATTTGAAACTCTAGGAAGATTTGGATTTGATTAGTAATTAAAATATTAATATTTTAATTATCAAATAAATAAAATCTTTTATTAAAAATAATATATAATAAATAAATATTTTATATAAATAATAATAAATCAAATATTAGAATTAATTATTGACATTGTAGACTTTAGTTCAAACTTTTACCTATAATCCTAAATATTATTTATATTAAAATTTATTTGTTATTTATTAATTAAAAAAATTTAATATAATTAATTTATTATTAATTTTATTTATTACTAATTATTTATTATCTATTAAAAACTAATTAAAAATTATTTGTAATTTATTATTTATTTACAATAAAGCTATTCTTAAATTACCATTTAGTAATATTATTCAAAATTCAAACCTTAGTTTATTTATTAATAATAACACTCAAGATTTATGATTTGAGCCTATAACTTATCAGCAATTATTTTTACAACCCCTAGTTATTTTACCTTATCAAGCTAGACTTATTTTATAAAATCCTTTATCATCTAGCCTTAAAGCTTAGGACTTAGGGGCATGATTGTAATAAGTTGAACTAGGAATATTTGTGTAAGTGAATATAGCTTGAGTATAACCTTATGTCTTGTGTTTACCCCAGGCGGGGTTAGGTCAGCCTTGGAAGACTTTTGAATTGAAGCAAGCAAAGGATCAGGTAAGTTACTGCATGGAATTATTTGATGACCCAAACTTACTGTGGCAAGCCAAATGTGATGTGTATGGACATTCCTTATGTATAGGCAATTAATGACTGTTTTTCCTTTTTATTCCAGTCAACCAAATCATTTGAAAATCAAACAAGCAGTTTTACACAAAATGCCAAATTATTTCTAAAACCCAACTTTGACAAGAATTTTAGAAACCCTTAATTGCTATTTCCAAATAAAATAACGTGTGATCAATTTTCTCCCAAGTGGGACAATCATCGTTGAGTACTCAATAAGGGTAGACCACCAGGACTAGTCTTTGAAGGGTTAGGGTAAGTCTCTTAGTAGGTGGCCACCTCTGAGGGGTGAGTCCTTCCTGGATAGGATGCCAGTCCGGTAGGTCATGCCGGTCCGAGTTAGTAAGTTTCAGTCATGTGGACTGTGTGTTTCTGAAGTGAACAACCGGTAAGTTTGGGTGTAGAGATAGAGGAGTATCTCACCCGGTAGGTCGTACACATACCTTTTGTCAGCTTGCACAAAGTGTGGCATTCTGACCGTCATTTAGTCATGGGGCCCAACGTGTGGTAACCCATGGCTACCTATTTGAGTGGTTGTATTTATTGTGCACATGTATAGTTTAAAAAGCGAAACACCACTCCTTATTTTCAACACTTATTAAATGCTTGCCAGCGCTTTCTCTTATGAAACTTTTACAACTTGCATACATGAATTATTTTACCTGAAACACTCAAAACACACACGGGCTTATTGAGATTTTTATCTCATCACCTTTTATACCATGTTTTCAGGTTGATCCGGCTGTGGAGGTCAATAGCTAGACTTGTTACCTATGTTTTGAAGACTTTATGTTATTTTCTTTATGGATGTTTTGAGAGAGTGTAGCAAACAATTTATTTTGTATTTGTTCCTGTATTTATTTTTTGGGTTGTAATAAGTTTAATTTTAAAGTATTTATTTTATTTTATTATATGTGACCTAGTTATAATGACCCCTTGTCCATTGGACGGGACGACATCCCCGACCCTGTTGGGCCTAGGTAGTGGGGTGTTACTAGTGGTATCAGAGCCTAGGTTTAGGCAAGTATTGATAGTATATGTTTTGATTTATTAAGATCAAATCTTTTATCTGACCTGTCTTGTTTATGCTGTAGGATGGTTAGAATGATTAGAACTGCAAGGAAAGGGCAGCAATGGCACCCTCCCATTCCTATTTACTCGGAGGACTTACCAGTGCCTCAGCCTGCACCGCAACCAATTATTCCCCTGGATGATAACAGTGACGATAAGGTCCAGATCATTGAGCCACCCCCAATACCCGTGATAGACTTGGTTACTGACAGTGAAGATGAGGAGATTGATATGGAATATGTTCCCCTCCCTCCTAGTCCCATAGTTGACTTGACAGCTGATAGTGATAACCCAGGGGAGATAGATTATGAATCTCCACCTAGACCTTCCTTTGTAACCCCACCCAATCAGGTTGAAACCGAGGAGAGTTCTAGGAGACCCGGGAAGGAGACAATAGATGGGTTTGTAAATGGGGCTGGGATAGACCTTACTAGGAGTTCTGGGGGATAGTTATATGAGGCCGACTACGAAGTTTCTGATGAGGACTAGCACGGCTAAGTGTTGCTACCATTGGGATGTTTTACTTACTGCTTTCCATAAATTCCTATGCTAAGGATTTTATTCATGTTTACTACTTTAATTCTGAATTTATGCAAATAAGAGTATCTGGAGTACTCTAAATCTTGAGAAAAATCTATATGCAATAATTTATACAAAGTTTGCATCTAATTTTCTTCCGCTTAAAGTTGAATGTATTAAACTTTGATGCATAAACTCATTATCTGGGGCATTTTTTAGAATGGCACCCAAGCGTCGTGCAGCCACATCTAGCAGAAGGGTTCCTAAGGCAGAGCCCGTAACACCGGAGTTTGATACAACTCAAATGCCATCACCAAACCAGGGGGATGAGAAAGAACTGGAGCTAGAAATAGGATCGGAAGAACCGGTTAGCGTAACTATGATGCAAGCGTTCCACAAGGTGACCGAGATTCTACAAACCCTAATTGCGCAAAGGAATCCGAAAGAGGAAGATGAGGCATTGGAGCGGTTTCTGAAATTTCAACCACCTATCTTCTTGGGAGAGGTTGAACAAGATCAGAAAGCGGAGCAATGGGTGGAACAAATGGAGGACATCTTTGCTACACTCCAGTACACTGAGCAACGAATGGTGAAGTTTACTGCATTCCGACTGAGAGGTCCAGACCGGGCATGGTGGCAACGGGTTCAGGACGACTGGGAGATGATTGACCAAGACTGGACATGGGCTAATTTTGTGGAAGCATTCCGAGCCGAGTATATTCCCCAGTGGATAGTTGAGAAGTGGGAAGATGGGTTCCAGAATCTAAAGCAGGGAGGTATGACGGTAGCTCAATACGCAGTATGATTCATCCAATTGTCAAAGTACTGCAAGAGACTGGTAGACACCGAGCAGAACAGAACGAGGCAATTTGTTAAGGGTATAAGGCAGGAGTTAAGAAGGGCGTTGGCACCTTCTCCACCGACGACTTATTTGGGGGCTATGGACGCAGCCACCCGTACTGAGAATGAGAATCGCAACCGAACGGCACCACGACCTTTCATACTGTCGAGACAGCCGCCGAGACCTTTTCAGAGGCAGCAACCTAACAAGCGCCCTGCTAACCAGCAGTGGCAAAATCGGGGAAAGCAAGCCAGAACAACACCAGTTAGTCCTGCGCAGAATCTTCCAATATGCCGGCACTATGGGAAAAAGGGCCACACTGAGAAAAACTGTTAGTCCAGAGGGGGTGAGCAGAAGTGCTACCACTGCGGAGACCCGAACCATCTGTGGAACGCCTGCCCTAGACTTCTCCGAGTCGGACAAGGGAACCCAGCTTAAATCCCGGGGCCCAATCGAGCCAATTCCACAGGAGCTTCCGGGAGTGGAACGCAGAAGCCGTAGGTGAAAGAAAAAGTTTTCGCTCTCAACCGGAAGGAGGTTGGAGTTGATACAGCAGTGGTGGAAGGTACGTTTACTATCCAAGGTCGTTCAGTTAATGCATTGATAGACCTTGGATCTACCCATTCCTATTTAAACAAGAATTGTGCATATCATTTGGGTTAGGATAGAGTAGAACTACCTTTTACCTTGTTAGTAAGTACGCCTTTGGGGAAAATGGTGCAAGCGGATCAGTATGTGCAGAATTGTAAAGTTGAAGTGTAACACCCCATGACTACGTACCCTAAAAGGGCGAGGATGTCGCCCCGTCCCGTAGGACAAGGGATCTTTAAAACGAGGTATAAAATATAAAAGCAATCTCCAAAAGAATCAACTTTGATAAATGAAGAAATACTCTTATTACATCAGGCTCAAATTGGAGCAATACGAAATAAAAGAAATATTGTTCAGAAGTATAAACGACAAAAGTCTCCTAGAACAGCATAGGAAAAATAGCAAAAGCCTCTACTGTCAAAGCCCCGCTGACTCAGCACAATCTATCTCCAGAAAACATAATGTAAAATCGTGTGAGAATAAATCTCGGTAAGTCCTGTGTGTGCACATGGTGTTTTGAATAGTACGTGTATGCAAAGTGTAAAACATTTGTAGCAATAATTTGGCAAGTCATAAACAATCTCTTTTCGCAAGGAGTGGGTTTTTCTCATTGTCACACTTTGTACAAAATAAATCCTCCACTCGAATAAACAGTCATGTCACCACACGTTGGGCTCCATGAGAATAAAATGGCCAAGGCACCACACTTTGTGCACCTTGTTCGGACCAGATTACCACACGTTGGGCGTTCTGATCAAGGTGAGTGTACAGCTCACCGAGTGAGATACTCCTCCATCTCTACACCCAACAAAACCATCCGGGTGTCCATGCCGGGAATATAAATAATACCATACTAGGTAAAAATGCTAGCTCGGACTGGCCTGACCTACTAACACTGTCGCCTTTTCAAACAGAGTTCATCTTCTGGAGGTGGCCTCCTGCCGGAAGACTTACGCTAGCCCGCTAAGACTAGTATTGTTAGCCTACCCTTATTGAGTACTCAACGAACATATCCGTCAATTCCTGATTCAAAATATCTCCACACCTTGGCTTTGCACAATGTGGTTTTTCTCTAAAAGAGTTTTCTAAAAATTTAGGAAAGAATAGTTTTCTTAATAAATCATTAGTTTGACAAAACCGTTTAAAGAATAATCTTCCACATTTACAACCTAAATAATCATAGTTCAACAATAGCTTCACAAAGCTTCACAACATAGACTTGCCATCACAACATTTAACCAAAGAGTTTATACAAGGACTTACCATCACAACATTTAACAAAAGAGTTTATGCAAGGACTTACTTGATATGCCTCATTTAAATAAGATAAAATCATAGCTTGCTTTCCTCAATTATCCTCCTGATCTACACCATATAATTGTTAGGATTCGTGGACTCCTAAACGCGGAAAACATCTACGAATCCCTCCCGAGGACCCAAGTAAACGATTAAGAAGATCTAAGCTTTAAGAATTACCTCTGGTTGCTGTAATCGAAATCCTTCGATTCTGGTTGCGCTGTTGTACGTTCAACCCGAACAATCACCAGACGCTGCAGTATGCGAACGTCCTCTATCGGATACACACCGCGAACTCACTCGATACCCGGGGAGTGCTAGTGCCTAGGGTTTGAGAGGTTTTTTTTTCTGGTAGAGAATGGCACGAATGTTCTTAATCGAAAAATTGGACTATTGAGAAGACGGCTAGGGTTTTCTTAAAAACCCTCGAACCTCTTCGAGTCCAACCCTAATAATATCTTATCATATTCTAATTTAAATTCAAATTAAATTAAAACTGATATGATAAGATTCTGCCATTATCTCGGTAATTTTACTAATTATTTTACCGAGTCAGATTCTTATAATCTGGATATCATCCAGATTCATCGAACCTGGTCACCAGAAAAATAACCTAACAAGCTCGCTTATTGTGTGACCCTATAGGTTCATTTAACATCGGCAGTGATGCCTAAATCATATTTAAATGGCCCACAAGTTATAAGCGGTTTCTAGCAAAACATTATAACTATCCAGGTTAAATGAAGATCAGTGATCTCTTTGAACCAAACCATAATTTTATATTTAGTCCTTTTGTCACACGATATCCAGATTAAGCATAAGGCACGGAGCATGTCATCCTTATAAATCTTAATCAATTATTTCTTGATTTCATAGTAGACTGTTCAAACAAATGATATCAATATCTTAGATTGATATATTTGAGCACGGCCATGTATTTTTAACAGTCTAACTTATCAAGGAGCCCATGGATATCTCTCCCATAACTGAGAGGGACAAATTCCTTCACAATCAATCATATTCCTCTCCTTGATTTATTCTATATCCAACAAGTAGTCTAATTTATTATCTGGTTAAAGACAACTTTAGACAATGTCAAAATATAGAATTTATCAAGTAAGAAACTATGATGAATTTAGGTCGAAGGACTTTCAATATTATTATGGCTAGAAAGTACTTATGACATATTCCATGAAGTACTCTCACAGTGGGTCATGTCCAATACAATGTTCTCTAACATTTATTTATGTCTTGACTCGATATCACAAATATCCATGGCCAGTAAAATATAGCCATCAAGTCACAAACATACTAATCTTAATTTATTATTATTCCAATAATAATAATCGATCGTGACAGCTTTTAGAATAGTCATTGTATTCATTGTAGGGTTTTACTATCAAGTCACGTACTTGATGACCAACAAAATAAAACTCACTATTCATGGAAAGGAAAGCCTCATATTATTATATAAAACATAATGACAATTGTAGAAGTACAAATTGACTCTAGGGCATATCCCCAACAATAATATCATGATCAGGGTCTCAATTAATTCAAACATGCTCTAATCTCATTTATTTTCACAAGAATTCGCAATCCCCTATTTAAATCCAAGTAAACTATCCAATCCCCAAAGATCATACACCATGACCATATGCACATCCACCTAATAGACATCATTAAACCTTACTTTCGGCATCAAGGGTAGGTATTCCCTTACCTAGCAACAACCGGGTAATGAGGTCTCAATGCTCCTATGGTGATTGTCCTAAGTTCGCTTGAAAAGAAAAAAAAAGCTACCTCCTTTGCTCCTCTTGACCGAAAATTAAAGAGGAAGATGAAATCAGCCTCTATGTGGCGTGATTTAAGGGAAGAAGTAAGAGAAAATAATCATTAGAGAAAATGGCATCAAGAGGTTAAGCGGATTTTTGCTTACCTTAAGGTGTGTTCGATTTTTGCTAGGTATTGCTCTTAAGATTGTTGAAAATTGCTGTGGAGTTCTTGCTAGAATTTTTCGTGTAGAATAGAGAGGGTAATCAGCTACTATACTTTAGGGTTAGAGAAGATTGGTTTTGGGTTAGATGGTGGTGTTTAGGAAGACTCCTAATGGCTTTAGGTTTCTTGGACAGCAAGGGAAAAAATTGCAGCTTATGGTGTGCCTTATTGCTGCCGACTTTGGGAGGGTTTAAGGGAGAAAATATTCTGTAATTTGCTTCTTTGTACTGGCCGAAATATTGCTCAAGGGAAGGGCTGAATGTGTTCAGAATTTTGGGCCAAACAAAGAAGAGTTTGAGAAAGTTTGAAGAGCTGAAATTTCTGTGCGCGTGCAGTGGTTTTGCTGTACGAAATTGCTGAACAATAAGAGGAGAAATTCTGGTCTGTTGTAGCTGTGGTTCTGCCGCAATTTTCAGAGAAAAGATGAGGGTTTTAGGCGCAGAAAATTGGCTTGATCAACTGAGGATTCTGGTGTGTTTTGGTGTGCAGAATTTCGGTTTGTGTAGGAGTGCAAGCTGGCCGAAATTCCTGTACAAGGCTGGCCGAAATCTGTAGTTTTTTTGGAGATAAAAATCTGGTTTTGTGCAGCTAAGGTAATCTGAATTTATGAGGAGTGTTCTAGATGTTTTGAGCTAGGGTTTGGAGTGTTGTATTGCACCTAGGAGTGCTGGAGTTTTCGGACAGCTTGTGCTTGCACAAGGCTGCCGAATTTCAGCTAGGAAAAGGTAGCAAAACCTAGTTAAATTAGGATTGAAATAAAATCTGATTTGCTAAAGGATTTAGGATAAGATTTCCTAGCTTTGGAAGAGTTTGGGTTGAGCTAAAATTCCTTCAAGAAGTGGCGGCACTAGCTGGAAAAATTTTCCAGATTTTTAGCTAAAGTTCTAGGTTTAAAACCAACAAGGTTTCCTACTAGAAGAATGACTCTTTAATTCCAACTATCCATGGCAACATCTATTAAGCTAAAATCAAGCTGAAATTTTAATTATTAGCTAGGGGTTTTTTTTCGAAAATCCTAAGGAATAAAAGCTGAAAATTAAGAGTGAACTTTATTCACATCAAAGTCCTTGAATTTAGGAAATAAATATAGAGACTTATTTCCTTGGAATATTGGCACTAAAATTTCTCTAGGTTTGCTATATCTTTTTCGGCCAAGACATGGAAACTCTGAGGAAAAGTATCTTCAAGAAGAGAAACTAGGATTCACAAGAGATAGGATTCGAACTCGGGCCACCACGGAAAAATCACCATCCTTCCCACTATTCCAAATCAATTCCAATACTAATTCTTCCTACAAGAAGTTCTTACCACCCCAATACTCATCCTTCCAAATCTTCGACCAAACCTCCCTTAACCAAATCTTTAACAACACACTATTTCACCTCAATTAATTCAAATGCAAAAGTAACGGAAAAATTCACATGCATCCATGCAAATAAAATAATTCTAAGCTACCACATAAAATGCAAAATACTATGCAATGCATGACTTTTCCCCATAGTCAAAGGTAGTTTTGGGCGGGGTATTACATCCCCTCCCCCTTAAGAGAATTTCGTCCCGAAATTCAGATGTCATACCCTTAGATCATATCTGGATACTTCCGTCTTAACCATTCCTCCGTTTCCCACGTCGCATCCTGTGCTCCATGATGATCCCAAAGTATCTTCACCATGGGTATCTGCTTGTTTCGAAGAGTCTTGGTACTCCGTTCCAAGATCTTGACTGGTCTCTCCACATAACTTAGATTCGGTTGCAACTCTAACGGTTCCTCATTGAGTACATGACTCGGATCGGGGTTGTACTTCTTCATCTGAGAAACATGGAATACATCATGCATCCCTGCTAGACCATCAGGTAGATCCAATCGGTAGGCCACCGGTCCAATTTTCTCCAATATCGGGAACGGTCCTAAATACCTAGGACTCAACTTCCCTCCTCTCGGATGCTTCAGGATTCCTCTACTAGGAGTCAACTTCAAGAATGCACAATCACCTACCAGGAATTCCAGTTCCCTTCTCCTAGAGTCTGCATAACTCTTCTATCTGCTTTGCGCTGCCCTTAGCCTTTCTTGAATTAACTTGATCTTGTCCGTCATCTCCTGAATGCATACTTCACCAGTCCTCTTAACGTTCCCCTCTTCTGTCCATCCCCAGTATATCGGTACTTGGCATTTTCGCCCATACAGTGCTTCGTACGGCGCCATCCCAATCGACGCCTGATAACTGTTGTTATATGCTAACTCCGCATGCGGTAAGGACTCAATCCACTTATCTCCAAAGTCCAAGATACATGCTCGGAGCATGTCTTCCAGAATCTGAATGACTCTCTCGGATTGACCGTCCGTCTGCGGATGAGCAGAGGTGCTGAATTTCAGGGTCGTGCCCAAGGACTCCTGAAACTTACCCCAGAACCTTGAAGTGAATCTAGGGTCCCTATCCGACACAATACTCGACGGTACACCATGCAACCTTACAATTTCTCGGGTATACGTCTGAGCCAACTTTTCCATCGAGTCCCGCACGTTCACTGGTATAAAATGCGCTGTCTTGGTCAATCGGTCCACTACCACCCAGATTGCATCCTTGTGTGACTTGGTCATCGGAAGGCCAGTCACAAAGTCCATGGTCACCTCTTCCCATTTCCACTCGGGAATCGGTAACGGTTGCAGTAAACCTGCAGACTTCTTATGCTCCATCTTAACCTTCTGGCACGTCAGGCAGGTTGACACATGCTGAACTACATCCCTCTTCATTCCAGCCCACCAATATTTCCTCTTCAAGTCTCGGTACATCTTTACCTCCCCAGGGTGTATGGTATATTTGCTCTTGTGCGCTTCGTCCAGTATCCTCTTCCTTAGGTCTCGGATGTCAGGCACACAAATCTAGTCCCGAAAGTATAATACCCCCTTCTCATTAGTTCGGAAGTCACATCCTCCTCTTGCGATCTCTTTCTCCTTAAAAATCTAAAATTCCACACTATCTTGCTGGCCTGATACAATCTCCTGATCCAGATCGGGCTTCATGGTTAGATTGCTCATGAAGATCTTCCTCTCTTGAACTTTTGCCTCTTGCTCCAGGATATCTTGGACTGCTGACATCTCCTGCATTCTCAAGTGAGCCATCTTCACCTTCCGACTCAGTGCGTCAGCTACCACATTCGCTTTGCCCGGGTGATAATTAATAGGGCACTTATACTCCTCGAGAAATTCCATCCACCTACGCTGTCGAAGATTCAGGTCCTTCTGTGTGAAGATGTACTTCAGACTCTTATGGTCAGTGAAGACCTCGTATTACGCACCGTACAAGTAATGTCGCCATTTCTTCAAGGCAAACACTTTAGCTGCCAACTCCAAGTCATGCGTTGGATAATTAGCTTCATGCAGCTTTAGCTTTCTATATGCATAGGCTATGACCTTCCCTTCCTGCATCAGCACAACCCCCAAACCTTCCTTGGACGCATCTGTATAGAGTACATAGGGCTTATCAGCCTCAGGCAGACTCAGCACAGGTGCTGAAATCAACCTCCTCTTAAGCTCATGGAAGCTCTTTTCACAATTCTCACTCCAAGCAAAAGAGACATCCTTCTTCAACAATCACGTCATTGGTGAAGCCAGAGTAGAAAAATTTTTGATGAATCGCCGATAGTATCCAGCTAGCCCAAGGAAACTTCGTATCTCGGTAATGTTCTCCGGTTATTTCCAATTAGCTACGGCTTTCACTTTGGCAGGGTCCACTTTGATCCCCTCATTGGATATCACGTGACCAAGGAAAGACACTAAGCTCAGCCAAAACTCACATTTACTGAACTTGGCGTAAAGCCTGAATTCCCTCAGCTTCTCTAAGACCAATTTTAAGTGCTCCGCGTGGTCCTCCGGATTCTTGGAGTAGATTAAAATGTCATCGATGAATATAACCACGAACTTGTCCAGGTATGGTTGAAAAATGCGATGCATCAAATCCATGAATACTGCCGGTGCGTTGGTTACACCGAACGGCATTACCACGAACTCGTAGTGGCCGTATCGCGTGTTGAATGCAGTCTTAGGAATGTCTTCTTCCTTAATTCGCACCTGGTAGTATCCTTGCCGCAGGTCCAACTTCGAAAAGCAAGCGGCGCCTTGCAGTTGATCAAACAACTCATCGATCAAGGGTAGAGGGTATTTATTCTTGATCGTTAGATTGTTCAGCCTCAAGGTACCATCTTTCTTCTTGACAAACAACACCGGGGCTCCCCACGGTGACGTACTCGGCCGAATGTAGCCTTGCCTTAGCAATTCTTCCAATTGCTCCTTCAACTCCTTCAACTCCGTCGGTGCCATCCGGTAGGGGGTTCTTGACACCGGTTACGCTCCGGGAGTCGGATCCACGGTGAACTCAACTTCCCGTTCGGGGGTAGGGAAGTGAGCTCCGTAGGGAACACATTCGAAAAGTCTTTCACTACCTCCGTACTTTCCAAGGTACAATGGTCTTTTGGTTTGTTTAGGAGATACACCAAATATCTCGTACATCCTTTCTTGAGTAACTTTTGGGCTTTAGCTCCAGCAATGAGAAATTTTAGTTCCTTCGTTCGCCTGCCGTTGAATTCAAGTATGTCCAGACCAGGTCTCACAAACTGCACCGTCTTGATCTTACAGTCCACACGAGCTCCGTGCTTCGACAACCAGTCCATGCCCAAGATCAGGTCATAATCATCCATGGGCAGGATTATGAGGTCGGCCTCCAGAATCTCCTTCCCTACCTCAACTCCACAACTTCCCATTTTCTTGCCTGCTTCCGCCACCTTTCCCAAGGGGGAACTAACTACTAGGGTATAAGGTAGCTCCTTTCCTTCCCAACCCAGACGTGAAGCACATACTTTACTTACATAAGAGTGTGTGGATCCTGGATCTATCAGAACATTAACAAGACAACCTTGGATAGAAAGGTTACCTTCAATCACGGCGGCGTCCGCTCCGACTTCCTCTCGGTTCAGGGCAAAGACTTTAGCCTTCACCTGAGGCTTCTGGCCTCCCGCTCCAGTTGGTCCAGCAGCGGCGCCTCTATTACCTCCCATTGGTTGAGCCGGCGCAGTCTGTTCAATCCTTAGGGGTTTGGGGCAGGCATTTCTCAGATGTCCCGGGTCTCCGCAATTGAAGCACCTCCTTACACCCCCATTACCCCAGCAATTCCTCTCGGTGTGACCCTGCTTCCCACACAGTCGGCAATTTAGGCTGCCTTGCATTGGTCTTGCTACAGGCACTCGAGGCTGCTTACCACGGTTTCCCCACGACATAAAGGCCGCAGGTCGCTTATTGCCGGAAGGCCTCATAAGTGGACGACTCGGTTGGAAGGGTCGGTTCACCGGTCGATGCCGATCTTCGTTCTCCGTCCGAGAAGCTGCGTCCACAGTGGCAGTGTATGACATTGGCGGCGATGGGGCCAATGCTTTCCTCAACTCTGGCCTAAGCCCTTTCACGAATTGTTGGGTGCGCTTCTACTCCGTATCTGCCAAGCACTTGCAGTACTTGGACAACTGCATGAATCGAGCTGCATATTGGGCCACGGTCATGCCTCCCTGCCTGAGGGTCTGGAATTCATCCTCCCTCTTCTCGGCCACCCATTGAGGAATGTACTCAACCCGGAAAGCTTCCGTAAAATCGTCCCAGGTCCACTCCTGTTTCTCCTTGTCCCAATCACCCTATACTCGCTGCCACCATGCCCGAGACGGTCCCCTTAGCCGAAAAGCAACAAACTTCACCATCCTCTCTTCCGAGTACTGCAAAGTAGCGAAGATGTCCTCCATCTTCTCAATCCATTGCTCGGCCTTCTCGTCCTGTTCCACCTCCCCTTGGAAGATGGGAGGCTAGAACTTCAGGAAGCGCTCCAGAGCCTTATCCTCTCCCCGCGGTGATTTCCTGGCCACCTTGTCCACCCTTTTAGTCGGGTTCTGCAGGATCGAGGCCATCTTGTCGAAAGCCTGACCCATGGTCACATCCCGTGACCTCTCCGAAGCCAATTCCTGCTCTTGTGGCAGGTGCTCTTCCACGTCGGGGGTGGAACGATGCATCTGCTCAAATTTCGGGGTGGAGGATGCACTCTCCTGCACTGTTCTGCGTCTTGGTGCCATCTTAATCACATTCACTCCGGGTCAGTTAGTTACCAAGGGGAAAAGAATATGCTTAGATGCATGATCAGTTGATAGCAATGTACTTATCTACAAGAGAATGTGATGATATCGTGCAAGGGTAAATCAAGTAATAAACGAAACTCATGCTTTTCATATAAACCATTCTTTGCAGAAAAGAAGGGGTTATCCCATATGACACCCTTTTTATTTAATAAGATAATAAATAAGTCCTATGAGCAACATGCTCCTTTAAAAGAAATAAAGAACCAAAGGTATGCAAATCCCAAAGAAAGAAAAGTAAAAGCTGCTGGTCTTCTAGACTCGACTCTCTCTAGTTTCAACTGAAGCATCGGAGTCGTCAGAGGCTGGTTCCACAAGCCACCCTACGGAACTTTCAGGTCTCCCTATATAGTTCCTCGAAAATCCAACACTCTCACTCAGCTGCCTTAACTCACCCTCTCGGCCTCTCATGGCTCTCATGGCCATCTCATAGAGCTCATCCAGTGCTAATCCAACTGCACCCTTAGGCGCAGGCCTCTCACTCCCCAAGTCAGATGGATCAACCAACCCCTTTCTCCTTAGCATGGCATCTATACCCAGTCCATATCGGAGTCCACACCCCTTAGGACTCTCTTCTAGCTTCCTCTTTCCCTTATCTACCCCTCCTGGAACTGACGTCCCAAGTTCCCCTTCTCCCGAGGCAACTCCATCCCTTGACCTACCTTTCTCACCACCGGACTCCTTAGGGTCGTAGCAAGCAAGGGTCCTATCAACTTCTCCTATCTGCGGGGTCTAGGGAACCTCCATTCCTTCCTCATCCTCCTCTTCTACCCCAGCCATCTCTCCCTCGTTCTCATCGTCCCCATTGTTCCCGAGCTCATCTACCTCTTCCTCACTCAACTCTGCCATCTCCTCATCCCCCTCGTACTCTCCTAAGCTCTCCCCGGCCTCTATCTCCGCCTCAACCACCGGGTCATCTAGCACCGGCAGCTCACGCTCCTCTCTCGAATCGGACGCGGGTGGATCGGCTACGGGTAGTGGGGCGAGTGGATTCCCGCAGCCGACGGGCCGGTCTCGACAGCCGATACAACCCTTTTGACCATCCTATAAACAAAAGACAAGAATTAGTACCAGATCAAAATACTTAAGAAGATAGAACCCAATAAGTCAAGTAATTGCCTAAACCATGTCTCTGATACCACTTGTAACACCCCACGACTACGTACCCTAAAAGGGCGGGGATGTCGCCCGTCCCGTAGGACAAGGGGTCTTTAAAACGAGGTATAAAATATAAAGGCAATCTCCAAAAGAATCAACTTTGATAAATGAAGAAATACTCTTATTACATCAGGCTCAAATTGGAGCAATACGAAATAAAAGAAATATTGTTCAGAAGTATAAACGACAAAAGTCTCCTAGAACAGCATAGGAAAAATAGCAAAAGCCTCTACTGTCAAAGCCCCGCTGACTCAGCACAATCTATCTCCTGAAAACATGATGTAAAACCGTGTGAGAATAAATCTCAGTAAGTCCTGTGTGTGCACATGGTGTTTTGAATAGTACGTGTATGCAAAGTGTAAAACATTTGTAGAAATAATTTGGCAAGTCATAAACAATCTCTTTTCGCAAGGAGTGGGTTTTTCTCATTGTCACACTTTGTACAAAATAAATCCTCCACTCGAATAAACAGTCATGTCACCACACGTTGGGCTCCATGAGAACAAAATGGCCAAGGCACCACACTTTGTGCACCTTGTTCGGACCAGATTACCACACGTTGGGCGTTCTGATCAAGGTGAGTGTACAACTCACCGGGTGAGATACTCCTCCATCTCTACACCCAACAAAACCATCCGGGTGTCCATGCCGGGAATATAAATAAAACCTTATTAGGTACAAATGTTAGCTCGGACTGGCCAAACCAACCAACACTGTCGCCTTTTCAAGTAGAGTTCATCTTCTAGAGGTGGCCTCTTGCCAGAAGACGTACACTAGCCCTCCATGACTAGTATTGTTAGCCTACACTTATTGAGTACTCAACGAACATATCCGTCAATTCCTAATTCAAAATATCTCCACACCTTAGCTTTGTACAACGTGGTTTTTCTCTAAAAGAGTTTTCTAAAAATTTAGGAAAGAATAGTTTTCTTAATAAATCATTAGTTTGACAAAACCGTTTAAAGAATAATCTTCCACGTTTACAATCCAAATAATCATAGTTCAACAATAGCTTCACAAAGCTTTACAAAATAGACTTGCCATCACAACATTTAACCAAAGAGTTTATACAAGGACTTACCATCACAACATTTGACAAAAGAGTTTATGCAAGGACTTACTTGATATGCCTCAATTAAATAAGATAAAATCACAACTTTCTTTCCTCAATTATCCTCCTGATCTACACCATATAATATCACGATCAGGGTCTCAATTAATTTGAACATGCTCTAATCTCATTTATTTTCACAATAATTCGCAATCCCCTATTTAAATCCAAGCAAACTATCCAATCCCCAAAGATCATATACCATGACCATATGCACATCCACCTAATAGACATCATTAAACCTTACTTTCGGCATCAAGGGTGGGTGTTCCCTTACCTTGAAACAACCGGGTAATGAGGTCTCGATGCTTCTATGGAGATCGTCTCGAGTTCACTTGAAAGGAAAGGAAAAGCTACCTCCTTTGATCCTCTTGACCGAAAATTAAAGAGGAAGATGAAATTAGCCTCTATGTGGCGTGATTTAAGGGAAGAAGAAGGAGAAAAGAATCATTAGAGAAAACGGCATCAAGAGGTTGAGAGGATTTTTGCTTACCTTAAGGTGTGTTCAATTTTTGTTAGGTATTGCTCTTAAGATTTTTGAAAATTGCTGTGGAGTTCTTGTTGGAATTTTTCGTGTAGAATATAGAGGGTAATCGGCTACTATGCTTTAGGGTTAGAGAAGATTGGTTTAGGGTTAGATGGTGGTGTTTAGGAAGACTCCAAATGGCTTTAGGTTTCTTGGATAGCAAGGGAAAAAATTGCAGCTTATTATGTGCCTTATTGTTGCCGACTTTGGGAGGGTTTAAGGGAGAAAATATTCTGTAATTTGCTTCTTTGTACTAGCCAAAATATTGCTCAAGGGAAGGACTGAATATGTTCAGAATTTTGGGCCAAACAAAGAAGAGTTTGAGAAGGTTTGAAGAGCTAAAATTTCTGTGCACGTGCAGTGGTTTTGCTGTACAAAATTGCTGAACAATAAGAGGAGAAATTCTGGTCTGTTGTAGCTGTGGTTCTGCCGCAATTTTCAGAGAAAAGATGAGGGTTTTAGGCGCAGAAAATTGGCTTGATCAACTGAGGATTCTGGTGTGTTTTGGTGTGCAGAATTTCGGTTTGTGTAGGAGTGCAAGCTGGCCGAAACTCCTGTACAAGGCTGGCCGAACTTCCTGTACAAGGCTGGCCGAAATCTGTAGTTTCTTTGGAGATAAAAATCTGGTTTTGTGCAACTAAGGTAATCTAAATTTTTGAGGAGTATTCTAGATGTTTTGTGCTAGGGTTTGGAGTGTTGTATTGCACCTAGGAGTGCTGGAGTTTTCGAACAGCTTGTGCTTGCACAAGGCTGCCGAATTTCAGCTAGGAAAAGGTAGCAAAACCTAGTTAAATTAGGATTGAATTAAAATCTGATTTGCTAAAGGATTTAGGATAAGATTTCCTAGCTTTTGAAAAGTTTGGGTTGAGCTAAAATTCCTTCAAGAAGTGGAGGCACTAGCTGGAAAAATTTTCAGATTTTTAGCTAAAGTTCTAGGTTTAAAACCAACAAGGTTTCCTACTAGAAGAATGACTCTTTAATTCCAACTATTCATGGCAACATCTATTAAGCTAAAATCAAGCTGAAATTTTAATTATTAGCTAGGGGTTTTTTTCTGAAAATTCTAAGGAATAAAAGCTGAAAATTAAGAGTGAACTTTATTCACATCAATGTCCTTGAATTTAGGAAATAAATATAGAGACTTATTTCCTTGGGATATTGGCACTAAAATTTTCTCTAGGTTTGCTATATCTTTTTTGGCCAAGACATGGAAACTCTAAGGAAAAGAATCTTTAAGAAGAGAAGCTAGGATTCACAAGAGAAAGGATTCGAACTCGGGCCACCTCGAAAAAATCACCATCCTCCCCGCTATTCCAAATCAATTCCAATGCTAATTCTTCCTACAAGAAGTTCTTACCACCCCAATACTCATCCTTCCAAATCTTCGACCAAACCTCTCTTAACCAAATCTTTAACAACACATTATTTCACCTCAATTAATTTAAATGCAAGTGCAATGGAAAAATTCACTTGCATCCATGCAAATAAAATAATTCTAAGCTACCACATAAAATGCAAAATACTATGCAATGCATGACTTCCCCCACAGTCAAAGGTAGTTTTGGGCGGGGTATTACGTGAAATGGGGAAAGAAAGTTTGGAGGGAGATTTAATAGTCTTAGCTATTGATGATTATGATTTGATTTTAGGAATGGATTGGCTAGCGAAGCATGGGGCTAGAGTAGACTGTATGAATAAGTCAATTCAGTTCATTAGACCAGGATGTGATGTGTTAGAGTTCAATGGCAAAAGGGTAAAAGAATTGAAGTTTTTGATAGCTGGGGCTAAAGCCTAGAAATTGTAGAGGCAAGGATGTCAGGGATATTTGGCTTATGTGATAAACAAGCCGAAGGACCAGTGCACTCTGGAGGATACCGAGGTGGTGAAGGATTTTTCCGACGTGTTCCCTACGGAACTCACATCTCTACCTCCCAATCGAGAAGTTGAGTTTACCATTGATCTAGTCCCAGGAGCGGAACCGGTGTCCCGAACTCCGTATCGGATGGCACCAGTGAAGCTGAAAGAATTGAAGAAGCAGCTAGAAGAGTTGGTGAGACAAGCCTATATCAAACCTAGCACGTCACCCTGGGAGCACCTGTACTATTTGTGAAGAAAAATGACGGGACTCTAAGGTTGTGTATTGACTACCGGGGCTTGAACAACCTGACCATCAAGAATAAATATCCCCTACCGTTAATTGGTGAGTTATTCGACCAGTTACAAGGATCCAGTTGTTACTCCAAACTGGATTTGAGGCAAGGCTACTATCAAGTGAGGATAAAGGAGGAAGATATTCCTAAGACGGCCTTCAATACAAGATATGGTCACTATGAGTTTGTGGTGATGCCTTTCGGGGTAACTAATGCACCCGCAGTATTTATGGATTTGATGCATCGAGTGTTCTAACCATACTTGGACAAGTTTGTGGTGGTCTTCATCGACGACATACTCATATACTCCAGGAGCCCAGAGGACCATGCAAAACATTTGAAGTTAGTACTGGAAAAGCTAAGGGAGCACAAGCTTTACGCCAAGTTTAGCAAGTACAAATTTTGGCTGGATAGTATGGCATTTCTTGGTCATGTGGTGACCAAGGATGGGATCAAGGTGGACCCAGCGAAGGTTGAAGTAGTTTTGGACTGGAAGCAACCAGAGAACATCACAGAGATTTGAAGCTTCTTGGGGTTGGCTGGCTACTACATGAGGTTTATTAAGGGGTTTTCAACGCTAGCATCTCCTATGACCTGGCTGTTGAGAAATGATGTACCATTTGTTTGGAATGAAAAATGTGAAAAGAGTTTTCAAGAGTTGAAGTGGAGGTTAATGACAGCGCCCGTGTTGAGTCTGCCAGAGGCAGATAAGCCTTACACACTATATACGGATGCTTCGAAGGAAGGCTTGGGAGCAGTTTTGATGCAAGATAGGAAGGTGATCGCCTATGCTTCTCGAAAATTGAAGCCGCATGAAGTCAATTATCCCACCCACGATCTGGAGCTGGCGGCCATTATGTTCGCTTTAAAGAAATAGCGGCACTACTTGTATGGAGCAGAATATGAAGTGTTCACTGATCACAAGAGCCTGAAGTACATCTTTACCCAGAAAGACTTAAATTTGAGGCAGCAAAGATGGATGGAATTTTTGGAGGAGTACCGTTGTCCTATCAACTACCACCCCGGAAAAGCCAACGTCGTTGCTGATGCCCTGAGCCGAAAAGTCAGAATGGACAAACTAAGAGTACAAGAGGTTCAAGTAGTTCAGGATGTGTTGGATAGAAGAGCAGAAGTGCAAGAAGAGAGGATTATTATTAACAACCTGAAGTTGATGCCAGATCTAAGGTGGGAAATTGTTGAAGCCCAACAAAGTAATGCGGAATTTCAGCTTTTCAAGGACAAGGAGCTTAAACGGCAAGGCATTGAATTCTGACAAGACGAAGCGAGAGTGTTGTACTTCCGAGATCGTTTGTGTGTACCCGAGGAGCACCAATTAAAGGACAAAATTTTAGAGGAAGCGCATAAGAGCTAGTACGCCATTCATCCGAGAGAGGTCAAGATGTATCAAGATCTGAAAAGGACTTATTGGTGGCCCGAGATGAAGTGAAACGTGGCTAAGTATGTCTCAACGTGTCTAACCTATCAGAAAGTCAATGCGGAGCACAAAAAGGTGGCAGGACTATTACAACCATTGCCAGTACCGAAATGGAAATGGGAAGAGGTGACCATGGACTTCATGACCAGACTCCCTATGGCAAGGACCCAAAAGAACGCTATATGGGTAGTGGTGGATCGATTGACCAAGTCGGCGCATTTCATACTCGTGAATGTAGGGGATTCAATGGAAAAGTTGGCTCAAACCTATGTGCGGAAAATAGTCAGACTGCATGGAGTGCCTTTAAGTATTGTGTCCGACCGTAATTCGAGATTTACATCCCGATTTTGGGGCAAGTTTCAAGAATTGATGGGTTCTAGTCTGAAGTTCAGTACGACGGCACATCCACAGACCGATGGGCAATCAGAAAGGGTTATTCAGATATCAGAGGATATGTTGAGAGCTTGTGTCTTGGATTTCGGGGATAAGTGGATCGAATATGTACCGTATGCGGAGTTGTCATACAATAACAGTTACCAAACCTCGATTGGAATGGCTCCATATGAAGCACTATATGGACGTAAGTATCAGGTACCATTATACTGGAGTTGGTCAGAGGACGGTCACATAAGCAAATTAGGAGAAGTCTGTGTTCAAGAAATGTTGGACAAGGTCAAGTTAATTAGGGAAAGGTTGAAAGCAGCCCAGAGCCGACAAAAGAGTTATGCAGACAATAGGCGGAGAAAGTTAGAATTTCAGGTGGAAGACGGTGTGTTCCTAAAACTGACACCAAATAGGGGAATTCTAAAGCATCCGAAAGGGGGAAAGCTGAATCCGAGGTATTTGGGACAGTTTCCAATAAAAGAGAGGATTAGGCCGATAGCGTATCGATTGGATCTGCCAGAATGGTTGCCGGGAATTCACGACGTAGTTCATGTATCCCAGCTGAAGAAGTACAATGCTAATCCCGGACATGTTTTGAATGATAAGCCGTTAGTGTTGCAACCAGACCTGAGCTATGTGGAGAAACCCGTAAAGATATTGGACCGAAGTATCAAGACTCTCCGAAATAAGCAGATTCCGATGGTAAAGGTGCAGTGGGAGTATCATGGCACGCGAGATGCCACATGGGAAACAAAAGAGTGGGTAAAGCAAAAATATCCCGATCTAAGATAGAGGTACGACTGAATTCCGGGACGAAATTCTCCTAAGGAGGGGAGGATGTGAAACCCTACCTAAAGCCAACCCTAGAGTAAGGAGGTCGGGATGAATATCAAATTATTTTGCATGAATATATACATTTTTGAATGATTTTATGTGCTTTAGAATTGTGGTTTATAGGGTAAAAGGCTTAGATATGCTTATTGAGTAGGAAGGGTAAAATGGTAATTTTGCTTGAGGTCAAAATAGGAAGTTAGCTTGAGGATTAAATAAGAGGAATATGTGGGTGAGAAAATAAGAACAAGAGCTGTTGTGGTTTAGTGGTTACAGCTTTAGAATTAATCTCTAAGGTCATGAGTTCAAATCCCATCATCTAAGTTTTTATCATGATTATCTTAATTAAGTTTGAATTTTTGTTTTCTTGCATTCCATAAAAATAGGAATGTTGTAGTAGGGGAGACATGAAAAGAATGTCCTAATCTTATCATTGTGTCCTAAAAAGAATTCTAGAGGAATTCTTGTCCTTTTTATTACCTCTAGCTTGGTCCTAACATCTTCATAATTTAAATAAACCAAAATCCATTAAATCTCTTCTTTTAAATTCCAAAAAAAAAAAAAAACTGTGATAATTCCTCAACCTTGAATTTCGAAAATCAGTCTTGAAGGATAGGGGATTGGCCGAAAATTGGAGAGAAATTAGGATGAGTTTCCAAAAGAAATAAATCACCATGATTATACCTTCAATCCTACCTTCATGTTGTTCATATTTTTAGTGAAGAAAATCTGGAATTTTCCAGAATTTTTGCAGACCAGCTTTTCAAAAAATTCAACCAATAAACCTACTCATTTGCTGCTAAAAAAATGGTCATTTCATGTGGCTTGAAGGCTAAAAATTCTGTGCAATTTTTAGACTGCACAAACTGCACAAAACCAGGAAAAAATTCTGGGCAGTTTCGCCACTTTCAACCAAGAAAATGAAGCTGTTTTAAACCACCTTCAAGCCAGCAAAACTCCTCTATTTTTTCTTCAGAAAGAAGGCTGGAAAATCACCTTTGAAGGACCTTCAAATCCCCTCAAAAACCAGCTGCAAATCGGGCTGAAGAAATGTAGAAATTTCTGCACCAAAAGCCACCAACCTTTGAAACTTTGAACAAGTTGAAACCAGAAAATTTTCCAGCTTTGTCTCTCAAAGCCAAGGACAAAGAACACCTTCAAACCTCTGGAAATTGAACCTTGTTCAGCCATGGACTGAACACCATTGACCTCCACACTTACCTTGAGTACATGGACTCCATAACCACACCTCAAAACCCTCCTAAGATTACTCTATCCAAAACTCTTTTTGAACTTCAAAACAATTCCAGAATTTTACTCCATTAAAGACTGCATTTCAGCTAGCCTTATAACCTAAACAAGATTCATTCATTTCAGCAAAGGTAGCTAGTTCAGCCAGCACCATTGAAGAGCAAAGAAACCTTCCTTGATCAAACACCATTACCTAATCTCCTACCTTAAACAACTCCACAATTTCCTCCATTCGAATTTCAAAAAAATCTGATCACTCTCTCTCCCACTAGCTGAAAACCGAAACTCCTATCTACCCCAAACCATTCGGCCAACAACACTCCAAAAAATTGTGAGCCTTTTTTTCTCATTCTCTCCATTTTCACCAAGAACACACAGTACCTTTCTTCAAACTTAAACCTACTCTAACCCATAGACATCATTTCCAATATTTATAACACAAAAACACGCAAACATGAATTTTCAATCGGATCAAAATCAGCTTTTTCTTAAAGGTCTCAAAAACATCAACAAGGTAAATCAAGAACAATCTTCTTGTTCATCCTCTTCCATTCAATTTTTAATATACCTTTCTAATGCTCTCTCTCTCTCTCCACCGAAATGGTTGATCAACCATCAACCATGGCTGTTTTTCCGTTGGATCGCTCAAGGCTCTCCATCGCGCGTGGACCTTCTTTAGTCTTCACCATAGTAATCGAAAATCAAGTAATTATTCTTAAAACCTTCTTTTAAAATTTTGAATTCATGTCTCTTAGATGTTGATAGGAAGAATGGATATGAATAGGAGATTGGGGATATGTATGTGAAGGAAGGGGATGGAGTTAAGACATAAGGATTGATGTATATGGCTAAGTTCTATGTATTTTCCTTTTGAATCAATGTATGTTCTTCGTGCTTAATGAATTTTGTGGATGTTTGAAGCATGTTAGATATTATGACACCAAAGGTGATTAGGCTCTTATGTTTCTATTTTCCATTGAAGCCATTAACGATGATTATGCCTAGAAGGAAATTAGCCTTGTGATAGTAGGTGATAATTCAAGCATATGTACGTGAATGGTTTATTATTTGATGTTGGAGAATGTGTTTATGAATCTTTTCTAACAGCAGGAAAATCATGGTGAAAGATTATTTTCTTGTTAAGTCTAGGTTATTTTTATTAACAAATTTATTACTTTAATTAGAATTACTACTATATATTTCTCTATAAAATTCGAAAGATTATTTGATAGTTCTTCTATTCGGCTATATGTTTGGTCGAACCCTACTATTCCTAAGGAATATAGGCCGTTTAATTGTCCAACTATTAATCTTTCAGAATATGATACCCTTTGATCAGGGAGTATTATCCCTCCGTCAAGGTCTGTTTTATATTGAGTAGCGGATGCTGTTATTTGTTTAGCCTCTTGATATAAGACTAATTGTTTATCATTCATTTAGTATTTTCCTACTGGATGATATTGAGTCTGATCCCAGAGATCGGTTATTTTCTTATTTATATTTGTTATTATTTCGAGGTTTTCTTGCCTTATCTAGAGTCTGGGACTCTACTGTTTTTGGCAATTCTAGAAGTTGTTTTATATTTTCCTTGCTAGGAATTTTATCTGCTATTGACTCGAGCTGAGAGGCTATGAATTTTTGGTTTCTATGTATATTTTCTAGCTCACTCTTTTTTATATGAATTATTTCAGAATTATTTTGATTATGATTCTAGGAAGATTTGGATTGGATTATTAATTAAAATATTAATATTTTAATTATCAAATAAATAAAATATTTTATTAAAAATAATATATATAATAAATAAATCTTTTATATAAATAATAATAAATCAAATATTAGAATTAATTATTGACCTTGTAGACTTTAGTTCAAACTTTTACCTATAATCCTAAATATTATTTATATTAAAATCTATTTGTTATTTATTAATTAAAAAAATTTAATATAATTCATTTATTATTAATTTTATTTATTACTAATTTTTTATTATCTATTAAAAATTAATTAAAAATTATTTGTAATTTATTATTTATTTACAATAAAGCTATTCTTAAATTACCATTTATTAATATTATTCAAAATTCAAACCTTAGTTTATTTATTAATAATAACACTCAAGATTTATGATTTGAGCCTATAACTTATCAGCAATTATTTTTACAACCCTTAGTTATTTTACCTTATCAAGCTAGACTTATTTTATAAAATCCTTTATCATCTAGCCTTAAAGCTTAGGACATTAGGGGCATGATTGTAATAAGTTGAACTAGGAATATTGGTGTAAGTGAATATAGTTTGAGTATAACCTTATGCCTTGTGTTTACCCCATGCGGGGTTAGGTCAGCCTTGGAAGACTTTTGAATTTAAGCAAGCAAAGGATCAGGTAAGTTCCTGCATGGAATTATTTAATGACCCAAACTTACTGTGGCAAGCCAAATGTGATGTGTATGGACATTCCTTATGTAAAGGCAATTAAGGATTGTTTTTCCTTTTTATTCCAGTCAACCAAATCATTTGAAAATCAAACAAGCTGTTTTACACAAAATGCTAAATTCTTTCTAAAACCCAACTTTGACAAGAATTTTAGAAACCCTTAATTGCTATTTCCAAATAAAACAATGTGTGATCAATTTTCTCCCAACTGGGACAATCAACGTTGAGTACTCAATAAGGGTAAACCACCAGGACTAGTCTTTGAAGGGTTAGGGTAAGTCTCTCAGTAGGTGGCCACCTTTAAGGGGTGAGTCCTTCTTGGATAAGATGCCAGTTCGGTAAGTCATGCCGGTCCGAGTTAGCAAGTTTCAGTCATGTGGACTGTGTGTTTCCGAAGTGGACAATCGGTAAGTTTGGGTGTAGAGATGGAGGAGTATCTCACCCGGTAGGCCGTACACCTACCTTTTGTCAGCTTGCACAAAGTGTGGCATTCTGACCGTCATTTAGTCATAGGGCCCAACGTGTGGTAACCCATGGCTACCTATTTGAGTGGTTGTATTTATTGTCCACATGTATGGTTTGAAAAGCGAAACACCACTCCTTATTTTCAACACTTATTAAATACTTGCCAGCGCTTTCTCTTATGAAACTTTTACAACTTGCATACATGAATTATTTTACCTGAAACACTCAAACCACACACGGGCTTACTGAGATTTTTATCTCATCACCTTTTATACCATGTTTTCAGGTTGATCCGGCTGTGGATGTCAATAGCTAGACTTGTTGCCTATGTTTTGAAGACTTTATGTTGTTTTCTTTATGGATGTTTTGAGAGAGTGTAGCAAACAATCTATTTTGGATTTGTTCCTGTATTTATTTATGATTAAAAGCTAGAAAATGTGGTTCCTTTACTATTTAAAATGAATCTTTTGTGATTTCTTGTGATCCCTCATACATTGGTTTCTTAAGTTCATGTATGCCTCACAATTAGAGGCATAGCATATTGTATGCTAATGGTTTTCACTTTGTTTTTCTGGTTTTGAGTAGATACAATGTACGCCTCATGGTTAAAGGCATAGCTACTTGTAAAGGCATGGTTTTATGCCTGTTTTTACTTTTCTTTGAACCTATAAATTTTGGGGAATGAAGAACGTGATTGCTGGAATTTTTAAGGGATGGAAAGATGGTTGAAAAGTAGAATTTTCCCATAAATCGATGCACTCCAGAATAAACCCCGGGCTAGGTAGGCCCAATGGACCAGGCACTAAGTCCACTCTGCCGCCGGAGTTCTTGGAACAGAATAGACTTTTCACCAAGTCCACTCTGCCCTGCAAGAGTTCTTTGAGAAACAAAGCAGACCCAGCGCCAGGTGTATCTAATCAACCCAGCACCCAGTGCACTCTGCCCAGCTGGAGTTCTTGGAGAAACAAAGCAAACCCGTACTAAGTGGGTCCAATCGACCCGGTGCCAAGTCCACTCTGCCCCAGCTGGAAGTTTTTTGAGAAACAGAACAGACCCGATGCCAACTGGACAAAACAGACTAGGCACCAGGTCCATTCTACCTAGAAGTGGATATGCGCAATTTTGTCCAAGAAAAAGGGAGAGCACTATTGAAGTTATGTACATCAATTTTTCCTTGATGTAATCGTGTTGTGAAACCATTGTATGACATTAATTTTCTGCAATTGTTTTATTTATCTATGGATGAATAATTTGCATGAAAATGAGTAGTAAAGGATGGAACCAGCTTAGGATTACACAAGATTAGTAATTGTTAAATTCATAATGTTTAATCCATTGTTTGGTTACTCAAGAATAAATAAATAGTTTGAGCATAAAAAAATTTACTTTTGTTATCATGCTTATTTCATTTTTGTGATCAAATGCACAAGTTCTTATGAGACCAAAGTCTCACTAGATAGAACAGTTTTTGATAAAACGTTTTAATCTAAGAAACTTTAAAATAAAAGAGTTCATGGTTTTTTCTCTTAAAGGGTTTAATCCTTGAGAATAATGTTGAACTTAAGGTTATTTAATAAAGTTTTACATGGTCATTAACTTAGAATAGTAAAATAAATTCATAGTTTATTCTCTCAAATAATTTAATCCTTGATATAGAGAATAATCTTGAATTTTAGTTTTTTACTAAATTTAATGAAAGCATAAGATTGTAGAAAACATTTTTGGGCATAAAACTCTATTTTCAGTAAAAGATTAAGTCGGAGAGGGTTTCCAGTGATCCAATGGCTTCCATCACAACTCTCATTAGAGATAGTGGATTTTCTCATGTCATTCTAAGCATGGCCCCCTATAGGATGGATTTCCACAAGTATTTAGAACAATGGAAGAGTAAAATTAAAAGCTTAGGGTATTTGTTGGGATCGATCAACCTACGTTGGAGGTTTTTAGCACTATATTGCCCGTAGGTAGTGTGAATCAGTGGCCATCCTATTGATAGAACTTTTTCTAGACCATTACCTATTAAGGAAGTTTCAATTCATGGTAGCCATACACTTAACTTAGAATGCTATTAATCTTCCTACAAAGCTTTGTTAGTTTTTCTAAATTCCAAACTATTTATATTATTGATAATGGTTTTAAGAGTTATCTATTACCAAAGAAATAATATAAAGCAATGTACATTCTTTTACAAACTAAATGAATGTTTTTTGCAATATTTCAGAAATATCTGGTTTCAATCCATTGTCAATCATTCTCAAGGAGAATAAATTGACTGGCCCAAATTATGTGGATTGGAAAAAAAACCTAAATATAGTACTTACTGCCGAGGAGTACAAGTATGCTCTTATAGATCCCTGGCCTATGATTGGGAAAGAATCCATTGATCAAGAGCGTGAGGCTGAGAAGACATGAAAGAAAGCTAACGAGATGGCTAAGTGCTATATGTTAGCTTCCATGTCTAGTGTGCTCCAATCTAAGCATAAGCACATGGCCACTGCGTATGACATGGATTTGTCATTGCGTACCATATTTGCTAACAAGAGCCAGCTCGCAAGGCAGGAAGCTTTTAGGGCAATCATGAACAGTAGGATAGCTGAGGGGGCATTGATTCAAGAGCATTTGCGCAAGATGATTGCCTACTTCGAGGAGGCCGAGGTCTTAGGTGCAACAATAGATCCTGAGAGCCAAATTGACATGGTTCTAGAAACTTTGCTTGATTCATATTCTCAGTTCAAGTTGAACTACACAATGAACAAGTTGGATATGAATCTCACGGAGCTTATGAAAGAGCTCTAGGCGGCAAAGAAAATCATGAAGCCCATATCAAAGGTTTTGGTCTCTCATTCTACTTCTTCTAGAATTAAGGAAAATCCTAAGAAATTCAAGAAGAGGAAGGTCCAGAACAACGCATGGGCCTAGTCCAATGCATTTGGTTAGGCCAAGCCTAACGAGCAGCCCAAAGGCAAATGCTTCAAGTGAGGTAAGAAAGAGAAGTGGAAGAAAGATTATTTGGACTTCTTAGCTAAGTCTACTTCTAGTATTGTTCTATACCTAGAGTCTATTTTGATGGTTGGATCCACATCTTCCTGGATAGTGGATTCTGGAGCTACTGACCATGTCTATAACTCCTTACAGGGGTTCAGAAGGACAAGAAGACTCAATAGCAGTGAGCATGGACTTCAAGTAGGCAATGGAGTAAGAATATGGGCTAAAGTAGTGGGAGATTGTGAGCTTTTTTTATTATTATTGTAATAGGAAGTTAATTTTAAAAGAAATTTTATATATTTCTTGTTTTAAACAGAATTTGATTTCAACTTCTAAATTGCTGAATCAAGAGTATTCTATTTATTTCCATTTTGGTGTTTCCATCAGTAGAAATGGTAATTTAATTTGTATTGAAAACATGTATGAAAATCTCTTTTATATACATCCAATTAGAAATCAAGTAAACAATATTCAAACTGAATCTGATAATAAAAAGAGAAAGGCCATATCAAATGACTCGAATTTGTGGCATCAAAGATTCAGACATATAAATCCCAATCGGATTTTAAAGCTAATCTATGATGGACCTTTAGATTCATTGAGATTAGAAGAATAGCCTCAGTATGAATCTTACCTTAAAGGTAAAATAACCAAAAGGTCCTTTACCAAAAGGCAGATAGAGCCACGAAAATACTAGCACTAGTTCATACGGATGTTTGTGGTCCGATGACTATACCAACTAGGGAAGGCTACGAGTACTTTATCACTTTCACAGATGATCATACTTGTTTTGGTTATATTTATCTAATGAGGTGCAAGTCTGACTCTTTTGATAAATTCAAGGAGTTTAAAGCTGAAGGAAGAGTCAAACAGGTAAATTAAATTAAAGCTTTGAGATCAGATCGTGGTGGAGAGTACCTCCTTAGTGAGTTTAAGGATTATTTACTACATCACAACATAGTATCTCAATTAACTGCGTCTGGGACTCCCCAGCAGAATGGAGTAGCTGAGAGAAGAAATAAAACTTTGATAGAAATAGTCAGAAGTATGAGTTATGCGTCTCTTCCTATTTTTTTTTTTTTAGGAGTATGCCTTAGAAACAACGACATATATTTTAAACTTGGTACCTTCCAAATCAGTACCTAAGACATCCTATGAGATGTGGATTGGACGAAAGCCCAGTTTGAACCATCTCAAGATATGGGCTAGTCCAGCATATGTGCTGACAAAAGAAAGTAAGCTAGAATCAAAATCAGAGTTATGCTACTTCGTTGGGTATCCAAAAGGAATGAGAGATGGATAGTTCTGTCATCCTTAAGAGCATAAAGTACTTGTTAGCACTAATGCAAGATACTCAGAGGATGAACAAGTTACATCCACCATGGGTTTAGGTAGAATAGAGTTAGAAGAAAAGTTGGTCACTGATGCAACTTCTGGTACTTCTAACACCCTGATCAAGGAACCAAGAGAACCACTACTGGACGTTCCTATACAAATTAAGTCTCATCGTAGTGGGAGGATCACAAAAGTTCTAGAAAGGTGGACTAGAAAGATCTATGATCTAGTCTCTGATCATTAGGAACAAAATCCTACTAGATATGAAGAAGCCATTGTTGATGCTGGTGTAGACAAATAGCAGCTAGCCATGAATGCTGAGATTGACTCCATGTACCTCAATCAGCTCTGGGATCATGTTACTGCACCTGTTGGGATAAAACCCATTGGGTGTAAGTTGGTATAGAAGAGGGAGAGAGATGCGGATGGAAAGGTTGAAACCTATAAAACAAGCTTAGTTGCTAAAGGTTATACTCAGAAATAAAGGATCTATTATGAGGAAACTTTTCACTAGTAGCCATGCTTAAGTCTATCTGAATTCTCTCGGCCATAGCATGTCATTACGACTACGACATATGCCAAATGGATATCAAGACGGCTTTCTTAAATGGCTATCTTAGTGAAGACATCTATATGTCCCAACCAAAAGGTTTTATTGCTAGAAGTCAATAACAAATGGTCTGTAAGCTTAAGAAGTCCATCTATGGACTTAAGCAAATATCGTAAGCATGGAACATATGTTTTGAGGAAACTATAAAGGCTTATGGTTTTATTAAAAACATGGATGAACTATATGTGTATAAAAAATCAGACAGTGACAAAATAATTTTCTTGGTACTTTATGTAGATGACATTCTACTCATTGAAAATAATGTAGGAACATTGCCATCTATTAAGACTTGGCTATCTATTCAATTTAGCATGAAAGGCATGGGGAAACTAGATACATTCTAGGCATTAAACTTTTTAGAGATAAGAAGCAGAGAATGTTAAGGTTATCCTAATCTACTTACATTGACAAGCTATTGGTCAAGTATAACATAGATCAATGTAAAGGGGCTATTATACCCTTTAGACACAGATTATCCTTATTTTCCAAGAAGTGCCCTCCAACACAGAAAGACAAACAGAAAATGAGCAGGACCCTTATACCTCGGCTGTAGGAAGTCTCATGTACACTATGGTTTGTACTAGGCCAGATATCAGCTTTGCTGTAGGAACGGTTAGTAGATATCAGTCAAACCTAGGGGAAGCTCACTAGCATTCTATTAAGCATATACTAAAATATCTCAAGGAAATGAGAGATTACATGCCTGTATATCGTGCTGATGATTTGGTTTCTACCATTACATAAACTCAAACTTCCTAGCAGATAAAGATGAAAGAAAATCCACTAGTGGATATTGAAGGTTTAAATGGGGAAACAAAGCGCGCAAAGGAAATAAAAACTGGAAAAACAGAAGAACAGGAAACACACAGACCGGAGCCGGTGCTGGTCACGGCTTGGCAAAACTCCGAAGGAAAATTTTTTTTACCTCTTTTCCTCGTTCTTAGAATTGGCTGGACCAAAATGTGTGGGATTGGGATAGGTGCACTAGTGGAAACCTCTAGTGCGATTCTTGCAAGCCTCCTACTCTGTCTATGAATGTATATGAATGCCAACCACTCGATCTTCTAGTATATGGCCTGCCTAATCCATATTTGGTGAACAACTCACAAAGCTAAGGAATTTTTCTTGGAGAGAGAAATGAGGTGTCTGATTTTTTTCTCATGCCAGAAAAAGAAAAAAAAACCAACATTGTTTTCTTAACCCCCAGAATTATAAAAATCACGTCCTCCTTTACCCTCCTGTTTAACCTAAATAAAACCCTAGGTTAAACTGGATTGGTCCATTGGACTCTTAGTCTAGCCTTTTGGACTAAATTAATTATTCTAATTAAAACCAAATAAATGGCCTAATAAATAAATAATTTTTCAACCTAAATAAACTAGTCCAATTAACAAGCCTATATTAGTTTAGTCCCAGGTCAATCTTTAATTATTCAAATTGGGCCAAAGCCCTGAACAATTAATTAACCCACCAAACTAATTTAATTAATTTTCTCTCTCCATGGACCTTTATTTTATTCTAGTCTAATAATTAAGTCAGGCTAATTAAATAAAATAAATTCTATTTAATTTAATTTAAGATCAATTCCTTAGCCTGTATATAATTAGGACTCACGGTCTATGCTGGAGACCAAAAGACACACTGCATTGGCTATTAAAATGACCAAAATACCCTTTCCATATAAATAGCTGTATTTTACATTTTAAATATTTCCTAGTATCACCAAAAGAAAATATTGACCCCAAGGACAATGCTGCGTTAGCAAAGTCTCCGACCTATAGGAGTAATGACTAAAATACCCTTCTATACATCGCCGTACATTAAAGAGGAAGAAATGTACTAACACCTCTCCAAATGACATCTACCATCCTTAAACTTCTAGTTTAATGATCCATGACATCCTGGATTGTTTTCGTTTGCTACCCTAAAGCAAACATCCAAGTTACGTTTCCCAGGGCCCTAGATATTTAGATCATTTAGACAACCACAATGGGTGATATAGTATAGAAACTATCTTGTACAAGTTTGTCTTAACTAACTAGTCACGCATGCCTAACATGCAAGTATGTTGGTCCTACGATAGAACCTCAACTATAGCATATCAAAGTACATACTTCCAGCTTCGTCAGATCACCAACTCATACTCAAGTCATAGAGTACTATTCCATGCTATAGTGGTAGTACTCTAGGTTTTTACCATTTAGATCTTTAAGAAACCACTACTATAGCTCATGTTCTACGTATTCGAAATACGCTTATGTCATGAAGTGAGTGGACTACTCACTGGCTAAATGTAAGCCATTCCCCATTTGGAATTCACAACACAATAACCTACACATTATGAGATTCACATTCTCATCAATCGATTAACAACAAACGTTTATGTGTTAAGTAACCCATGATCCATACCTTACTATGAAAGATCTCCATTCATATGGACCACTTACTTAAACACAATGGGTTTTTTCTAAATGTAATTATGCACAAATAACATGTAAATTCACAAAGAATTTCTGAAAATAAATTATTTTATTAAAACATTCGATATTTACATCAGAAACCTAGTCTAAGAGGGTATATTTCTCAACAATCTCCCACTTACACTCTAAGACTAAGTAAGTCCGTAAGTGCCCACACCTATAGCATCTAAGTATCTCTTGAAGACTCTCTCAGCCAAAGGCTTGGTGAATAGATCTACTAGATTGTTCTCTGAGGCAATCTGTTCCACCACGACTTTCCATCTCTAGATGAAATCCCGAATCAAGTGGTACTTCCTCTCGATATGCTTTCTCTTCTTAAGGTTCGTAGGTTCTTTAGATTGCGAAACTACTCTAGTGTTGTCACAATATATCACAATCGACCTGTCCATGTGAGGCACGACTCCAAGTTCTGAAAGGAACTTGCGGATCCAAACTGCTTCCTTAGATGCCTCTGAAGTTGCCACATACTCAGCTTCCATGGTTGAGTTAGCAATGAAGGATTGCTTAATACTCCTCCATAAAATGGCTCCTCCAAATAAGGTGAAGACATATCCACTAGTGGATTTTCTTTCATCCCTATCTGCCTGAAAGTTTAAGTTTGTGTATCCTATAGAAACTAAGTCATTAGCCTTGTAAACTAGCATATAATCTCTCGTTCTCTTGAGGTACTTGAGAATATGCTTTACAGCTTGCCAATGAACCTCCCCAAGATTTGACTAATATCTGCTAACCAAGCCTATGGCAAAACAGATATCTGGCCTAATACATAGCATGGCATACATGAGACTTCCCACAGCCGAAGCGTAAGGAATCCTACTCATTCTGTCTTTTTCTTCTTGAGACTTAGGACAATCCCTTGAAGAAAATGACAACCCATGTCTGCAAGGAATTAGAGCTCCCTTGCATGAGTCCATATTGTACTTGACCAGCATCTTGTCAATGTATTCCGCTTGGGATAATCCTAACATAATCTGCTTCCTATTTCAAAAAAGCCTAATCCTGAGAATATAACTGGCTTCTCCCAAGTCCTTCATACTGAATTGACTAGACAGCCAAACCTTTATAGATGCCAATGACCCTACATCATTTCCAATGAGTAGAATGTCATCCACATACAAGACAAGAAAAACCACGTTAATGCCTTCAAGATTCCTGTACACACATAGTTAATCCTCATTCTGAATAAAATCATAAGATTTTATAGTCTCGTTAAAACGAATATTCCATGCTCTTGATGCCTGCTTAAGTCCATAAATGGACTTTTTAAGCTTGCAAACTATATGTTCTTGGCCTTCAGCAATAAAGTCTTCTAGTTGGGACATATAGATGTCTTCGCTAAGATGGCCATTTAAGAATGTCGTCTTGACATCCATTTGCCATATCTCGTAGTCATAATGACATGCGTTGGCAAGAAGGATATGGATGGACTTAAGCATGCGTACCGGGGAAAAGATTTTCTCATAACCGATTCCCTCTTTCGGAGTATACCCTTTCGCCACAAGCCTAGCTTTGAAGGTTTCTACCTTCCCATTCACTCCCCTCTTTCTCTTGTATACCCACTTACACCCAATTGGTTTTATCCCATCAGGTGAAGTTACAAGATCCCAAACCTGATTGAAGTACATAGACTCAATCTTGGCTTTCATTACTTCATGACATAGATTTGCATCGGCATCAACAATAGCCTCCTCATATCTAGTGGGGTCTTGTTCCTGATAGTCGAAAACTAACTCGAAAGCTTCTCCAGTCCATCTCTCCGGAACCCTAGACACTCTCCTACTATGACGAGGCTCCATTTGTATAGGCTCTTAAGGCTGTGCCTCTTCTTGTTCCACAATCAGGTCAGAAGAAGTTGATTCCAAAGATAACTTCTCCTCAAGTTCCAACTTAGTTGAACCTTTCATGGAAGTACTCTGATCATCCTCTAAGTATCTAGCATTGGTACTTACCAGTATTTTCTGCTCCTTATGATGATAAAAGTAACCATCCTTTGTCCCTTTTGGATATCCAACAAAATAGCATAATTCTGATCTTGGTTCCAACTTATCCTCCTTGACCAGTACATAAGTCGAAGAACCCCATATCTTAAGATGATTCAGACTTGGCTTATGCCCAGTCCATATCTCATAGGGAGTCCTAGGTACTGACTTGGAAGGTACCAAGTTCAGAATGTATACTGCTGCTTCCAGGGTATATCCCCAAAAGGATACTGGAAGAGTAGCATGAGACATCATGCTTCAGACCATTTCCATCAATGTCCTGTTCCTTCTCTCAGCTACTCCGTTTTGCTAGAGTGTCCCCGGTGCAGAGAGCTGGAATACTATCACATGATGTACCATGTAGTCCTTGAATTCCACAAGGAGGTACTCTTAACCACAATCCGATCGTAAGGTCTTGATCAATTTACTTATCCGATGCTCCACTTCAGCCTTAAACTCCTTGAACTTATCAAGAATCAGACTTGCGTCTCATCAGGTAAATAAAACCAAATCTTGTACAATCATCCATGAAAGTGATGAAGTACTCAAAACATCCTCTAGTTGGTGTAGATAAGGGATCACACACATCAGTGTGAACAAGACTTAATACCTCCTTGGCTCTAGCTACCTTTGGTGTAAATAACTTTTTAGTCATCTTTCCCATTAGGTAGGATTCACACTGAGGCTAATTTTCCAATCTCAATGAGCCCAAAAGCCCATAATGGATTAACCTCTGAATCTTGGTTGAGTTGATATGAGCTAACCTTAGATGCCAAAGATAAGAGTTATTGACATTGGTCTTTCTCTTCCTTGTTAAAAGTTCAGATTGAGCGTTATTTAATTTATTGTTAATAGGGTTTAAGAAGAATAGATTTCCATACATGTGCCTAGTACATAAAATTTCTCTATCTCTACTGATAGAAATATTAAAATGAAAAGATACAGAATATCCTTGATTTATTAGTTTTGCAACTGAAATAAAATTCTATCGAAATCCGGGTACATATAAAATATCTCTTAAAACCACTATTCTTTTACAATAAAAAATAAGATCCAACTATCCCACTCAAAGGCCCAGACTTGTGCTCCATTTCCCACGCGTAACACATGTTCGCCTTTCTTGAGTCTTCCAATCTTTCTAAACCCCTGCAAGAAGTTACAGATGTGATCAATGGCTCCTGAATCAACAATCCAAGTGAAAGTTGATCCAACCATTAATATAGACTCTAGATAGAAAACATTACCTGCGGAGTTTTTCTTGGCTTGAAGATCTAGACACTCATTTTTCCATTGTCCCTTCAGTCCACATTTGAAGCACTTACCCTTGGGTTTATCTTTAGGCTGGGTCTTAGGTTGGGCCACTGCGTTTTCCTTCTTCTTCTTGAACTTTCTGGGCTTGGACCTAGTTCTAGAGGAAGAAACCTTAGCAATCATAGCCTTAGATTGTGGTTTCGTGACCTTCTCTGCCATCTGGAGCTCTTTTATCAACTCAGTTAAACTCATGTTTAACTTCTTCATGTTGTAATTCAACTTGAACTGAGTAAAGGAACCCGATAGAGATTCTAGAACTATGTCCACTTGGCTCTCGAGGTCAATAACAGCCCCTAAGATTTCTGCCTCCTTAAAAGCAGCAATCATCTTGAGCATTGCTCTCTGACTAATACTCCCTCAGCCATCTTAGTGTTTATGATAGTTCGAAAAGTCTCCTGCCTTGCGGACCGGCTCTTATCCGTGAACATTGTGGATAATGATTAACTTATGTTAAACGCAGTGGCCATGTGCTCGTGTTTTGATTGGAGCATATTAGATATAGAGGCTAACATATAGCAGCGTGCCATTTCATCAGCCTTCTTCCACGCCTTCTTAGCCTCTTGCTCCTCAACGGTGGAATCATCCCCGATAACAGAGCAGGTTTCGTAAATGACATACTTATACTCTTCCGCTATGAGTATTATATCAAGGTTCCTCTTTTAGTCCACATAGTTTGGTCCCGTTAGCTTATTCTCTCTGAGAATAACGGCCAATGGACTAAAAGAACCTCCCACCATTTCTGAAAAATTCAAAAATAAAAGAAAATATTTAGTTTGTGAAAACAAAATAAATTTGTGCACTTTATCCTTATATTAAAATTAATAATATAATTAATTTGGCTCTTAGGAGAACTAACATAGCTTCTTGGGAAGGTTAACAGTTCCCTAAGCTAAGTGTGTTAACCACCACAAATTAATTTCCCTTCTAGGTAATGATCTAGAAGATAACTCCATTGAGAGGATGGTCGTTTCCTTTTATTACCTATGGACATACCTTGCTATATGACTTCCAACGTAGGCTGGCCGATCATAGTTCGTGTTCCGAATTATTGATTACATCCCTCCATTAGATCTAGATCCTTATAGTATCCCCATCCTATACAGGTTCACTTCCAAGATGACGCGAGGGAACCCACAATCTCTAATGAGGATTGTGATGGAAGCCGTGGGGCCGTTGGAACCCCTTTCCCACTTAGACTTTTAAAATAAGATTTTTCTAGAAAAATATCCTTTTGAAAACTTCCATTAATTTTTTCCTTAACTCAAAAATAAAATATCTAAATCCATTAAAATCTCTATGTCAAGGTTTATATCCTTTGAGAGAATTTTCCATGGACTAATTTTATTTAAGTTAAAAACTTAATGATTTCAAAAATTTTCTAATTAAAACTTTCTAGAGACTTTGGTCTCAAGTTTATATGACAAAACAATTTTTCTTGCGCAAAAATAAAACAAAATGGCTTTCTATTTTAAGTTACAAAAATATCTAAATCCAAGATATTTTTTATGTCAATGATTAAATCTTTTGAGAAAATATCTAAGGATTAATTTTTGTTCAAGTTAAAATAGCCATTTAATTTGTAGAAAAATATTTTTCTTGTCAAAAAAGTTCCCAAAGACTTTGGTCTTTGAGAAAACGTGCACATAGGTACTTTAAAACTAAATAGCATGCTAAAAAACAATAGACGTTTTCATGATTTTCTATTTTTAAACCTAAGTGCCCAAATAATAGAATTAAATACATTAATTAATTAATTAATGGTCTTGTTTAATCCTAAAATGCCTTACTAATATTTTTCATGCAAAAATATTCCGTAAATATTAACTATTGCAAAAATATTAACTTCACCTGGTATGGACCCCAAAACAAAAAAAAAATGCAAGAAAATTACAAGGAAGAATAAAAAATTTCTCATCGGTCCACTGCACCCACAGCATAGAACCAGACCTCGTGGGCGACTAGCGTGCGGACCGGACCCAGACCCGAGCCGGCGCCGGTCTCGGTCTGTCCGAGTCTTCTTCTTGCAGATTTTTCTACATTTTTTTTTTCTTCAACTTTCTTTCTATTTTTTTGCAACTTTCTTCCTCCATTGGCTCTCCGATTTCAATCCAAATACAATGAAATCAACAAAAACCAACAATTGCCTATACCCATTAACATTGGGCTTACACGATTTGCTAAGGAAAAACCATATTACATCTCACCTATACCTCCATCAGAGAGGTTTAATAGAAAATCTATCCATACCAAAAACAGCGAAAGATCACAGTTTAATCACACATATACGTCTAGTTTTATTCAAATAGATGGATGCTTCCTATATTTACACAAAACCTTCATGCTCTTATACCAATTGAAGGTTTAAAGAGGCAAACAAAGCATGCAATGGAAGTAAAAGCTGAAGAACAGGATACACACAGGCCAGAGCTGGCACCGATTCCGGCAGCCTCAGCTGACGCCGGTCATAGCCTGGCGAGACTTCGAGGGAAATTTTTTTTACCTCTTTTCCTTGTTCTCAAAATTGGCTGTATCGGAATATGTGGGACTGGGGTAGGCGTGTTGATGGAAACCTTTGGTGCGATTCCTGCAAGCCTCCTACTCCGTCTGTGCATGTATATGAATGCCAACCTCTCGATCTTCCAGTATATGGCCTGCCTAATCCACGTTTGGTGAACAACTCACAGGGCTAAGGAATTTTTCTTGGAGAAAGAAAGGAGGAGTCTATTTTTTTCTCATGCTAGAAAAGGAAAAAAAAAAAACAACGTTGTTTTCTTAACCCTCAGAAGAGTAAAAACCACGTCCTCCTTTATCCTCCTATTTAACCTAAATAAAACTCTAGGTTAAATTGGATTGGCCCATTGGACTCTTAGTTTAGCCTTTTGGACTAAATTAATTATTCTAATTAGAACCAAATAAATGGCCCAATAAATAATTAATTTTCTAGCCCAAATAAACTAGTCCAATTAATAAGCCTATATTAGTTTAGTCCCAGGTCAATCTTTAATTATTCAAACTGGGCCAAAGCCTTGAACAATTAATTAACCCATTAAACTAATTTAATTAATTCTCCCTCTCTATGGACCTTTATTTTATTCTAGCCTAATAAATCAAGCTACTTAAATAAAATATTTTCTATTTAATTTAATTTAAGACCAATTCCTTAGCCTGTATATAATTAGGACTCACAGTCTATACTGGGGACCAAAAGACACATCGCCTTGGCTACTAAAATGACCAAAATACCATTGCCATATAAATAGCTGTATTTTACATTTTAAATATTTTCTAATATCACCATAAGGAAATATTGACCCCAAAGACAATGCTGCGTTAGCAAAGTCTCCGACCTATAGGAGTAATGACTAAAATACCCCTCTATACATCGCCATACATTAGAGAGGAAGAAATATACTAACACCTCTCCAAATGACATCTACCATCCTTAGGCTTCTAGTCTAATGATCCATGACTTCTTGGATTATTTTTGTTTTCTAAGGGAGCTACCCTAAAGCAAACATCCAAGTCACGTTTCCCAGGGCCCTGGATATTTAGATTATTCAGACAACCACAAAGGGTAATATAGGACAGAAACTATCTTGTACAAGTCTGTCTTAACTAACTAGTCACAAACCCAACATGAAAGTATGTTGGTCCTATAATAGAACCTCAACTATAGCATATCAAAGTACATGCTTCTAGCTTTGTCAGACCAGCAACCCATACTCAAATCGTAGAGTACTAATCCACACTGTAGCGGTAGTAGTCTAGGTTTTTACCATATACTACTTTAAGAAACCACTACTACAGGTCCTATTCTACGAATTCGAAATACGCTTATGTCATGAAGTGCGTGGACTACTCACTGGCTAAAGGTAAGCCATTCCCAATTTAGAATTCACAACATAATAACCTAAACATAATGAGATTCTCATTCTCATCAATCAGTTAACAACAAACATTTATGTGTTAAGTAACCCGTGATCCATACCTTACAGTGAAAGACCTCCATTCACATGGACCACTTACTTCAACACAATGGATTTTTTTCATATATAATTGTGCACAAATAAAATATAAATTCACAAAAAATTTCTAAAAATAAATTATTTTATTAAAACATTCGATATTTACATCAAAAACCTACTCTAATAGGGCATATTTCCCAACAGATATCTCTACCATGGAAGTTGAGTACGTTGCTGCTTCAGAAGCTTCTAAAGAAGATGTGTGGCTCCAAAAGTTCATCACAAACCTGGAGTAGTACCGCACATGGACAAGCCTGTCACGATTTATTATAACAACACTGTAGTGTGTCACAATGCAAGGAACCTCAAAAGCATGGGAAGGGCAAGCACATAGAGAGGAAGCATCACCTCATCTGAGAATTCATTCAGAAACGGGAGATTATAGTTGATCAAATTTTCTCTGTCAACAATCTTGCAGATTCCTTTACTAGGCTTTTGACAGAAAATGTGTTTTACAAACACTTAGATATCATAAGGGTAGGCACTTATGGACTTTCTTAGTCTTTATAGTGCAAGGGAGGATTGTTAGAAAGTATGCCCTAAAAAACTATATATTTTGTGTGAATATATTGTAATAAAATGCTTATTCATTTAATTTAGTTTGTTTCTTATATTATTGCACATTTAAAGTCCAAGTGTGACAAGTAATGGTCTTTGTGTTGGGTCGTTCTTCACAGTAAGGTATAGACCATGGGTACTTGTTATACAAGTAAAATTGAGTTATTAGTCCTTTGATGGAACTGGACATTTCATCAATGTATGACTATTATGCCGTGAGTTCCAATAACGAATGGTTTACCTTAAATTAGTGAGTAGTTTGTTCACATCATTGGTATAAGCGTATTTTGAACACATAGAACTGGACATGTTGTAGTAGTCTCTCTTAAAGTACTATAATTATAGAGACCAAACTATTACTGCTACAGCATAGACAGATTCCTTCAAACATGAGTATGAGTTGGTGGTCTGACGAAGCTAGAGTCTCGTACTTTGATGTACATTGGGTGAGATTTATTTTGTGAAATCAATAACCTTGTATATTGGGTATATTACTCTAGTTAGTTAAGACGGACTCATGCAACAGAGTTCCATGCTTCACTTTTTGAAGTTAAATCACCCTCTTGTGATTGTCTAGGATAATCTAATAATCTAAGGCCCTAGGAACATGACTCTAAAATCTGTGCTTTTGGGTAGCTTCTAATGAAAAGCAAGTACATTTAAGTAAGTCATAGATTATCTGACTAGAAATCTAAGTTTGGTAGATGTCTTTGAGATAGGTGTTAATACATTTATATTATCTTATTGATGGGTGTTACATAGAGGGGTATTTTCGTTATTTTACCAGTAGATCGGAGACACTGCTTTACCAATATTATTCGTGGGGTCAATATTTCCATATGGTTTTAAATGGGAATATTTAAAATGGTAAAATATAACTATTTAATAGTAATGGTATTTTGGTCATTTTAATAGCAATGAATAATACGTCTCTTGGTCTCCAAAGCAACTCAAGTTACCTTGGTATTGTTTAGACACAATATGAGCTTAATAGATAATTATTTGGAAGAGAAATAAAATTTATTCTAAGAGTCTAATTAGAATTAATAAATTAGTCTTGGATTTTTTATAAGGCCCAGAAAAGACAATTAATTAATTAAGAAAACTGGGCTGGATTAAATTAATTAATTTGGTTGATATATATTGACATATATTAAGAGTCCACTTAGAATTAATTAATTAGTCTTGGATATTTAATGAAGCCAGAAAAGAAGATTAAATACTAAAGAGGTTTGGGCCAGTCCTGGACTAGTTTATGAGCACAACACCAAGCCCATTAGGGCTTAGTGTTTCAGCCACTAGGGCTTCATTAAGCCCTAGGGGTGGCCGAAATTTAAGGGTAAGAGAGGTAGGGTTTTTGTTTTAGATCTCTCTCTTGTGTGCAGCCACTCTTCCTCTTGTTTTCTCCTTCTTCTCTTCTTTCTCTGTTGGAGAGTCTCTTGGTTATCCAAAGGAGCTTTCACCAAGCTAACTTAAGATCCAGGTAGAGTTATACTCTGGAAGATGAAAAGGGGAAGACTGGATACTCTTGATGCGTAGGAGCAGAAGATTGGCTAGAATACCGGTCGAATCGTACGCGCCTCCTTCTCCCATTCCAATGCAAGATCCAGTGCACCCCGGCACCTTGTTGGTTAATCTGCGACCAATAAAGAAAAGTAAGTACTCTATTCTAAATGTAGCTAGGAAAATTGAAAATTTTTCTATTGCATTTTCTTTGATATTTTCCGTTTTGATCCTTCACACGGAACCATTCGGTGAACCTGTTCAAGCATAAACTAGGGAATTTTTCTATTATTGATCCACACGAGGCTGTATGCTCCCAATGCCATTAGGAATCAATGTTAGATGATTTCAATTTTGTTGGCAGCAGGGGACTAATTTTTCGGTGAGAAGAATTGGAAAACTGCTTTAAAAAAAAAAAAGCTTCAGTGGTTTTTTTCGCAACCCGAAGATTGTGCACAACACATCATATATATATTGTTCTTTTGCACTGCCTCAAAACACATGAAAAGCTTGCAATTTTTTCTTTCTAAATAGTTTAGGAATCAAGTCATTTTGCATTTTCTTTCCTGCAGTCACGTGAAGGTCCTTTATCATATTTTCCATAAAGAAACACAACACATTCAGACTTTTTGTTTCCTAATTATCCTAGGAAAAAAATATTTGTCCTTTTTCAATTATGGGCTTGGGCTTTTTAGAATTGCAAATTGATCCTATGATTTATATCAAGTTCGTAATTTATCCATATAGATTTAATAATTGCAATTCAACCGCAGCTAATTATGACACTTTATAATTAGCCCATAATAATTATTTTTTCTCGCAAAATTAACTCCATAATATTATTCAATAATATTTTGAGTTCTAATACCTCTACTATGTTTGATCTATTAGGTTTTATACTCAATTGGTAGGTAATACGAATTAATTCGATCACTATAGAATTAATAATCCTTTTATAATCAAAATTAACTTATTAATTATAATTAAAGTTCATTTATTAATTCTCTAATTGATAAATTCATATTTAGCATATCAAGAGTAGCACCTAGTAATGTATAATGACCACCCAAAAGTCCAGAAAATTAAATCGTTTGATATGAACTTTGCAATATCAAAATATCAATACAAGAAACTACTTTTGTCATATCATATCTCATTCGCTTTAGAGTATGGAATTAATGTCAACTCCAACTAGGATATAATTAATTCGATCCTGAATTTATTAGTACTTGATCCCAAAATCTATTACTCAACATGTGTATCATTTTGAAACTATTTCTAACACGTAGTCGCCTTGGCCAAGGACTTCTTGAGTAGTGATTCCACACAAGCAGCCGTGAGATATATCCCTACTAGTAGGGTGTCTTTTATTAACCTTCTCAACTTCTTTCGTTTACTTTACGTTGTATCCAATATCCATCCTATAGGTAACCCCAGATTAGACTCCAAAGATTAGAATCAAAGTACAATACTTAGTAAACAAAACACCTTGGAGATTTCAAGTGTAATAATACTTGCATATTTACTATAATGATATTCTATTACTGGCACTAAATAGTCATCCATGTAATTATCACATAGCTAGGTTATCTAATGAACATGTTCATATAATAAGCATTAATGTGTTAACTTTAAGTATCACAATACTCACAGATAGGAGAACCATTGCTTGATCAAAACAAGAAGCATAACATGTGATAGTCTTTGTGCATTAATGATATCCTATCTCATTAGTACTTTGAATAGAGATAATTTAAGCACAAGTACTACATAGTGTTGTAGGAATCTCACATTATTATATCTATCATAATTTCCTTAATACTATACTTTGTGCTTGGGATTTTATCTAGCAATTTTGTACACATGCACATATAAAACGAAGAAACTGAAAGATAAAAAATACCTTTAATTAAAAGTTCAAACTACATTGTACAAATGATTGGTTCTACAGCAAAACTCTAACATTAACCACTAGACCACAATAACTCTTGTGCTCATATTTCTTAATTAAATTTCCTTTACTCTCTCAACCCAAGCATGCCATATTGATATGAATCAAATTATGCCTGAAGGCCATTTTCAAGAAGGGGGGAAGAAGGACAAAATCACACTTCATGGTTCTATGGGTAAGAATAATATTCATGAGGATTCAATGAAATTTTCAAGACAACAAATTCAACAAACCTAGGTCCAAGAAGATTGTTAAGAGGTGGATGGTAAAGAATAGACCAAAAGATGCACAATACAAGCAACAATCCATGTGAAGGATCAAGCCAACCTTTAAATAAGGATTGAAAGCCAAAGGAGTATCGAAAAGAGCTCAAAACTACCAACATTTCGTTTGGAGGATCAAAGAAACACAAAGAAATGGAATGGAGGTCTAAGGAGCAGGTTTTGAAGTGTAAGAAAATGAGGGGACAGCAACTAGACTGAAGCTAGTGCCGGCTATAAGCCCTAACCCGGCACCGACCCAATGCTGGAAAAAGCAATTCACAGAACAGAATATAGCTGCGCTGGCTATAGTACCTTGACCCGGCGCCAACCCAAGTCGGTTTCCAACTTACTTATATTTCTTTTAAACCCCACAACTTCTATTTATGTATTAACCTATTTTAAGGTATGTAATAGTGCCTAAAAACTTGTATTAAAGCCATCTAATTTCTATGCTCTATTTACTAATTAGTTAGGGCAACTTGGGGCCTATAAATACCCCATTATAGCATTTTTGATGTAGTAGATTTTAGATTCCAAAGATAGGATAGAGTGTTGAACTCTTAGAGAGGAGAATTCCTCCTTACTTCTTCTTCCTTTCAAGACTAAGCAAAGGAATTAGACCTACATTGTTTAGAGTCTCTAAAATTCTTGGGTTAATCTAACTTGTTTTTTTATCTTCGGTATGTATTCTTACCTATATTCTTGTTAGGAAACATAGAAGGGTGCTAATGCATGTTTTTTAGTGTAGAAAATATTACCAATAAATTACACAATCAATCAAGTTTGAATAAAATGCTAACCACTAAAACTACACATATGGGCAAGTATACCCATCGTATAGTATAGGGAATAGCAAGTATCGAATCCAAGAGAACTTAGGCTCCCACCTTATTTTACCCAAATCTTTATTGTTTAGCCAATAAAATAAAAAGAAAAATAAATAAACATAAAATAGATTTAACTCAAGGATGCAATTTCATGTAAATAAACAATTATCTTGAAAACACAAGATTGAATCATTAGCATTCATCACAATCAATTATCATCTTCGCATCATAAAGGTTTAATATAGACCCACTTTGTTTGCAATCTATAGAATCACTATCTTCTAATTAAATTAGCGAACATATTCTGTCTCGACTAACTTATCCAATAGATGCATTAAAATCAATACTCATATAAATCCCTATATTCTAGGTGATTTAAAACATGAAATTGGTTAATGAATACATATTCTAACAATTATCAACTAACCTTTGATTACCATTATTCTAAACAATTAACCTTTTTTTCAAGCTTGTTAAGAGATGACAAATATGAAATTAATTAATTGAAGTCATTACCAACCTCTTTTTCAAGCAAGTTAATAATAAAAATCAATCAACCAACTCCGTCAGAAAAATAAGCAATCAACTACCAAGAATAACAATCAATTAATCAAAAGTTCCAATTAGCTCAAAATTGTAATCTCTAAAATAATATCCAATTACAATCAAAACATTAAGCACATCATTGTTCTAGAAAAGTAAACAAAGGATAAAAGATAAAACTCATAGACAAGCCCTTCTTCTTCTCTTAAAAACCTCATTTGAATAATGCTCTTGTCATGGTGATTGAGTAGCTTTCTTGGATCCTTCAAATCACCCATTTCTCTTGTATTTTTTCTTGTATTTATAAGCCTTCTTGATACCAAAATTTATTGCTTCAGAAGTCTAGTCCGAGTAGAATTCAAAAAATACCAAAATTCTTTTAAAAATACCAAATTCGCACACAACCACCTCTGTGTGCAGTGGTCCTAGCACCGAGTCTGTTCGGCCGACCTAGCACTGGGTCCAATCTATTTTTGTCCTCAATTTTGCTCTATTTTTGCTTTTTTACAAGAATGGACCTAGCGCCTGGTCCCTAGGCTGGGCCAAGCAACAGGACTTTTCTAGAATTATTCACTTTTCGCTCAAAATCAAATTAAATATGCATAAATTTGTCAAAAACACTTTTTACAAGTAAAATGTCAAATAGGAAGGAACATGCCTAGTTATTACAACAAAAGTATCTCAAAACAACCTCAAATAACTTGGAAAATAATGATAAATTTAGCCCCTATCACATACCCCTACGATTCAACTTTTGCTTGTCCTCAAGCAAATAAGAATTAAAACACTAAGCATTTAGAACAAGACAAAACAATTTCACAATTTTTTCCTTAGCAAATTCATCCATAATGAGTGCATAACCTTCTTCCAAGCTTAAATATAAATTCGTCATTCATTTAACCCTTTCAAAACCTTGTAAACTCATGAATTAAATCAAGCAATCCCATGACCATCACAGTTAAGTTAAACAAGTTTATATCTAGTACAAGAAAATCATCCTACTCTTCAAGCAAAAACGTAGATAACATAAATCATACAAGTCAAGCCATTTAACTAATTTAAGTATTATAAACTCAAATTTACATAACTCAAGTTAGCGAAACAAAGAAAACACTCCACTCTTCTTCTTTTTTTTTAATGACTTAGGGATTTGATAGCTTCATGTGAATGGATTTCTCTTCACTCACCATATTGGCCCCCTTATAGTCATCATCATTTTTTCAGCAATTTTCTTTCAACATATATATATATATATATATATATATATATATATATATATATTTACTCTTTCTTGCCTTTTTGCCTTCGGGATGGCCTCAAGAGAGTGCACTGAACAATACTTACTACTTCTCCCCATATTAATACCCTTTTCAGCAAAAGGTCTTCAAAGATTAAAAATAAGAGCATTTTTTTCAACTCATGTAACAATGATTTTGTTTTCACTCATTGTTTTTTTCAACTCACCTTTTTGTCTTTTCACTAAAAAAAAAAAAAAAAAAATTCCTCACATTCCTTATTCACAACTCAATGTCAAGTAAACTTTAAATCTATAATACAAGAATTAGTTAACAACTCTTCCCATACTTCATCATATCATCCACATTTAAACTTCAAGAATAAAATAAAACTAAAATACCAAATATAATCAAGGATAACTTAAATTCTCAAGACTTAGCAAAAATCTAACTTAATACACAAGTTTACCTTTTTAATAAAAATCAAACCATAATAAATGACAAATCCATATCCAAAGTTAAAAAGAAAATCACAACTCCTTTATTGACAAATAAGCTCATTTAGCTCCAAATCTCCAAACTTTCAAATTTTCAAAATTTTTAATTTTTTCAATTTTTCAACAAAATTGTTTGGTACTAAGAAAACACCAAGATCATACCTAGAAAGTACCAATATTATTGATAAAAACTTGGATAAAGAATATTACCAAACCACTCCCCCATACTTAAACTGGACAATGTCCTCTTTGGCCAAAAATTAAAACAAGAAAGCATCTCCAAAGGGACCAAAAAATGATAAATGAGGGATAAAGTTAAGCAATACTCCCTAAGTGGAATAATGATCTAATAAATATTAAACATGGAATAGAGAGAAAACCTTGTCCAAGAGGACTTTATTCTAACCTACAAAAGAAAACACAAATAAAAGCATAAAGAAAATAAAAGCAAAATAAGGCACACCAAAATAAAATAAAGCAAACTAAAGAAAAATACTAATAAAAAATTCTGACAAAGCTAATAAAGACACGACTCACTCCTCCATACTTAATATGGAAAATATTTTCCTTATTTGTGGAGGGAAAACAAAACACTTAACAAAACCAAACACAAAACAAAGATACAAACTCTTTCTACTCATCATGCTTCCTTATCAAACCTTTGGAAAAGAGATTAAAGCTTATTAAAAAAGGTACACATGATGAATACAGAAAGAAGGAAGGTTTTTAAAATGGAGGGTGCATGGAAAATATTTGTTGCAATAAATGTAAATGCATGGTCCCCCATCCGTAGTACCTTTTTAGACATCCAATTCATGCTCCCAACACAAAGATGTAAATTACGTCTAAAAAGTGTATAACTATGAGAATCACCACTTATCCCTTCAAAAGATTTACCGCAATTGAAATTCTTCTTAAAACTTAGTATTTTGAGTTTTCAAAGATGAGATCAATAAATTCTTGCTTTTCAATGCTGCTATAAATACCAAGTAACCTCCCTGAAATTGGGGTGAATGGTAGATTTTCTCAACATCCTACAAGGGTTTCGTATGATATAACATTGAAAAATTCACCTCCTTGAGGCATGTTAAATTCCATACATTATCATTTGGGCAATTGTCCTCCAAGAATGGAATCGAACCTAAGAAATCAAGTGACAAAGAGATATTAGAATTATTATCACATAGAGGAGAATCAAATACCTCCCTTTCCATGTTGGGTAATTGTTCCTCATATCCTGTCTCGTTTCGTTGGAGATTCTCTTATTCAAGCTATGGGCTTTTATGGTATCCTCAACCAACTTGGTTACTTGTATTCTTTGGTTACTCATTCATTGGGATGCTTCTTCATGCCACCTAATGGACATGTTTATGTTAGCAACAAAGGATTTGATTAAAGTTTCAAGTGACGTCTCACAAAAAGCATCAATCTGAGCTTGCAACATTGCCAATGTATCATCATTATAACTCCTTTGACATTGTGCCCATGAATAATTAAGCATAATGATGTTTCAAATCTCATACTCAAAGAACAATAAATATCAAATTGAATATTTAAAAAATAAAAACAAACAAAAATCACAGAAAAATAGAGAAAAGAAAATTACACAAATTAGAAATATTCACAAACTACCTAAAAACAAAAGTTAGTGGTATATACAAATACAACAAAACCTAAATCAACAAGACTCGAGTGTTTCCAATAGTGCCCATCCCCGACAACGATGCCAAAAACTTGATGTGTATTTTTTAGTGTAGAAAATATTACTAACAAATTACACAATCAATCAAGCTTTAATAAAATGCCAACCACTAAAACCATACATATAGGCAAGTATACCCATCATATAGTATAGGGAATAGCAAGTATCGAATCTATGAGAACTTAGGCTCCCACCTTACTTTACCCCAATCCTTATTATTTAGCCAATAAAATAATAAAATAATAAAAATAAAAATAAATAAAGATAAAAATAGATATAACTAAATAATTCAATGTCATGTAACTAGACAATTATCTTGAAAACATAAGATTAAATCAATTAGCATTCATCACAATCAATTGTCATTTTGACATCATGAATGATTTAATATAGACCTGCTTCGTTTGCAATCCGTAAAATCACTAACTTCTAGTTAAATTAGTAAACATATTCTATCTCAACTAACTTATCCAAAAAATGCATTAAAATTAATCCTCATATAAACCCCTATTTTCTAGGTGATTTAAAACATGAAACTAGTTAATGAACCCATATTTTAGCAATCATCAACTAACCTTTGGTTACCATTGTTTGAAACAATTAACTTATTTTTCAAGTAAGTTAAGAGATAACGAATATGAAATTAATTAATTGAAGTCATTACCAACCTCTATTTCAAGTAGGTTAATAACAAAAATCAATCAACCAACTCTATCAGAAAAACAAGCAATCAAATACCAATAACAATAATCAATTGATCAAAATTTCCAATTAATCCAAAATCATAATATCCAAATAATATTCAATTACAATCAAAAGATTAAACACATCATTGATCTAAAAAAGTAAACAAAGGATAAAAGATAAAACTCATAAATAAGTCCTTCTTCTTCTCCTGAAAACCTCATTTGAACAATGCTCCTTTGAGTGGTGATTGAGTAGCTAGCTTGGATCATTCAAAACACCCCTTTTTCTTGTATTTTTATTGTATTTAAAAACCTTCTTGATACAAAAATTCATTGATTGAGAAGTCTAGTCCGAGTAGAATTCAGAAAATACCAAAATCCTTTGGAAAATACTAAATTCGTGCACAACCGACTCTGTGCTTAATGGGCTTGGCTCCGGGTCCATTCGACCCACCTTACACCAAGTCCAATCCTTTTTTGTCCTCAATTTTGCTCCATTTTTGCTGTTTGACCATAATGGACCTGGCGCCTGGTCTCTTGGCTAGGCCTGGCACCAAGTCTGTTCTGGAATTGTTCACTTTTCGCTCGAAATCAACTTAAATCTGTACAAATTAGTCAAAAATACTTAGTACAAGTAAAATGTCAAATAGGAAGGAATACAACTAGTTATTACAACAAAAGTATCTCAAAACAACCTTAAATAACTAGGAAAATAATGATGAATTTAGCTCATATCAAGTGCCTACTTTTCTTAATCCACTTATTCTTAGTATTTTGTGGGATTGGGGGTGTTTGGGTATTAAAGTAGTTGGCCAAATCCTATTAGAATTTGAGTTCTAGTTGTTCAGTCACCTTGGATTTTTACTTTATAGGCATCTCGGTATAGAATTGGGTGACCAATTCTTTAGTCTTTGTTATTGATCACCAGAGGGACTCCCGAGCTCGTATCAAATTGGTATCAGAATTAGCTTGTGTTAGTTCTAATCAACATAACTTTTTTAGGCAAAGATACAATCTTATTGAAGAGCTTGGTTAAATTTTTACAATTTTCGTTACTTATTTTTGTGCCATTTTTGAATGTTTGGAATTTAAAACTATGCCATGAACTTGATGTTAAATTGATCATATATGTTGGCATGATATTTGAGAAATTATTTGGCATGAATATTTGTAGATGTTGAGATCAAACAAGTGGAAAAAATATTGCTGCAATTTCTTAATCCCATAACTATTGTTCTTTCTATGTTTAAATGTCAAAAACTTCAAATTGTGCCATGAATGTGTTGTGAAGTTAAACCTACATGTTTGGTTAATGATTAGGTAGCTATTTGAGGTCTTGAATTGTAGAAAACTTGCAGTTATTTGGGTTGATTTGATGCAAAATTGCTGAGCATAGAAGGAATCCCGTAACTTAACTTTGAACAAATTTTGTGAGTTATTAAATTCTAGTTTTGAGCTTCTATTTTCTTTGAAATTGCTCCTTGATGTTATATCTATCATTGAAAATGAGTTTTACTTGTGAATTTTAAGTATTGGAGTGGCTATATGGTTGAAATTTTTGAATTACCTTGAGTTGCGAGGTTGCATACTAAGTGTTTGATGTGTGGTCTTATGACTTAAGATTGTGCTTATATGACAACCAAAGCTTTGTTTGTTGAATCCTTACAAATTTTCTTGCTTGTTAACTTATTTTTAGTGGGATTTTACTTTCCAAAAGCCTTCAGAAAATTTTTCTTATGAAGTGATAAATAGCTTGGAAAGCAAATTGGTGCATCTTAGATCATATCAATTTAAATATGTGAATTTTTGAATTTCTTATGATTTCATTACCTTGAGTGAGTTGATTGATCATCAAATTAAATTCTTAAAGTTGTGATAGCAATCTAAATTTTGAAAATCCTATCATTTGACTTAATGCTTACCAAGTGTTTGATGAAATGTTTACGATTCTTTACATAGTTTTGTAAGGATTCTTAGCTTACATTTTTCACTTTCGTTAAACTTAATTGATATACTTCTTGTATTTGGTAGGTTGAATACCTAGATTGACATCTTCTTGTGATAATTGGGATTGAATTGAATACTGTCAATCTTTGAGTCCTATCCCTTAGTATCCTTATTTATTTAAATCCTTGAGGTGCTTGTCTAGGTGTTGTCATTACATATCTCTTTGAGAAATCCTTGAGTTTATGTGACAACTTATTACTTGGAATTCTTATTAATTTAGTCTCATTCTTGTTATTCGTCTAGTGGCAACTCATTTCGTCTTAGGAACTTCCTGAACCTTAGAAATTTGGTTGACTTTAACTACTGGAACTAAATCCTTTGAATTGGAGAGACTTCAGGAACAACTTCAGTGTGGAATTGAGAGTGTGAAAAAGGCAAGAGGGTGAGCTAATTTTGATAAAAGCCAAAAGTGAGTATACATGAGAGAAGAGTGTTATTGAAAGAGTATAAACACGTGAGGGAGTAAAGTGAGGAATTTTCTTCTACTTCTATCCAAAATTTGTAAGTTGAAACTCTTTTGCAATATACACTATGGCTAATTGGAATGAAAGTGGCAAATGGGGTTGTTATAAAATGCCTTGTTCAACTAGAAGTAGTTAAAAGAAGAATGATGAATATGATTGGAGATATGAAGAGGATGATTATGTGAGTATAAGATATTGGAATGACTGGGTTTGTGTGGGAGGATTACAAAAATATTCAAAGAGTGGGTTGCAACAGTCAAAGAGTGGTATGGTAAAAGAAAGGGAGTATAGGTGTTTGTATGAAAGTCGAAAGGTATCTAGACCAAAGGAAATGTATGAATCACAAAATTCTTCCAAGAAGGGTTTGAGAAGATAGCCAGATTATGTTTATTCTACTTGTTACATTTATGACTATTACACATATGATTGTCCAAGAAGCAAAAGTCAAGAAAATAGGGATGAGTTGCAAAAAAGTGAAGTGAGCCCTTGTGAGTATTGTTCCAGCTATGAACACACTTTACCTACTTGTCATTGGAAGACCTTTAGCTTGTAATATAGCAAATTGAACAAAAAAAATTGAGTTGAGGAAGGAGCACGAGGAAAAAGAGGTAAATCTCTTAACACATGAGATAGAGAGCTAACATAGAGATAACAAAGAAGAAGTTGAGCATTATAATAGTGAGGTTGATGGGGTATAACTATGTACTGAATGTGAAGGTCCCAAAAATGTTACACGTAAGTATGAATTTAGGGAGAGCTCATATCAACAAAAGAAAGAGGGAGAATATAAGGTTATGGAGAGTGAAACACCAACACCATTTTCTAGGGAGGCCACAAATCCAAAAGAGGGAGTAGTAGGTGAAAGAGGAAATGTGGTTAAGCAAAGAAATTCACTAATTGGTGTTGCTAGTAGAGTTTTGGATACTTATGTTGTTGAGGATATGAATGATTCACAAAGAGAAAATATTTTCTACTCAAGATGTAAAATCTACCAAAGGCCATGTAGTATAGTAACAGATTGTGCAAGTTGTACGACATTAGTTGATGAGATAGGTATAGAGACCATAAAGCAACCTAATCCATACAAGTTTTAGTGGGTCAATGATTGTGGTGAGATGAAGGTAAACAAATAAGCCAAGCTTATATTTAATATGGGGAATTATGAAGATGAAGTACTTTGTGATGTGATGCCCATGCATATTGGAAAGTTGCTGTTAGGAAGACCTTGGATGTTTTATAGAGATGTGATGCATAATGGTAGAAGAAACACTTATGCAGTAAGCAAAGAGGGATAAAAGTTTACTTTTATCCCGATGTCCCCTAGAAAGGTTACAAAAGATCAAAACCTTATGAGGGAGAAGGAAAAGAAAATGAGAGAGAAAAATGAGGAAAAGAAGAATATGAGAAGAGAAGAGAAGAGGAAAGAAAAGAGAGAGAGCTAAATAAGAAGGGGGATGAGATAAAAATGTTTGAGGGAAAAGGGGAAGAAAGAAGAGTAAAAGAGCATGGAGAGAGGCAAACACAAAGTAATGTGGCGCAAAAAAGAGCCAAACAAGAGGTTGAGAAAAAGATAAAATGAGTGGGGGATAAAATGAGGTTGAGAAGAGAGAAAACAAATGAGTTGGTGAGGATCTAAAGCTAAACGTTTTACCTTTACGCAAAATATTTTGTTTAAATTGTAATGTAGGTATCAATTCAAAGACGAATCATCATCAAGAAGAGGGAAATGATAGGAATCAAATTAGGAATGACGGCCATTTTCAAGAAGGGGAAAGAAGGATAAAATCACACTTCTTGGTTCCATGGCTAAGAACAATATTCAAGCGGATTCAAGGGAATTTCCAAGACAACAAATTCAACAAACTTAGGTCTGAAAAGATTGTGAAAAGATAGAAGGATGGTAAAGAAAGGGAGAAAAGATGCACAACATAAGCAACAATCCATGTGGATGATCAAGCCAACCTTTAAATAAGGATTAAAGGCCAAAGGAGTATCAAGAAGAGCTTAAAACCACCAACATTTCACTTGGAGGATCAAGAAAACACAAAGAAATAGAATGGAGGTCCAATGAGCAGGTTTTGAAGTACAACAAAACGGGAGAATGGTAATCAGACTCAAGTTGGTGCCGACCCTAAGACAAACCCGACACCAGCCTAATGCTAGCAAAAGCCATTCGTGAAACAGAATAGAGCCAGAATCGGCTCTAGTAACTTGACCCAGTGTCAGCCTAAGTCAAGATAGTTCTAGATTTTTGCCAACTTTCTTATTTCCAATTTACTTATATTTCTTTTAATCCTCACGGCTTCTATTTATGTATTAACCTATTTTAAGGAATGTAATAGGACCTAAGAACTTGCATTAAGGTCATCTAATTTCTATACTTTGTTTACTAATTAGTTAGGGCAATTTGGGGCCTATAAATATCCCATTATAGTATCTTTTGTACCAGATTTCAGATTTCAAATATGGAAGAAACTGTTGAACTCCTGGAGAAGAAAATTCCTTCTTAGTTCTTCTTCCTTTCCAGACCAAGCAAAGGAATTAGACCCACCTTTATTTAGAGTCTCTAAAATTCTTGGGTTAATCCAAGTTGTTTCTTAATCTTAGGTATTGGGTGAATTTATTCTTACTTACTATTCTTGTTTGGAAACCTAGAAGCATGCCTACTTTTTTCCATCCCACTTGTTCTTAATCTCTTGTAGGATTAGGTGTGTTTGGGTATTAAATTAGTTGGCCAAATCCTATTAGAATTTGAGTTCTAGTTGTTCATTCACCTTGGATTCCTACTTTATAGGCATTTTGGTATAGAATTAGGTGACCAATTATTGGGTCTTTGTTATCGATCACGAGAGGAGCTCCCGAGTTCGTATTTCATATGCCAATAAAATTAAAAACTTAAGAAAACTTATCGTTCTCACCAAAAAGGCATTATAAGTTCACTAAGAGAACTAAAACACAAATAATCATACGAACAAATTTGCAAATACATATACACATATCCAACAATTACTTAGATAAATGTATTATGATTTCATATGCACATACAAGATGCCATTTAATGCTCATATTCCCCATGAACTATGGATAGGATTAAGGGGTATTATAGCTGGTGGTTGACAATGAGCCTTCTTTTTCTTTAAAACCATTGTGAGCTCTTAAGCATACTTTTTTCAATTATTCACCATGCCTAGACAAAAGGGGGCGGGCCAATTTCCTAAGCGAACTAGAGCTTCTTCATCTACCCCATCTTTTGAGCCATATGTTGATCAGCGTACCTAGTTTACTAACCCCTCTTGTCAGTTATGGTACTAAAAGCACGTCGACAATAAGATCATAGTGGAAATAATATTCAAGCCCTCTATAGAAAATTCTCTTCAGCTTTCCACCACGTTTAGGAGACTAGGTTTGGAGCCTATCATTCACATATAGGGTTTGTCCTATCTTGTGCTAGTAAAAAAATTCTATACCAATATGCAAGATATGAAGAAAAATGACCTCAAGACTATTTCTACTATAGTTAAGGGACAAACTATTAAGTTTGATGTGACTAGACTAGCTGCTATCCTAAGTGTCAATAATGAGGTACCCTGGTTGGTAGTTGACCACCCTAACCAAAGCATTTTTTCAAACCCTCAGTAGAGTTTTGATGACACCCGTAAGGAGTTTGGATTGTATAGGAGAGGTCAATTTACTTCACCTTGTTATTATTCTAACAATGCTCTCTAAGCATAGTCAATAGCCTTAGTCTATGTATTCACTTTCAATGTTGTTCCTAAGGCTAGTGCGTTCAATGAGACAAGGATTATTAATATTTACATCATTTCTAATATGCCTAGTACGAGTCCTATTCCCCTTATCGTATTGATTATATAGTATATGGGGGACGTCATTTATTCTTACCCTTCCTCTAAAGCCATTGTGTTTCCTTTAGTGATTATGCGTATCTTTTAGACTTTTGAAGTGAGTTCTGACGGGGTGTTAATTGAGGCAACAACTGAGAGGGATGTGATAAGTGAGCAGACCTTGTTGAACTGTAGGTAAAAGTATAATGAGAGAGAAAGAAGATGGATTAAACCATTTAAAGTTTAGAATCCGAGCATGGAAGAGATCCCTCCTATAGAAGAAGAAAAGTAGCCTTCACACGCACGTAGGACATGAGCTAGCACTTTTAGTTCATCGACCATATTTGAGACCAAGGTTCGTACCCAACTAGAGTAGTTGAGGCTTGGGATGGAGACACAGACAGCCATTCTTCTCCTGCTTCGAGACTTTATGGTAGACTTGAGAAGGAGGCAGGATATTCAGGAGCAGAGATGGAACCAGTGGTTTCAAGCACAACAAGGCCAACTTAGAGCTGCCCAAGTAGATGTGCATAATGAGGCTATTGATGATGACACTGATAATGATGGGATGGGTGATTGATTTTCTCTTTACTCTGCTTTAGCATTAATTACTTTTATTAGTATTTGGGATATTTTTTTTATGTATTTTTCTTCATTTTTAGTTTATTTTTCTTTTTCTCGTTTGTGGTGTTTTTTGTTTTCTATTGTTTTATTTTAGGAATGATCAACTTTGTCAAGAAACACACTCTTCATGATGGAATTCCAACTTCTTGCTTATTTGTCTGGATTTATTAGAAATTGGGAAAGTATTTTCTTTCTCTTATTCTTTTTCCCCCTTTATTTTTCTTCAGTCATTTGGTTATGTTTTCTTGAGCTATTTTTGGCCATTAAGGATAATGTCTGGTTTAAGTGCAGCAGAGGGATTAGGAGTTAGATATTTTTTCATTTTATATGAGCAATTTTTTTGTTAGGAAGTGGAAATTGTGGCCTAATGAGTTGATATAGTAGAACTATTATAATTTATTTTGCTTTGAGATATATTATATTTCTTATTCGATTGAATTACTCCTTAGTTTAATTCTTGTATTAAATTTTGATATTCATAGGACTTGAGAATTAAAGTTACTCTTCTCTATATTTATGAGATATTTGAAGCTTTATTCTTGTGGTGTTTATGTGGTTGATATGATGAAGTATAAGTTGAGATACATAGCTAATGCTTGTCTTGTTGGTAATTTCTAAACTAGTCCTTGTTCTGAGCTTCAGTAAATAGGGCTAGAGAGATAAAATCATGTGTGAAAAAAATAATAAATAAAGAAAAAAGTTTATTTTTCCTTCAATAAGAGTTAGAGATTGTATGTGCCCATTCTAAAAAAGGCGAGGAGAAAAATGGTTGGGGAATGCATCGTGCATGTCCTTTAGCAAAATACAATGAGTAAAATGTTTGAGAAAAAAATGCTAAAAAAAAGAAGAAGCAAAGTTGTTGGGAAAAAAAAAAGGCTTGAATAAGAAATGCCTATTTAAGGGTGCCAATACGGTAAATGAAGAGAAATCCACTCTCTTGAGACTATTAATATTGATTTGTGAGGAAGCCCTAATACTTGGACCGTAGTAGTTCAGAGCCAATTAACACTTATTTTAGCTATTACTATCTTAATTTATATGAATAATCTTTACTTCATTCTTGACTTAAAGAAGTAGTGTATGGTGTTTTATGAATATGGACTTGTGCAACTCTACTTCAAATATTTTGTGTATATTTAGTCTAATTCAGTAGTTGACCTTGGGGATTGATTGAATTGGATAAGTGGTATGATATTTTTTACTAAAAGGGAAGATAATGTTTTGCTATATTAGCTATGATTTGATACATAAATGGGAAACTGTTTTGTGAAAAGGCTATTCAAAAATGTGTTTTGTGTTGCCTTGTCCTAAGTGTTTGCTTGAAGACAAGCAAAGGCCTAAGTGTGAGGGAATATGATAGAACTAAAATGTACCTATATTTTCCAAGCTATTTAAGATGATTTTCTTCTTCTTCTTTTTTTTATGTAATAGCTAGTCAATTCCTTTACTTTTTTTTCATTTTGAGATAATTGGTTGCACAAAGGTTTTTGTTAGAAATTTTGTGCAGAAATTGTAGACTTCAGAACTTAATTGTGACATTCTATTGTTGAACAAGTGCCAGCCTAGGGTGTATGAACTGGCCCTGGCTTAATTCTGAAAAAATAAGGCAAAACTTGGAAAAACCAAAGGAGATCGAGCACGAACAGAGCTTAATTGGCACCAGCTCAAATGAGCTAGGCCGGCACCAACTCTGTACTAGAATGGAGGAGGTCAGTCTGAATTTGAGTAGAATTGGAAATTTTCAAAGAAGTCTTTTGGTATCTGACTTCTATATTGCCCAGAATTGGAAGGGAACATTTTTAGCAACCAAAAAAGCTACAAAAACAAGAAAACAACGATGAAAACATGGAGAATTCAGGGATTAAATTCAAGAATCTAGCCTTTGAAGAGGAATTCATCAAAGGAGCATCATTTTAAGAAGAGTTTTCATAGGAAGAGGAAGAAGGCTTGTCTATATTTTCTTTCTTTACTTTTTGTTTCTCTTTCTTAAACAATGTTGAGATCAATGTTTTAATTATTTTTAGATTATGTTTTAATTGTAGAAATGCCACGGCCATGCATACATTTCGTGCAATCATCCGGAAGAGCTTTAGGAATTTCTAAATTGACCAAAAAGGCATTTAAACTTCCCAAATCCACCCAAGGATGGTTTAGAAGGCTTCCATAAAAGCAAGGGACATCCAAGAAAATAGAGGCATGATATTCATGAAAATACTTCTTCAAGAAACATAGTTCTTTGAGGAAAGAGCATCTAAGATGTGCAAGAAAGGGAGGAAAAGGCAAATAGCCAAGAAGACTTGAGATTATGGGCTTTCCAAGTTTATCTTTCACTCTTTCTCTTGTTCTTTCTTGTTTCCAAGTTTGTTTATTTTAGTTTCTTTGTAATCCAAAACAATTTAAGTTTTGTATATGTTTGAAGCTATGTTTGCTATTAGATTTTGATATTTTGAGATTCATGCATGTTAAAGATCTTATATTTGATGTAATTGAGATTATCTCTTAAGTATTTGTGTAATTCTAGTTTTCATTCTTATTAATTGTGTTGAGATAATTGTGTATGGCTAACAATCTTTTTATTCACATGATTGAGTAAGCTAAGATAATTTCATCTTTTGATTTATTTGTCAAAGCACTTAGTTAAGTATCCAGGCTAACTGGCTTAGCTAAGGTATAGAGAATTGCATGATGATCAATTTGCATATTTTCAAGGCTAACTGGGTATGTAAGTTGGTATTGGTGATGTCTTGTGTGATTATCAATTTTGTTCTTTGTTTATGACACTTGATTAATTGAAGTATTAATATCTTTAAGAAAAGGTTAATTAATTTGGAGTAAATTGAAGAATGAAGTTAGAGATTTTAACTTATAGACTAACTAAGGGTTAATCCACTTTTTCAAGAATAGGAGATTTAATTTGTCAAGAAAGGTCTCTAAAACCAATTGCTCAAAGTAATCCTATCAATAATGAATGTCATAATTTGGTCACAATACATAAGCCTAAGCATACTAATTCTTAATTGGTTTGGAAGTTTCCATATTTTGTTTTGTTCCTATTTTGAGTTTGTTTCCTATTTGACTTTTGTTTTCTAATTTGTTAGGATTCATTTTAGGTAGTTTCTTAATTCAATTTCCCCCCTTATTTATGCATACATGTAAATATGTCATCATTAGGATTGGCTTAGCTACGTGTTCAGAAGATAATTTCATGTGCATAAAGTGATTGGTGTTTTCTTATAGAGTTACTTCTCTTGTTCTTTAAGGGATATGATACCTTACTTTCCACTATGCTCATTTGTATCTTAGGCGCCCAAAAATATGATGCATATAATTTGGGTGTATAAAAATCATTAAAATTTAAATTCATCCCTAGCTAAGTTTTAAAACATCAATTCCCAAGTTACACATATGAGCAAATATACTCATCGCAAACATAGTATAGGCAATTAACGAGTATCAATCCTCAAGAAACAACTACCATTAGTTACCTTTCATTCATTATTTAACCGACCCAATAAAGTGATAAGATAATAAAAATAAAAATAAAGAAATATATATATACAACCTAAGGATGAAATAATATGCAATTCAGACAAATATTCTTGAACATATGACAATGAATCACTTAACAAATATCACAATCAATTATCATCTTGGTCTCATGAAGGATTGAAAATAAACCCACTTTGTTTGCAATCTATTGAATCACTATCTTTTAGTTAAATTAGTGAACATATTCTGTCTCAACCAATTCACCTAAAAGATGCATTAAAATTAATCATTACATAAATTCCAATATTCTAGGTGATTTAAAGCATGAAATTAGTCAATAAATCCATATTCTAGCAATCAACAACTAACATTTGATTACGCAAGTTCTGGACAATTAACCTATTTTTTAAGCAAGTTAAGAGATAATAAATCTAAAATTAATTTGTATAAAGTCATTATCCACCCTTTTTTCAAATAAGTTAACAATAAGAATCTATCAATCAATTTCGTAGTAAAAATAAGTAATCAAATCCCAAGCAAAATAATTAATTGATCAAAAGACTAAATTAAATCAAGAAATCATGAATCCCAAAATAATGTCAAATTATAATGAAGATATTAATCACATCATTATTCTAGAAAAGGAAAATAAAGGTAAAAGAAAAAACTCATAGACAAGCCCTTCTTCTCCTTGAAAACGCTTTTGAATAATGCCCTTGATTGATGAATCTCCTCTTTTTATGATTGATTGGCAACTTCGAACCATGGACTCATATGTTTTCCTTGTTTAAATAGGCTCCCAAGAGGCCAAGATTCATTCCCAAAGAGTTCTAGGCTGAGTAGAAGTTGGAAAATAGCAAAACTCTTAGGAAATTCCTAAATCTGCGCAAAACAGGAAAACTCGCCATCAGGGGGCAGAGTTGGGGCCCACTATGCACTAGTTTCCTAGTCGTGCTCTATTTTTCCGTCCAATTTTCCACTGTCCAGAGTTGGGCCAGGGCCAACTATGCTCCTCACGGCTGGCGTCGGCCTAGCACTGCTAGGCGATGAGTTTTTTTGTCATTTTTTCCTTTTTCTGCAATAAAACACCAAAACACCTTTTCAAGGATAAAATATTAACTATGAAGGAATATGACTAGTTATTGCACCAAATGTATCACAAAACATCATCAAATAACTAGAAAATTATTGCTAAATTTAGCCCCTATCACATTCCCCCACACTTGAACATTTTCTTGTCCTCAAGAAAAGTACTTTAAAGCAAGGAAAACAAGACAAAAAGTACTTTAAAGCAAAGAAAACAAGATAATCTTTCAAAAAGTTCAACTATAACAAAGCTACAATTGCCTTTCAAACTTTAGACATGACCTTGCCATTCTTACAACCCTTTAAAAACAAAATTGATGTGCTAGATAAGGCATATCAAGACTCTTGAAGTTAAATTAAACCAGTTTATACTTTAGGTCAAGAAAATTATTTCACCTTCAAATAAAAACACCAATAATATGATTTATACAAGTCAAGCTTATCTACCAAGTGAAGTATTATAAATTCAAAAACCGCACAACTTGGGTCATGCTTTAAGGAAAACACTCCATATTTTTTCTCACAATTTTCTCAATGACTTAGGGAATTGATAGTCTCAAGTGATAGGGAATTAATAGTCTCAAGTGAATGGACTTCTCTTCACGCACCATATTAGTCCCCTTATAGTCATCACTAATCATTTTTTTCAACAACTTTCTTTCTTTCTTTTGCTTTTAGGAATTAATAGCCTCAAGAAAGTGAATTTCTCTTTACTATCCGTATTGGCCCCCATAATCAAGCAAAAAAGCTCTTCTATCTTCAATGAGGAAACAATGTTTTTCCAACTCATTTTTCAACTCACAATCAGTTTTTTTTCACTAAAATGTTGTTTTCTTTACATTCCTTATCACAACTTAAAGTCAAGCATAATTTAAACCCATAGTACAAGAGTTAGACAATAACTTTCCCCACATTCATCACATTATCCACCTTCAAACTAGATGAATAAAATAATATTCAAACACTAATACATAAATAAGATTAACCCCAATTCTCAAATGTTAGCATATCCCATCCAATAAACCATTTCATTAAAAATCCACCAAGTAAATGACAAAACTCATATCCCAAGTAAGAAAGATAACTCACAAATTTTTCAAAATTTCAGCTACAATGTGCAGTATATGGAATATATCTTTAATGGTAAACTCTCCCTTTAAACAGGACATTGTCCTCAATGGCAAAAACATAACAACGAAAACAAAACCAATGGACCAAAATAAATAAAGGGGAAGAAGAGACGAAAGAAAATACTTCCATAACAAAATAGCTCCCACACATGGGAATCCATCACAAGGAGTCATTGGGAAGTGTACTTAAAAAAACACAAAAGAAAAAAATAGAAAACACAAATCTAGAAAATGAAAAGACAATAAAAAAATCAAATTAAAAGAAATCCTATGAAAAGTCATAAAAATATAAAGAGAAAAGAAAAATAAAGAAAATAGCAGGGATTTGTAGAAAGATACTATTGGATTTCGATCATGAAAAGCAGTTTACTTATAGCAAAAAATAAAACGAAATCCACACAATGGATCGCTCGTATGTAATTAAACAGATCATGAGAAGGGAAGAAAAATTAATTACTTTAAAAATGCATCTTAAAAAAAGAATTATAACATGTGCTAATCTTACCGTATTAATGATATCCTATCTCATTAATACTATAAGTAGGGGCAATTTAAGAATAAACACATTCTAGTGTAGTAGGAACCTTACATCATGGTCTCTATCATGATTTCTGATGTGTCATTTATTTGGGTATAAAAATCACATAAAAACTAAGCACATTCCCAATCAAGTTTACATTAAAAACGTTAAATCCAAATTACATATATGAGCAAGCGTACTCATCATTAACCGAGCATAGGGTTCAAACGAGTGTCGATCCTCAAGGAACAAGTATACATTAATTACTTTTCTTTCATTGTTTAACCGACTCAATACAGTGAAAACGAAATAAAATCAAACAAAAGAAAATAAAAAATAAAAAATAAAAAATAAATATATACATGTCAAGGATGGAAAGTATGTAACTCATTAGACAAATATGATCTTAAAGTACCTAACCATTATCATAACTAATCATTCTTTTGGCACCATGAAGGATTAAGATAAATTAGTATCACTTGGTCTATCTCAAGTAATTACTACCTTCTAGATAAATTAGCATCACTTGGTCTATCTCAACTAATTCATCCACAAGATGCATTAACAATAATCCTTGATTAAATTTTCTTGTTCTGGCAAATTTAAAACATGAAATTAATCAATGAATCCTTGGTTTGGCAAACATCAATTAACCTTTAATTACTCAATCCTCAACAATTAACCTATTTGGTCTAGCAAGTTAACAGCCAATAAATATGAAATTAATCAATTGCAACCACTATCAACCTCTTTGGTCTAGTAAGTTAATGAAAAAAAACAACCAATTAATCTCGTAATACGCCCAAGTAATTAAATACCAAAAAGAACAATCAATTAATCAAAAGATCAAATAACTCTAAAAATCATGAATATATAAAACAATGTCGAATTATAATAAAATAATTAACACATCATTGTTCAAGAAAAAGAAAAGAAAGTAAAAGAAAGTACTCATAGACAAGCCTCCTTCTTCTTCCTTTGAAGACCTTCTTGTACAACCCTCCTTGAATTGAAGAATTCCTCCTTTGATTGAGTGATTTTCTGTGATGATCAATGAATTCCCCCATTTTCTATTGTATTTTCCATCTATTTATAGGCTTAGGAAGTGCCTAAACTCGTAGGTACAATGTTTTTGATCGAGTAGAAGTTGGAAGATACTAAAACTCCACAGATTATCAAAAATCGCATAGAAAATATCAAGCACCACCTTGACTTCAGGGCACAGCCAGCACCGCCTTGACTCTCGGAGCCGGCACCGGTTGTGTTTTGGTTCTCTACTTGTTCGCCGATTTTTTTTTTTTTTTTTGAATTTTGCACAATGAAGACCAGAATGCAGCCGGCGTCGGTTCCACTCTATTTTGCTCTGTTTCACCAATTTTTCCATCACTTCGAAGTTTATGTCAACAGTGCATGGCTAGCACCGGTTCTAGGGCCCTAGCCGGTGGCGCCTCTAATCTGTTTTGCGGCATTTTTGTTTCATTTTACCCCCAAAAATTTGCAATAATGAACAAAATACCTTTCCAATGGTAAAATCTCAAATATGAAGGAATATGACTAGTTATTAAATAAAATGTATCACAAAAGAACATCAAATAACTAGGAAAAATATGACTAATTTAGCCCCTATCATATTCTCCCACACTTAGCTCTTTGCTTGTCCTCAAGCAAAGTATTAAGAACAAATAGGAAAACACAAGGTTTAACTCAATCAATTTCAAAACACTATCGCTAATGCTTTCTTTATTCAAGAACATAAAACACATGGTATTACATCTTTCACAACTAATGCAAGACTTGTGTAAGTGATAAATGACTTAGTAGAACCATCTCAATACATGACAATATTCTCAAACCATTGGAAAAAATTTAGCTCAAAAAGATTATGCATTCTGTAAGCTTACTTTTTATACACTCTCTCCACTAATCCGAGACATATCATAATTCTACTTAGATCAAGTAGGACTTTTAAGCTTGTAATGTAAGGCTAAAGTATTGTAATGTAGCATATCAAACGAAGGATATAGGAGAATCAACTATAAAAGAAACTAAGAGTTTGCAAGAAAAGGATAAACAAATAAATCAATAATTTCCAACCCTTCTTGCTCTCCTATTCCAGAAATCAATCAAACCATAACCTTATTCAGCAATTACAACTCCACTCAAGCAAATCTTGCATTTTTACTCTTTTTCTTTTCTTTTTTCTCATCAACTCTTCTCTATTTCTTTCACAAGATCACTCAAATTTCCAGCAATGGTGTCAAGTACTTTATATGAACTTAACTTTTTATAACTCAATCACCATTCCTTTTGTGATCTTTTCTTTCTTCTTCTTTCAATAAGTTTTTTTCTTTCTCTTTCTTTCTTTTTCTTTTCTTGTGTTCAATCTCTCTTTTATTTTTCTTCTCTTTCTTTTCTTTCCTTTTCCTTTCTAGCTCAACTAGTTATTGATCCCTGACTAAAAGTAACAAGTCATGATCTTTATCCCCACATTCTTCATCAACATTTTCTTACATATACTTTCATCCATCAAGAGCATAAAGATTTAGAAAATCATTCAAACTCTCCGCAACAAGCAGTGGACAAAATATTGTGACGGGTTTCAAAAAAAGAAACCAACCATTCAGGCTCAAAATAGGCACTAGGGATAATATAACAATAGGTAGGCTTGAAAAGCTCAAACTATCCAAAGAAGGCCTATTACCGTCATCCCTAAGTTAAATCATGATTATCTTTCTTATTTCGCCTCGAGAGGTATTCAAGTAAGTTCTAGAATGCTCCATCAATTTTAGTAGAAAAACATGTTTAAGAACAATGCAAAGCATTTGATCAAGAACTACTTCATCCAAGTGAGTACAAAAAGCCATGCATAAGCCATAAACGATCTAGAACATATGCTCTATAATCCATCATAAAGACATGCATTAAAAATATAGCTTGAAATCTCCAAGAAAGTCAGAAAATTTTTTGAAAAATTGAAAAATTTTCGCACAAAATGCTTTCAATAAGGCTAAAGCATATGTATAGAAGACTTGTTAATCAAATCACTCCCCCACACTTAAACTGGACATTGTCCTCAATGGCCAAAGAAATATAACAAGAACTAAACAATGCCATGGGACAAAAAATATAAAAAGGAGAAGCGATAAGAAAAATAAACTTCCATTCATTGTGCTCAAAATAAAATTAATAAAAACTGGGACAAAGTATATCACCAAACCACTCCCCCACACTTAAATTGGACAATGTCCTCATTGGCAAAAATTAAACACAAGAAAGCATCTCCAAATGGACTAAAAACAATAAGGGGTTAGAAAGTTTAAGTAATACTGCCCAAGTGCAATAATGCTCCAATAGATAGCCAAGCTTGAGGTAAAGAGAAGGGCTTGTCCAAGAGAACTTTATTCCTATAAAACAATTACTAAAGCATATGGTATCTTATTCATGTGATCTCTTTTATCGTGTGTCTTAAAATATAGATTTTGAAAGGCTTAGCCCATGGGTCATAGGTAAAAATTCTTTCTTTAATTAATCCATACTAAACCTCTTTAGCACTTCACATTGCTAAACCCCATGGATCAAATACATGAACCTTATACTATACAAGATCCTCGTAGGTCAAATAGGATATGAGTTCAATCTTGCTCCTACTATTTCCCTTAAGCACGAATTCCTTCCCAAGGAAAACAACATGCCTTGAAACAAATCCATTATTTTCAATAGGGAGATAGAAATAATATCCATGAGATTTTTTTGGGTATCCAACAAACAAATACTTGTCATATTTATTTTTTTTTTTTTGGGTCTGACTTTGTCCTCTTCACATAAGCAGGACATCACCAAATTCTCATGTGAGTTAGCTTTAGTCTTTTACCATAAAATAACTCGAATGGGGGTAATGTCAACTATGTTTGATGGAATTCTATTTCGAATGTAAACAATGATTTCCAATGCATATCCCCAAAATGATTTTGTTAGACCAGAAAAAGCCATCATGAATCCAACCATATTTAATAAAGTTCAGTTGCTTCTCTCAGATACACCATTATATTGATGTGTATGTGGTGGAGTCCATTGAAATAATATCCCATTATCTCTAAGATAACTTAGAAAATCTTAGCTTAAGTATTCTTCTCCTCGATCGGATCTTAGTGTTTTAATACTCTTACTGTGTTGTTTCTCTACTTCATTTCTAAATTCTTTAAACTCATCAAAGGCTTCAAATTTGTATTTCATTAAATATAAATACCCAAATCAAGAAAAATCATCTATGAAGGTTATGAAGTATTGATAACCCCCTCTTGCTTGCAGTGTCATTGGTTTATATACATCAGTATGTATTAGTTCCAATAATTTCTTAGCCCTTTCCCCTTTCTTAAAAAAAAGAGGTTTTAGTCATTTTTCCTATTAAGCAAGATTCACAAGTCTCATATGATTCAAAATGAAATGAGCCTAAGTTACCACACTTAGGTAACTTAGAAATATGATTCTCATTTACATGGCCTAAATGACAATGTCATAAGTAAAATGGGTTTGTGTTATCTTTTCTTAGCCTTTTATTATTTATATTCAGAACTTGATTTTTCATTTCTAGAACCTATAAATCATTCATCAATGTTGCCGTACTATAATAGATATCATTCAATGAAAAAGAACAACTTTTATTCTTAAAATTTAAATGAAATCCAAGAAAGTCTAAACAAGCAATTGAGAAAATATTTTTAAGTTAAACTAGTACATAAAAATAGTTTTGTGATTCCAGAATTAATCCGGAAGGTTGTTGTATATGATAAGTCCCCATGACAAGTGAAGAAAACTTTACTCTATTTGTTGTACGAAGGTCCACATCACCTTTCTCTAGCTTCCTAGTACTCTTTAGTCCCTACAAATTATTGCACAAATGAGATCCACATCCTGATATGATCTTGTGAAAGTAAATTTGTTGGAACAATGGCTAACAAGGGGCTAAAACCTTAGCCCTAAAAGGGAAACCCAATCAGTGGAATTTTATGGCTAAATGAAATAGAATAACTATCTAACTATTTCCTAACAAGCCCTTGAAGAACTAAGCATCAAAGACCCACAAGAAAAATAGCAAGATCTACAATAAATTCACCCAAATATCCGTAACACAACAAAGGAAATCAAGAATAAAAGTAGTAGCACTATAGGCACCCAAACAATCGAATTCAAGATAAACCTTACAAGAACAAAGCAACTAAAACCCAATCAAGAGAAACCACATTAGATTATCCAAAGATTTAGAGACTCATTCAAATGGAGGACTAAGCCCTAAGTATGGTCTGGAATAAGATGAACAAGGAGGTAAAACCCTCTCAAAGATCTCTTTCACAATTTGAATAAAGTGAGTTGAATGTATTGTCAGATCACAAAAGATGTATTTATGATACCCTAACCTTAGCTAAGTGATAACTAAGGCCCCAAGACAATTTAAGGGCTTAAAAAGCCATTACAAAATGAAAAACCTTAGAGGGGGGTGAATAAGGTTTTTGGCAAGCAAAACTAACTTTTTCCGATTGTCTAAAATGCTGAACAAGGATGATCACCAAGATAATTGGACTAACTTTATAGATGCATAGAAAGCTATCCAAGTACTCGTAAATGTATATTCAGATTTAGACAGTGAAAGATCATAAAAACAAAATGCATGAACCACTGAAATAAAACGAGACAAGAGATGTATAGTGATTTGATCAACAATGATCTACGTCCACTACCTTAAGCCTCACACTTTAGGATTTTCAACCCTATTTCATTAACATCACTTAATGAAACAGCCACGTACAAGAGAGGATCACCACACTAGGTTTTACACAACCTCTCAAACACATCAAGGCTCACCCCTATGAGTTTTACACCACAACCTTGACTATACACACAACAAGGCTCACCCCTATGGGTTTTATACCACAACCTTGACTATACACACAATAAGGATCACCCCTATGGGTTTTACCACACAACCTTGCACTCACAAACAGAGAATATGAAAATCAATAAAACAGAGATAAGCTCAATTACATGAGCAGATATTCTCTCGGATATAAGTCACAAAATACTTTTATCTTTGATACACAATCAACTCACTTGAAGCTTAAGATAAAAGGAGATTTTTGAAAATATTGAGTAATAGTGTTTCTAAGATGAATGTTTCAAAAATCTTACTTGTAATCTTACTTTAAGGGCTATTTATAGAGCCAAAAAGTGGAGTGCCAATGGTCCTAAAAAAACGGCTATAAATTTTTCTATTTAAACTCATCCGAGTTTTAGACTCAGGTTTTGGATGAAGATGCATCCAAAAGTTAAGTCCAAAATGGCACATCCGTGACAAACAATTTTCAACCCGTTTTACAGGATTTTGGATGAACTTTTTGGATTCAAACTGTACCATCCAAAATTCTGCGAATTTTAAAAACTTTGAAAATCATCTCCTTTCAAGCTTCAAGGTAAAGTTAAATGAATCAAAAGATAAGAGGACAAAGGAAATAATAAATATGCCTTAATGAACACTTCTTAGTCTAATATTCTTCATAAAAAGTCTTCTTAATGTATAACTCCTTATACTTGATTTTCCATTTGATCTTCCATTCTGAAATCAGCGATGAAGGAGTCGCCAACAATTCTTATCTGAAGACTTTAGAAGAACAAAGGTCAATCATGTCCTATCATAATAAATTGACATGTTAGTCCATATCCATGTTTGTCATAAATCAAAACATAAAAGAAAGCCCTCAGGGCTAGCAATCTCCCCCTTTTTGAGTGATGACAAACATGACACATTTGATATGTACATAGAAATAACATGATGAGCAAAAAGTGCAAATAATTGAAACAAGTCTCATAGTGATCTTATAAGTAAACATATTTCAATAATCTTAAGGCATGTAATATCACTGTATAAATATTCAGAATAGTTTGATAGAGATAAAATGCTAAAATGCTCCCCCTAAATATATGCTTATGTGAAAATTTCTAACATAAGAGGAAATAGAAGAAGTAACGATTTATTCATCCAAAAAGTGTATCCAAAATAGTTTTGGATGAATGTGTGTTTTCAGAATATTTTTTTATGGGGCTTTTGGATGTCCAAAACATTTTTCAAAAACTGCTTATAAGAGTATTTGTTTTGGAAATGAAGTTTCTGAGTCCAAAACTCCCCCTGAGTCGATGCACCATAAAAATTTATCACAGAATTTTGTTTCAAAGATCCAATCATCATTCAGAATTTTGTGTGCATAACTATTCATGCCAAAAGTAATTTATGCAGCTCATAACAGTTTATGCAATTTTCATGAAATTTTGTAATTGTTCAACAACAGTTTCAGTTTCAGAATGGTTTCAACAGTTACTTCGCATGTAAAAAAAACTCTGCATTAACAGTTCAAATTCAGTTCATCAGTTTCATATCAAATTATTATGCAGAACTCATAACATTTTCAGACTAGCATATTTCCTTCTTCCTGGTGAATGCCAACAGCATCATGTCGACAGTCATGCAGACAATAATATTTTCTCAAATCAACATTCAACATTTTCACAACAGTATTTTCACAGACCATCATTCAACATTTTTACAGCAGAATTTTCATAGATTAGCATTTAATATTTTCACAACAAATTATAAAATTTTCGAACCAACATATGCAGACAACATTGTTTTCAGATCAACAAATTTCATTCTCCCCCTGTCATAGATCATCAGATAATCCCAAAATATTCTTACCGCCTCAATAATATAACATTTCATAATATTTCTATTTCTCCCCATAGATCATCAGATAATCCTCAAATTTTCCCCATAATTCTTACTGCACCAGCCAATATCATAACAGTCTATGACATTCCTATTTCTCCCCCTTTGTCATCAATCAAAAAGAGGCATAGCAAATGGAGAAATATGTAACAATTAGTAGATAGATAATTAAGCTTAAAAATAAACATCAGTAATTATCCAAAGACAGGAATATAAATGGCGGAAAATAAATTGTTCAATGGAGTGCAGAAAAGAAATTGTTCATCATCCCAGTTGCGATCCCAGAAAACAGTTTATCCAATATTGATTGTCTCATATTTTGCTCCAGCACCTTTTCTTGGAAAACTGACCAGCAATCCTGCTGGATTTTCACTTTACAACTATATGTTTCTGCCTTTTTCCTTTGGGTTTGGGAAAAGGAGGAGGAGTTTCTATTTTTTTAACAGGAGAAGGTGGAAGAGATGGTTCAGGAGAAGTTGTAGGAGAAGGTTCAAGAGAGAAATCCTTTTTGTCCACTGGCAGTTCAGATTTATCTTCAGCGTTATCATGTTCAGAAGTTTTAGCAGATTGCTCAATGACAGATAGTCTGTTTCCTAATAGTTTGATTTCTGAGCTAAGAGATTCCAACTTCTCTGCAAAAGAACTGATTGCACTCAGAATATTCTCAGATAGACCGGAGTCCGAAACAGTTCCTTCCTCATCAATCTTTCTTTTGGTTCCTGACTTTCCTTCTTCCTTGATCTTTATCAAGCTTTCCTTCTCTTTTCCAGTAGATTCTCTCAACAATTTCCATGAATTTCCTTCCCTAACATATCCCATCTTTTCAAAAGAGTCATAGCTGTAGACATTTGTTTTTGAGGGATCATATGGAATAGAATTTAAATCAACTTTAAAAAACTGAAAGACTTTTGTCAACAGATTGCCAAAAGGAAGAGCTTTGCTTGAGGTGTTACGAGATTGCAACATAAGCATGGTGGCTAAAAAATTAAAATTTATCTACCTCTATTCAACCAACCCAAGAATTACCACCATTTGCAGAATACTGATAGAAGTTTTATGACCAAAACTGGGAACAATTATGGTTGATACCATGTGGTGCAAGATTCTACCCTTCCCAATCAGCCATTTTGAATTTCTATTTCCAAAACTTTCAAAGCTTTTCCCTCCAGTGAACAGTTTTTCAAAATTTTTCAGATCAAAAATTTCTTTCCCCTCAGGAAATTTATTCATCTCAAAGTACTGAAGGCCGATATCTTCAACATCACAAATTATGTTAAACAGCCTATGATCAAATTCTATTTCTCTGCCCTTAACTCTGGATACATACCATCTAATCATAAAGCCTCCCTCAGTTCCTTCCAACTTTCCTTTTCTCAAATTAGCGTAGAATTCCCAGACCAGAGAAGTATATATTTTCTCATCGACTGACAACAAACTTCCCCACCCAATGTGATCAAACATGTCCAGAATATTAGATAGATTTAAGAAGGCCGAATGATTAACCCGATAGCCAGAGATCACAATTCTGTTTCTTGAAACCCAATCATTGTACTCAGATTCGCATTTAGAGTCAAGAAATCGGGGTACCTGGTTTGCAGAACTTGGTTGTTCAGATAATGATTCAGACGAATCATAGTGAGAAGCCGAGAAGTGAGGCTGCGGAAAGGCTTCTTTGGCTTTTCCTTTTGAACCCGAAACCTTTTTCTATTTCATCTGAGTGGGTTTTTGCTCCTTTTTCGGTTTTGGAATAGAAGATTTAGTTTTGCCATTGAAAGATTCAAGCTTTTTCAGGGCTTTTTGGGTTTTCAAAGAGAAAGAACACGGAGAAGTTGTTTTGGAGGAATGACGGTTTCAAGAGTTTCGAGAAAGAGAAAATCAGATAGCCTTGAATGTCTAGAAGAATGAGAGAACAAAATGCCTTGGAAACATATGTGTTTCTGAGATGTTTTGAAAAACGCGCAAGCCAATTTTTTAAAACTCAGAATTTGGAATAAAGGAATATTAACCATTGATTTTGGAACAAGACAAGATCCGAAATCAATGTCCAAAAGAGTGTTTCCCTTAAATGCATTTTGGATGTAGAAATTGGATTCCAGCACTTCGTCCAAAACAGAAACAAGATATTTTGGATGTGGAATTGTGTTTCCAAAATCTTTTTCTTCACAATTCCTGCACAAGAAGACCTTACACAAAAAGATTAGTTATCAAATTCTTGTAATGCCCAAACCTCTTCTCAAATTGTTGAATCTGTCTTCAGCTAAAGGTTTAGTAAAGATATCTGCAAGTTGTTCATCCGTTGAGATATATTCAACACACACATCTCCTTTGAGTACGTGATCCCGGATGAAGTGATGTTTAATTTCAATGTGCTTTGTTCTCGAATGCTGCACTAGGTTTTTTGTTAGATTGATAGCACTTGTATTTCACACATTATAGGTACACAATTAAAATTTAAATTGAAATCTTGCAGAGTATTCTTCATCCATAAGATTTGAGCACAACAACTTCCTATTGCAATATATTCAGCCTGAGTGGTGGATAATGAAACGCAGGCTTGTTTTTTACTATGCCATGATGCCAGTGGGTGTCCAAGAAATTAACAATGGCCACTAGTACTTTTTCTTTCAACTTTACACCCTACATAATCTGCATCAGTATATCCTATAAGATCAAAGGTGTTAGTACATGGATACCATAATCCATAATCATACGTCCCAATAAGATGTCGAAGTATGTGTTTGATTGCACTCAAATAAGATTCCTTTAGACAAGATTGAAATTGAGCACAAAGACATACTAAGAACATGATATCTGGTCGACTAGCAGTAAGATATAGTAGACTTCCAATCATACCTCTATATTTTCGTTCATCTACCTTCTTACCATTTTCATCTTGGTCAAGCTTTATGGATGTACTCATAGGTGTACTGATTTCTTTTGCTTCATTCATTCCAAACCTTTTAAGCAACTCTTTGGCATACTTTGCTTGGTTAATGAAGATTCCATCTTTAGTTTATTTAATTTTCAGTCCGAGAAAGAAGTTCAATTCTCCCATCATACTCATTTCAAATTCTTGCTGCATAGTCTTAGCAAACATCTTGCATAAATAGTCATTTGTAGCGCCAAAAATAATATCATAACATAGATTTGGAAAATTAGTAAATCAACAGGGCAATCAGATTTGATGAACAATGTATTATCAATTAAGCCTCTAGAAAATCCTTTTGAGATTAGAAATCCACTAAGCCTTTCATACCAAGCTCTAGGAGCTTGCTTCAATCCATAAAGAGCTTTAGATAATTTGAAAACATGATTTGGAAAAAGCTTATGAGAAAAACCAGGTGGCTGCTTAACATACACTTCTTCTTCAATAAAGCCATTTAGGAAATGACTTTTGACATCCATTTGATAGAGCATAAAATTTTTAAATGATGCAAAGGCAGGTAACATTCGAATAGATTCTAGTCTAACAACAAGAGCAAATGTTTCATCATAGTCAATGCCTTCCTCTTGATTAAATTCTTGAGCTACTAGTCTAGCTTTGTTTCTAATTACAACCCCATTTTTATCAAGTTTATTTCTAAAAACCCATTTTGTTCCAATAACAGGATGATCATGCGGTCTAGGAATAAGTTTCCAAACCTGATTTCTTTTGAATTGATTCAACTCTTCTTGCATGGAGATAATCCAAAATTCATCATGTAATGCAATATCAATGCTGTTAGGTTCAATATTTGAAAGAAGAACAAAGTTGTCGATAAAATACCGTCGAGTTTTAACTCCTTGGTTTGGATCTCCAATGATTTGCTCCTTTGGATGGCCTGATTTGTATTTCCAATCTTTCGGCAATTGATTATTTGCATAATCTTCAGTTCGATGTTTTTCTTGTTCATTCTGTAATTCTTCGATTTCCTCCTCTTTTGCATGAGTATCTAATGATGGAGCATTTACCTGATCTAACTTAACTTCATTTGAATTACCTACATCATCGTCATCTCTTTTTGAAGTATAAATGTTAGATTCATCAAATACAACATGTATAGATTCTTCCACACAAAGAGTTCTTTTATTGTATACTCTATAAGCTTTCTTGTTGGAAGAATATCCAAGAAATATAGCCTCATCGGACTTGCTATCAAATTTTCCAAGATTATCTCTTGTATTTAGAACAACACATTTGCATCCAAAAACTTTAAAATAAGAGATAGAAGGAGTTTTGTCAAACATAACTTCAAAAGGAATTTTTCTTAAAAATGATCTTAACATAACTCGGTTTATTGTATAGCATGTTATGTTAACAGCTTCTGCCCAAAAGTATTTTGAAAGAACATTTTCACAAAGCATTGATCTAGCCATTTCTTGCAAGGTCCGATTTTTCCTTTCAACAACACCATTCTATTGAGGAGTTTTAATTGTTGAAAAATTATGAAAGACTCCATTTTCATCACAGAAGTGAGTAAAGTCGCTGTTACAAAATTCTTTTCCATTATCACTTCTAATAGAAATCAGTTTGCATATAATCGAGTTTTGGACGTGCTTAATCAATTTTGAAAATTCAGTAAAGGCTTCATCTTTTTGTCCAAGAAATAATATCCAGTTGAATCTAGAAAAATCATCAACAATTACATATGCATATTTTTTACCTAAAAAACTAGCAGTTCTCATAGGTCCAAATAAATCCATATGAACTAATTCAAGAGGTTTTGAGGTAGAAATCATTTTCTTTTGTTTAAAAGATGTTTTAATTTGCTTTCCAAATTGACATGCACCACAGATTTTTTGTTTATCAAATTTCATTTTTGGAAGCCCCCTAACAAGTTTTTTTGAGGATAATTTGTTTAACAAATCAAATGATACATAACCTAATCTTCTATGCCAAAGATAACCATCATTGTCATGAACGGATAGGCACCTAACTCCATTAGCTACAAGGTCATTGAGATAAAACACATATACATTTCCCATGCATTTGGCAGTAAAGATAGTTTCAAGATTTTCACTGTCAAGTATAGTGTAAGAATCTTTTTTCAAAAATAACTTTGCAACCATTGTCACAAAGTTGGCTAATGCTAAGCAGATTATATTTTAGATCATCAATAAGTAAGACTTGCTTTATAAATGTTAAGGAACCTTTACCAATGTTACCAATGCCGAGAATCTTTCCTTTCTTCTTGTCTCCAAATGTAACAAATCCTTCATTTGTTGTCTGAATATCTTCTAACAATGCTACATTTCCAGTCATATGTCTTGAACAACCGCTGTCCAAAAATCACTTGGTAAAGCTTAAAGACCGTGCCTACACATGAGAAGAAGAGATGATTTTTGATACCCACACTTTCTTGAGTTCATGAAGGTTAGTAACATTTTCTTTGTTTTTCCAGAAAGTAGCTCCACCGAATTCCACTTTTCATTTAACAAGACATCTTGAAACTATATGTCCAGGTTTCTCACAATACGTGCATGCCTTGTATGTACTGTGAGAAGAAGTAGGTTTAGCATGCTAAAACTTATTCTTTTTGTAATTATTCTTATGTTCATATCCTAAGTTACTTTGATTTTCTGCTAAGCCAAATCTGGGCATGCAAGTTTTATCATTATCCTCATGGTTATATCCTAATCCACTTCGATTACCAAAATGATGTTGAGTTTTGAGAAGTTTTTCCTGATTGCTTTTGCCATTTGTAAATTTTTCAATGTAATTGGTAAGATCATTTACTCTAATTTTCATATCATTAAAGGTGCTAACTGTGCATTCAAGAATTTGAATTTTATCACACAGATTTCTATTTTCCAGAGATGCATGATGCAATGCTATCATAATCACATCTTTTTCAATTGTAGCACATGTATGAGTTTCAAGAGACATTTCGTAGTCATTCAACAAAGCTTCATTTTCTTTCATCATACAATTTACCTTTAACTTTAAATCTTTATTTTTTCTGGATAGTTTTTTTAATTCACAAAACATATCACATAACAGCTCATTAGGATCGACATGCTTTTCAGTCATAGATATATGTGCATTTGATATGCATTCTGATGTTGAAAAGTTTACCTCATTTTCCAAAGCCATGAAGCAAATATTGGCAGTTTCTTCCTCAGATTCTTCATCTCCAAATTCTTCATTTAAGTCCCAAGCTCCTATCAATCTTTTACCTTTCTTGACCTTCAGATCTTTCCTCTTCTTAAACACTTTTCCTTCCTTTCCTTTTGCAACCGGACAGTCTGCAATAAAGTGATCAGTGCTTTTACATTCAAAGCATTGAGGTTTGAAGCCGGAGGTTTGTCCTTTCTTTCTTATAAGCTTCCTTTCTCGTTTGTAGTTTCTCTTGAACATCCTTCTGAATTTCTTTGCTATCATTGCTAAGTCATCACCGTCCATTTCCATACCTGCACTGCTTTCCGAAGAACTTGTTTCTCCATCTTCACTTTCAGCTTTTAGAGCAATCCCTTTTCTACCTTTATCATGATCATCAGATTCATGAAAACTTTTAAGCTTCATTTCATGAGTTAAAAGAGATCTGATCAACTCTTCAGTAGATAAGGATTTTAAATCCTTGGATTCTTCTACAACAAGATTTTTAGCTGCCAGCTTTTTGGTAAAGCATCAAGAATTTTTTGGTTTTGTTCCCTAAGGGAATAAACCTTTCCGTAAGCTTTCAGACCATTTGAGATATTGGTAAATCTTGTGAACATGTTAGTGATGCTTTCATTTAGCTTCATAGTAAATAATTCATAATCATGAATAAGAAGCTCTAGTTTTGATTCTTTGACTTGATTAGTCCCCTCATGGGTGACTTCTAGCAATCTCCACATATTATGAGCTGAATCACAACCACTAACACGGTTGTATTCAGTGGCATCTAGAGCACAACACAAAATGTTCATAACTTGAAAGTTTAGAGTCATTTTTGCATTGTCTTCTACACTATACTCATCATTCTATTTAGGTATTTTTATGCCATCAATCATCTTTGATGGAATAAAAGGACCATTCTCTATTAAACTCCATAACTCGAAATTAATAGAATACACGTAAATCTTTATTCTATTTTTCCAGAAAGTATAGTTACTTCCATTAAACAAATGTGGACGATTTGTTGACGACCCTTCAACATATGGAAGAGAAGATGAACTTGCCATTAAGATCTTTTCTACAAGGTTGTTAAACCAAGAATATGTAGACCTGGCTCTGATACCAAATGAAAAATCTTAGAGGGGGGTGAATAAGGTTTTTAGCAAGCAAAACTAACTTTTTCCGATTGTCTAAAATGCTGAACAAGGATGATCACCAAGATAATTGGACTGACTTTATAGATGCATAGAAAGCTATCCAAGTACTCGTAAATGTATATTTAGATTTAGACTGTGAAAGAATATAAAAACAAAATGCATGAACCACTGAAATAAAATGAGACAAGAGATGTATAGTGGTTCGATCAACAATGATCAACGTCCACTACCTTAAGCCTCACACTTAAGGATTTTCAACCCTATTTCATTAACATCACTTAATGAAATAGCCACATACAAGAGAGGATCACCACACTAGGTTTTACACAACCTCTCGAACACATCAAGGCTCACCTCTATGGGTTTTACACCACAACCTTGACAATACACATAACAAGGCTCATCCCTATGGGTTTTACACCACAACCTTGAACTTACAAACAACAAGGATCACCCCTATGGGTTTTATCACACAACCTTGCACTCACAAACAGAGAATATGAAAATCAATATAACAGAGATAAGCTCACTAACTTGAGCAGATATTCTCTCGAATACAACCCACAAAATACTTTTATCTTTGATACACAATCAACTCACTTTGAAGCTTAAGATAAAAGGAGATTTTTGAAAATATTGAGTAATAGTGTTTCTAAGATGAATGTTTCAAAAATTTTACTTGTAATCTTGCTTTAATGGCTATTTATAGAGCCAAAAAGTGGAGTGCCAACGGTCATAAAAAAACGGCTATAAATTTTTCTGTTTAAACTCATCCGAGTTCTGGACTCAGGTTTTGAACGAAGATGCATCCAAAAGTTAAGTCCAAAATGGCACATCCGTGACAAACAATTTTTAACCCGTTTTACAAGATTTTGGATGAACTTTTTGGATTCAAACTGTACCATCCAAAATTCTGCGAATTTTAAAAACTTTGAAAATCATCTCATTTCAAGCTTCAAGGTAAAGTCAAATGAATCAAAAGATAAGAGGACATAGGAAATAATAAATATGCCTTAATGAACACTTCCTAGTCTAATATTCTTCATAAAAAGTCTTCTTGATGTATAACTCCTTATACTTAATTTTCCATTTGATCTTCCATTCTTGAAATCAGTGATGAAGGAGTTGCCAACAATTCTTATCTGAAGACTTTAGAAGAACAAAGGTCAATCATGTCCTATCATAATAAATTGACATGTTAGTCCATATCCATGTTTGTCATAAATCAAGACATAAAAGAAAGCCCTCAGGGCTGACACAAAATGTTTAAAATAGAGGGAATTTGGAGAAAATAGTAAAAATTGCCCAAACAGGGGTTGGGCCCCTACAAGAGCTGGTGCTGGCTCTACTCTGGAGCCCAACCTTGCGCCAGCAGAATGAGGCCAGAGCTGGCTCGGCTCGGCTCTAGATGGCTTTCTTCAGTTTTTCCTCCTTCTTCTAATGCAGGCTTGAGTTGTAGTTTGGGCTCCTTTTGGGTAACCATAAAAATAAGTTCCTAGCTGCCTTCATCATCCTTCCGAATCTCTCCCATCTTCAAACATTGTTGTAGGAACAATTAGATTTCATCTTGGAACCTCTTGGTTCTTGATCTTATCATTGGCCCTTGCAATGTCATTCCCCCTTCTTGAGATTAAACTGCTTGGTTAGCTTAATTCGTATCATCTCCCCTTTCTTAATGTTGATTTTTCCACGAATCATCACCTACATCAAAAGGAGTTAAGTCACTAATGCTAAATGTAGCACTCACTTTATATTCACCGGGTAAATTGATCTTGTAGGCATTATCTCCAACTTGGCCAATGACTAGGAAGGGTCCTTCCCCTCTTGGGTGTAATTTGCTTCTCCTTTGAGTAGGGAATCTTTCTTTGTGAAAGTGCAACCATACCCAATCGCCGGGGTCAAATGACACATTCTTGACAATATTGTAATTGCTAAATTTTACAAATAATTTTAATTCAAGAACTTACCTTGGTATAGCAAATTAATTTTTTAAACCCAATGGGTGGATCCTTACCCTTGACCTCCTTCCAAGTCTAAAAGTCATAAAATAAATAAGTCACAACATACTCTTAATATTTTAGAAAATCATATACCTTATATAATTAATTCCCTATTCAAACACAACCAACAAGGCTTCAAATAAATCATTATCCAAACCTTTACTACATCCATAAGTGTCAATACTTATAATTATTACACCTAAAGAAGGATACAAATTAATAATAGGCAGTTTTCTTAGAAATTCTTAAGCTAATCACAATTTCTAACAAGTTTTCCCTTCTTTCCCAAAAGTATAATACATATAAAAATACCTTGGATTGACTTCAATTTTTACAGAGACATATCTAAATGCATATGGAATAGAATATAAGTGGGCTTGCACAAAAACCAGACTTTATTTGCACTCAAAAAAAATATTTTTCACTACAAGTGTATTCTGCCTAACATAGACGAGTTGAAAGAAAAATTCATAATTTTTAATTCCCACAATAGAAAATTCTAAAATTTTTAGTAGTAACATCTACACACATAAAGCTACGTTTTTTTTTTTTTTTTTTTTACCTTTCTCCAATTCAGATTTTCTCACACTGAAATAATAGCATCAAATTGACTGTACATAAAAAACAGGGTACTTTGTCTCTTCAATTTTTTCAAAAATTTGTGGGTTTTGTCCCGAGGTCTTCTTGCATGATTTATAACATAAAACACACTCTAAACATGTCTAGGTTACAATATCCAAAAGGCCCTACCATAATAAATCGCATTGCTATTTTATTTTGCCTTAAATCTTACAACTAGCTTATCATCACAAAATTTCGGCTTTTATGGATAAAGGCTAAGAGTGCTTTCTTTTATAAAAATATTTCAAAATGTGGTTTCTTTTTTAATGTTTAAGTATGTTTAGATGATAATCCTATATTTTCAAACAAGGAATACATCTTAAAATTTTTTTAAAGCCTAAAACCTAAATTTTTCCTCTATAACGGTGGCAACAAAAAAATCAAGGAAAAGAAACAACTTTGGTCATTACATCTTGTTACGTCTAATTCAAACAATCTTAGAAGGAAGAGTAGATGTCTTATAGCTTTCGTTATCACCAAGAACGTCAAGGAATTGATCGAAGAATGGTGCTCAAAAGTTGTGATTTTGTGCAGAAATTCTCTGTAAGTAATAAAATAATTAAATTTTAGCAAAAAGGGGAGGAGATTTCGTGTACTAGAGGGGAGAAAGTGTGTGGGATGGCTGCTAGGGATTTTTAGGGTTTAAAAATCTGATTTAGATAGGCTTTTATAGGGGGGGTATATTAGGCTTAGGAAATAGAAGAAGAAGGGAAAGAATTAAGGAAAAATCATACTTTCTCTAGGTTTTAACCAATGAAAAGCTTCTTTTAATAATTAATCATAATCTTTGGGGGTTTATAAGGTTAGGTGGTGGCATAATGGAGTGGAAATAGGAGAGAATATTCCCCAAGATTTTCCTAAACATTAAGGATTGGAAAGTAATAAATCCTTGCAAGATAATTTATCCCAATTATACAAGAATTAGGTTTTTTCTCCTTCTCGTCTTCCTAGTGGTGGTACCAAGGCTTTTGTAAGCTTAGGTGTCTCCTCAAAATATTTTCCTAACTTGAAAAAATAATTAGAGTAAGAAAATTCAATTTTTCTCCTAATGGGAAATAAAATGAATAGGCGAGAAAACTTGCCAATCCCTAATTTAATTACTTCCAAAATTATTCACGCATAAATATGATAGTCAAATAAACTTTAAAATATATAAAAGGTCAAATGTCCAAATATTTCATTGTAATATCACAATTATATTTCAATATATTTAAGTGAATTAATCAAATAATAATTAGTTATGAAAATTATCTATTACTTTAATTAATAGGCACTCAAATAATTAAATACCCAAATATACCTATATTCATAAAAAATATATATTTCTCCCAACTAATTACTTTCACATAGAATGTTATATCCCCTAATATTTCAAGTGGTGTTTTCTTAATCATTACTTAACCAGTACAATTTTTCTTCTATCATGCTCAATTAACTTTATTCATGCAATAACAAATATGTGTATGTGTAAGGATGCTCTTGTTATATGTACAACATGTTTTTGCCACTTCTAGGTGCATTTCAAGTGGAATGTCACATCTGTTAGGGATATGTCTTAGAGTCAATTTGTACTTATATTATTGTCATTATGTATTATATAATAATACGAGGCCTTTCTTTCCATGAATAGTGCATTTAGTTTTGTGGTCATCAAGTATGTGACTTGATAGTAAAACCATACAATCAATACAATGACTATTCTTAAACTGTTTCTAATCGATTATTATTAGTGGAATAATAATAAATGAAGATTAGTATGTTTGTGACTTGATGGCTATATTTTACTGGTCATGGATATATGTGATATCAAGTCAAAACATAAATAAATATTAGAGAACATTGTATTGGACATGACCCACTATGAGAGTACTTCATAGAACGTGTCATAAGTACTTTCTAGCCATAATGATATTAAATGTCCTTTGACCTGAATTCATCATAGTTTCCTACTTGATAAATTCTATATTTTGACGTTGTTTAAAGTTGTCTTTAACTAGGTAATAAATTAAACTGCTGTTAGATATAAAATAAATCAGAAAGAGGAATATGATTGATAGTGAATGAATTTGTTCCTCTCAATTATGGGAGAAATATCTATGGGCCCTTAGATAAGTTAGACTGTTAAAATGTATGGTCGTGCTCAAATATATCAATCTGAGATATTGATATCATTTATTTGAACAGTCTACTATGAGATCAAGAAATAATTGATTAAGCTTAATAAGGATGACATGCTCCGTGTCTTATGCTTAATCTGGATATCGTGTGACAAAAGGACTAAATATAAAGTTATGGTTTGGTTTAAAGAGATCACTGATCTTCATTTAACTTATATAGTTATAATGTTTTGTTAGAAACCTCTTATAACTTGTGGGCCATTTAAATGTGATTTGGGCACAATGCCAGTGTTAAATGAACCTATATGGTCACACAATAAGCGAACTCGTTAGGTTATTTTTCTGGTAACCAGGTTTGATGAATTTGGAAATATGTTTAAGTTAATCAAACCTAGAAAATTGACCAGATACAATGAATCTGGAAATATGTCCACATTCGATGTATCTGGATGATGTCCAAATTGTAAGAATCTGACTCGATAAATTAATTAGTTAAATTACTGAGATAATGGCTAATTTTATCATATCTATTTTAATTTAATTTGAATTTAAAATAAAATATGATAAAATATTATCAGAGTTTGACTACAAGAGGTTTGGGTGGTTTTAAAAGAAAACCCTAGCTGTCTTCTCAAGGGTGCACTCTGTTAATATTCGTGCCTCCATTCACCAGAAAAATTTAAACCTCTCAAACCCTAGACGCTAGCACTCATAGGGTAACGAGTTGGTTCGTCGTGTGTATCCAATAGAAGGCGTTCGCATATTGCAACATCTATTGATCATTTGAGTTGCACGTATGAGAGCAAAACCATAATTCAAGGATTTTGATTACGCCGAATAGAGAGAATACTATAATCCCTAAATCGTCTTAATCATTTGGTTTGGGTTCTCGAAAAGGATTTGTGGATATTTTCCACGTTTAGAAGTCTACGAATCCTAACAACATTCGGGCCATAGGGCAGACCATGACGATGGTCATTGTATGTTTAATTGTAGTGTATGTATTGGGTTATTCATATGTATATATATTATACACATTCTGTGTTGATGCAGTTGGATGGAGTTCCTTCTGGTTAGACAGGACAAGACCTTTTCGGTGTTTAATATGAGATCACAATGTGAATTTTTGTAATATGATTATTGAAATGTGCAAATTGTGTTTTGATTTTCGAAACGTGGATTTTAAAATATAATTTTGTTTGATCAAATGATGCGATCATATTGGTAAGCTCCATACGGTAATGTGCACGTGGGAAATATCTGTGTTTCCGAGAAATTATCTATTTCTTTTCGAAAATGTAGCAAGCATTGTATAAATTCTTTTAGATCATGGAAATATCCCAAAGATTGTCTTATGTATTTTGAAATGATTACAAGCATGAGATATTATGGCCTCATATTTATTTTCAAAAATATTCAACATCATGAAATGCTTTATTTGAAACTTTACACCCGTCAAACATGGAACTTACTGAGATTTTATCTCACAACTCTTAATTCATGTTTTATAGGGAATTATGCCTGGTGACAAGATTGGAGAGTTTGTGGTTGTTGACTTTGATTTTTATGTACCAAATATTATCTTTCCTTCTCTTTTATAGATATTATTCTGAGAATTTTGTAATTGAAGCTATAAATATGTTGATGCTATTTTATATTTGGGATTGATGTATTATTTTGGAACCTTGTAAGTTTAATCCAATTTTTCTTTAAGTCTTGATTATTTTCCTTATTTTGTTTCATTATAAAGACCCCTTAAGTCTATTCGACCGAATTATATCCACAATCATTCGAACCCTATGTTTGTGGGGTGTTGCAAAACCGTCATCAATGATCTCAAAAATACAATCCACTTCCTCTGCATCAAACCCAGTCTTTACTCCCTTAACTTAAGAAGTAGCAAAACACCTTCCATTTGTGGTATGAGCCAAGTGCAAATTACAAAAAAAACAGCCGTACCAAATTAGGAAATGATTCAACATTACCAAATAAATTTGTCCATTTTTGCTTCTGTATTAAGGACATAAAATTTGGAATACAATTAAAATCAGCAATCTTTAGAGGCTTATCAATGACAACAAGCTTAGTGCTATAAATGGACTTTCAATCATCCTCATACTTTTTGCAAATGAATAGATTTGTGTCATTCGCTATCATCTTCTTCTTCTTCACATCAATACTAGAGTCTTTTGGATTTGCAAAAATTTGCTTTCTTAATTGGACAAGAAGAGGTAGCTTTGGTTTGATACCCCTGGAAGCGACATTTTTAGTTTGCACCATTTAATGAGTTTTGCAAAACAAAATTTGAAATGACACTGTAAAGCTAGAAACTATTGCAGAGGTGAAAATACAAGGCAATGGATAGGTAGAAAAACAAAAATGTGGGGAAAGAGGGAAAAAAATGGGGCATGTAGCGTACTATTACACAATTTTTCCCTCACTAACAGTAAAACATCATCAATGAATGATGATTGCATCATTGATGATGGATTTGCTAGTGCATAAACGATCACCATGATGATCACAAATCTCAACAAAATGACACGCGTAAATGACATATTTTTAATATTTATCCCCACATATGTAAATGACATATCCACATGACATATGTCGTTTATTCAGTTTCAAAATAAATTTCTTTCTGTGTCTAGCACAAAACATTCACTTTTTAAAAATTAATTTCTGTGTCTAGCACAAAACAGCATGCTATTTCTTTTCGTCATGAATACATATAAGAAAATGGCTACAGCATAAAGCACGGGCACCTTGCTAGTGGACGTTAATGAGAAGAGATGCTGTCTCAAATGCTTGAACTTGCAGATTGGAACAAGAATGTTGCATTTGCATTTTCATCACTGCAATAGAGACAAGGATGTTGATCAAATTGCTGCGCAGCTAAAATCTTCCTGGCCCTTACCACCAACTCTCTATTACAAAGAGGCCCTGAATGTTGTTTTACTACTTCTTGAACTGTGTTGCTAAATGCTCCGAAGGCTTTTCCTCCCCTTCCCACATCAGCGGATGTCTCGTCTGCTTGGCAGCCACTCAGCAGTATGCCTTCATCTGCCTTGAGGGGTTTGAAGTGGTCTATCTCAACCTGAGGGAGCTGGAATCTAAGGCTTGCATCTGGTCCAAAAATCTCCAGAAGATGAGATCCAATATCAGTCGTGTTTATGTTTGTCAAAGATGAAAGATGCTCCACTATCGATTCAAATGGTATGGCCTTAGACTTCTTGGTGGTGGAAGCTAAAGAATCATCATTTTCTCCCTCACCATCCAAGCGCTTAGAAGGGCCAATTTGTTCTTTTTCTTTGTCAATCAGACCACCACTGTGGCAACAATCAGATAAGATTGTGAAGGTTGCTCCTTTTGGCACTCTATTTACAAGATTCCTGAAGTCCACATCTGCAATATATATTGTGCAAGAAACCAAAATATTTATGATATACTCTACAATTTGATAATCAGTGTGAGAACTGCACTTTTGGGCCGGAGCATTTTCTTCAAAATGTTAAGACTTGTGGAAGTACCTTGAAGTTTTCATTGAATCCTTGTGATCGATGTATTAGCGTAAAACACGTACATATCTTTCAAAACCAAAATTTTGGGAACCAAACGGAAGTGGGATGTAACAAAATTTAGGCACAGTAAAATAAGAGAATTGATGGGCTCGAAACTTACTAGTGATGAGGTTGAAATCAGTAGGAACAATTGCTTCTTCTTTAAAAAATGGAAGGAAAGGCTTATTCAGAAGAGTTCCATGGCCGCTATAGTGAAAGTAAAGAACATCACCAGGTTCAGCTTGATCAACCATTCTATAAAGAGCCTTCATAATGTTTGCACCTGTGGGCATAACCAGACTTCCAGGTTTATCAATAAGAAGCTCGATGTTGTTTGGATTAAATCCAAAACGATGAATGAGAACATCCCTCATTATTAGAACATCATTATGGCATCCATGCAATTCATTCCCGGTGTTTGGGTAGTTGCAACCCACAAGAACAGCTAACCTCTTTCCTTTCTCCATTCTCTTGCGATCACTGTGTTTTTTATGCTTTCTTGAAAAAAGTTGAGATTCTTCTAACATCAAAATCGAATGATTTCCACTAGAATTTGGGACTCTGATTTATAAGTATAAGAGTTTCAATCCGTGAAGTATTTCAACTTCCATTTACAAAGAAATAAAATTAAAAACTTCAGTGTGGATCACACATTTGGTTTCCTTGCTGGAAGGAGTCTTAGCTTCGAAGTGATTTTCTTATTTTTAAACAAGTCTTCCAGGCATATCAGTATTCTTCTGTAGTATGCCTACCTGCCAATATTAGGCAAGAAGATCAGGAAATCAATTCACCGCTTTTTGTGACAATGTTTACTTCAGCTTGAAAATTTCTTAGTACGTTAATTAAGCTGGAGAAAATTTATTCCATGAGTTTTGAAGATGTGGCCTTCTTATTTTAATTAAAAATGCGTAAGTGTGAAGATGACAGAGATTCACATCAGAACTCCAACGGAATTGGTCTTCGCGAATACGAGCCGGAGGGATGCCAAAACAGAATAAAGACTTCAAAGAAATAGATAATTTCTCTAGGTGTTAGTGGAAATTCCAAATTCTCCAGTACTTTTGTGGTAGTAAAAAGCTGTTTTAACTTTTGTAAGATGACTGGGGTTAAAGGGACTACTAGGCTACTAGCATCAATATGCCTACTGTAAACTTAGCAAGATTAATCAATTTAAGGTATATGTAAGTTGACAAAATTGTTAGGTGGTATTTCAAAGTCACGATTATGTGTATACCACAGATGTCCAAGCTTAGAAGTTATGCATCGTATGAAGAAACCAAATAAATAAAACCAAATAACAGGCGAGAGAGAGAGAGATCTAGAGAGAATGATTCTGAAAAAATAAAAAATAAAGGCAACAACAACTAAATAAGCAAAGGTTTTATTTCGTGAAAGCAAGAATGGCATCTGCTACAAAATTCCTCTACTTCTGCATTGACTTCTAAGGGTAGAGAAACAGAGTGATTGTGTATGCTTCTGAGCAGTAACAGAGCAGTTATTTTAGACAAATGTCAATTACGTTTGCCGGCAAAAACATAGAATATCGCTCTGTTCAAGGATTTCAGCATTGAAAATTAAAAGGTTGAAAAAGAAAGAAAATTCTTAGTATGCTCAAGTGTCTACATGTTTAATTAACTTAAATACTAAGGAAGAGAAAAATTTTTGGATTTTAGAATGAAAACAGAAAGGAAAAACAACAAAAAGGATGGAAAATAAAACTTGTGGCCATAAAAATTAAGTTGATGTAATTGGTTAGTCTCGTGTCCTTGACCCATGGTTAGGGCACTAAATTTTCATCTTTAACATTTTAGATTTCTCTTATGTATATAGTTTAAAAATAGACACTCGTTCTATTATTCCAAAAAAACTATATAATCAAATATACTTATATACAAAAATTTTATAAATTAAAAAGAAAATATCATTTGTCTTTGACAAAAATTGATAAATAATATCAAACATATTATATTTATCTGGGCCCATCTCAAACTGAATCGTCAATGAAATGAGAAAAATCTATCTAAAATATTTTTAAAAATGAATATACATGTTTAGTTTCTTTCAACAAAAAAAGGAGCATTTCTTACACTAACCTACAAAAATAAATTATTATTATTGTTTTGTCCAAAACAAATTATCTTAAACATAGAATTTGAAAAATAAATCGAAACGGATTACTGGAAAAAATACAAATATGTTCCCCCTTCTCGCATGAAAAAAAAGGGGGAAAAAAGCAATGGAATTGAACAAACGATGGAGTTGGGTCCCATTTGTACTTGGTGGAACATATATAGCCATGCTTATCGCTTTTCCTCTGCTTCTTTTCCTCACCAAAATGTAAGGAGGGCCCTTTTTTAAAAAAAATAATAATTGAAAATCTGGATGCTAATTTCCCTACTTTCTTTTCCTCGGCTGTTTTATTTAATAACCAATCAAGAAAAATATCTCAGCAAAACCCTTGAAACAAAAAAGGCCCAAGCATGCGGCCCATTTTGCATCTCTTTCCATTAAAGAACAAACCTTTTCTTAGTTATTCTCGAGAGAGAGAATAGCCAGTTGTTATGACCCTTGATAAATTTCTTAAGGAGAAAATTTCATTTTACCATTTCAAGTATAGTCAAAATATTACATTGCCATTCAAACTTTATTTTGAATCTAATTATTATTTAAATTATAATTTTTTTTTTAAAATTATCATCCAAGAACTTCTAATCGTTATTAAATAAAGTTATTCAACACGGTAAGTTAAACAAAAAGTAATATAAATTTCTCATCTAACCAATTAAAAAAATAAAAAGATTAAATTGTTCATAAATCTAAATCTAGAAAAATAAAAACACAATATAATTGAACTAAGCCTTTTTGTTCTTTCAATTGGTTAGATAAGAAATTTAAACTGCTTTCTATTTAATTTATTATGTTGACTAACTTAATTTAATAGTCAGAGCTGCTTGAATTGTAATTTGAGAAAAAAAAAATCACTACTTAGATGATAATTAGATTCAAAATAAAGTTTCGATGTTAATGTAGGATTTTGACTGCCACTAGGAGATTTACATATGGTATTTTACACAAACTCTATCTTGCACTACTCATATACTCACCTAACCTACACCCATATGTCCGATAATATTGGATACAGTAGAACAAATCAGGATATATTGAAAAATTCATGACTCCACCTATATATAGGTACCAAGTCACAAGACTTTAAATCAGCGTGGGATGTAATAAGAGTAACTTCCTAATTCTAAATACATTGGGAATACCTTTTCAACAAACTATTTTGTCCTAATCTAATTACGAATGCAAGATAAAACCCAAAAATCTCTACTTTTGCTTGTATTCCAGCTTTGCTAGCCTCTAAATATGCAGCAATATCAAAGTTGCAATCCTCTTGACTCAATTGACCATCGAATCCACCAAAATTTTGTTAGTGCCCAACTGCATATTCGAATCAGCATGGTACTTGTAATCTCAATTATTCCTAATTCAACCTAGTCAATGAACATGTAATTGTTCTCAAATCTAACATTATCCATTAACTCATACAAGAAAGCCTTGATCTTTTCTCACCTTTGCAAGATTTCTCCCTCCATCACAATTTTCACTCTCAAAGTAATTCATTCTTCCCTTCTAGGTCCTCGAAGCACATCTTTACTTGCAAATGAATATTGTTGTTCATACTTCTCTCATTACATTGAGATATTCTGGCCAACTTTAGGACTCCACCACAATTAAAAACTGCAACCATTGAAATCTTACTAGCTTAAGGAAATTAGATACCACGCATGTTAAGAACATTTGTCACACTACCCAAGTATGTCCTACTTCAAGAATTCTTTTTTTTTTTTTTTTTCAATGCTCTAATACACCATAAGTACAACTATCACAAAGAATAAAAATACTTACTTTAAAATTGAAACTAATTAATTCTTTGGAGGCAGCATCCGAAATTTAAAATCAACTAGTGAAAAAGTATCAATATGCTTGAAGATAGTGAGGATACCCTTGCATATGCCAGTGTCATACCGCCACTATAATCCTCATATTTCTTGTTCCAATGAATACATAGCTATTCATGACAACTACAACTATCTATTCTTTTCTCTGATTCTGTAATTTGGATCTACTTGCTTCAAATCCACCATCAAACTTTTCATCCATAACCTATCTAGTTCACGTAAGGTGCACAACTGGATGAATAATTTTACTGGTGTCTTACCCCTCTCCAGACATGACCATGCAAATAAAACACATGTTAACCAATATGCTGTTCTTAAGAGAGATTCATGTTTCTATATCTTCTACAACTTAAACTATTCTTCTTTTTTATTTTTACCATCTCAAAATCTCGAATCCCAAAACTTTAGAAACCTAGAAACAAGCTCTGATATCACTTGCTGGGGAAATCCAAATCGGAATAGTTTCAGAGCAGAAGAAACAAAAATGAAGAATAAACCAAGTACAAAAGATTTACATGATTTGACTTATCTAAATAAATCTACGACCATGGTGAATATCATGAAATACTTTATTATACAGTCGCCAAAAGATTTATACCAGACATTACCCAAACCACGTCTCTCATTACTCATACACTCACTTGACCTACACCAATACATCTTATAATACTAAATATACCCGAAAAAAACTATGGCATATTGAAAAGTTCATGATTTCACCTATATATAGGTACCAAGTCATAAAACTCTTAACCAGCATAGGATGTAGTAAGGGTAATTTTCTAATTCTTATATAAAAAGTATAATAGTAAATTCCTAATTCTAAATACATTATAAATACTTTTTCGACAGACTACTTTGTCCTAATTGTTTAATAAGAAATGCAAGAGAAAACCCAACAAGAAAGAACAAAAGAGGCAGAGAGAATAGAGAATAAACTTTGTAAAGAATCTTGTAATATTTATTGCTGATATTCTATAAATACTTACGTTATATCGAGGCACATCACTTCACAAATAATTCAAATATTTCACATCATTTGTCACTTGCCATGTATGAAGAAGTGGGATAAGAACTCCTTCATGACAGAAGTTTTGAACATGTATGATCAAACTTGACAAAAATGGTAGTTAAGGTAATTTTTTTTTATGTAAATATTATTTTTGATATACATGTAGTACTGTAAAAAGTTTTAAAGAATGTAAAAAGAGTTTATATTTAAATTATATTCATAATAGACTGAATCTAGTAAA